>JAEIGQ010000064.1:0-750000 GCA_018904275.1 Lordiphosa clarofinis | reverse complement strand
TTAATAAAAAATTAAAAAAGGGTAAGGGATTTATATTGGTTGAAGTATCGAATTTTGTTATCGACAGGCGATAGCCCGATAGCAAGCAAGTCGGGTATGCCCGTTGGTGCGAAAGAGAAAGACATATTGCTTTCGATGTCGTGGTAGCTGCGTCATTCGAAGTGAAGAAATCGCAGAGAGCACACGCACCAATACACAGACTGTAGCATAGCCGGCAACTTTATTAAAAACGTGATGAGTGATATTAAAGTGAATGTAAAGTGAAATAATAAACGTCAGGTAAGTGAAATGTGCTTGCATTAAAACTTATGTATGTATTCACTTTATTTGCAATGCATTTTCACATTCTAAGTTAAAGTGTGTATCTAGTGCGTGTGTGTGCTTGTGCGCGTACGGCTTGAATTAACAAAACTTACATACACAAACATGAATGCATTAAAATATATATAAGTTTTGATTTGTAAGTCTCAGGCGCATTTCGTTTATGTGTACATATGTATTTGCTTTGCGTGCTTTCATATATGTATGTATAAGTTTTGGGTTTATTTGATTCCTCGCACATGGCATTTTTTGTGAATACATACATACATACCCATGTACATGTATAGCATGTGGTCACATGCGTACCTAAATTTACAATATTTTTCAGAAAAATCAAAGATTTCTGAATTGTATATTTTCTTCTTTTTTATCTTTTTTTTTATCAATCAGGTGAAAAGTACTTAAGCTATTTGAAGACCAACGTCCGCAAGGTGTGCAGCACAAAGAATTGGACATATGTGTCGGAGCCAACACGCTAGATTCTGTGATCAGCTGCATTTTCTGACTACACACGATTAACTATTTGGCACACAAGATGGAAATTAGGCTGCAGAAATGTCTTATGTACAAAATCCCAATGCAATCTTTTTTAGTGATAATAGGTGAAGACGAAATTACCACTGAGGAGTTTTATGTATGCTTAAATTTGATTCATTTATCAGCGCATTAGACTGCTGTTTTATGTTGTTTCATGTTTTTGACATTAAATATCTAGAGAAATCCCTTCTGGTGTGGATACATACATAGCTGTTAAATTACGATTACGATTAGTAATCAATTACATTATTTTTTAAAAAGAATTGTAATGATTATATAATCCTCTCGGTTAAAAAATAGTTGATTACTAATTGATTACTTTCAGAAATAATCAAAAATTATCGGGATTATTTAGGATTATCAAAAAATAATCAAAAATAATCAAAAAATAATTCGACTACTTTACAAGATTCTTTTTGATTATTTTTGATTATTTTCAAAAAAAAGGCATAGCCAGATTTGTGATTTCATATAGCACTTTTAGCTGCCTACTAATACTTGTCGGTAATGGCGTAGAGGTTAAGGCCTATGAATGAAAGGCAGTAAGTCCCAGTTTGTGTCATATTTTTTTTATATTTTTATTTTTGTTTTTTTTTTTTTTTTCGTAACCTAGAATTTTAAAACAATTGCATTAGCTCCCGTGTACCAGCTTATGCTATTAAACACAGCAAGGAAAATATGTATTCTCCTTTTCATTTCATTGTGTAATGGCCTGCGTATGACTCCCTCCAGGACTATCAACATCTCGTTTGAAATGACTCTTCGGTTCAGTGCCACCTGAAGCTCCGGTTTTCGAGCTTAAGCTAGTCAGTAAAAATGTAAAATTGGCTCTACAGCCCAAAAGGGCCAAGTCAAGCTTCTCTCAATCTCTGGGAAGCTTTTTCATGGCTTGTTACTTCACAGCTGGCGCCAGTAGCTCGTAAACGGAACCGGATGTGTAAAAGCTATTTCCTACCAAAAGAATAACATTTTTTGGTAGATCGTCCGCCAGCTGTGAAGTAACAAGCCATGAAAAAGCTTCTCAAACTTTACCGTTCAGTTTTGGATTTAAACTGTAGGTCTGTTTGTCTTGTGCAACAAATTATAAGCGCACACACGCCCAGAGCTTGAGAGAAGCTTGACTTGGCCCTTTTGGGCTGTAGAGCCAATTTCGACATTTTTACTGACTACTAAGCTCGAAACCGGAACTTCAGGTGGCACTGAACCGAAGAGTCATTTCAAACGAGATGTTGATAGTCCTGGAGGGAGTCATAATGCAGGCCATTACACAATGAAATGAAAAGGAGAAACAATTCATATTTACCTTGCTGTGTTTAATAGCATAAGCTGGTAAACGGGAGCTAATGCAATTGTTTTAAAATTCTAGGTAGGTATTACCGGCTGGCCCCATGTGGGGGGCCACACATAGACCTTACGGTCCTTAGTGAGGCCGGGTGCTTTATGGTACCATTTCCTTTAGAAATCCTGTAGGATTCTTGACGTTTTGGCAAATGCCAATAGTTGTTTGGGGGAGCTCTTGGCTGCCTCTTCCAGAGTGGTGAAGCTTGGGGAGTGCAGATGTTTTAATCTTGTCGTGGCGATTGCTGGGCAGCTGCAGATGAGGTGTTCTAGAGTTTCTGCTACTCCAGGTTCCTTGCATTTCCTGCAGGTGTCTGCTGTCGTGATGCCTAGCTTTATCGCGTGAGCGGCTGCTGAGGCAGTGACCAGTTAATATGCCTATAAGCAGTCTGCAGTCTCTTCTTTGGAGCTGCAGCGTATAGTGCGTGAGTTTTTGTCTCTCTTATTGCACATAATTTTAGAGATTCTGCAGCCGGTCGTGTTCTTCCACTTTTCCTCTGCTTCTTTCTCCGCTATCTCCTCCATCTTGCTGTATAGCGTCTGTAGGGAGATAGGTATATTTAGTGTTGCTTCTCGGCTTAGTGCGACCCCGGCTTTTGCAAGAGTGTCCGCCATTTCGTTTCCATCGATGCCCTGGTGGCTGGGAATCCAGTAGATTTGCACCTTGCTGGAGGTGCTGAGGGAATCTATTGCTTCTCTGCTTGCCAGAACATTTTTGGAGTTGATGGCGTGACTCTGCATTGCTGATTGCCGCTTGACTGTCTACGTATATGTTGATTTGATCGTTTGGTGCGTGTAATTCTGCCAGTTCGGCTGCTTTCCTTATGGCGAAAACTTCCGCCTGGAATATAGTGCAGTGGTTTGGCAGTTTGTAGGAGAGTTTCAATTCCGGTTCCTTGCAGTACACGGCGGCTCCGACTCCTGAGGCCATCTTTGAGCCGTCCGTGAAAAGGTGCATTGCTTCCTGAGCCAGCCCTGTACGCCAGTCTTCTGCCCCAGTAATGCTGATGCGCCTGTAAAGTTGGTTTTTGGGATCATGTAGTCCGTGCTACTGTTGATCTCTCTGCCCACTGTGCTGTGTCCATAGCTTTGTAGAGCCATGGTGCCAGCCGCGCAAAGACGTTGGGCCGTCCTGTGTGCAGTGAGGCGTGCTTGGATGTCCAGGGGGTTGACACCTAAAATGTGTTCCAGTGCTTTTGTTGAGTAGACCGCAGCGCCCCGTTATGCAGACCAGTGCCTGCCGCTGGGCCTTTTCCATCAGCTTTAGATATGTGGACTTCTCTGTGGCTTGCCACCATACCAATATACCGTGTAGTAGTATCGGTCGTATAACTGATATGAAGAGCCAGTGTGTTAGTCTTGGTGATAGGCCCCAAGTGCTGCTTAGCATCTTCTGGGATGCATATAGCGCATTGGTTGCCTTTTTCACCCTTTCCTCCACATTGAGTCTCAGGATAGTTTACTATCGATTACTACTCCGAGTATTTTACGTTGTTTTTTGGCGTTAGCGGTGTTCCATTTATCGTGGGTGGAGTCCATTGCGGTACCTTGTATCTCTTGGTGAAGAGATGAGGTCCGTCTTCTCCACATTGATGCTAAGTCCGGCTTCTGTGGCCCACTTTAGTATCTCTCTGAGAGTAGAGTCCATGATTGAGCTGACAGTCGATGGACATTTTCCCATAATAATTATGCTTATGTCGTCGGCATATGCGGTTATCTTGGGTGCTTTCCTGCGAAATTTTTTAAGTAATTCGTTGACCACAAGGTTCCATAGAAGAGGTGACAGGACTCGCCCTGGGGCGTTCCGCCGTGTGCCTCTCTTGTAATGGTTGTGGTACCCCACTCGGCTTGCTCTTCTGCAGCTCAGCAGGTTATATATCCAGGAGTCCAATGCCGTGTGTATTGCTAGGGCTCTTAGGCTTCGCATTATTGCTTCTGTAGTGACGTTGTTGAATGCACCCGAAATGTCAAGGAATGCTCCCAGGGCAAATTCTTGATGGTACAGTGCCTTCTCGATGGTGGCTACTAGGGAGTGTAGCGCTGTTTCCACCGATTTCCTTTCGTGTAGGCGTGCTGGTTTCCCTCAAGGTCAGGTTCATGCCTTCTCTTATGTGAAGGTCCAGTAGCTTCTCCATTGTTTTGAGCAGGAATGATGTGAGGCTGATGGGCCTGTAGTCTTTGGTTGCACGTGACTGCATTTCCCTGCTTTGGGCAGGAATACAACGCGTGCTGTCCTCCAGGCCACAGGTACATAGCTCCACCTCAAGCATGCTATAAAAATGGATCGTAGCTATGGGACGATTGCGCATTTGATCGTTTTTAGCATGGCTGGGAATATTCCATCTAGCCCTGGGGATTTATAACTCGCGAACGAGTCGATCGCCCATCGGATCTTTCTGGAGTGATGATATCGTCTGGGATGCTGACTTGTTGCGTGTGTAGGTCTTGAGGCGTATCTGCCTCAGTGACTGGAGTGCAGCCTGGAAAGTGCGCATCAAGTAGAGCACATGTCGCTTCCCTGCTGCTTTCTGTCCAGTGTCCGTCGTTCGTTTTTAGCTGACTCTGCATGGGTGGCTGCTTTGAAAGCAGTTTCCTGAGTCTAGCTGTTTCGGAGACCTTCTCTATGCTGGAGCAGAAGTTTCTCCAAGAGTTCTGTTTTGCCTTCCGTACTTCTTTTTTGAAGACGCGAAGTCTAATCTTGTATTCCTCCCAGATTATTTGCTCATCCGCTTGTTTGGCGAGTTTGAAGCATTCTTGCACGTCCTTCCTCTGCTCTTTCAGCGCTGGGGTCCACCAGGGGGGTCTGGTTCTCCTTTGCTAACTGTGAGTTTGCAGGAGGTTTTGTATGCTGCGGTTAGGTTGGCTGTGAGCGTCTCCACGGACCTCTCAATGTCGCCTACCGAGCAGATACTCGTTGGCTTTGGTAGTTTTGATTCTACCGTTCTAAGGTACTTCACCCAGTCTGTGTTCCGGGGTTCCTATAGGCGTTTCTGGTTTGGTTGTGGTTGAACTCGATCTTAAATTGGATGTACTTGTGGGTCTGAGAAGGAGTTTCTATCAAGGACTCTCCATTCTGATGCCTGTGTACTATTCCCTAAGGTCAGAGTTAGGTCTAGGACATTGGCCGATGTTGGTCCCACATATGTGGGCACATCTCCAACGTTTTCTATTTTAAGGTTAGTTTGTAGGATAAAGCTTAAGAGTGACTCACCTCTGTCATTGATGTCTGGACTACCCCACACGGTGTGATGTGCGTTGGCGTCCGTTCCGACGACGAGTGGTTGTTTTCTCCCTGCTCGCCTCAGCCGTTAAGTGTTCGAGCTCGGGCGGTGGCGACTCGCTCGTGTGCCATGTAGCAGGATGCCAATAGTATTGGCTCATCATCGCGACCTTCCAGGGCCACAACTGTGAGGTCATCCGTGCTGTAATTAGACATAAGGTAAGCATAGATGCCTTTTCTTACCAGAATGGCCGTCCTTGCCTTACTTACTGCGGTGGGATAGAAAACGTTGTAGTTTTGTGACCTTAGCCCTGAGACCTTGTTCCCTGCCGCAATCCAAGGTTCCTGAACTAAGGCCACTTCGGCGGGCCCTGTCTCAAGGGTTAATAGGAGCTCCGCCGACGCAAGCTTGCTTTTATGCAAGTTGACCTGGAGGACCTTCAACTGCATGGTCGTTGTCGGCGTCCCCAGGCCTGGATGGGTCAACTACCATGGTTGCGTCCACATCCTCATCGTCCTCCATACTGGGTGGGTCAGCTGCTGTGGCTGATTCCTCATCCCTTTCGGTCTCTACCTCCGTTATATCGAGGCTGCTGGCTTTATCGACCATCTCGTCGATGCCTAGGTCTTTCTCGACCTCTCCAGCCTCTAGCGTGTGCTCGTTCTTGTCTTCGGGATGGCGCTTTTTGAGTCGTAGGTGCACGCTTCCTACTCCCCACGCCATCTTCCCGAATTTAGGGTAGAGCAAATCATCGGCCTCCTTGTTGATCTGGAGGACCATGTGCTGCCCGTTCTTGTCGGGCTTAGCAACATGCAGTACCTTCCAGTCAGCTGTTGGCACGTCTGGGTTTTGCCACCTTAATAGTTTCAGCGCCTGCTCCTTTGGTACAACCCTTGGGAAGAGTACTTTCGCTTTCGGCACTGACGGAATACAGGTTCTGTCAACTACTTCCAGCTGGGCACCCTCCCATGGGCTTCCCATGTCTGCAACGACGCTGGTGACCCACTTGAGGGTGAGGTCGTCCTTACATTTAAGGATTTTGACTCCAAACAGCCAGCCTGCTCCGTCAAACGTGACAGGTTGCGCTGCTGGGTCGTCCATCCTTTTGAAAATCTCCTCGAACAGCTTCCCCTCCACTAGCTTCCACTGTTCCAGGGTCATTTTGCCGAAAGGGTCGCTTTTGTCGACGAGGGCTACGGTCAGATGCCGTTTCGCCACGTCACTGGCTGACTCCTTTCCCGGCGTTTTTCCCTTTGGAGTAGAGCTTGGTGGAGCCTTGCTCTGCGGTCTTGGGCGTGGCCTTTGCTCGCTGGGGCCTCCGCCTTCGCTGGCTCAGTTGAGCGCTGCCGCTTGACAGCCAAGCTCTCCTCCACTTTGTTGGCGTATAATGCGGAGGTGGCTTGCATCGCCTGTCTCTCCGCAAAGTGTTTGCGACCCTCCTTGATTTTTGCTCGGCCCACGCCAGCTTGTTGCTCTCCTCTAGGGTGAGCTTACCGCTGCCATCGAGCCTCGCTTTAATCTTGAGGGCCGCCTTATATTGGGCCTTCGCTCGCATGCCTTCCTTCGTCCTTTTGGGCCTTACCTTACAAGAGGTGCTAGAACCCGACAGGACTGGGGAAAGCAGCAGCTTTTCCTCGGCCTCCGTGTTTATAGAGCCGCCGTGCGACTCGCAGTCCGAGTCTGTATCGACTGCGGTACCACGCCACACTTTGGCTTTTGACGTTGTGGCAGTAGCTGTACAACTGTCTTGGCCTGCTCCAACCGCGACAGAGGTGTGACCGCTGGCGACACGAAAAGGGGATTTCTCCCCACCGTGCCCGCCGGTGGTAGCAGTCACGCCTTCCACCGACGTTTGGGCTGATATCCCAGCCCGAGTTTGGTCCTTTATGTTGTGCATTTTTGGAAATGACCATGGTGGTTGCATTTTGTTCTTGGGTACCACCCCATAGCATTTTATGCCTACTGCCAGGCACCTCGTAACCATGGCTCTTGCTCAACTCTGCCCAACTAAAGCTGGACAGAACTGGCCGTCACCTTAGCTAGACACTGCATTTCCTGGGTGTAAGACGCGCAAGTGACACTAGGTATATAGCTCGCTTTAAGCCGAGGTACATACAGTGTCCATTGCCCAGCCGACACCCTCGGGGAGGGTTCAGTTAGAGGATTTCCGTCAGCCTTTAAAATTCTAGGTTACAAAAAAAAAAAAAAAAAAACAAAAATAAAAATATAAAAAAAAAAATATGTCACAAACTGGGACTTGAACCTAGGACTTACTGCCTTTCAGTCATAGGCCTTAACCTCTACGCCATTACCGACAATTATTAGTAGGCAGCTAAAAGTGCTATATGAAATCACAAATCTGGCTATGGTTTTTTTTGAAAATAATCACAAATAATCATAAATAATCTTGTAAAGTAGTCGAATTATTTTTTGATTATTTTTGATTATTTTTGATTATTTTTTGGTAATCCTAAATAATCCCGATTATTTTTGATTATTTCTGAAAGTAATCAATTAGTAATCGTGTAAAACTGAAAATAGTCGTATTGTAATCATTATTTTGCCTTTCAAAAAAAAAAATAATCAAATATGTAATCATTACGATTAGTAATCATTACTTAACAGCTATGGATACATACTAGTTCTAAGACTTTACATACTCACTAATTCTAAGGACACAGCATATTACTTTTAAGTGGATAATGTACTATTATTAATTTAAGTGAAAGAATTGACCTGCATAAAATTGTTCACATATTTGAAAGCATAAATTTTGCCAATCATTGTCAAGCTTACGAGATTAGATCTACGACTGGAACAAAAATATTAGTTGAAGTAATTAAGTTTGAGGGTCCTCCCATACATTTATACTTAACATTTAACGGTAAACATATGAAAAGGAGGAAAAAGAGTTAGCAACCGATATTTTTGTGTATTATATATTATATGTATATTATAAATAAATTGATACAAATTATTGTGCTGTCCTTCATTTGGAAATGATATATTTAACAGATCCATGGGATATGTGTTTAAGATCCAATGGATATTAAAAGGATATTAATAATAGATCCATGGGATATGTCATTAAGATCCAATGGATATTAAAAGGATATTTAAAAAAAAGATCAAAAGGATATTTGAAAAAGATCCAATGGATATAGAAAAGGGGATATTTTTAAACAGTTCAAATGGATAGTTGTGAAAAATATCTGGATCTTTTAATATCCTTTTTTCGAAAATAAATCGACTTCGAAAAGATCCAATGGATCTTAAAAAAGGATAGTTAACTATCCAGTCCAAATGGATAGTTAAAAATCATCCTAAGGATCATCAAAAACTATCCTTTTTTTTCTCAGTGTACGAATCCATTACCCTAACTTCTCATCTTGCTGCCAGGCATCACGAAAATCTAGCTTACAAGCTTTTGGCTTCTTAATCCAATCACAAAACACAGCAAAAGAGTGAGCGAACCGTTTCAAGTTGTTCATATAATCGAACCACGACAAGATCCGATATCCTTGGGAACGTAATTTGTGAGGTCGATTGCAAAAAGGTATAAAAAACGGCAAAAATGCTAAAGATAAATATAATATTGCTCGTTTTATAATAAAGTTGCTAAAATTGCTAAAGAAAAATTAAAAATTGCCAGGTTAGTGGCTAATAGCATTTTTAAAAAAAAAGTTGAGAATTTTTTTAAAAGTTGCTAGATCTAGCAACTAAATTGCTAAAGTGGCAGCACTGCTCTCTGCTGACCCTCATTCTCTCTGTTTGTATGTGTGTGCGGGTACCGTAATGTTGCTCTGGCCGGCTCATGGTGTAATAATATAAGGTGACACCGAGCGGTCTCTCTGTTTGTAGGGTCAGTGGGTCAGTTCGTTGTGAATGCTTCAAGCGAAAGGTTGGGTGCGGACATTTTTTTGTTTTTTTTTTTGGGAAGAAAGCCCATTTGGGAAGAGTCTTTAGGCATTTGTATTTTAAAATCAGAGCTCGCAAAATATGGTCAACCAAATTTTTCTATACTGTCTGCTCACCGAAATGACAGGAAAAAACTTAACAGAGTAGCTCACTCTCTGAACAGAACACTAGATTTTGATTTACTAGTGTTTTCTGTCTCATAGTAATCGATGAAAGAAACACACGAAGCTGTCTGACTATAACAGTTTGATGCGGAGAGTTTCGTTCGGGTGTCAGCAACTGAGCATAAGCAACTGAGCAAATCAAGCAAAGTGTCCGAGCAAAGTGTCTTTTCTATTGTTGTGTTACACACTCACCTTGGCCTACTAGGATTAAAATATGTTTAAAAACAAATACAATATTCGATGAATAATTCTTATTCTTATTTTTAGGCAATAAGTAGCTGGATCATCCCTAAATTTTTACGACAATCTCAGTCTTCAAAGACGTTTATTTAATTATTTGCAAATTAATTCCTTGGACTGATTTATTTGGTCTGGTCGCCAAAACAATTTTAAGCGATATGAGCTTGCGTGCAACCATAACCTTTATATGCTCTTTTATGGACAGCCCTTTCACTCGTACATGATCCATAATTCTCTAGGCTATTGGAGCCATTTGCAGGGCATTTATGTATTTATTTGGATTATAATTTTACGAAACCCTTTGCAGGCTTATAGTAAAAAGGGCCTGCCGTCGTGGATCCAATTTTCACGTTCGGCGCAATTATTGTTTGTTCATTTGCCTCGATGGCAATTTTTATTTCTTTGCATTTTTTGCACACCGGTGTACTCTTTGACCTCATTAAATAATTCGAACACTTCTTAGAGTTTAGCCGTCCATACCGCCTCAAAATTTTTGACATGGGGGCCAGTAAATACTATACCTCATTCGGTGGAAAGCGATGAGTTTAAGGTATTGTAAAATTTAAAAATTATGCACTTTATTAAAAAAACGAGAGTGCAAGTTAAAGCCGACTCTAACCGACTTCGATATACCCGTTACTCATGAAAAAACATGTTTAACAGTGTTCCTGCGTTCCTTAGGGTGACCATCCGAAAAGTGTGCAACATTTTTTTTAGGGTGGGAAGGGGGGCGCTTGGTTCACTTTTGTGCTCATAGCTTGAGAACCGTTCATCCGATCTTTATCATTTCTTCGGCAAACCGATTAATTTTGCTAATTACTAATTATCTCTAGAAGGTACAAATCGTATATCTTCAAAACAAACTTGATTTGCGTGCAGATAAAAGAAGCATTGGTCCCATACATGTCAAACCTCTATCTCTTACCATCTCTGAGATCTAGGTGTTCATACAGATAGACGGACAGACGGTCAGACGGACAGACGGACATGAAGGCTCAGGAAAATTTATAACTCTTAATGCCATTATATGCTAATTAACAACAATCAGCTGCGTCGATGTATTGTTTTGCCTTTTACAAAAGCACACATACATGCATACACACTTATAGTTTACTGAGTCACACACACATGCTTGTAAGACACTTTCGACAAATTCTGAGCCGCGAAGTGTCTCAAGGAAACACATGAGCAAAGCAAGCTAAAAAATCTCTCATTGATTGAGCAAAGAGCACTTTGTGAATAGTCAGAGGTGAGATGTCATTTCGTTACACTAGTTCAAAGTGTCTCAGAGTGACTGTATTTTATCTGACAGCCTGTGAAAAGGGAGCATTTTTTGGGAGCTCTGTTTAAAATTTGAGTTAGTCTTCCTGAAAATTGTTGACTATATGACAGCTCCCTAACTTCCTTAATACAACAAACATCCCTTTCTTTTTGACACTGGCCCTCAGCAGATGCCCAGCGGCGCAAATGCCCATTACAAGTTCGATGTTCTCTTAAACACTTTGAAGGCTGGCAGCCTTCAAGTATCGGTTACTACTCTGTATACATTTACGTAAGCTTGGCCGTTTTCGTTGGCATACTGTATACAAAGCAGAATACTTTGTAATCGGAAAAGTGGGCGTATAACAGAAAACACTTCGGCTTTAGATTACAACTCAATATACCATTTGAGAAAATGTTGGCGACGAAGTATGCGTTCAGTTCACAAAACGATACACCATTTTGAAACTTGTGTGTGGGCTTGTGGAATAGCTGTACGCGCGTCCACACACTAGGTGTATCGGATTGTAACGGGGATCAAAATTAAAAAAACTAAAAAAAAAATGTTTTATGAGAATAGGAAGGAATTGAACTCGGGACTCATAACACAGAAACACGGCCCGTTAGCTCACTTGACTACTGGGCATACGGAAGAACTGGCGACAAAATCATAATTAAGAATCTAGGCAGTTGGCACTTTGCCGACCGAGGTGCCTTTTTTCAAAAGTCGATTGACACAAACATAACACAACTGTTATATATACACGAGCAACAACTCGACCCGAAGTTAAACTTCTCAACACACAACTGTGTATTCGAAACGTAGCGAGAAGTTCCCATTACGTGGGCACCTACTGCGATGCATATTGTGGACCTGCCTCATTCACCTCTGCGCCGCTGGGTGCTGACGGTTTCACCTTATATTATTACACCATGGGTTGGCTCACTCGCTCTCTCAGAACTCCGTTTACCCAGCGGCGCAGAGCTCAACGTGTTCTGCCGAAAATATGCATTACGCCTGTAGAAAATGTAATGCAATACAATCGCTGCTTTTCGTCGGAGAGATAGTAATCGAAAAAAACAGAAACAACGACTCGTTCCACACACGAGCCGATGCCAGTCTCGTTTGCTTATTGCCTTCCCCCCGTTGTCCATAAGCTTTTTTTGACATTCCTTCTATATGCTTCAATTGTATTTGTATGTAGAACAAATGTATATGTCTGTATAAAAAATTTCATAAATAATCCGTTATATCTTTTAAACAAAAAATCCCAAAATTTTGAAATTTTTATCGAATAATGGTATAAAAGTAAGCTTTCAAAAAATCATAAGTAGTCCACAATCAGTTGCTTAGGTTAGAAAATATAAATCAAAATGTGAAAATGGGGGAGGACATAAGTATTTTGACAAGAATTCAAAATTAGTTTATTCTCAGCACATAGCCTATAATGCTATACGAATGATTGCTTCTAGACAAGTTTTTCAAGCTAAACTCGAATCTGGCTTTAGAAATTCCATATCTCTAATGGATTAACTGTAAAATGGTCACGAAAATGCCGAAAATGGCATATTTGCCGATTTTCCAAGGACCCTATGTCCTAGAGACGGGTAATTTTTTTAAAAATTTAAATGTCAAGTTAAAGTACTTACTTTTATCTATAATTTGTAGTTTTTACTTTCTTCATTTTTATAAGATATGAGTTTATGATCGGTCTGCAAAGTATGGCCGATTTGAATGAAAATGTAAATTTTAGTACTGAGCTGCTGACTTGCAAGCAAAACGGCCTTACTTTGCAGATCGATCTCGAACTTATGTTATAAAAATGAAGAAAGTAAAAACTACAATTTATAGATAAAAGTGAGTACTTTAACTTGACATTTACAATTTTGTAAATGAACCCGTCTCTAGGACATAGGGTCCTTACAAAATGTGCAAAAAGGCCATTTTCGGCATTTTCGTGACCATTTTACAGTTAATCCATTAGAGATATGGAATTTCTAAAGCCAGATTCGAGTTTAGCGTGAAAAACTTGTCTAGAAGCAATCATTCGTATAGCATTATAGGCTATGTGCTGAGAATAAACTAATTTTGAATTCTTGTCAAAATACTTATGTCCTCCCCCATTTTCACATTTTGATTTATATTTTCTAACCTAAGCAACTGATTGTGGACTACTTATGATTTTTTGAAAGCTTACTTTTATACCATTATTCGATAAAAATTTCAAAATTTTGGGATTTTTTGTTTAAAAGATATAACGGATTATTTATGAAATTTTTTTAGTCAAAATACTTTTGTCCACTATTGTATGAACACATAGATCCCCTGCAAACATTTTGTCGGGTTTCATCTCTCCCTCGTCAAAATGTGAGTTTGGCGATAGTTTGAGTTCAGAGTCTGCTGATAGTTTGGCGATTTACAAAAACGAAACACATAAGGTATCGCATTTTTAACATAAAAGGGAGACATTGGCGATATGTGGTTTCAATATTAACTGCGCTATTTAAATCGATTGAATGTGGAATAAAGACTTGAGAATTACAAGCAACCATTTATGGGTGAATGCTTTTAGACAGAATCATTACAAATAACCCTTTTGTTGCCCGGGCTGCGATGCAGAGCGTAGCACAGTCGTCTAAAACGTTAGTCCCCCATTGTGTTTTCAGTCCAAAGGAATGCAAAGTAAGTAAAAGTTTTCATGTAATAAAATATATCTTTGATTAATTCGTTGTTTGTCGGAATAATAAAACCATTGCGGCAACCAGCAGCATGCTAGCAGGGCAGCAGCAAGCTAGCAGGGCAGCAGCAGCAGCTGCAAGCACAAATTTGAATTTTTTTGTGTGAAACGCTTTTTCATCCCTGAGAAGAGACTTTTTCGTAACTCCCAGAAGAAACGCTTTCTTTCCTCCAAGAAGTGTCGCAGAGTGGCACATTTCTTCCCGAAGGAAGATGAGAATGCGATAAATATGCGATATCGCCAGAGTGAAGCGACACCTACTGGAAGAATCGCATTCTTATCTTCAGCGATAAAAAAATGTTTGCTGGGAGTTAGCACATGTTTGTTAGTGCAAAAGAGAGCAGTGTATGCTCGTATAGTGTATGTCAGTGTCCGGCACCGTTCAATGTTCTGTGTAGGCGTCGATACACAGACACTATAGGAGCGTACACTGCTCTCTTTTGCACTAACAAACATGTGCTTACTGAGAGCGCTCTCGCGTGTCTGAACGCACACATTTAAAGGCAAAATAAGCATGTGTGTTTTGCCAGACACTGGTGTATGTGTATCGACGCCGCTGCTACAGAGATGGACGGCGCTTCTTGTATACACAGAACATTGAACGGTGCCGGACACTGCTTTATTTACAACTAGAGAGAGAGAGAGTGAGTGAGCCTACCTAGTTTAGTACAGAGCAGAGGCGGCCAAATGGAGAGGAAAAAAAGTGAGCTTGTGTTAGTAAACAAGAGAGCTCTCTCCAGACAACACGCATTTTACTTGCTAGGCAGTGCTCACCGATTCACACAACCATAACTTCGGCTCGCGTTTGCTTAAAAATACGACAGACTTCGGCTCGTGCGTGCCTTAGGTGGACGGGTCTGGTTTAGTATGGCTTGGTCATGGGTACAGCCCGATTTACTTTCAAAATAAGTGCAAAATGTTCTTTATCGAAGTCTAATAAATCCTAAAGTCCACTCCAAAACATTTTTGAAACAAACTAATACTTCAAAAAATAAGAACCAAATTTTCATGTCCTATAAAATTCTAATGTTTTCCCAATTTGCTTTTGAAACTAGACTATCGTGTAATATCAATATGTATAGAAATAAATTAAAAAAAGACCAAGATGCTTATACTGTTGGTCCACACTCCATAACTAAAGGATTAGAACCAGCAGTTTATACACACATAAAATATCTTGATAAACGCCCTTAAAGTATGCAATTCTGATTTCCTTTACAATTTGTATTGTTCAACGAGATAATTGATAGTCGTTAATTGCAGCTTCATATATAATCAACATTGAAAAATCAGTCGAAATGTCGGAGCAGCTTAGTATTAGGACAAATATTAAACAAATATTTTCCTGAATGAATAATATTTATTAATGCAGCATACTTTAAAGAGCATTTAAGAAAATTTTTTAAAAATATTTTATTTGTGTATAAACAGGATAATAGTTCGCGTTGTCTATTTAATAATTTTAGTTTAATTTATAAATAATTTCTTTTTAATAATATTTTTTAAACAATTTTACACCCTAAATTGAACAGCATAAATAACTAAGTGAAACAGTTTGAGAAGCATTGCAAAATAGAACCAATACGAAGGCCAGACTCTAACAAACGAACATGCCACCCGAACAGGCAACAAACAAACGTCGTCGGCTTGTTCTGCTGCTGCTGCGGCTGCTGTTGGTGCTGGTGATGCTGCTGATGGTTATGCTGCTGAAGTGGTCGCTGTTGATGTTGCAGTCGACGATTTCAACTCAAACGGGAAGCACGCTTAAGCGGACTAAGCAGCTTTGGCTACAGTTTATAGTTAAAAACTAACGGTCAGTCAGTGTTTAAATGTTGATATGTTGTTGTTGTTCTTGATGTTGTTAATGTGATGGTGTGATGTGTTAAATGTGCAATTAAAATATTTAAAAAACAAAAATAACTGATTGAAGAAAATTTAAAGTTAAAATAAACCCAGATTACACATTTTTCAAATAAAACAAAATTTAAGCTTAAATATGTTTAATTGTGTGCATAAAATCTTGTTGTTGGAATAAAAATACGAATGAAAAAAAACTATATTTCATTTATCAGCACAGAATACGGAAGGTCGGCAGTTGACCGACATGATGGACCAAGCACATTCATTCATTTAATTAAAAAAGACTCGTTAATTGGCTGTTGCGAGGGCAAACGCTGCGAATGCGTGATATTTTGCTTGAATGCAGCAGCCACTTCAAGGCAGTGCCATAAATTGAACCGTCTGCACAACTCTCCACTACCGAAATCAAAATCAAATCCTAAAAGCAGGCAACGTAAACTCGTAATGCGATTTTAGGCTTCTACTTACTCTCCTTTCTACCGCAAATTGTGCAAAATTTGGTGGAAATACTCAACCCTGAACGCATATAGAAAACTTTTGGCTGCCGTACACAAGCACCAAGCACACACAGACGCATTTCTCTAACAACAAAAGCAATTTGAAAACAATTTTTTGAGTTTCAGAAACGTGTGCCGCTTTTGGGTGTTACATGCATACATACTTATGAATTCGGTTGAGGCTGGGGCGTGGTAGCAATTTGTAACATTCATAGCGCAATGGTGTTGCACTTTTTATTTTTTGGGACATTCGAACAAAAGGTGCATGAATGTCAGGAATACAAAATGTCAACTTCTGTGGCAGGCAGCTCAAATGATTTAAATCAAGCAAAGAATGGGAGAGCAGCTAAACTATTATTTTAAATCAAATTGTTTGTCAAGTTGTTAAGAAAATTTCTAGTAGCTTACATAAAGTTTTTAAATGGTTAAATTGATTTTCATTGATACAATAATTGATAGGCTAGAAAACTCTTCTTAAAGCTACAGACTTGTCAAAAAATGTCTTTAAAATTTCTTAAGCCAGAGAAAATGTCTTTCACAGAAGTGATCCAGAATGCTCACTCAGAATCACCTAGTCGCCTATGATTTTTTGTAAAAACTATTGAAAATAAATCATCCGAATGTAACGCAGACCCAGGGCATCTAGTCTTGCTAAAAACACTAGGTGACAAGGTTCAATATATAGAAGTGATGGTGGTGATTCTAGATGCTTTTCCTGTGCTAAACACAATCGTGTTTGGGAAATGGTCTATCACGCTTAGGTTTTTAATAATTTCAACTTCAAATTGTTTATTTGACATTTTTAAACATTTCAGCTACTTTTTGTGTGAACCTTGACTATCTTTGACATTACCGCAAAGTAATTTTATTCGGCTCCATCAGCTTTTGTTTTAAAGAAAATGTGTTTTGCATGTTTTTTTCTATGAAGAAATTATGGAGGTCACACTGAGCTTAAATTTCTGGGTGTTGTGTCAGCCTAAAAAATTAAGCGAGCAGCATCAGCAAGCCCGAAGGTGCCAAAATCAGCTGAGTACGGAACTCATTTGGCCCATTCGTATCCTAACTCATAAAATTAAAATGTCCTTCTCGCGAGATTGTTTGATATGAAGCAAATATGAATTTGGGGGAAATCGTTGGAATCTAGTACTGTCTGAATATTATTGTACATTTGCTTGGCAATCAATGTAAAGTCAATGTTAGATCATTCCTATACACATTTTGTGTATCAATCTAGTTGTTCTGCCATAAATTTTATTTAATTTTTTCGGGCTTTTTCCATTAAGCTGATATAAATGCAACAAAATTTATAAAAATAGAAGGGTCTTTGGGCTATATGCTAAAGTGGTTGAAATGAAAATTCGACCAATTTGCCATAAACTAAGGTGTAACTCCCCATTTGGGCACCTTCGCGCTTGCTGATGCAACAAAGAAATTTTATAGAATATTGTTAATCCAAAGCAAAGTCGAAACACTTATTAACTTGTTTGCTTTCTAATTATGAAAAAAAACTTGTAATTGAATTTGACCCAATTCTTGCATAATAGTTTAAAAGATTTTGACTCAAGCAGTTACTGACCTTGACTGCCCACCCTGTCTAGAATTTTTAGCCAATCTGACTACCCCAACCGATTTTTTTCATCTATTTTACCTCCTCTTTAAATTCAACACTTAAAACCATAGCTGTAAAATTACGATTACGATTAGTAATCAATTACATTATTTTTTAAAAAGAACTGTAATGATTATATAATCCTCTTGGTTGAAAATATTTGATTACTAATTGGTTACTTTCAGAAATAATCAAAAATAATTGGGATTATTGAGGATTACCAAAAAATAGTCAAAAATAATCTAAAAATAATTCGACTACTTTACAAGATTATTTTTGATTATTTTCAAAAAGGCATAGCCCTCAATGATTACATATAGCGCTTTTAGCTGCCTACTAAAACTTGTAGGTAATGGCGTAGGGGTTAAGGCCTATGACTGAAAGGCATTAAGTCCGAGGTTCAAGTCCCAGTTTAGGACATGTATTTTTTTTATTTTTTTTTTTGTTATCTAGAATTTTAAAACAATTGCATTAGCTTCCGTGTACCAGCTTATGCTATTAAACACAGCAAGGAAAATATGTATTGTTTCTCCTTTTCGTTTCATCGTGTAATGGCCTGCATTATGACTCCCTCCAAGACTATCAACATTTAGTCGATAATGCCTGAAGTTCCGGTTTCGAGCTTAAGCTAGTCAGTAAAAATGTAAAATTGGCTCTACAGCCCAAAAGGCCCAAGTCAAGCTTCTCTCCATCTCTTGGCGTGTATACGCTTGTAATTTTTTCCACAAGACAAACAGACCTACAGTTTAACTCCAAATCCGAACGGCTAAGTTTTTTACATGGCTTGTACTTCACAGCTGGCGCCAGTGGAAAGTGGACCGTGCTCAAAAAAGCTATTACCCAAAAAAAAAAAAATTTTTTGTTAGATCGGCCGGGGGGAAGATTTAACCCACGACTTCCACTGAGCTACACACCGGCACCCCTAGTTAGTAGCTATCTCAGTCAGTAGATCTTATAATTTATAGTATATCGAACGGACAGACAAAGGTCAATCGACTCAGCTCGTCATGCTGATTAAAAACACATATATTTTATAGGGTCGGAGATTATTTCTTCGGGCCAATAGTGTTGCCCAAATAAAAATTAGTGGTATTCCTGAAAGTTGATTTGCTTTTGATTTGCTTTCGTGAAAGCAAAAGCAAAGCAGTTGGTGGAACGACCCTGATTTCATTTTGATTTGCTTTCAATTGGCGCAAAATTTAAACAATGGCGCGAAAGCAAAAAATTACGAATGAGCTTGTAAAATTGAATTTTCTAATCTTTAACAATAGAATGTGGGCAGAATCTGTAGTTTTAAGAAGTTCGCAACTTTACTAAGGTGAATTCAATTAGTTATGTATTTGCTTATGGCCACAGAAAGGGACATGCAATTTGACAAATCCAATGAGGAAGTGACAGGATAAAATTGTGAATAATTTGTGATTTCGAACCTTCTAGGAGAGCTGTGCAAATATTTAACCCTGAACATCTTTGGATACGTCAAGCACAAGCTCCAAGAACTCGAGCACTTACGACTCTGTCCACTGTAGGCCGCGGGCCTTTTTTCCAGTAGTCTCATGTGCAGTCTAAGATGCAATAAATAGTTATCATTAAATTACCTAAATATGGAAAGCAAGATAACAAAATAACAACGCTCTTCATATTTAAAGCACAATAAAATTTAAACAAACACGATTCGCGCGGAGCCATTTTTTCTAAGAGAGTGGTCACACTAAAACGAAAGCAAATCGAAATCACCTTCGAGGCTGATTTCGCGAAATCAATTAGTATGATTTAAATTTCCTTACATTTTTTGGGCACACTGGTCATTTTGTATGGAGCAGCTGTGATCAGCTGTTTTGCGAAATCAAATCGAAAGCAAATCAAAAGCAAATCACTTTCAGGAATACCACTATTATTTCAAGTATTTATTAAACACATTTTCCATATTAAAATCCAACACTTTGTATCTTATAAGCAAATACCCGATTTCTGGAATTTTGCAGCTGAGTACCATCCCATTAATTAAGTGCAGCGATTTACATCAGGAATTCGATCCAGAAATTGTTGTAAATATAACACTACCATAAATCCTGCCTGCCAATGCACGTTCATCCAGTCTTGAAATTATCCAAAAAGTGGCAAACAAGATCTTAAGAACCATAACTGGTGCTCCTAGATATATTCAGAGCGAAAACATCCCGAAGGACCTCAATATAAATCCCATAAGGGACCAAATTGCTTGCTATTATTTTCCGAACAAACAAAAGAGCCACAAACAAAATTTATTAATTTACAAAAAGTGTTCCTTTATTAATAAATATTTACAAATAATCGCAATTAGCTTTCATCAATACTAATTTTTCAAACGAAAAATCTGATAACGATTGCCGTCTCGGACTGTTGATAATGCGCGCAAAAGAAAATAATCGTTCAACTGGTGCTGACGTTCAAAAATGTTCGCAGACATTTCTAGCTGAAATACAATTTTGTTATTATAGAGTGTTTGCAACTACGCAGTCGTTTTACATACTCTTTTTTTAGTCACTGCACTTCTGACTTATACCAATGTCAACAATAACCGACAATGGGAAGAATGAGATTTGCAACGGAACAACAACAATCGTTAAATTTTGATGACCACGGCTGGGCAACAAAGAACACAAACGCCTTATATGCACGCACTCATGCATATATATATGTGGATTCGTATTTTATTGATATTAGATTGCATTTTAGCAACTTCACTTTTTAACTTAGTAATTGTTCGTTTAAACTTCTGCCCACGACTCTGACACTTTTCTTTCTTCTCTCGTCTGCCTCCTATCCTGAGTGACCAGATTTCTCAGGTATGACCGCTTCTAGTTCTTTTTGCTATAGGCTCCTCTGAACTGGTTCCCACATATATACTTGATGGGGTCTGAAGTGCTTCCATCTAGCGTTACATGATACTCTACAATCGGATGACAGACCAGAATGGTGACAATTCTGCGTCGATTTCAGTTTTGATCATCAAAATTTTGATGATCTAAACTGAAATCGACTTTTAGTAAATTTTTTTTAAGTATGATTGAGGCTTAGACCAGAATGGTGACAATTCTGCGTCGATTTCAGTTTAGATCATCAAAATCGGTTCAGTGTAACTGAAGATATCATGGCCGCCAGTTCGGAAAAGGGTGGTTTCGAGATAAACGCGCTTAAAATTTCAAGTTTGTTTTTTGGCCGAAAAAAAAAATCAAAAATAGAAAAATGCAGTTCTAGAATGGTGACAATTCTGCGTCGATTGCTTATAACTTTATCGGTTCAGTAGAACTGGAGAAAAGTGGCTTGGCAGTCCGAAAAAGTTGCTTTAAAAGTAACCAAAAATTTTACAAATATTATATACTTACAGATATTAGTTTGCGATGCCAGCTGCATACAGCGAATCTCCCTTTATTCTCAAAAAAACTGTTTTCAGCAGCAGCTCTCTTTGCTCTGCGTGCCATTCTGCCTTCTTTAGATGCAGCCGCAGCTGTAGTTTCTGAGCGATTTAGTAGGTAGTAGCATTGCGTAGGATAGCCTTCGAAAATTATCGATTAAAAGCCGATTAATAGTCGATATCGATCTGGGCGACAATATCTTACCATACAAGTTCAAGAACCAGCCGTTATATCACAGTTTTATTGACTGGAAATTTATTTACTCAAAAATTTCTCGTTTTAGCGAAAACATTGTTCAACTAAAAAGGATATATCTTCTAAAGTATTTCGAATTTTTAAAAAAGGTTTTGGGGCGATATTCTCAAATATCCAAACTATAAAAAAATGCAAAAAAAAATCGAAAACAAATTTTGCACATGGAGAATACCCCCTTAATGTGAAAACATGTAATATTTAATACGTTTTTGTTAATATGTTGGAAGCCAATCTCGTACAAAAACATTGTTGTTATTAAATGTGATGTTGAAAATAATTTGTTTCTCTCAAAATAGTCTCAAATAGTCGAAATAATGGAAAATAATGGAAATAATGGAAAATAATGGAAGAATGGAAAATAATAATAATGGAAAATAATGGAATAATGGAAAATAATGGAAACGATTTTCCATTATTTTTGATTATTTTTAATCGTAATCATTAAATAATCATAAATTTTTTACCAGACAACTATATAATTACTAATACTATTTTCCAAAAATAATTTAATTGATTATTAATTCTAACGGCAACTTAACAGTTATGCCCGGAAGTCATATCAAACGTGGTCAAATACTGGTTTCCAGTTACTGGTTTCGCCAACTGCTCCTTTTCGATTGGCATTTTGTAATGTTTCTTTACCGTCTTCGCGTTTATGGTTCTAAAATGGACACACAATCGTCTTTCTCCGGTAACAATATCGCTGATGACCACATCACGTGCTTCTTTGAATAATGTTATACTTATGAAGATTATTCAGCGTTGAGCGCAGTGGCGGATCTAGGAATTGGCTAAGGGGGGGGCTAAGGGCACTCAAAATCACTCAACATTGTTCGGATCTTATTGTGCTTCTCAGAATAGATACTTCATCTCATACAAAAAGTCCATATGCTCTGAAGGTAATAAGTTTCCCAAGGTAAAAATAAACAACTTGATTTTTGGTCATTTTTATACCCATGCAAAGGGTATTATAATTTTGCCCAGAAGTTTGCAACGCAAATAAATAATATTTATTTCCGACCCTATAAACTATATATATTCTTGATCAGGGCGACGAGCTGAGTCGATTGAGCTTTGTCCGTCCGTCTCTCTGTCTGTTTCTACGCAAACTAGTCTTTCAGTTTTAAAACTATAGAGCTGAAACTTTGCACAGAGTCTTCTGTTTACTGTAAGTATCCGCAAACTGCTCGAACAATAAACATTAAAAAACTTCGCAGGATCGGCCGGCCGATCGATGAGATTTTTTACAAAATTGTTGTTTAGAACGGTGGTATACTAAATATTTACTAATTTCTTTTTAGATGCTTCATTCTTAGAATAGTATTTTGCATAAAAATACTTAACATGGGGGTAAAAAAGCGTCGTATACTCGTGCGTAAGCTGTTGGGTTTTTGACGACCATATAATCGAGGAATTTTCAACTCAAGTGACATTTCGTCTGCAATTTTGTTGATTTTTTTAAAAAGTTACATCAAAAGATGATTCATTATTTCTTGTTTCAAGAAACAATTCAATAACATGGGCGACGTGAGCACAGGAGTCCTACTGAGTGTCAATTTGCTATTTCATGGCTAGTTTCATCACAGCTGGCGCCAATAGGTGGTGAAGGTGACCGGATGTGTAAAAGCTTTTTCTTAAGAAAGTAAAAACTTTTATTATTAGATCTTCTGACGAACACACGACCTCCCACCCAGCAGTCTAGCACGCTAACCGCTGGGCCACACCGCCACCTAACTATCCAAGAGAATGCCTTTAGGAAAACTCCCTTTTTGTGGCCGAAACTAACAAAAATACACACCAAAAATATATTCTACAAGTATTAGATATCGATATTTCGAAATCTCTACTGCTCATGCCTTTTTAAAACAATCTAAGTATTTGCATCTTTTTCTGAAATTCTTAATTTCTTATTTTGTTCTTTGCATATTTTGGGTGAGGGGGGGGGGCTTCAGCCCCTATAGCCCCCCCCTGGATCCGCTACTGGTTGAGCGTATCGATTCCTTTTGTGTGTGTGACTTGGTATCGCCTTCCTAAGATTGGCTCCGTCGTTGATATTTCAATTTCCATCGTTATGATGGTGCATCTGTCAATATTTGAAAGGTCTTCGGCGAAATAGTTCATAAACGACTTGAAAAGAACGCTTATCTGAATGCGCTGTGTGAAAACAGCGCCGATATCAAAATCATGTTGCTCGAACATTGCAAACCCTTGACAATTCCGCTTCGCTGGGAAAATCTTTTCGCAATGATTCCTTGAATTGCTCCCACTATTCGTACACTGATTGGGCATTTAACCATTCTTTAGCCTCTTCTTTTAGTTTATGCTGAACCGCGAACAATTCGGTCCCACTATTCTCCGTATAAACTTCTTGCAACCGTCCAATTTTGCTAATAAACTGTTCTGATATAATATTTCCTTTCCTTCCTTCTCTTAATTGTCAACACTGTTGTCAAACGCTTCTGCCTTCCTCTTGCTAGCGCTTGCGGTTGCCTTTCCACTGCCATTGCTGCTACCCTCTTCGAGTTCTTTTTTCATGGCGGCGTCTCCCTCGTTGAAGTCGTAGTGATCTGTCTCAATCTGGTCACACTTCAAAGCTCTTGTGAGCTCATCAATTTTGAACTGCTTGATTCCTGTGATCTGAATGTTATTCGTACGTAAAATCAGGGACCGTAACGATTATGAGTTCTATTATAAAAATCTACTTTTAATGATTAATTTTCGATTTATATTTTATTCCTAAAACAGTAATGATTAAACTTGATTTTTATATATAAAACTCAGGAAATAATCATTATAACTTAAGTAATATAATTAAAAATAAAAAAAAAAAGATTATTGTCCGAGTTTTCTTTTTTGTTTGCTCAATAATATTACTCAAAGACCGATTACGGCTAGTGCATAAGGTTTGCATAAGGTGCATAAAGTTTGATGGATGTACCTAGTAAGGTGATCAAATCCACATTCAAGATTTCAATAAAAGGTATATTAAATTGCGGTTTTCAACAAATTAAATTTTTTGTTGAGCAATAAAATAAAAATCTAAAAAATAAAACTCATTGCAGAAATGAATATATTATCGAAAAATATCATATTTTAGTTTATTCCATTTTTTTATACGGGCACTCCATGTTAATGACTTTTTTTGGATGATAAATTTAGAAATAGTCATTATTTTCGGTCCCTAATAATAACATTCCAGGTTACACACACGTAGTTGGCATTTAATTGAGCTTGATCTCAGAAGAATCCCTTCATATCTTTCTGTCTTCATATTCCTCAGGACATCATCTTATCTTCGAAGCCCATTTTGGGCTTATTCTTAGAATAAATCAAGTAAAGGAAAGTTGTGGGACTGATTTTCTTCCGCAGCGGCTGTACTTCGGCGCATGCGCGCACCGTCTGGAATTCAGTAGAGCACGTTCCTAGCTAACGAACGAGCGGCTGAGAGTCAGGATAGGCATTTTCGCACGACGTGTTTCTGTGAGTGGTGCAAGCCGAAAATGCAGCGTTCGTTAGAGCAGATGTATGCGAATAAATTCTATCTGAAACTCGGTAAATCTGCGACAGAGACGTTTCATATGATCAAGCAGGCTTACCCAGATGTTGCTTTAGCTAGAAGTGGTGTAAATTAGAAGTGGCTCAGAACTTAAAAAGTGTGTGAAGTAGGGTTGTCGAATATTTCAAAAATAGCTATATCGATATTTTTGGCGATATTGAAAAAGTATCATTTCGATATAAATATTTTGGTGTCAAAAACATCGATATTATCAATATTTCGATGTTTTGCAATAAAATCACGGATCTTAACTATGAACAGGTCTTTTGAGGTAATTGAGGCGTCATTTGACGCGTAATAAGAACTATGATTATAATCAGAATGCGCTTAAATATAAATATAAATATAAATAAATAAATATAATATAATTATAAATTTTAATGGTTTTACATATCCAAATAAATAACCACTTGTCGTTGGCAAGTAGAGGTGGGGATGGATTGAGTGTACTATTTAAAAATACACACCCATATTCTTTATCGCATCCACTACTAATGTCTGCTTTGGTTGATTTTTCTTCTAAAAAAAAAAAAATCGCAGACTTTAAACATAATTATAATTGAAATTTCTTTAATGTAAGCTTCCGGAGATTGAACATGTACGAGCTTGTTTATGACATTTTTATAGACTTAAAAACATATGTATGTATAATGAGCATCACGATATAAATATCTATAATATGAAAAAAACGCATAAATAGCAGCCAATTTGGCACACAAAGGACACAAATTCCCAGAATTTCAAATCATTTATACTAAGATTTACCGTTGATGAGCTGCATTCAGCCAAGCATCTCCATGCTTTGATTTTAGTTGCGCCTTTATATTTGTTGAGTTTCCACTGGTCCATCAAATTTAATTAAAAACCCTTTAAACATTTTGTCTTAAAGGTCCAGAGCACTAGATACAGTCTTTCGCAACAGTGCGACCGAACGCTAAGACAAAAACATCACTGAAATATATCACCAAAAAATATTCGATTTCCGATATATCGCCTCTGAAAAATATATGTTTATGCAAAACTGTGGGAGATATGGCGTTTTCCCCAAAATTGAAAATAAACTTAATCTGTCGGGGCGAATGGAGCTCTTACTTGTTTTCTGTATAGTGTGTCCGTCCAAAATCATAACTGCAAATCGTAGCAGCTTTCATAATCCGGCCTGTTCCGTTTTTCAAAAATTTTTTTGGTTTCAAATGGACAAGAACAAAGTCTAACGATTATATTCGGCTGTCCCACAGAAATCTCTAAAGATTTTGCCGACGGTTGGTTTGTAAATCTCTCGAAAAATTGGTCGGTGCCACAGAACTTCGAGAGATTTAATTTTCTTATTAGAAAATCTAGTTAGAGCACCAGTTAATGTTCAATCTCTAAAAACAGGGCTGATTTTCTAGCCAAAAAATGTCTCTTCTTTTAATTGTGGGTTATATTGATGTTTAAATGAAATTTTTTGATTGCGTTATAAGTATTATGATGAATTTTTAAATTATAATTTAAATTTAAGTCATATTCTCTATAAATAAAATGCAAAGTTTAAATATGTGTTGGCGCCAAACATGAGGTATAGCTTGCCAGCTCTTAATCCGCTGGCGGCCAACCAAATGGCGACCCAACCGATGAGGGCGCCACTGATGTGGTTGGCTTAGATTACCATGAAAGACTTTGGTTGTTTTTCCTAATAATTATTGAAACGCAACTTTCAATGTTTAAACTAACTAAATAATTTATTCGGTTGTTGCAATCTATCCTAGAAAATAATGTTGCTTACATTTCCAAAATTGATTTTGTTTGTTATAATTGTTTGGGTGGTAAATTTTGCAAAATCTCCTTACAAAACACGGGAGGTTTGAAACTAAACAAAAAAAATTTATGTGGCACCTAAGAATTGAAATTTGGTTGGAAGAGGTTTCTGTGGCACCCCCGATTTGAGATGTTTTGGTATTCAAACGATTTCCATTCGATTTGCAATTCGAGTGTTTCATTTCCAAAATGTTTCCTTTGACTTAATACGCTGCAAACATAAAAAAACACTGGGAATAGTCAAAACTTTTCTTAAAAAAAATGTATTTTTATATTACAATTTTTTTTTTTAAATCTAAGATTCCAGAATTTTTCTTAATACAATAAACATTGGTACAGAAATAATGTTAAGCCATTATTTTGACATCTCTAAGTCAAAAAAGATTCAAGTCGAGTAAATCAAATTCGAGCAAATTAATTTAATGGGAAAACCGGAAAACGCCTGTATATTGCTTTAAAATTTTCCAAAACCTCGTAATTGTGCGCAAGAAAACTATTTAAATCAACGAACAATTTTTCTTGCAGGCAAAACGAATTGAAAAAAATTTCACCTGAACTTTAGCGGCAGATTGTGAAAGCTACACAAAGTGTCAACAGAAGCGTCCATCAAATATATGTACAACAAGACTTTTAAAAATACGCTGCAACAAATACACGCCTCATATTAATCAAATAACAAACACAGAAACAAAGGCTCGAAACAGGCGAAGACCTTTCCTCCTTGACAAGGAACAAGGCGAAATTGCAATTTCAGATAGTGCACGCGCAGCGTCAGTGTGCCAGTGTTACAGTCGTGTACCCGTGTCCGTGCGCGCCAGTGTGTGTCAAAGGTCAGAACTTATATGAAAATGTCCCACGCCAACCAAGAAGCAATGCCAACAAAAGCCGCTGTCACCGCCGCCGCCGAGGATGACGAAATCTCGTCATCGCCCCCCCCTACCAAAACCACTTCCACATCCAAGCCTCTATTCAAAGCCAGCCGAGCAACCATTGTCGCAGCTCTATTTGTGGCCATCATCTTGTGCAGCGGCAACTTTGGATTCGCCGACGGTCTCAAGTGCCACATGTGCGGCGAATACAATGAGGGGGTGGGATCTATTACGCCCTGTTCCAATTATACCAAAGACATAGCCCATCTCTATCTAAAGGAGTGCAACAAGAAGAGCGAGAAATATTGTGTGGTAAGTGGAACAATTTTTGTAAAATGTTGATCAATAAGCCTATTTTTAATTCAATTAGTTGCTTAGTTAGCCTTGGTTACAAAACTTGACTTAAAGCTAGCTTAATTGGGTATGATTTACAGTGATTAGATAAAATGTCTTAAAACGGAAATTTGGAGGCATAAAATTTATTTACACTATTTGTATGACCTATGATATTTAACAACTAAGAAACCTTAAAATGTCTGTAAAATTTATAATTTTTCGCACAGAAGAAAGGGCCTTCAGTTTAAGGCGAAGTCCGAACGGCAAAGTTTCATAGCTGGTTAGTTAACAGCTGCCGCCAATATCCGGTGAAGGTGACCGGATTTGTAAAGGTTTTTTACTAAAGAAAGAAAAAACTTTTTATTTGATGGTCCGAGGCGGGATTGAACACACTCCTCCCGCACAGCAGGCCGATACATTAACCGCTGCGCCACACCTGGACACAGCTTGGTGCCTTTATGAACTAAATTTGGTTCCTCATGCCAATTGTCCCTCATTATGCATTTCAAATAACGGGTTTCCCAAAACATGCAAAATAAAAACGTTGCATTCATTTATTCATACATACACTTATTCCTTCTGCTTTATTGCCAATCATTGTTGTCATTGGCAATCGAGTCACTCATTCCTCTCTAAGAGTATGTAGTACTTGGTCTATTCGGTTGTCATTGAGTCAAAGCAAAAGGCAGAAAATCAAGGCAATCGGTAAGATTTTTTTTTGGGTTCTTGTTCTCTGGCCATTGATGACTTTTCGAGTTGATGTTCCATTTTATTGTTATGTTCTTTGTTGTGTCTGTGTTCGCGTTATCTTGCCAATGGTCATATATTCCTCTCGAGCTGGTCTCATTGGCAGTTTTGTTGTTGTCACTTTTTGTTTTTATTGTCTGGCCAAAAAGATAAATCGGTTATAAAAACAGAGTAAATGATTTACCCAATGTGAAGGGCCAGAAGAAAGTCAAGCAGTGCAACGAAACAAAAAATAAATTTTTTCTCTATGTTACTTTCTTTGGGTTGACTTCTAAAATAACAGGCTATTTATACTGAGCATCTAACATCTTGAAGCAAAATTTTTTTTATCCCTACGCTGTTCATGAAATTAAGTAATGGCAAAGGAATTTGTAATGTACTATTTGTTTTTATACGAAGTTTGCAAAAAAAAAACACTTGGTTGGCATGGAAGTTGGGATGAATATCATATTGATGACATGCAACAAAATCCTGAAAGTGATTAAAGAGGAGCCTTCTACGCATAAGACCCGATAGACATTTATTTAGAAATTTCTAGCAGCAAGTGTATCGATATACCAATGCATTTAACAAAACACTAAAGATCTGATGGCCAAAACGTACTGGTGATGGCACCCATAGAGTCTTCCTTGAGAAGAAGGACTAAGCATAACTGCCTTTCCATCACCACCATAAGATTCTTCAACCTGATATTGTTGTATATTTTAGTAAAATTTTCGATACAACACATTTTTGACAGCTTTGACAACTCTAATTTGCATTCAACTTTAACCTTATTTAAAAGCAAACTAAATTTCTGCAAAAGGATAGGTGCGGATGTTTAAAGTCAGAGGGTTTTTTTCTTAGAAGGTTCGGTTCAGAATCCGTTTCTAGGGACCAAATAAGCCCGAACCAAGGTGTTCCATCTTTTATTATTCTAGGTCAAAAATCTACCCACTTTCCCTGCTCGGAATTTTAAAATCTTTCCGTTGCATTCCTTTTGGAGTTTGCATTATAAGTCTATTTGTTATCAAAGATATTAAGTTCTTGAATAAAAAAGGCGTTTTTTAAAATTTTTCGGCTTACTGCGAATACGAAAAGTCCATGGTTAAAAACGTGTGTTCTTATTTCAATTAAAATAACAGTTGTTTCTTGATTCTAGTGTGTTTCACACTAAAAATTAATAAATTAGTAGAGGAACAAAGCAATGAAATTTTAAGTACACTGAGAAGAATAGAATACTTTTTGATGATTCTCAAGATAAGTTCTAACCTATCTATATCTGTTCTGAGTGTGTGCGAGTGAAAAAATTATCATTTGTCTCGATTTTCTAAACAATAAATTTAATGTTGGACGAGTGATTCCAAACTTCATGTACTTCAAAAAATTCTTCCACACTTTTGCGATGGGTACGATTAAATTTGTATACAATAATTTCTCCAAGTTTTTTTGGAATTTCAAAATGCTATGTACAAACAAGTAAGAGTGTTGCGGTCGAGTCCCCCGACAGCAAAATACCCTGTCCCTAGTAATGTGGTTCCTGTAGCTTTGAATTCCATTTATTTTAAAATTTTTTTCAATTAATGGGTAGGCGCACTTATGTACATTAGAGCGGCCCCCATGTATATGAAATTTTTAAGGTCATGCTCTCACCCCCCTATCTGATACTTTTTCATGTATATTTAGCGGTAATAAAAACAAAAGATAAAAGATAACAAAAGTCGAGTTTTAACGGGCGCGAATGGCGTCTAAAGTTTTTGTAAATAAATCATACGCAGTGTTGCCTAATATTATATATTTTTTTCATTTATAAATAGTCGGCGATGATTTTAATTATAAACTATTCAATTTTGAAAAATATTTTATTTTCACAAATGAAGTTTCCTCTTTGAATTTCAAACAATAATAGCAATTGAACTAATAACTTCGTTTGTAAAAATTTCTGTTTGGGGAACGAGCCGTATGATTAATATTTTTTAAAACTTTGAGACCCTGTCGCGCCCATTTAAAATTAAAATAAAATTTTTTTGATTTTCGCAAATATTAATTATACAACAAATATTAGCTTTGGGAATGCTGAGACCTCAATTTTTCTATTTTGCTGGTTTGGGGACCGCTCTAATGTACATATCTTCGGTGTTTTTGCTCGGATCTCAATGTGGTACACAGAAATAGATATGTTGGGCCTAACTGAATATTTTAAGTCACTAGGTTCAAACTTAAAAATTGTAACTTTGACAGTTTTTCGCAGCTAGAAAAAGATGGAGGAGGAACCTGGAGCAAACTTGATCTGGGTACGGTGTACACCTACATTCATGCAAACATTTGTGACTCTACTTCTTATAGTCTGTGAGATTTTTTACATAGAAAGTGACAGTTTTTCGCTGCTAAATGATCGAGGATGTGGAGTTTTCCAAATCTAAAACAAACTCTATGTGGCTACAGTATACACCTACATACATGCAAAAATTTGTGGCTCTACCTCTTATAGTCTGTGAGATCCACGCGTTTATACAGAGATAAACTTCATGATCCCCTTTTTCCCATTTATTTATACCTTCAGAAAATTTTTTATTCATTGTTTTTATTTGCTTAAAAATTCTATTAGGATCTTATAAACATCCTGCAAAACTTTCAAGCAGATTTGAAACTCAGTTTTACAGAAATAAACAAAAACAATTATTTTTCCCGACCCTTTTATATAAAAATGGTTTTCATTGACCCTCGTATTTTTAGAAATTCTTAGTTTTTTCAATTTTTTGGTCAAAAACTTTATAACTATTTATAAAATGTTCAAAAATTGGAAAAAAAATTTTTGAAAAAAAAAATTTTACTCTGAAATATTTGAAGATTTTATTTTTTACCATGTCTTGACGCACTTTGACCAAAATTTCTGGAGAACCGCTTAACCGATTTTGATCATTTTAGCTAACACTTAAATGCACCAAATCCAATTTTTACATTTACTAAAAATAATTTTTGTTTCATCGAAAACAGATGTCGAAACTTTAGATGCGAATGTCTCGGAACCACTTTTTCCATAATGGTTTCAAAGACTTAAAGAGTACCTGTTGACCGATTTTCAAATTCTTCTTGGTAAATTGTTCGTAATACCCATAATTCTGGTGTGAACTAGGATATTTTTGATCGGTCAAAAAATAACGGAGCTAGGACCAATACAGTGGGAAAAATATGGCGATTTTCGAAATTTTGAGTTTGAAACCCCATAACTTCGCCATTTATTGACCGATCCAAAATATCCTAGTTCACACCAGAATTACATCAATTCTTAACGAAACCCCGTCTTCAGTTTTGCATTCAGATTATCCGTTCTCAAAAAATTTTTGCAACCATGGGCCTATGTTTTAAATTTTTGGTTAATTTTGAACAGAAATACAACATGGGAACAGGGTATAAAGTCACAGCTAAATAAATGAGTGCGCTTACAAATAAGTCTTACTCAATTTCTACCTTAAGTGGTGCTTACGCTTGCTAATTACTCACAATTGAAGCATAAAGTATTTACGGTAAGTAGCTTAATTCTAGAGCTCATTGTTAATGCAAATCAGAGCACAAATACGCCCCGTGCCCCATTACTAAAACTCGAACTTGGCCTATTCATGTGTCCCAATGCTCTCTCATCATTCTACGGCTTTTCATCTTCTCACACAGCGTGAAAGACAAGAGGCAAACTAATGCCAATTGTCTGTGCTGGCAATTTCAATTAGTTCTGAGGCCGCAGCGTATCCTTTTGCGCATTCTGCACGTGCAGTACGTACGCCCTTAGTTCTATGTTTTTGTGGGCGTGGCTTGGGCAATTGTGCGCATAAATTGTGGTATATTGTATGCACTGAATTCTCTGGTGTGGAGTGTATGGGAAGCACTTAACGGATTGCAGCGGTAGGAGCAGCCTGTTTGCGCTTTGGCAATCATTAAATATTTAACATCTACTTGCCATGCAGAGCTGGCACAGTGAAACCCACAAGTTTTTTTTTTTGCGGGTTTCAACGCTAACACGACTCACTCATTGCGACGGCTCTTGGCGAACCCCATATGCATATTTTCGTTATTTTTTTCATGTCAATTCGATGTTTCTAAAACACCATTATTGAACATTTTGCAAAGTAGAATAGTTGAGAGATTGTTGGTTAAAATTGACCTAATCCGAATTTAAGAATATTTTTTGTTGCTGTTATGTTAAATTGGATTCCATGATATGCGCTCGTCCTTGCATATTAAAAAATAGTTTTCATTTCATACTTTTTTATTGTGACAAATTGCATATAATTGCAATAAACAACTTTGCTGCATCCAAATTGCTGTTGAATTTATGACAAAAGTTGGGTTTTGTTTATTTCTTGTTAATCATTTTTGCAATAAATGCTTTGTATCAACTCTGTTTCATAATGGCAGTATTTTTTTAATTTTTCAATAATTTATTTCTTTTTGTTGTTAATTAACATATCTATTGATTTGTATCTTTTTATTTTTGCGGATAGTAATAATGTCCCGTAAAGGTAACCAATTAATTAAACGACATTGATTTAAATGAGCATATCGCCATCATTTATTGTTCGTAGAACTAAAGTTTATCTGGGTTGGAATACTTTGATCCAAAGGCTTATGTTTCTTTTTATAAACTAGCTTCGATTTACATTGAATCTTGCTTTAAATCACTGAGTACATCAGTAATAAACTAGTTACAATTATTGGCAGGAATTTAAAACGGTACTGAACCGCACCGAAACCTGAACAGCGAAACGAACCGGTGTCATACCGAATATACAGACCCAATCCATAAACCGCAAAGTAAGACAGTTACGTTGTTAATGCTAACCCCAGCTGATGATAGACCAGAGAACGTGCAAGCTCATTCAGCCATGCTATAAATGCGGTGAGACTCTCACCGTGAGAGTAATCGTAACGCTCGTAGCCCGCTGAGCGTACAAGAAGTATACACAAAAGGAAAAAAGAAACGCCACCAGTGTATTTGCGGAGCATGGTATGTCCCAGCTAGTGTATTTGCAAGTACAAATACCCGCGTTGACTCGTTGGCTGTTACGATTCATAGCTTGTGCACGAGTAATCCAAGCAAGCAGAAACAACAAGTGAGAGCAAAAGAAATAAAACGAAATCGTTTGTAATTTTGGCATTTTGAATTTGACAGCGTGTGTGTAAGAGAGCTCGCTAAAGGCTTGTTTTAAAAAAGCTGAGTAAGCTTTGCCCATTCTGACTCAATGTGCTAGCGATCATTTCGAGAAGTAGTAGTAGTGTTTCTTTATTTAAAATCAGAGCTCGCAAAATATGGTCAACCAAATTTTTCTATACTGTCTGCTCACCGAAATGACAGGAAAAAATTTAACAGAGTAGCTCACTCTCTGAACAGAACACTAGATTTTGATTTTCTAGTGTTTTCTGTCTCATAGTAATCGATGAGAGAAACACACGAAGCTGTCTGACTATAACAGTTTAATGGGGAGAGTTTCGTTCGGGTGTCAGCAGCTGAGCACAAGCAACTGAGCAAATCAAGCAAAGTGTCCGAGCAAAGTGTCTTTTCTATTGTTGTGTTACACACTCACTTGGCCTACTAGGATTAAAATATGTTTGAAAATATACAATATTCGATGTATAATAATTTAAATTCTTATTTTTAAGCAATAAGTAGCTGGATCATCCCTAACTTTTTCACGACAATCTCAGTCTTCAACAACGTATATTTAATTATTTGCAAATAAATTTCTTGGACTGATTTATCCAGTCTGGTCGCCAAAACAATTTTAAGCTATATGGGCTTGCGTACAAACATAACCTTTATGGACAGCCCTTTCACTCGTACATGATCCATAATTCTCGAGGCTATTGGAGCCATTTGCAGGGCATTTATGTATTTATTTTGAATATAATTACACGAAACCCTTTGCAGGCTTATAGTAAAAAGGGCCTGCCGTCGTGAATACAATTTTCACGTTCGGCGCAATTATTGTTTGTTCATTTGCCTTTCATTTCTTTGCATTTTTTGCAAACCGGTGTACTCTTTGACCTCATTAAATGATTTAAACACTTCTTGGAGTTCAGCCGTCAATACCGCCTCAAAATTTTTAACATGGGGGCCAGAAAATACTATGCCACATTCGGTATAAAGCGATGAATTTAAGGTATTGAAAATTTAAAAATTATGCACTTTTTTAAAAAATCGAGAGCGTAAGTTAAAGCCGACTCTAACCGACTTCGATATACCCGTTACTCATGAAAAAACATGTTTAACAGTGTTCCTGCGTTTCTTATTGTGACCATCCGAAAATTATGCAACATTTTTTTTTAGGGTGGGAAGGGTCGTAGCGGGGAGGGGGGGGGCTGTTTTACTTTTTTGCTCTTAACTTGAGAACCGTTCATCCGATCCTTTTCATTTCTTCGGCAAATCGATTTTTTTTGCTAATTACTAACTATCTCTAGAAGGTACAAATCGTCTATCTTCAAAACTGTAGGAGATATAACGTTTTTTCCAAATTGCGGGGGCGGGAGGGGGCGTGGCCAAAATTTTAAACCAACTTGATTTGCGTGCAGATAAAAGAAGCATTTGTCCCATACATGTCAAACCTCTATCTCTTACCATCTCTGAGATGTAGGTGTTCATACAGATGGATGGACAGACGGTCAGACGGACAGACGGACATGAAGGCTCAGGAAAACTTAAAACTCTTAAAGCCATTATAGGCTAATTAACACCAATCAGCTGCGTCGATGTATTGTTTTGCCTTTTACAAAAGCACACATACATGCATACACACTTATAGTTTACTGAGTCACAAACACATGCGTAAGACACTTTCGACAAATTCTGAGCAGCAAAAGTGTCTCAAGGAAACACATGAGCAAAGCAAGCTAAAAAAATCTCTCATTGATTGAGCAAAGAGCACTTTGTGAATAGTCATCGGTGAGATGTCATTTCGTTACACTAGTTCAAAGGGTCTCAGAGTGACTGTATTGTATCTGACAGCCTGTGAAAAGGGAGCATTTTTTGGGAGCTCTGTTTAAAATTGATGAATCAGACAATAATAATATAAACAATAAATAATAAAATTACACTAAAAAAGAAACGAAGTTAACCAACATGGACATAAAACAAAGTCCGTCTTTCGTCCGGCTGCCCAGGTCTTCTCCAGGTTCCAAATCGTTCATCTGTGTTTACTATCAGGAAGAGAGTAGAGCCTATTGGCCACTGAGTTGTCCAAGTGTTTGTAAATTCGGGTGATGGGTTTACTGCAATGTTTTTGCTTTGAGAGCATCATGAATTGTTATCCGGAAATATTTCCATTCCTGTGCTGATCTTTAGTAGTCTCTCCAGTATATTTGAAGAGGATTGCACAATTCATCCAGACTTCGTAGCCAAAAGATATTCTTCTCTAATAGCATTCTGGTTTAGATTGGGGGGCGATTCTCATTATAAAAGTGCATCATTCATTCCTAGAAAGCTGAGGTGTAAGACCAGCGTAAACAGGTGGGCATTTTCCAACCCAGTTTCAAGGAATGGGACATAGCAAGGTGTATTAGCTGGCAGATATATAACTTTTTTAAGAAAGAGAAGTTGGGTCCTGTCGATTTCTGTAAAGTGTCCTCCTCTCCAGATCTCTGCTCCATATCCTTGGATTACGCGGCATACTGCATTGAATAGTTTTCATTTTTCATTTATGTGTATCTTCCTTTGTCCCAGGTAGCCAACACAGAGTATAAAAAGTTTGTGCAAAAGTATGTAACAGAAAGAAGGAATCATGTCCGTCCGTCTTTCCATCCGTTTGAACAAACTGATCTCAGAGTTGGTAAGAGATAGAGGTTTGGCATGTACGAGTCATAAACTTCTTATACTTGCAGGCAGATCCAGATTATTTTTAATTTTTGCCACGCCCCCTCTCCCCTCCGCAATTTGAAAAAAAAGTCATATCTTCCACAGTTTGGTAGATAGATGGTTTGTACCTTCTAGAGATATTTTTATAATCTGTACCGAAGGTACATAGAGAATATTAAGTTTGTGCAAAAGTATGTAAAAGGGAGAAAGAATCATTTCCGACCATATAAAGTATATATATTCTTGATCAGCATCAACAGCCGAGTCGATATAGCCATGTCCGTCTGTCCGTCCGTCCGTATGAACAAACAGGTCTCAGAGATGGTAAGAGATAGAGGTTCGACATGTATGGGACAAATGCTTCTTATACTTGCAGGCAGATCAAGTTTATTTTCAATTTTTGCCACGCCCCCTCCCGCCCCCGCAATTTGGAAAAAACGTTATATCTCCTACAGTTTTAAAGATAGACGATTTGTACCTTCTAGAGATATTTAGTAATTGGAAAAATGTATCGATGCTGGAGAAACTATAAAGATCGGATGAGCGGTTCTCAAGTTATGAGCAAATAAGTAAACCACCCTCCCCCACCCCCCTCCCACCCTTTCACAACTAACACCGCACAATCTTAAAGAGAGAAAGAGAGAGAGAGAGTTAGAGAGTGAGAGAGAGAGACTTAGAGATAAGCGCAGCACCAGCATTGGATTCAGCTTCTACTCCAGGTACAGAGTATGTTATAGTCGGGCTTGACCGACTTTCTCATTTGCTTTTTTTAGCATTATGTATCGACTTGAAGAAATCATAAAGATCAGAAGAGCGGTTCTAAAGTTATAATCAAGAAAGACTAGTCCCCCCGCATTCCATTCAACAAAGAGAGAGAGCAAGAAACTTAGAGATAAGCATAGCAGCAGCGCTGCATTCAGCTCATACTACATGTACAGAGTACGTTATAGTACTTACCATTAAAATTTCATGTAAAGAACAAAATAGCCAAGTAGCTATTCTGATTCAATTGCTCACAGATTAGTTAAAACTTTGCTAACCAAGACGTAAAAGAAGCTTTTAACCACTTAATCATGACGCTAATGTTTTTGTCTCACCTTTTTTGTTCGATTTCTTTGCTCCTTCAACCTGATAATTGCCATTTTCTTATTAACAGCTTGGCAGCCACTTAATTAGCGACATAATTTATGCCAGCCGCAGTCGGAAAATAAAGTAGCCAAGAATGGGAGCGGAGATGATAATATGGCGATGGGGCCCTTCAAGCAGCTGCTCCCGAAAAGTAGGCAACATACAAAAAATTTGTTGCAGCACAGAAAAACTTTTGTTTAAATATTAACAAACAGCATAAATGCTGCTTGCCTTCGCTCCCTTAAATGCTCTACCATAGAAGTTGAAGTGTTTCTTGGTTTGCTTTTTGCGGTTGTTGTCTTTGGCTGCTTGACCTGACGCCGCCTTGTGTTCTTGTTAAGTAGCTGCCGTTGGTGTTCGTGTTATTTGTTTTATGTTAGTTTGCCAAAAAGTTACGAGCTGGCGCCGTCTGCTCAGCAAGTACCGTCTTATATATATTTATGAGCGAAATTTATATTTAAATTAGTATAGTTGGGCAGTCATGTTGGGTAACAAACATGCATAATTCATCATTTGAATAATGAGTTGCGGTGTAATAGCAAGTCTTTCATTCACTTAAACACCCCTTTTACACGGAAAACAAAATAATAGGTGTGCGAGTAGGAGAGTAGCACATACAGAGTGGACTTTTTGTTTGTACGTGAACGCGAATTTAACCCTTGACCTCAGGCAAAAATCCAGAATAAATAGAACCAAGGCTAAGTGAGAAGGGGAGAAAGTGAGAGAACGAAAGCAAGCAATTAATGGTTTTTGTTTTGTTTTTCAATTTCAACCACCCGGTTAAAAATGCGCTTCATTGCTTGAACACAAAAAGTCACGCAGAATAACATGAATTGTCTGGTCCGTCATTGATAGATTTGATTGAAAACAAGCTTTTCTTATTTTAAAAATTTATTCACAATTGTTCCAGTCAGAGCAATAAGCCCTGAGCAGCAATTCGCAGGAACGAACGAATCACTGCCAATGGAAAATGTTAGGAAATTTTATATTCTATGTTTTTAGGTAACCCACGTTTTACCCACCTTAAATAGTAGAATAATTTGTTAGTATATAAAATAATATTTATAATTTCTTCAATACGAAAAGTCTATTTGAATTTTACTTGAATTACACAGTTCAACAAAAATAGGGGTCTTCGCGGGCCGGGGAATAAGGTTGATACCGTTCGACGGAGGCTTTTAAGCTGAATACAAGTCAATTTTCCAAATTTTTCTAGCACGTCAAGTTTCTAAGATATCAATGGTCAAAGTCGTTAAAAATGCCTAGAACGGCAACTTTCAAAAATATATTAAAAAGCCATCTTTAACGGAATAATGAGTGTGAAAATTTATATAAATAGGTTGATCTTTCCTCTATCGAGGGCCATAAACCAAATTTTTCATTGATGGGCAAAAAACCGTAAATAAATTAAAAAGAAAGATGTATATTTTACATGTTTCGAGCAAACAAACAAACATAATTTTGTGTCAGTAGGCTCTTTTGAAAATCAGTTTTTAATTGTTTTTTTTTTTAATTTTTAAAATGCCGCGGGAGTGCTTAATCTTACCGGACTCTTTCTGCTATATTTGGGCAAGGTACACTCCAAAGTGTCAAAGAGAGTCCATCAATCAATCTTTGGCAGTCGATATGTACTCGCTGCCGCCGGAAACTCCAGCTCTCAATCAAAGAAAATAAATAATGATGCCATCCATTGTCCCAGCACATTGGAGAGAGCAGAGCAATCATCTAACAGATTTCTACTTTTGCCTATCCAAAGTATCGGGCTTTTCGACAAGAAATTCCATTTTTCCACCAAATCGTCTGTTGACAATATGCCCTTCGACAAAGATATTGAATATGGAAATGTCTTTCGCAAAGTAAATTTATTCATTCACCTGCGTCTTATTCTCTATTTAAATGCAATAAAAACAAAATAATAGTCTTGGAATAAATTAATAGTTTAAAATTTTATTCAATGTCCTGTATGTATTACTCAACATTGCTTTTATTTTTTTTTACTGTGGTGTAAGCTGGAAAAGAAATCCTGTTTGGTTTCCTCTTATATAAGAGGAAACATTGAAACATTGAAGCATTGACTTCTGAGACTAGCGTCCAACAGTAGTCGGTTAGCATGTGAATAGGATTTTTCCTATGGTATCTTTTTTCCATGTCCGACATGTCCTGATAAAATCGTTCCCCATGCTCATCACTTGTGTCGGCTAAGCGTTAAAAAAAAAAAAAAAAAAAAAAAAAAATCAACAAAAAAAATAAAAAAAAATGTTTAAAATATTTTTTTTTTTTTTAGGGAAAAAAAAAAAAAAAAAAAAAAAAAAAAAAAAAAAAAAAAAAAAAAAAAAAAAAACTAAAAAAAAAAAAAAAAAAAAAAAAAAAAAAAAAAAAAAAAAAAAAAAAAAAAATTAAAATTTAATTTAAAATTTAGAATTTAAAATTTACATTATATTAAAACTTGACGTTAAAAAAGATTTGGAAAATTGACTTGTATTCAGCTTAAAAGCCTCCGTCGAACGGTATCAACCTTATTCCCCGGCCCGCGATGACCCCTATTTTTGTTGAACTGTGTTATTTATGATTTAGAAAATCCAAAAACAAAAGCTTTCTAGATCGTCATCTTTTGAAAGTTAGATTAAAGTCATATTTAAGGAGGTATTCTCCATGTGCGAAAATTTTTTTTTGATTTTTTTTCTTGCATTTTTTATAGCTTGGATATTTAAGAATATCGCCCCAAAAAGATTTTTTAAATTCGAAATACTTTAGAAGATATATCTTTTTTTTCGAACAATGTCTTCGATAAAACAAGCAATTTTCAAATTACTTCAATCTTTAAACACATTTATCTCAAATCCACGTTTCGGCGGCCATTATATCTCTAGTTCACTGAACCGATTTTGATGATTCAAACTGAAATGAAGAAATGTCACAATTCTGGTCTGACCCTCAATCATAATTTAAAAAAAAATTTTTCTTACTATTTTTTCCTTACACTAAACTACAAAAAAGGGTCCAAAATCTAAAGTTTTTTTGAGGGTAAGACCAGAATGACACCTATACTGATTTTAAACCCGTTTTTAGTTTTCATTTCATACAGCCTGAAGACGAGAAATCATTGCCGCCACTATACCTTTTTTTGAACCCCCCACTTTGGCGGCCCAGAACTTTTTGAACAGCCCTCCTATCGAATCAGTAAAATGTTTATTGTTTACTTTAATCTGTTTGTAACATAATAAAATAAACAGAATTGGAAAAACTCTTTGCGATTTCAAAAAAGGTTTTTTTTAAAAAGGTCCAAAAAAGAAGCTCAACATGGAGAATACCCCTTTAAGCTTTAAAAACATAAATATGTCTTTTATCCTGTTGCTAATGGGAACTATTTTGTAAACTGGAATTAAGCATTTAAAAACCCCAGCTTTAATGGGTGTCGAATTATTCTAAGCCGGTAATGTCGTGGTATTGATATTTTAAGACTCTAGCACACTATGTCGAACAGATAAGAACAAAATAGCTTTCTAGTACTTCGGAAAATTTTCCAGAAATGCTTATAAAAAATTTATAAACTTTACAGGGTCGGAGAAGCTTCCTTCTGGCTGCTATATATACATTTTTACGACTTAAATGTACCTATTTTATTCTACGAGCAACGGATATACAGATGTCCATTTCACTAAACATGTTCACATGTTCCCATTGTCAAAGTGAGCCAACTCACTCAAATTGCTCAGTTTTTCAGTTGCTCGGTTGGTCAGTTACTGAGTTGATAACGAGTCGATTTAAAATATAATTGTGAAACTGGTGCAAACCCCTTTAAGCGATAAAGTTCAAAGTGTTCGCAAAGCGCGGAATATAAAGTGGATTTTGCAGCTTTATGGCAGACACTTTATAAAATCATTGCCTGAGGCTATTGCTGTGAATTGTTTTCTGTCTTTCAGTCGGTGGCATTATTTTTCTAAAAATCTTTAAAGAATAATGGCTTTATGCTTCTCATCAATAGATGAGCATAAATATCGCTGTGCTAATAGGAGCAAACAGATACACGGGAAAAACAGACACCGAACTGAGCGAACAATTCACTGAACACTTAACAAAAGACACTGAACAACTCTCACTAAACAAATTACTGAGCAAGAGATCCGAAAGAGCTCACAACTCACTAAGCAAGAGAGAGACTGAAAAAAACTCTCTGAATAATTTTTACCAAAATAAACAATTGAAGAAATTCAACTTTCCTCAACTTATCAACCACTATGTACCTTTAACACTACACAGAAAACGTCGATATTTTCAATCTTTAAATTTGAGTCGGCAGAGTAAAACAATCTCGATTTCCAGATATTGTACACAGTATCAATCTCTTTAGGATTGGTCCATCTTTCAGCTTGTACCTTTCCAATTTACAATCCCTTTCGAGATCACATGCCCATAAATTAGAGACGAGACGAAGAAATAAAGTTTAGACACAAAAAAGTGTGCGTCTTCTGCGTCTCGATAGTACATTTTTTTTCAGAGTCTTAATTAACCAAAATGGTTGGGTGGTCTTAAAGTGTATTTAAATGTCGGAGGAGGGAGAATGTTACTTTCTGCTTTGCTGCTCTTTTTAATTTATTGTATTTTTTTATCCCAGCACTACAAGTACAAATAAGACTTATTTTGATTGTGCTAGTCACTGCAGTGTAACAAAAATTTCCACACTTTTGGTGCAGATTATAATGATAAACAGTTGCTCACCAAGATGAGGGGTAAGTGCATACCTTTTGCCGTACCAAGACCAAGCTTTTGGTACGTGACTTTGTTTGCCAGCAAAATGATATAAAAACAACTATTTCAAGAATTAAGGACGGTCCGGCCACGCCCCATCAACTAAAGCATTGACAAAGAAATGCAAATATTTTGTCTTCATTCCGGTTTGCTATAAATATTTTCAGTTTTGTTTTCTCTGCTTTGGCGCTTTGTTGCTGTTGCAATTAGGCATGTTTACACTACGAGAGCAAACAAACCCCGAAATTACTTAAGCATTTTTTTGTTGGTACTTTATTTAGACTCTGCTTAAAGTGGCATGTTTAATGGGAAAACATTTCATTAAAAATGTCAGCATTATTAACTTAAATTCTCCTTCGAAAAGAAAAACGACAAGAAACAGCGTTGAATTTTTCCATAATTTTATGGGTTGAACTTAAAATTTTTTTCATAGTATTTTAATACCATTTGAGGTATTTCAATATAGGCCACCTCAGATGGCACCCACGGCGTCTGGCTGAGGTCCTTGAACTTAATTTGAAACGAAATGTGCCCAAAGTTATTTCGTGCATTCAATATGTATTCCGCTATATGCCCACGATCGAAGGCACTCTCCATGACTAGACTGGGATCAATTTTCAAGCGTTTTGCTTTATGCTGATATATCGAATTGGTTGTCAGTTCCAGTTCCTCCTCAAAGTCTTCTATTAACTGGTGACAACCTAAGTTACTTGCAAACTCCCATGTATTTGCCGTGTCGCTCAATCCCTGCCACTTGACCAAATATTGGATTTTGTCGTTACGAGTCCGCCGCCCAAGAACTTTCTCTGCCGTGTATTCAACATCTACTTCCATGAGTTGAGCGGACAATTTGCTGTTGCTACCCATTTTTTGTATAAAATAAAAAAAATTGAATATTTTGGTGCTGCCTTTTTATCGCAAGTTTACGGATTGTCAATTTCTGACATTGTTTGACATGCTAAACTTTTCAACTTTTTTAACATGTGACTTGTTTTCGAGTCGCTTGTTAACATGTCAATTCTTAGAATAACTAAAGTGGTCTGTGCGGCCAAGATTTCTGTCAGATATGCCAAAAGGTAAGTTTCTTCTTAGATTTTAAAGCAAAATTGTTCAAGTTATTCATCTGTCATTATTACTTAAGTTTTGGTTCTTAGCGAGTCTTTGTACCATCAGAAAAATTTTAGATAGTAAACGTAAATGTAATCTATAGGTACTTTTATAAAAAAAGCACTATTAATGTCAAAATGTGAAAAATTGCGCTTGCAAGGCCATGAAACCAAATATCTTCAAATGTGTTAGAATTAAATGTAAGATTAGCTTACATTAGTTCCATTTGATTGTTTGCCACTTTACTTTTAATTTGTTTGTCCTGGTTGAGTTTTTGGTGGAAATATCCTTATGTACATTAGAAAGCTAACTGATACCATCTTAAATGATTGCTTTTAGGTTGTACATAAAAAATTTTAAATTCAAAAAATTCAGCGAAAAGCCTTCAAAGCTTCCACAAATGTTACGTATACGATCTTATCTTGGTCGGTAGACTAAGACCTAATATTGACGAAGCGGGCCCATTCCAAAGAAGAGATTCGATTTATACACGCTCTTATATGACTGTCCCTTTTGAAGAAAGTGCAAGAAGTGTGGCTCGCGTAACATAAAATACACATAAAATACCTCTTACCTTGAGCCGGCCAAAAAAAACCATTAGAACTAACAAAAAGGTCACCATCCCCGTTGTGGTGTAAGGGGGGGGGGGGGGAACTAATTAGAAAAATATAAGACTTTAAAGCATATATGTCGGCGTTGTTTGTGAAACATTCTTGAGGGTCTAGAGGTTCGTTATATACATTCGACTGCGCCTTTTTATAATTATAAAAAAATCAAGTTGTTTTTTGTTTAGAGCCCAACTCCCATTCCACCCACTTCCCGCATACATCCCACGCACAACCCATCTACATCCTACCCACATCCCACCCACTTCCCATCCTATTCACTTTCCAACCACCTTCCAGTGGGCATCCCGGCGGTTTCTTGACCCCACAAACCGAGTTTCAAGTCAGTCGGATGATAAATAGTATTTTCTCAAGCAGAATTTTTCGGGAATTTTCCGACCTTTGGGTCAAATTTTCCAGCATTGGAAAATCACATTTAAAACTATTTCGTATTCTATCCTTACAAACCGAGTTTGAAGCCCATCGAATAAAAAATAGTTTTTTGCATGCAGAATTTTCCGGCCATTTTCCTCGTAGGTAGATTTTCCAAAATCAGGAAAACACGTAAAATTATTTCGCGTACTTTGCTTACAAACTAAGTTTCAAGTCAATCGAATGAAAAATAACATTTTCTCCGTACAAACTTTTCCGAAGCTTGTCCGACTTTTCCGGGTGAAATTTTCCGAAACCCCATCTTAGTACGCACTTTCACCACAAACGGAAATTCCAGTCTAAATTTCACCTCTCAATCACTTACCGTTTAGGCTGTGCGATGCTTGCTAATCAGTCAGTGAATCAGTCGGGACACTATCTTATTTAGATATAGAGATTTTTTGATTTATAAACAAATTCACTGTTTTTTTTTGCCCACAATAGTACAATAATCCGCATTATTTTTAGATATTTAAAGTTTGGATTTATCAAAGAATAATAATAAGTAAATAGAATATGCGCAGCAACAGCCTCAAGAACAGTTCAGTTCGTGTGGGGCCTCACTTCAATAAAATCCTGATAGGATCTTGGTGTATATAAATTTGTAGTAAATATTATTTACACATTGTCTTGGTTATTTACATAATTTCGGTTTCGGTTCCATTACCGGTACGTCCCGAAATTAAAGGTAAAAGGTTCTATTTCGGCTGACAATTAATTTCGGTTTTCGGTTTCTATACGGTATCCCGATTTATTTTTCGGTATACCGTACCGGTATTAGTACTACTTATTTTGTATACTGAAAAAATTAAATTCTGAAATAAGTCTAAGACCATTTATTCCTCTTTAATAAAACGAATCCAAATTCAACACAAAATGAATTCTTTCACATTTAAAATATAATTACGTAGACTTCGTATTTCGTATTTTTATACCCGTTACTCGTAGAGTAAAAAGGGTATACTAAAATCGTGCAGATGAATGTAACAGGCAGAAGGAATCATCTCCGACCATATAAAGTATATATATTCTTGATCAGCATCAACAGCCGAATCGATATAGCCATGTCCGTCTGTCCGTCTGTCCGTCTGTCCGTCCGTCCGTCTGTCCGTCTGTCTGTATGAACACTTAGATCTCAGAGATGGTAAGAGATAGAGGTTTGACATGTATGGGACAAATGCTTCTTTTATCTGCACGCAGATCAAGTTTATTTCAAATTTTGGCCACGCCCGCTTCCGCCCCCGCAATTTAAAAAAACGTTATATCTCCTACAGAAGATAGACGATGCGTACCTTCTAAAGATAGTTAGTAATTAGCAAAATGAATCGATTTGCCGAAGAAATGATCAAGATCGGATGAACGGTTCTCAAGTTATGAGCAAAAAAGTGATACAAGCCCCCCCGCTACCCCCCCTCCCACCGTAAAAAAATGTTGCATACTTTTCGGATGGTCACCCTAAGGAACGCAGGAACACTGTTAAACATGTTTTCTCATGAGTAACGGGTATATCGAAGTCGGTTAGAGCCGACTTTAACTTACGCTCTCGTTTTACGTAGTTCACATGTAAGAGCTAATGACAACATTAAATGCTCAATGAGCATTGCTGATAAATAGACATCGGATTTTAGGTTAAAACATATTTTTAATGGTTGGTGCAAAAAAAATTCTGGTTGCATACAAATTCGTTTCATGAAAAGTAGATTTTTTTAAATTCTTATTCGTTTTGCATATTTGACATATTTACATATCTTCGACCTAAAAGCATATTTGAGAATATGCTTAACCTATTTCGACCTATTTTGGAATATGTCATATGCTTTTACATATTTAGAGAGTAAATATATGCTCCCAAGTAGGCATCTGCACATCTAAATATGCCTTTTATTCAGGGTTCAAAACGTAACTTACTGGGGCAGCAAATACCGTATAGAGGCCAATACTAAAAGAAGTTCCCAATTTCTCGGTTCACCATGCGGGCGAGCAAAATCCGTTTTCCATTAGGGACACTAAGTGTAAAATAAGTTTAGGTGCGGACCTTGAGTAGATTTGTTACACTCTGAAAGGCGGAGGAGGAAAAATCTGAATCTTATTTCAAACCATCTTACCGTGATTTGCGAATCATTAAATTACAATCAATAAGGATTACACAAGTTTACAAAAAAGGCTATTTTTTGCAACAGAGAACTTTGCAACCGTTCCTTATGTATTTTTGGCCGCTGAACTCAGATAAATTGTCCGTTTTCTTCCAGCACGTCAGGTTCACGAGATATTTGCATTAGAGAGGTATTCTTACATTTGTTGGTCGTGTGGCCACATTAAGTGTCCTATTCGAACCAACTTTGTTTTAATGTAAGCTGCATTGAATGACGTTAAAGAAAAACCAAACACGAGTTTTGATTTTGCTGATAAGGTACCAACTTTTGGATTTGAACATTAAAAATGTGGGTTTTTTTTTAAAAAATCGATTTTTTTTTGCAAGTTTAAGAAATTTTGTAAATTTTTCTGCTAATATTAAAAATTTTACAAAAAAATTGTTGGTAGTCCTTTGTTTCTTCTTATTTCAATTATTTTCAGTTTTTCGATTTCATTGCGGTTTTAAAAGTTATTGTCCAAAAACCTTAAAAAATTTTGTAATATTTTTACATTTTTTTAACAATATTAAGCCTTAAAATGTCTAAAAATTTTCAAAAATCGATCTTAAATAATTTTTTAATATCCATTCTTTGGTTTAAAAATAACTATCATGCTATTTTCAAGCTACAAGAAATTTTGGCGGTTAGTGTTGTCCAAAATAAGTCGAAAATTTGTATAGTTTTTGGGCCTATAACTTCTAAAAGCGCAATGATATTGGAAAACTGAAAATAATTGAAATAAGAAAAAACAAAAGGCTACCAACTATTTTTTTCTAAAATTTTTAATATTAGCAGAAAAATTTACAGAATTTCTTAAACTTGCAAAAAAATCGATTTTTTCAAAAAAACCCACCAAACTTAAATGACAATTAAGATGAAAATCATTTCTGATCTATTGCATTAGCGCGCTTTTTAGCTAAGAGTCCTCCATGGTGGTCTACTCAATATTAACTTAAGAAATTACTTCTAAATACCATAAATAACTGCATAGCTATGATTGTGATCTCACCGAACCGCGATAAAATACCATGGATGACCAGTGGTGAAGAGAATATAGTACAGCATACAGAATGTTTTGTACAATTTTACTATGACTGAGATATAACTAATTTGCGAAAAAAATACCAAAAAGGAACCAAATCAGTTAAGATGCAATGATGTCCACTTTTTTCTCGTTCAACTAAGTACAGAAGCCAGGCAGATGCAATACAAAATATATTTTATGATAAAGCTCGCGTCCCTGACTCAAAACTCGTACGTCAACTGAACACATTTACAAAACTTAATTTTCCGGTTTGTACGTCATACGACGTACGAGAAAACGAAATTACAGTAAGATACAAACTACAGGTATTTACTGTAATTGTGCTTTGATTAGTACGCTAAGATCCATCCACAGGGCTTGCTTTTACTTGGTACATTCTTATCTTCGGTATTTTTCATTATTATGTATTAATAGTTTTTGAATTTAGCTTCGAATTTTATACGTCCACTATCATCAATCACAAGAACGCTATTTGCTCGCAGTAACATAATTACATTCAATATGGTTGAGTCCATGCAGCTAATTAGATGCAGATTCATTATAAATTTTACTTTTAAGAAGACGCAGTCCAAGCTTACCTTTCTAGTGAAATAAAAGCACGACTTTTGAAATCTAATATAATTCTGGGAACTTTGTGGAGGATTCCGACCACTGAAACTAAGAACGCTTGAACGCTTTAAAATACGTTTGAGTGCGATTTGACTATATAGGAGGACGACTGCTTGTTTATATTTCCAACTTGCAGTACATCCAAATGTACAAACCTACCATGTTTGTAGGCAAAGTATAACAACAAATCAACAGTTGCACGGGATTTCCTAGAGCCCCAAAATTTACCTGAGTAACCATCAATGGGCTGATCAAGAATATACTTAATAAGGTGGGAAATGATTTCTCTTTGTTACATACTTTTGCACACGCCTTATATAATTAGATACAGCATATAAAAAAACCGAAGCTGTACCGGTACCGAAGTTTCAGTTTCGTTCCGGTACTATCGGTTCAAATTATAACGGAAAACTGTTTTCGGTACTCAAAAAAAAATTTTATCGGTTGCGGTTCCGGTACGCGATTTGAATTGGTTTATTTTCGTTAACGTTGCCGGTTTCAGTTCCGGTACTGAGCCCTGTACAATGCTCACACTGAAAAAAATAGAGGCTAGCTAACTTCGGCTCGACCGAAGTTTATATACCCTTGGAGCTTGATATATGCCTGACAGTTTGTATGGCAGCTATACTATATAGTGGTCCGATTTCCACAAGTTTTGGTGAAATTATGTAAAATCATTCAAAACTTATAAATACGAGCGTTGGGAGCGATAACATTGAAAACAAAAAAGTTTTCCTCACTAAAACTAGTTTTTCAACCGATCGTTCCTATGGCAGCTATATGCTATAGTCATCCGATCCGGCCGTTTCCGACAAATGTGCAGCGTATTTGTACCAAAAGACTGACGGAGGAGATAGCATAGAAACAGACGGACGGACAGACGGACGGACAGACGGACATGGCTATATCAACTCAGCTCGTCATGCTGATCAAGAATATATATACTTTATGTGGTCGGAGATGCTTCCTTCTATGCGTTACAAACATCCGGACAATTTTAATATACCCTCTCCAAGGGTATAAAAAATTGATCTTAAAGTGGATACTTGAATATCCATTCTACGGGGTTATATTTTTTCTCTGTGCAAATGTTATAAATTCAAACCAAGTCCCCGCCTACTTCTTTAAAAGTAAAAATGTAGGCAAGGGCAACAGTACGTATGAGTGATAAACATTGAATGGAAGTCGCAGACCCTTACACTCATTTGTTTTGGAACATTTTTTTTGTCATGCCTTCTCTACACGACAACCCATCCTTTACATTTTTGTATACCTCAAATATCCACTAGTAAGGAATCACGGCTGTTTAGTTGTGGATTTTCAGGCTCTTGTATTTTCTTAAAAATCCCTTAATTCAACATTTCCGTAGATCAACTGGCGATTGTGAAGACAATAATTAAATTTGTGTTCAGTGCAAAGTCCCGACCATACTAAACAAAAACCTTTTGTAGAAGACTTAAATGAACCATAACTGTGGAATAATTCAGCTTTCGCACTGCACAGACTAACTTAGCCTTGACTTCTCGTTTTTTCTTTAAAATATTTGCAGCTCTGTTAGTATTTTACTCTATTTTTCGTTGTTGAAACCTTTTTAGCAATGCTAATGAAATTCGGTTGGTCTTTTGAAGCATCAAAGTTTTATTATCCGAAATTAAAAGCGCGATTATGCGTGTTGACGTGGCTACGGCATTGTAGCCGAGATTTACATGCCACCGTGGCAATCAAACTGTGCACTGCTACGTGAGCGGAATAAATCTCTTCAAGCTTAAGTCTGACATTGAAGAGGATCGACTTGGGTGGGTCAGGAGGAGTAGATGGTGTAAAAAATGCAAATATATATTCTACATAATAAAATTTTCAGTGTCGTCAAGTGCAATATGGTTTTTATTTATGTATTTTTTTAGTGGAAATGAGGCTGTTATAAAGCCTTAAGTACGGCTGGCAATTTCCGTGCAAAGTGAGTTGTGAAATCAGCGACAAAAGAGGAAGTGGCAGCCTATGCCATTATTTCCGGTAGTCATTGATTGACAGGCAGTAAGAGAAGTCAACAGAAATCAAGTTGGGCCTGGCAAATGTAATGTAATTGATAAGCCAGAGTGCCAGAATGCCGTCTATTCCACCACCCACGCTTCGTTCGTGTTCTTGAGCAAGCAAACGCACACATAGGCAGAGGGCACTCAATTAAGAAAACAATGGCAGCTGAGTTTGTGCGGCAATTGAGTTTCTTTTTCCGCTTTGTTTGTTTTGTATTTGGCCTTAGTCATGCCTGTACCCTTTCTACCAGTAACTAAGTCGCTTCGTCTTGGAACCCTTTTCATATTCTCCATTGTCTGGGCGACCATCTGGCTGCCATTTCCAAAACTATTTGTGTGCATGTTATTTTTGAACATGCTCTGAACTGAACCTCATTAACCGTCATCTTCAAACTAATTTTGCTATTTATCAGGGTTTGGACTTTGTTCTTTTCAGTGAAGTTCTGCGAGAACTTTTTTGTTGGATTAACTTAGCTATTGGTAGTTTTATTTGTTTTTATCAAAATAACTTTTGGTTAGATAAGGGTTTTTGGTGGCGACAAAAAAGTTAAAAGAATTTTAATTGGTTAAAATCACTACTAAGTAGGCAACTTGTTCCACGACTACTTCGTGAGGGTAGAATGGCCAGCGAACAATATTTTGTCAAGCATTTATGGTAAAATATAAAATTGAATTTAAAGAACGAGAAACAATCGCTTGAGTAGGAGCCAAAACCATCTCCCAAATACTTTGAAATTAAAACTTCCGGAAAAAACTAGTGTTAAAATTAGGTTCCAGTCCGCAAATTGGAAATGCGAAAAATGTGGCAGATAAGTCTTTTCGGTATGCTGTATCCCTTAAATGACACACCAGCCGAACCTCAACGTACGCATCCTCCACTGCCCATTTTGGTAGAAGGTTCTCAGTCATTACTTTCACCCTTTGGTCCCGACGAACAGTGCACTTTGGGCGAAATGACGATTTTTCTGGCATAAAGCCAAAAAATCTATGGTACTTATTTCGAAAAGTGACTTTAATTATCAAAAGTAAATACTTCAGTTAGATTAAAAAATATTTTTTTTTCGCCTGGGTGGCAACTCTTCTCTTGTGGCAGCACTCTGAAGTCAGCTGGTTTATCAAAACAAGTGCTTGTGCAAATTGACGTAACCAGTGCATTGTATTTACAAAGTAAATAATTAGGCAAAGCTTCAAGCAAAAAATCAAGTTTAATATGGAAAACGAAGTTGACGGTATGTAAAATTGAAATCTGCTGTGATAAGAAACGAAATGTTTGTTTTGTTGTTGTTGTCAATTGTTTTGTTTATTGTGTTTTTAGCAGAAAATAACAAATGTAATTGTGTTCCGTGGAGTAATACTTTTGCTGCGCATGTAGGCGCAAGCAACTAAAAATGGCAAATGATTTGTTAAAGCCCCTGGAATATAGTGTTATTAATCTTTTTTGCGCATTTTTGGGCTTCGTCGAATAATTTGCATTTTCAGTGACATATGAGGTTTCGCACAAAACTTTGATCGATATTTGGGACAATCGAAATGCAGATGCCAAAACTGAATACATTAAAGCAGAGATCAACAAAAACGATTTAAGCCTAAAAAATATAGATCAAGTTAAAGCCAAAGTTAAAGGATTTATTAGGATTAAGGTTAAAATAAATTGAAAAAATATAGTTCATTTTTCACCTTTTGTAGTTGGGTTGCGGTTGGGAAGGGGCAAGTGGCAGGGGGCGTGGTTAATACACATAATTACCTATGTTTCGATTTGTCAAATATGCCAAATTGCACAAAGTTCGATTTTTATAAAATAAAATTGACGTGTTGTCTATACCATTTCAGGTAGTTGTGAGGGCGGGAAGTTAAGGCGTGGCCCAATTGACGACATTTTTTTTTCGAAATTCTAGTTTAATATAAGACACATATTCACAGAATTTCAAGGGCCTAGCTTTATTTTTAGAGTTTATGCCACAAAATTTGGCTAATCGCTCATAGTGCAGTGGCCGGTTTCGCTGATTTAGCGTTGCAAAAATCGTAACTTTTGAACGGAAAGAGATTTTTGAAAAATTTTAAAGGGACGATTTTAAAAAATTTCTGAAGCTTTAATATGAGCGTAAAGTATTCATTGTAGGTCTATCGGGTGACTCAGAATCGACTGTCAAAGTTAAAAGTTTAAAATGTTGCAAATGTCGCATGCGATAAAAAAAATCATATTAACTTTTTTTAAACGATTTATTAAAAATTATATTGTTAAACTAATTAAAACTAACAAAAATTAATAGGAAACAAATTTTTTAATATGTATGAAAAAAATTATTTTTAGTAATAAATAATTTTTTTTGAAAATAAATATAATATTTTTACTAATTAAAAGTTAGCTATTTATTAAATTTGGTCAATTTTAAGTAGTTTAACAATTATAATTTTAATAAATTGCTTTAGAAAAAGTTAAAATGATTTTCCTATTTCTTGCAACCTTTTTAGTTTATTCAATTTGCAGTTTGGCGGCCAATCCTGGTTCACTCAGTTGACCTACAATAATGAACTTAAGCTTATATGAAAACTACTGAAATTCTCTATAACATTTTCTTTGCAATTTTTTAAATAAATCTTTCTATTCAAAAGTTACGATTTATGCTACACCTAAATACGTACACCTAAATAAGTAGAATATTCATGCATTTTAATAGGTTCAAGTCGCTGATACTCGCAAGGCGCAGCTATGCGCAAGACCACATAAATATATTTTTATTAAGAAATATATATTTTAAAAAAATTTTTACTCTAGAAGCGTGAATGTACTTTTCGCAGTCCATCAAAGTGAGAAAAAAAAGGTACAAAAGTAGTACTTCAGTAAAACGACAATAACTCAAATAATTAAAAATAAAAAAAAATTTCCTTTTTTATTTTTCTACAGAATTGATGCATCTTTAAAAAACCAAATTGCAATCGGAATTTCCGTTTGGATTTTATACGTTCCGAAACGTAACATTTAAAACCAAAAAAATACAAAAATTTATCAGTTTGAAAAATTGTTCAACTTTGAACCACTGTAAAATCCAAAATATAAAACCAAATTCAATAAACTAAACATTTTCGGGCTATCTGGGGTCCCCTTTATTAAATTAAATTAAAGCGGTCAAAAAAATCGACTGTCAAATTTTTGATTTTTGCAACGCTAAATTCGCCAAACCGGCCACTGTGCGACGTGCAGATAGTATGCAAACATGGCCAATTTTTCTAACATAACTTTCTAAATACTAGTGCGAAATTTACCCTTAATTTTAAGGTAAAATATCCTATTTCAGCAAACTATTTCAATTTTGTATAGTAGCCATTTTACGCTGAGCCTTTATTGAAAATTGCCGTAAGGCTGTTGGTAAAGTGTGCCTGCGCCATACAAAAAGTTACATTTTTGTTCGAAATTTGTTTGCCAGTAATTGGGCAGCTACTATATCGACCGAGATAACGGCAGGGCTACAAAAACTAAAGTCTAACTTGGCAAAAACTTGATGGAGGCGAAAAAAAAGAGGAGCAATAAATTTTAGATAAAGTTTGTTAAGTAATTGTTTAATTTTTACAAAACTGTAAAGGGTTGCAACACAATACAATAATATTTTCAATATTTTTGGCTAAAGGGCTTTCTCTCCCGACTGACAAAATATTTTAAATTTGTCCGGATGTTTGTAACGCATAGAAGGAAGCATCTCCGAATACAAAAAGTATAAATATTCGAGATCAGCATGACGAGCTGAGTTGATATAGCCATGTCTGTCTGTGCGTCCGTCTGTCCGTTCGTCCGTCTGTTTCCATGCTATCTCCTCCGTCAGTTTAAAAGCTATCTTAACCAAACTTTACAGAAAGTCTTTTGATACAAATACGCTGCACATTTGTCGGAGCCAGCCGGATCGAAAACTATAGCATATAGTTGCAATTGGAACAATCGGTCTAAAAACTAGTTTTAGTGCGAAAAACTTTTTTGTGTTCAACGCAAACGACCCCGAAACTCGTATTTAATTTGTCCAAGTTTTATGAAAATCGGACAAGTATATAGTAGAGCTACCATAAATAATTATTTATATTATAACTAGCAATCAGCCCGTCACGCTTCGCTGCGCCTTCAACAGTATATAACCAACGCACACCCACTTAACACCCACTTCAGGCCCACGTCCCACCCATTTTCCGCCCACTTCGCACCTACATACCACCCACATTCCACCCACTTGCCACCAACATACCGCACACTTCCCTCCCACATCCACGCACATCCGTCCCACATCCCTCCCACTTACCGCCACACTTCCCATTTCCATCCCACCCATTTTCCGGCTTTTCCGACATTGAAAAATCACATTTCAAATTATTTCGTATATTGTCCCTACAAACCGACTTTTAAGCCAATCGGATGAAAAATAGTTTCTTTCATGCAGAATTTTTCGGGAATTTGTCGACAGTCAGGTCAAATTTTCCAACTTCGGAATATAACATTTTAAACTATTTCGTATTCTATACTTACAAACCGAGTTTCAAGCCAATCGTATGATAAATACTTTTTTGGATTCAGAATGAATTTGGCGCTAATCGCTGGCAACAAAAGTTTCGCACATACAACCTTGACCACCCATTTTCCACCCAGGTGGGTGAATTTTCCGGAAGATTGGTATGCAGAGGTTGTTGAATTTTCATATAGTGCTTTGAAAATGAGTTTGAACCGCGAGTTTTCCACACTTGCCGGCAGAATTTTCCAAAAATCCTTTCTTAGTACTCACTTTCAGCATAAGATACAACTACTGTGAAAATCTCATCTTCCTATCTTGTATGGTTTAGGCTGTGCGACGGTCACCAGTCAGTCAGTCAGTCAGGTTGAACTCTTTTATAATATACATACTAGCAAATATTCCGTCGCGCTTCGCTGCGCCTTCAAAAGTATAGAACCAACGCACACCCACTTCCCGCCCACTTTCCACCAACATCCCGCCCACACTCCCCCCACTTGCCACCCACATACCTCACACTTCTCGCCCTCTTACCGCCCACTTCCAGCCCACATCCCACCCACTTTCCACCTACATCCCGGCCACATCCCGCCCACTTCCCGCCCACTTTCCACCTACATCCCACCCTCATTCCACCCACTTCCCGTCACATTCCACCCACTTACCACTCACTTCCAAAACAACTTACCACCCACATCCCACTCACACCACCAACATCCCATTCACTTCCCAGTGGGCATCCCGGCGGTATTTCCAACATCGGAAAGTAAAACCAAAAATGAATTCTCATTTTGAGATTACAAACCGAGTTTCAAGCCAATCGGATGAAAAATAGTTTTTTGCATGCAGATTTTTCCGGCCATTTTCCTCACGGGCGGATTTTCCGACATTGGAAAATCACATTTCACATTATTTCGTATTCTTTCCTTGCAAACCGCGTTTCAAGCCAATAGGATGAAAAATATTTTTTTATATGCAGAATTTGCCGGGAATTTTCCGACCGTCAGGGAAAATTTTTTAACTTCGGAAAATCACATTTCAATTTAATTCACCTACTTTCCTTTCAAACTGAATTTCAAGCCAATCGGATGAAAAATAGTTTTTTGCTTGCAGAATTTTCCGACCATTTTCCTCACGGCCGGATTTTCCGACATTGAAAAATCACATTTCAAATTATTTCGTATTTTGTCCTTACAAACCGAGTTTCAAGCCAATCGGATGAAAAATAGTGTTTTTCATGCAAAATTTTCCGGGAATTTTCCGACCGTTGGGTCAAATTTTCCAACTTTGGAAAATCACGTTTCAATTCATTTCACCGAGTTTCAAGCTAATCGGATGAAAACTAATTTTTTTTTTGCAGAATTTTCCCGCCATTTTCCTCGTGGGCGGATTTTCCAAAATCGGGAAAACACGTGTCGAATTATTTCGCGTACTAAGCTTACAAACCAAGTTTCAAGTCAATCGGATGAAAAATAACATTTTTCCCATACAAACTTCAACAGTATAGAACCAACGCACACTCACTTCAAGTCCACATCCCACACACTTCCCGTCCACTTCCCGCCCTCTTCCCGCCCACATACCACCCACTTCCCGCCCTTTCCCGCCCCTCTTCCCTTCCACTTCCCGCCAATTTTCCGCCCACATCCCTCCCACATCCCGTCCACATCCCGTCCACATCCCACCCACTTCCCGCCCACATACCACCCACTTCCCATCCTCTTCCTGTCCACTTCCCGCTAACATCCCACCCACATACCCACTTCCCGCCCTCTTCCCCTCCACTTCCAGCCAATTTTCCGACCACATCCCACCCACATCCCGCCCACTTCCCGCCCACATATCACCCACTTCCCACCCTCTACCGTCCACTTCCCGCCCACATCCCACTCACTTCCCGCCAATTTCCCGCCCTCATCCCACCCACTTCCCATCTACATCCCAACCACATCCCTCCAACTTCACGCCACATTCCACACGCTTTACATTCACTTACCACCCACTTTTCACCCACTTCCAAAACAACTTACCACCCACAACCCATTCACTTCCCAACCACTTCCCAGTGGGCATCCCGGCGGTATTTCCAAAATCGGGAAAATACGTCGGATGAAAAATAACATTTTTCCCATACAAACTTTTCCGACGCTTTTCCGACTTTTCCGGGTGGAATTTTCCAAAACCCCGTCGTAGTACGCACTTTCACCACCAACAGAAACTTCTGTGAAAATTACAGCCCTCTATCTCTTACCGTTTGGGCTGTGCGATGATTGCCAATCAGTCAGTCAATCAGTCAGTCAGTCAGTGAATCAGGACACTCTCTTTTATATATATAGAGACTAGCAAATAACCCGTCGCGCTTCGCTGCGCCTTCAATAGTACAACAACGCACACTCACTTACCACCCATTTCCCACCCACTTCCCGCCCACATACCACCCACATCCCACACACTAACCGCCCTCATCCCGCCCACATACCACCCACATCCCACCCACATACCACCCACATCCCACCGTCTTTCCGCCGTCCACTTCCCGCCCACATCCCACCCACTTCCCCCCAATTTCCCGCCCACTTACCGCCCACAACCCGCCCACATCGCACCCACATCTCACCCACTTCCCGCCAATTTCCCGCCCACTTACCGCCCACATCCCGCTCACATTCCACTCACATCCCACCCTCATCCCCCCACATCCCGCCCACATACCACCCGCTTTCTGCCCATTTCCCGCCCACATCCCACCCACTTCCCACCCTCTTTCCACCGTCCACTTCCCGCCCTCATCCCACCCACTTCCCCCCAATTTCCCGCCCACTTTCCGCCCACAACCCGCCCACATCGCACCCACATCTCACCCACTTCCCGCCAATTTCCCGCCCACATCCCACCCACATCCCGCTCACATTCCACTCACATCCCACCCTCATCCCCCCACTTCCCGCCAATTTCCCGCCCACATCCCACCCACTTCCCGCCCACATACCACCCGCTTCCCGCCCATTTCCCGCCCACATCCCACCCACATCCCTCCCAAATCCCACCCACATCGCTCCCAATTCCCGCTACATTCCACACACTTTACATCCACTTACCACCCACATCCCAGTGGGCTTCCCGGCGGTATTTCCAACATCGGAAAATAAAAACAAAAATTAATTCCGATATTGACCTTTCAAACCGAGTTTCAAGAAAATCGGATGAAAAATAGTTTTTTCATGCTAAATTTTCCGGGAATTTTCCGACCGTTGGGTCAAATTTTCCTACTTCGGAATATCACATTTCAAACTATTTCGTATTCTGTCCTTTCAAACCGAATTTCAATCCAATCGGACTAAAAATAGTTTTTTGCATGCAGAATTTTCCGACCATTTTCCTCGTGGGCGGATTTTCCGACATTGAAAAATCACACATTTCAAATTATTTCGTATTTCAAGCCAATCGGATGAAAAATAGTTTTTTCATGCTAAATTTTCCGGGAATTTACCGACCGTTGGGTGAAATTTTCCTACCTCGGAATATGACATTTCAAACTATTTCGTATTCTGTCCTTTCAAACCGAATTTCAAGCCAATCGGACGAAAAATAGTTTTTGGCATGCAGAATTTTCCGACCATTTTCCTCGTGGGCGGATTTTCCGACATTGAAAAATCACATTTCAATTTATTTCGTACTTTGTTCTTACAAACCGAGTTTCAAGCCAATCGGATGAAAAATAGTTTTTTTCATGCAGAATTTTCCGGGAATTTCCCAACCGTTGGGTCAAATTTTCCAACTTCGGAAAATCACATTTCAGTTTAGTTCACCTACTTTCCTTTCAAACCGAATTTCAAGCCAATCGGACGAAAAATAGTTTTTTGCTTGCAGAATTTTCCGACCATTTTCCTCGTAGGCGAATTTTCCGACATTGAAAAATCACATTTTAAATTATTTCGTATTTTGTCCTTACAAACCGAGTTTCAAGCCAATCGGATGAAAAATAGTTTTTTTCATGCAGAATTTTTCGGGAATTTTCCGACCGTTGGGTCTAATTTTCCAACTTCGGAAAATTACATTTCAATTCATTTCACCTACTTTCCTTTCAAACCGAATTTCAAGCCAATAGGATGAAAAATAGTTGTTTTCATGCAGAATTTTCCGGGAATTTTCCTCGTGGGCGGATTTTCCAAAATCGGGAAAACACGTGTCGAATTATTTCGCGTACTAAGCTTACAAATCAAGTTTCAAGTCAATCGGATGAAAAATGGCATTTTTCCCATACAAACTTTTCCGACGCTTTTCCGACTTTTCCGGGTGGAATTTTCCAAAACCCTGTCTTAGTACGCACTTTCACCACCAACAGAAACTTCTGTGAAAATTTCAGCCCTCTATCTCTTACCGTTTGGGCTCTGCGATGATTGCCAATCAGTCAGTCAGTCAGTCAGTCAGTCAGTCAGTCAGTCAGTCAGTCAGTCAGTCAGTCAGTGAATCAGTCAGTGAATCAGTCAGGACACTCTCTTTTATATTTATAGAGACTAGCAAATAACCCGTCGCGCTTCGCTGCGCCTTCAATACTACAACAACGCACACTCACTTACCACCCATTTCCCACCCACTTCCCGCCCACATACCACCCACATCCCACTCACTAACCGCCCTCATCCCGCCCACATACCACCCACATCCCACCCACATCCCACCGTCTTTCCGCCGTCTTTCCGCCGTCCATTTCCCGCCCACATCCCACCCACTTCCCCCCAATTTCCCGCCCACTTACCGCCCACAACCCGCCCACATCGCACCCACATCTCACCCACTTCCCGCCAATTTCCCGCCCACTTACCGCCCACATCTCGCTCACATTCCACTCACATCCCACCCTCATCCCCCCACATCCCGCCCACATACCATCCGCTTCCCGCCCATTTCCCGCCCACATACCACCCACATACCACCCACTCCCACCGTCTTTCCGCCGTTTACTTCCCGCCCACATCCCACCCACTTTCCCCCCAATTTCCCGCCCACTTACCGCCCACAACCCGCCCACATCGCACCCACATCTCACCCACTTCCCGCCAATATCCCGCCCACTTACCGCCATCAACCCGCCCACATCCCACCCACATCTCACCCACATCCCGCCAATTTCCCGCCCACTTACCGCCCACATCACGCTCACATTCCACTCACATCCCACCCTCATCCCCCCCACTTCCCGCCCACATACCACCCACATCCCACCCACTTCCCGCCCACATACCACCCGCTTTCTGCCCATTTCCCGCCCACATCCCACCCACTTCCCACCCTCTTTCCGCCGTCCACTTCCCGCCCTCATCCCACCCACTTCCCCCCAATTTCCCGCCCACTTTCCGCCCACTTTCCGCCCACAACCCGCCCACATCGCACCCACATCTCACCCACTTCCCGCCAATTTCCCGCCCACATCCCACCCACATCCCGCTCACATTCCACTCACATCCCACCCTCATCCCCCCACTTCCCGCCAATTTCCCGCCCACATCCCACCCACTTCCCGCCCACATACCACCCGCTTCCCGCCCATTTCCCGCCCACATCCCACCCACATCCCTCCCAAATCCCACCCACATCGCTCCCAATTCCCGCTACATTCCACACACTTTTCATCCACTTACCACCCACATCCCAGTGGGCTTCCCGGCGGTATTTCCAACATCGGAAAATAAAAACAAAAATTAATTCCGATATTGACCTTTCAAACCGAGTTTCAAGAAAATCGGATGAAAAATAGTTTTTTGCATGCAGAATTTTCCGACCGTTTTCCTCACGGGCGGATTTTCCGACATTAAAAAATCACATTTCAAATTATTTCGTATTTTGTCCTTACAAACCGAGTTTCAAGCCAATCGGATGAAAAATAGTTTTTTCATGCTAAATTTTCCGGGAATTTTCCGACCGTTGGGTCAAATTTTCCTACTTCGGAATATCACATTTCAAACTATTTCGTATTCTGTCCTTTCAAACCGAATTTCAAGCCAATCGGACTAAACATAGTTTTTTGCATGCAGAATTTTCCGACCATTTTCCTCGTGGGCGGATTTTCCGACATTGAAAAATCACACATTTCAAATTATTTCGTATTTCAATCCAATCGGATGAAAAATAGTTTTTTCATGCTAAATTTTCCGGGAATTTTCCGACCGTTGGGTGAAATTTTCCTACCTCGGAATATCACATTTCAAACTATTTCGTATTCTGTCCTTTCAAACCGAATTTCAAGCCAATCGGACGAAAAATAGTTTTTGGCATGCAGAATTTTCCGACCATTTTCCTCGTGGGCGGATTTTCCGACATTGAAAAATCACATTTCAATTTATTTCGTACTTTGTTCTTACAAACCGAGTTTCAAGCCAATCGGATGAAAAATAGTTTTTTTCATGCAGAATTTTCCGGGAATTTCCCAACCGTTGGGTCAAATTTTCCAACTTCGGAAAATCACATTTCAGTTTAGTTCACCTACTTTCCTTTCAAACCGAATTTCAAGCCAATCGGACGAAAAATAGTTTTTTGCTTGCAGAATTTTCCGACCATTTTCCTCGTGGGCGAATTTTCCGACATTGAAAAATCACATTTTAAATTATTTCGTATTTTGTCCTTACAAACCGAGTTTCAAGCCAATCGGATGAAAAATAGTTTTTTTCATGCAGAATTTTCCGGGAATTTTCCGACCGTTGGGTCTAATTTTCCAACTTCGGAAAATTACATTTCAATTCATTTCACCTACTTTCCTTTCAAACCGAATTTCAAGCCAATAGGATGAAAAATAGTTGTTTTCATGCAGAATTTTCCGGGAATTTTCCTCGTGGGCGGATTTTCCAAAATCGGGAAAACACGTGTCGAATTATTTCGCGTACTAAGCTTACAAATCAAGTTTCAAGTCAATCGGATGAAAAATGGCATTTTTCCAATACAAACTTTTCCGACGCTTTTCCGACTTTTCCGGGTGGAATTTTTCAAAACCCCGTCTTAGTACGCACTTTCACCACCAACAGAAACTTCTGTGAAAATTTCAGCCCTCTATCTCTTACCGTTTGGGCTCTGCGATGATTGCCAATCAGTCAGTCAGTCAGTCAGTCAGTCAGTCAGTCAGTCAGTGAATCAGTCAGTGAATCAGTCAGGACACTCTCTTTTATATTTATAGAGACTAGCAAATAACCCGTCGCGCTTCGCTGCGCCTTCAATAGTACAACAACGCACACTCACTTACCACCCTCATCCCCCCACTTCCCGCCAATTTCCCGCCCACATCCCACCCACTTCCCGCCCACATACCACCCGCTTCCCGCCCATTTCCCGCCCACATCCCACCCACATCCCTCCCAAATCCCACCCACATCGCTCCCAATTCCCGCTACATTCCACACACTTTACATCCACTTACCACCCCCACACCAGTGGGTTCCCCGTTGTTTTTTAAAAAAAGGAAAAAAAAAAAAAAAATTTTATCCCATTATTAACCTTCAAACCGAGTTTCAAGAAAATCGGATGAAAAATAGTTTTTTGCATGCAGAATTTTCCGACCGTTTTCCTCACGGGCGGATTTTCCGACATTAAAAAATCACATTTCAAATTATTTCGTATTTTGTCCTTACAAACCGAGTTTCAAGCCAATCGGATGAAAAATAGTTTTTTCATGCTAAATTTTCCGGGAATTTTCCGACCGTTGGGTCAAATTTTCCTACTTCGGAATATCACATTTCAAACTATTTCGTATTCTGTCCTTTCAAACCGAATTTCAAGCCAATCGGACTAAAAATAGTTTTTTGCATGCAGAATTTTCCGACCATTTTCCTCGTGGGCGGATTTTCCGACATTGAAAAATCACACATTTCAAATTATTTCGTATTTCAAGCCAATCGGATGAAAAATAGTTTTTTCATGCTAAATTTTCCGGGAATTTTCCGACCGTTGGGTGAAATTTTCCTACCTCGGAATATCACATTTCAAACTATTTCGTATTCTGTCCTTTCAAACCGAATTTCAAGCCAATCGGACGAAAAATAGTTTTTGGCATGCAGAATTTTCCGACCATTTTCCTCGTGGGCGGATTTTCCGACATTGAAAAATCACATTTCAATTTATTTCGTATTTTGTTCTTACAAACCGAGTTTCAAGCCAATCGGATGAAAAATAGTTTTTTTCATGCAGAATTTTCCGGGAATTTTCCAACCGTTGGGTCAAATTTTCCAACTTCGGAAAATCACATTTCAGTTTAGTTCACCTACTTTCCTTTCAAACCGAATTTCAAGCCAATCGGACGAAAAATAGTTTTTTGCTTGCAGAATTTTCCGACCATTTTCCTCGTGGGCGAATTTTCCGACATTGAAAAATCACATTTCAAATTATTTCGTATTTTGTCCTTACAAACCGAGTTTCAAGCCAATCGGATGAAAAATAGTTTTTTCCATGCAGAATTTTCCGGGAATTTTCCGACCGTTGGGTCAAATTTTCCAACTTTGGAAAATTACATTTCAATTCATTTCACCTACTTTCCTTCAAACCGAATTCAAGCCAATCGGATGAAAAATAGTTGTTTTCATGCAGAATTTTCCCGCCATTTTCCTCGTGGGCGGATTTTCTAAAATCGGGAAAACACGTGTCGAATTATTTCGCGTACTAAGCTTACAAACCAAGTTTCAAGTCAATCGGATGAAAAATAACATTTTTCCCATACAAACTTTTCCGACGCTTTTCCGACTTTTCCGGGTGGAATTTTCCAAAACCCCGTCGTAGTACGCACTTTCACCACCAACAGAAACTTCTGTGAAAATTACAGCCCTCTATCTCTTACCGTTTGGGCTCTGCGATGATTGCCAATCAGTCAGTCAGTGAATCAGTCAGTGAATCAGTCAGGACACTCTCTTTTATATTTATAGAGATATGCTACCAAACAATTCTGATCCAATTTGTTTGATTTTGATCCAAATCGGATGACTATAGTATATGAGCCGAGTATGAGTGAGAAAAGCTTTTTATTTTGAACACCTTACACTTTTCAGTTATGAATATATTGATGAACAACTGTAACAAGCTGGAAGGCATATTTCATGCTCCAAGGGTATATAAACTTCGGTCGAGCCGAAGATAGTTTCCCTCTATTTTTAAAAGTTGAAAACGATTTTTCAACATGGGTGCATAAAAAAAGTTTTGAAGTACAGACGCTGCGTATTACTTTCCGGAAAAACCGTGAATAAATTAAGTAGAGAAAAAAATTACTGTTTGAAGAAAATAAATAAATATACTTATACTCTAATTTTTATACTCTGTACCAAAGGTACATAGAGTATATTAAGTTAGTGTAAAAGTATGTAACAGGGAGAAGGAATCACTTCCGACTATATAAAGTATATATATTCTTGATCATCAACAGCCGAGTCGATATAGCCATGTCCGTCTGTCCGTCCGTCCGTATGAACAAACAGATCTCAGAAATGGTAAGAGATTGAGGTTTGATATGTATGGGACAAATGCTTCTTATACTTGCAGGCAGATGAAGTTTATTTTCAATTATTGCCACGCCCCCTCCCGCCCCCGCAATTTGGAAGAAACGTTATATCTCCTACGGTTTTGAAGATAGACAATTCGTTGATTTGCCGAAGAAATGATAAAGATCGGATGAGCGGTTCTCAAGTTATGAGCAAAAAAGTAAATCACCCTCCCCCCACCCCCACCCACCCTATTACAACTAACAAGACTTAGAAATGAGCGCAGCACCAGCATTGCATTCAGCTTCTACTCCAGGTACAGAGTATGTTAACGTCGGGCTTTACCGACTTTCTCACTTGTTTTATTCTTAATTTGCTTTAGAATATAACCGCATCGAATTTTATTTAAAGTCCCCTACATATTGTTCTGTAAAAATGCTTAGACATAAAATGTTTGACAACACTTTTAAAACGTGTTAATTAAGTGAAATCAATCCATTTTTTATAAAAAATTCAATTTTCGCTGGGAAATTTAATTTATGCCAGCCTTAAAAAAAATTAAAAAGAATACAGAACAAGGATAAAAAAAAATCAATATATAATGGACTTAATCTCCAGACTTATTTATGAGCTCGAAAACACCCAACCAGATCAGCAGCGCTGCATTCAGCTGCAACTGCAGGAACATAGGATATTACAGTGGGCTTGACTGACTTTTCATACCCTTTGCAAAGGGTATTATAACTTTGCCCAGAAGTTTGCAACGCATAGAAATATTCATTTCCGACCCTATAAACTATATATATTTTTGATCAGCGCATTGTCCGTCCGTCTGTCTTTTTCTACGCAAACTAGTCCTTCAATTTTAAAGCTATCGAGCTGAAACCTTACAAAGAGTCTTCTTTTTACTGCACACTGCTAATATGTCGGAACCGACCGGATCGGATGACTATATCGTATAGCTGCCATAGGAACTATTGGTTTTTGATTTTAATGTTAATTTCCCCTACTTTAGCAATTATTCAAATTTAACACTTTACACTTCGGCAAAGACGAAGTTAGCTTGGCCTTCTCGTTAACTTGTTTCTTTTAGACTTTTCACACTGGGCTCAGCAAGGTCAGAGCTGCGAAAACCAACTGCCTGTGTTCACACCAAACACGCAGCTTTCAATACAGATGGCAGCTGCTTCTACCCAGTAAACTGAAAAGTACCGCCAAAAACATTCAGAAACGATAATCTTATACGAGTTATATGTTATTTAAGCTTGAATTTGCGACTTTTGAGTAACCACTCAGCCTACGTGTTTTTTATGAAAACAAAATCTTTCACATTCCACTTTCACAAATTTTTCGATGCTAAACACATAATGTGAATATACTATTCACAGTGTTTCGAATTTGTCTGGGCAACTCTACTGAACTCAATTAATGCCTTTAATACGAATTCGAAAAAAGTACTACTTGCGCAGCCGCTCGAAAGGGCATCGTTTTTTTGAAATGGTTTCCGAAAATTGTCTGAAAGTTGGGAAAAGTGGATGAATTTCGAACAAATTTTTCGTGATAAAACGTTAGACTTGAAAATGTCTTTTAAAACTCGTTTTGTTCAGGTAAACAAGTGACTATTTCCTTAAAAAAACACCGACTGAAAATTTGTATAGTAGGTCAAGTGTTGGCAATTTAGGTGAAAAATTTCATTGACTGTCAAATGAAAGGAAATTGTTATTTTTAAGGAACTGCCTTACCTTTACATTTAGGTTTCCCCTTTCATTTGTGGGAACAACTTTATCCTAGGATTCATCTGACATCTGGATTAATGTGCGTCACGGCTAGTCCTAAACAACCAATGCATTTATTATTGTTTTTCTCTGTGAGTTATTCCCAACTCTATTTAAGACCAGATATTATATATCGTATTTTTGCCTAGGATCTATTTTGATTAGCTCAAAGTCACATCCTTGGTCACATATGCTGCCTAAAAGTCCTCTGACACTATAAAAAGCTTAGCCAGAGCTGTAATTCATTTAGTTTTGCACATACACACACATACATAGGTACACATTTCTCAATTCCCAGTTGGCTGCATTTTACCAGACAACAAAAACTATTTCCCTCCGACTTTTTCACACATTTGAAGCTTTAAAATGTTCTTTAACCGAAATGGCAACTGGCAGCTGGCACTTGGGAGCCAGAAAAGTTGTTTTCGCACACAAAGAGATTTTGATAACGTGCACTGACATTTTTGCGACTTTATTATTCAAAATTCAAATTATTTTTAACGAACAAAACGCAAAAGTGGGTCAGACTGCGGCTGACAATAAGTTTTATTAGCCCTCTAGATAAGTGACAGGCACATACGTACAAACATGGCTACGGATATGTATGTATTTGAATATTCCGAAGGGACTATCAGACATATTACGCATACGAGGCGTATGCAAATTACAAGTTCTCTTCTCTGTCGCCTGTCAAATAAAGAATGCTGCATTGTTGACGAGCTGCTTCTGATGCTGTTGATAAGGGTCTGCTGAGCCGCGATTAAGTTATGGTCCTGTCCATGCCACAACCACTTTGCCAGTTCATTGAGCTCGCAAAAGAAATGAAGCAAAGAAAAAATAGCAAGACCTCGATAATTTATTGCCCAAAATGTATTCGAAGCAGTCCGAGACAGACAATTGCCAAGACACTAATAAAATATATACGAGTCGCAATATGGCGCGAAAACTTAATGAAAAATGGTCCCCTTTAGGGAACCAGCTGTGACCAGAAAACATCCAGGAGGAGTGGCAAACGTGCCTAGCAAAACTTTTTACATAATTTTTTCCACTTCTGTCACAACATCTAAAATTTTTATAAAGCTCCAGTGCTTGGCTTACGAACCAAAGCCAAAACGGAAATCCTTAGTTTCCTTATGACAGCGACATTCTGGCACAGCAAAAAAGGGGAAAGCAAAAGCTCTCGCCAAACTGAATTTTTTTATTAGATTTCGCTGCAATCTGGTCGTCTGCTCGTCTACTCATCTCGCCTTTGGCAAATTGGTGGCTTCCGTTGTGAGCATTTCCCACGGAATAAATGCCATATCGGCCATTGATTCTTAGAGCCTGGGGTTATTAATTGACCACGCTCTTTAGTATCAATTTATATTAATCAACTGAGAAGTCAGAATGAAATTGTGGTGCTTGCCTTTTGTTTCTAGCGCCATAATTAATCAAGTGAGCCGCCTGCTCAAAACTTTGAACAACCAACAATACGAGTAAATGAGGCTTTTTTGAGTTCCCGCGAGAGTCAAACTAAAAATATTTGCCCAACGACAAACCCAGTTTTTGTAAACTCCTGGCCCAACTCATCATATGTGAGCGGTGTTGATTTTTACGCAAAGTTTGCCAAGCCATAAATTTCACAATAGCAAAAGTGTTGGTCTCCAAGCAATTTTCATGTATTTTACCCAGGCGTATCATATTATTCGTTTAAAGGTCAGAGTTGCGACAAGTTGTAAAATTTTACAACATCGATATAAATTCCTCGGCCTATGGGCCGTAAAAGAAGCAATCGCCTGCACTATGGGAAATTTTCCCAAAAATCAGGCATTAATTAATAGCTTAAAAACTAAGCAAGATATTGCAATTTAGTTTTTTGCCTTATGTTATGTATACCGTTGGTCTATATGTGCAAAAAAGTTGGCGTGGTAGTCCTTCAACCCGGCTTAAAAAAAAATTTTTTTTTTAAATTGTTGTTTTTTTTTTGTATAAAAAAAATTTTTTTTTCTTGCTATATTACAGAAGAAATGTAATGTATATAAATATTGACATAAGCGTTACTAAAAAAAAAACATATTTCTCGTTTTTTCCAAAAAAAGTTTATGTCGAATTAATCGGGAAATTCCTGAAAAAGATGCGGCTCTTATATTGCGATTTCTGTTCTGTTCCTACTGTCATTTCTAACTGCAAAATACTGCTCTCGTCGACGGAAGACTGCAAAGGCCTTTTAAGGCCTTAAAGAAACTATTTTAAGAACTGCTGCATGGTCAGCCGGTCGTTTTTTACTTATTACGAGCAGCTGTGCTTGCTTCTTCTACTACGTTATCTCCAGCAGCTTGAGCCCTACGACCTCTAATACGCTTTAGCGTAAATGACCATAGAGAACGCCACTCTGGTGCTTCCAAGCGGCTTAGAATTGAATTTCTGCGTTCAAATTGTTACATTATTCTGTTCAATTACCGCAATTCATCTCCAGAATTGCACAAAATATGCCCCCCTTTTTCTTTTAAATATCTTTCAAATGCGACTGAAAGATTTTGGCCTTACCCCTCTCTAAAGCAATTAAAAATAACATCTTCCCGACTGATAACATTTTTTCATTTGGCATGCAAGTAGGCATTGAAAAAATTGAGGTTGTGTCCTCAAAAGTGTAATTTCGCAAAAAATAGCACATAAATGCGGTTGAGAAAAAGTGAAACAGAAGCAGGATTGATAGCTCTAAAAGGTGGATAAAGTCACAGCTCTAACAAATCTAAACAAAATTTGGTAGGACTTCGCAAATTTGAATTTTTTTTCCAATTTTTTTTCTGAGATGAATCACGAATACCGTCAAATACAGGGACGCAACGATTACTTTCTACAGATCAAATGCACTAAAATATAGCACATACCACAACGATTAGATTCAATCAAAAATATTCGACAAACTTTCTGTTTCCATTAATATCTGGCAATTACAAATTGCAGCAGAAAACACACACTTAACATTGAACTGTCATTCGTTAGCATTACCTGACTTTATCAGCTGCTCACTGCTAACAGAGCTCTGTTAAATCAAAATTCGTGGTATGTAACATTGAAGACTGATGTATTTGTGGTCTAATGAGACAAAAAAATTTAAGTTTGGAGCACTTTTGGATTAGGGGTTTATGCCTAATATTTGGCAAAATTCCCCATAGTGGCCTGGCTGCAGGGGGACACAGTGAAGGTCCATAAAAGGGTGTTGCAGTTTTTATGTTTGCTTCTACAATGCAATTTGGGACATTGTCTTCGGCATCTGGGACTTGGTTCATTAGACGTAATGGGGGTACAAGTTTATTTTTACGACGCTGCAAGCTCACGCCAGTGGAGGAACAGTCATTACCATAAATCATAATAAAGCCCTTGAAGTTATTCAAAACCCATTATAGAAATGGCAAATTGTCTAATGGAATTGTCTCCACAGGACATGCAAGTTATGTTTACTGCAAATAGCGAGTTCTTGTTAGCTGGGCTAGCCCTTGGTGAGAGAATAGAGGAAAGCTAACTTCGGCTCGATCAAAGTTTATATACCCTTGCAGCTTACATATATAATTTAAATAAATGAAGATTTAAAATTATTTTAATTCAACAATTAAATTTTTGCTTTGAATAATTTTAGCTGAATGAGTGGAAACCGATAATATTTATAACTGGAAAGTATAAATACGCTACAATTAATAACAAAAAAGTTGTTCATCCTAGAACTTCCTTTTCGACCGATGTTCTATGGATATATGCTATAATCTTCCGATTTAAGTCAAACTTGGCAGAATTGTGTGAATAATATTAATCATTAAGAAGTTTGGCAGCGATAGCATTAAAAACAAATAAGTTTTTCTTACTAATACTTTTTTTACACCCAACCTTTCTGTGGCAGCTATAACATGTAGTTGTCCAATTTTCATCATTTTAGCAATTGATTCTAATGTAAAATTTCACGCTGAATTCAAATCTCAGATATGTCAAAAGTAGAACGGTTCTTGAGATATCGCTAGTCGCTATCAGTGTTTGAACCCCCCCCACACAAAACGAAGTATGGACTTCAAAGTTGTTTTTTTAAAAAAATTAGGTAGTATTGAAGGATGGGTAACTTACGAACATGCCCTGGTCAGAAATCGGATGAAAAAAAACGCTAATTCACAATAGTAAACAAGTGGGAGTATTTTGTATTTTTCAGATAAAAACAAGCAAGCCAAAAAGAATAAACGTTGAGCATTAGGAGTTTTTATGCAGTTCAAGGTTGGATAAAAGTACTCAAAGATGTGCCTTTGTTTTTGTGCAGACTGTGTGTTTGAACAAGAACCACAAGTTAGGATCCACCGAGCGAAACTCCATGCCGTTGCAGAAGTGCCACGGGTGCTAGGTTGTCCGGGAAAAATTCCAAACGGGAGTGTAAAAGTGAATTTTTAAGAACAATTACACCTTTAAAAAAAGAAAAAGTTAAATAAAAACTAGAAAAAATGGATAACCAATTTTTGTAGTTTTCAATAAATCATAACAATTTCTTTAAGTCCTATTTTGCCCAGAAAACTAGACAACGAAAATGATTCAGTTGGTCAAGTGCCAAGTAAAATCTGTCGTATTAGCTTTTTGATTTGGGACCCACAATACGCCTTCTTTGATTTTGGCGTCAGAAAGTTGTGCGAACGTCGTTTTAAAAATTCAAATGCCGCGAAATTTTCATTTTTATGGAGAGCTTTAACGAAGTTTTTGAAGAGACCGCAATATGCAACGGAGGGAGAATAATTTTGTCCTTGAACTAGGGGCGGAAATTAGTTATCTCGACACAAAATTGGCCCGAGTTTTAAAAGTAATGTTGGCTGCGATCTCGGCTGTCATATCTGCACAAAAACAGCAATGCTTTGTCCATCCTTGTTGCAAGCCTGTTACCATTGCTCAACTTTCAGATTAGCACAGATTTTCCACTGGTGAACTGCAATACAAACTCCTAATGCTCAACGTTTATTCTTATTTGGCTTGCTAATATGTGATTTTTATACTGAAAAAACGAGAGCGTATGTTTAAGTCGGCTCTAACCGACTTCGATATACCCGTTACTCATGAGAAAACATGCTCAACAGTGTTCCTGCGTTCCCTAGGGTGACCCTCCAAAAAGTATGCAACATTTTTTAGGGTGGGAGGGGGGTGGTTCACTTTTTTGCTCATAACTTGAGAACCGTTCATCCGATCTTTATCATTTCTTCGGCAAATTGATTCATCTTGCTAATTACTTACTATCTGTAGAAGGTACGAAACGTCTATCTTCAAAACTGTAGGAGATATAACGTTTTTTCCAAATTTCGGGGGCGGGAGGGGCCTAAATTTGAAATAAACTTGATCTGCGTGCAGATAAAAGAAGCATTGTCCCATACATGTCAAACCTCTATCTCTTACCATCTCTGAGATCTAGGTGTTCATACAGACGGACGGACGGACGGACAGACGGACAGACGGACATGTCTATACGACCGGCTGTTGTGCTGATCAAGAATAATAACTTTATAGGTCGGAAATGATTCCCGCCGTTACAAAATTTGACGACTTTAGTATACCCTTTTTACTCTACGAGTAACGGGTATAACTACCAAAAAAATACTCTCAAACAGAGGTATGTTTACTTAATTGTGAATATAGCGTTTATTTTTCATCCGATTTCGATGACCAAGGGCAAAAAATGTTCGTAAAAGATTACCCAATCCTGTCAATATCTGAGACCTGAGCAATTTTTATGGTAAGATTGAAAAAAACTCAATAAAAGTCAGCAAAAATTAAAAATTATCAAAATTTTTCAAAAATCCAACTTTAAAGTGCCAACTGACATTTATTGGATTTACCAACTGTCGTTTTTTAAAGAAATAATTTTATCTTATTTTTGTTACAGTTTAAAACAGAGAAAATGGCATTTTAGTAGACCACCTTTTTCAAAACACTAAAAGAAAATTTCTAAATCGAGAGCAGATTTGATCAGCGTGAAATTTTACAAAGGAAACATTTAGAGGCCGGGTCAAAAAATTGTTGCATAGTGTAATTGACAATAAAATTTTCATTTGTAGATTTGATTTTGGTCCGTTTTTCGTTGTATAATTGTGGAGTATATTGTGGTTGTTGTTTGGCCGTCCCTTCCTGCAGTCAAAACACTTTTTGGCTTAGGTTTTTTCCTAAGCGTTTCGGCAAAAATATTGCCTCTTTAGGTAGTCTGCATATTTTAATAAACAAGAGTAAAAATTTGACTTACATACATACATGTTTAACATATTTCTTTACATTTAATTATCTATTACTACGTTTATACGCACAACATTTATTGTGCTTAAAGCCCTTTAAACTATGCTATGCTTCTAAAAAGACTTAATTAAGAACAATATTTATTCTTTTTTGGCTAAACACTAAATTATGTTTAATACCTTCAACTGGTCCGTCAATTTGTGTGAATATTCCGTGTGGATTCTGTAATATACTGCAATATCTGACTTCAATGGCTACGTTGAAATTAATAATTATAAAAGGCAATAAAGTTTGCATACTTTAAAGTGCATTACTCACAATAAAGTTTGTGTGTATAAACATAGTATATTTTAGAGGACGTCATAGTTTTGTTATATTGCGCGATTGTTTGTTTCTGTTAGATATTTTAATAGCCATTTTTTGTATTTGCTTGAATTATTATGCTTTTTAAATGTTCCTTTTATGATTGCCGCGGTGTAAATGCAGATCGTCTGCTCAATATCGTCTTTCAAATTAAATGCTTGCTCTCCTTTTTCATGTATTCGCAAGCTCTCTAGTGTCAACCTCGTTTTCCATCTATGTTCATGGTCCAATACTCTCGCATTGCTAAAGTCAGCTCAGTGATTTGTTGTGTTTATATGCTGTGCTAAAGCTGTTGTTGTTTTTCTTCATGAGCGTCCGGCTTGTGCTCATTTATTCGCGTGCTCAGAGAGCGCTCTGTTTTTTCTATGTAGGTCCCGCTGCAGCTGTGTCCCTCTCTTCCAGTACATTTTATTTTGTAAACAACGTATTGCTGTCCTCTGTTTGTATTTCGTCTTTTATATTTGGAAATAAACGCCTTGTGCTGCTGTACTTAATTTTTTTTTTATCATAATTTAAGTATTTTTTAATCGATCTTTATTGTTGCCCAAATCAATAAATAATCTTGATTGCTAAATATCTCTACAATGGAACGGAATATCTATCTACAAAACTGTGGGAGATTTGAAGTTTTTCTTTATTAGTGGGGGGGGGGGGGCGGAAGGTCGAGTGGCAGAAATTGAAAAATAAACTTCATCTACTACAAGTATAAGAGTATTTTCCCCATACATGTCAAACCTGTACCTCATACCATATGTGAGATCTGTGCGTTCATACGAACAGACTGACAGAGAGACCGGCAGACAGCCAGAAGTAATATACTTTTGGGGTCGGAAATGATTCCTTCTCCCTGATACTTACTTTTGCTCAAACTTAATATACTCACCTTCGGTACAGAGTATAATAATGTTGTATTGATACATTTTTTACACCCCTGCAAAGGGTATTATAATTTTGACCAGAAGTTTGCAACGCATAGAAATACTCGTTTCCGAGCCTATAAACTATATATTCGTGATCAGGACGACGAGCTGAGTCGATTTAGCTTTGTCCGTCCGTCTGTCTGTCAGTCCGTCAATCTGTTTCTACTTTCACACAGATTTGCAAGTTTTATCATACCATATCGGCACACCATATACCATTTGTCGGTCGAAAAATGGGTTGTATTAAGAACAGTGAGAAAGTCGGTCAAGCCCGACTATAACATAGTACTGGTAGGAGCTGAATCAGTGCTGCTGTGAGTCTCTTATCTCAGTTTTTGAAGATTGTGCGGTGTTGGTTGTAAAAGGGTGAGAGGGGGGTGGGGGGGAGCTTGGTTCACTTTTTGCTTATAACGAGAACCGCTCATGATCTAACCCGCAAAGATACATTTTGACAATTACTAACTATCTCAGAAGGTACGAACCATCTATCTACAAAACTGTAGGAGATATAACGTTATGAAAATAACTGATCTCCCAGCTATAAGAATTTCCTACAAACTTATCTACCATCCGAGATCTGTTGTCAACGGGGGGGGGGAGGAGGGAGAGGAGGGAGAGACGGAGAGACGGACAGACGGACAGCTATATCGACCGGCTGTTGATGCTGATCAAGAATATATATTTATAGTCGGAAATGATTCCTTCTCCTGTTCATACTTACAAAACTTATGTACCTCGGTACAGGTATAAAAAAATTGTTGATTTTAATGCTGGCGTTCTTAAACTCTGCTGTATTAAAACATTTGCAAGGGTATAAGAACTTCGGCACAGACGAAGTTACCTTGGCCTTTTGTTTGAAAACTGTTTTAATTATATTATATTATATATATATATGTTTTTTAACTATAATATATCGGCTTTCTCAGGCTTGCTCAAAAGGGTAAAAAAATCGTAGAAAATGAATCTGCCCAACAGTCTCCAGTTAGTCTCCCCAATGCAACAGGAAAAATCTTTTTCAATTTACCTATACTTAGTTGTTCTTACCATATAACCAAATTAAATTTCACTGAAGTTACAAACCTTCCACAGTTTCAAGATTCACTGCGTTCAGTGCATTTTGTTGACTCGCCACCACTTAATCTGTGTCAACTTTCTTACGTAAAGCAATCTGAATTTAAACGCATCTTTTTAATTGCATTCTGTCACTCTAGGTGTTCGTTATTTGCCATTTCATTCAGAAACCAGCACTCTTTTTGTGGCTCAATTGAAATCCCAAATGCTTTCTGGTGTTCATGCCACTTTTTTCTGCTTCAGCGAAACTTAGCGCAACAAAATTGTTTGAAATTTCAGTGCAAAATGCTTTCAAACCTCTTGCACCCCTGTTACGCTGCACTTCATGACAACAGCGCAAAATACGAACTACTCGCGCTACATTTAGCCAAAGGTGAAAGCTAGGAAAAGGAAAAACGAATTACTTCAATTTGGCTGCATTCGAAAAACCATATTTAGTCACCAGAGCACATACAACTTGTCTGATTTGGACAGATTGCCATGCGCCAGACACATAGCCTTAGCATAGCACGAATTGAGTAAAAGTGATCAAAAATACATAAGCCTCAAAAATTAGTCTCAACAATTCTTGGCTTTTACAAACCAAACCGCTATAACAAACCAACTTCATTGAATTTCTTTTTTATATACATATATGTAGTTATGCACCCAAAGGCATGTACAACTGTCATAAAAACTCGAAAAAAAACTAATATTTTCGGTAAAAAACAAATTCTGTAATTATTTTTATTATAATTATTAAATAATGTTTTTTTGTTATACACGTGAAAAGGAATCATCTCCGACCACATAAAATATATATACTCTAGATCAGCGTGACGAGCTGAGTCGATTAACCTTTGTCCGTCCGTCCGTCTGTCTGTTTCTACGCGAACTAGTCCCTTAGTTTTGAAGCAATCGAGTTGAAATTTTGCACAGAAAAAATGTTTTGTTCTCAATATTACCGCTCACAAACATGGTTATTGATAACATTAAATGTTTTTAAGGTGATATGCGAAGTTTGGTCGAAGCCGCTAACCGTTGAGACAAGCTTTTCAAGTGTATCAAAACTTGGGCACAAACGTCAAAAAGTTAGCTTTGCCTTTCTCGTTTACTATATTGTTCGTGCTGCACTGCTTAGTAAAATTCGTTACAGTTTTAAGACAAAGTTAAAAAAACCATTCAAAATAAGCATGATTCAAATTATTTAACAAAGTTTTTGCAATTTTGAGTGTAACGATGTGACTTTTAGGGCCGATTTCTGTTCTCCCAGATAGCTGCTATGTGTCAGATAGTCATCGATTTTATACTGTTATTTGTTAGTTTATGTGACAGATAGCTCTATGTAGAAGATGTGAAATCGGCCCTTAGACTTGTTACTTAGAAATGATTTGTGAGCCAAGCCAAGAGCAACAACTTCCTCTAAGTCGTCAAAGCGAAAGTCCAAATAGATTACGAGATATGGAGTTGCAAATCCCAATCAGAAGCAGAAAACTCCAAAGTGCCATAAATGGAAAACGCCAGCTGGCCAGACCAAACCCAGCTAATATTGTTGTACTAACATTATACCCTTTGGGAATTATTTGGTCTCGACGCGATCAACTTTTTTTGTGGTGCACAGTGTTACACAGTGAATTCTTAGGGACGATTTTTTTGCTTCCAGATAGCTGCTATGTGTCAGATAAACTTTAAATTTACTCTGTAAATCTATCTTTCACATGATAGCTCTATGTAAATGTAAAAAAGGCTTTAAAGTCCCAAAGGGCCAAGGGGTGTTTTTGCTTATACATTTACGGACAAGGGAAAGGGAACTACACTTTTAAGCCGAATCCGAGCTGCAAAGTTTAAAAAACTTTTTCATGGCTAGTTACTTTACAGCTGGCGCCAATAGCTGGTGAAGGTGACCGGATGTGTAAAATCAATTTTGTAAAGAAAGAAAAAAGTTTTTGTTAGTTGGTCCGAGGCGGGATTGAACCCACGCCTCCCGCACAGCAGGCCGACACACTAGCCGCTGCGCACATCCGGCAATAGCTCTATGTAGAAGATGTTAAATCGGCCCTAGTTGATAACAAATGGTTGAGGTACACACGGCGACGCTCGGGTTCTGAAAATTGTCTAGATATATCTTAATTCCGAAATTCTAAAAAAAAAATCTCCATAGTTTTTAATCAAGTTTGAACATACTGAAAGTCGCTTTCCATATTTGATAGGGCTTACATTTGTTCGGAACCGTTCTTAACACCATTGTATAGCAGATAAGGAGTTTCTCTGTAAAGAATTTTGACAACTGAGCATTTAGAGTTACATGAAAAGTGAGTGAAATAGTAATAAGCATAAAATAATCTTTATTATACGATTTTGCATGCAACATAACAGGACAAATAAGGTTTTTTATTTAGAAATAGAAATTCAAAGTCGCACAAAATTTTTTTCAATATTTTCAAACTGTCCTAGCTTATGTTGTAGATACAGTCACTCAGGTTAAAATGCTTTTTTTTTTCTGATTTCACATCACTCAGTTGGCCAAAATCGTGTTGACTAATGAAAAAAAAAAAAAAAAAAAGGGAAAAGTAAGAGGGGAAAAATAACCCCCTTAACTTTTTAAGTTTTTTGGTGGGGGGGGGGGGGGGGGGGATGTAAAACCCTGACCGATCTTTATATCCTCCAAACGAGTACTATATTAACATTTTGAAAGTTTTGAAACTTATTTTGACTTAACATCTGAGATCTGTTTTTAAAATTAACGGCTGTCACATGGTTCAACCCCTTTAAAAATATGATTCCACATTGAATTTATACTTTAATGCGTTAATCTTATACCTTCAAACAAATTCGGTCGAGTAAAACTTTTCTGTGGGAACGCTACTCTGGTGCCAAAATGATAACCGCGCTTCTTAGAAACCAATTCCGAGGATTAAGTTCGCTCTTGAACTGCACAATTTTTCCCCAAGTGCAGAGTCTGGTAGGCCTTTTCAAGTGCTGTCCTGATTTTAGCTGCTAGACAAGCACTTTAAATCTTCAAAATGGGAATCTGTGATGAATTATTGCTTGCCAAGGTGTTGTGCATTCGTCTAGCTTCCTTGCAACCCCACTTCCTCTGTCTCTCTGTCTCCCTGTCTGTGTGCAGACGACGACTAACATACTTTGCACATGCTTGTGAATGACGTTTTGGCATATTTTCGCATTTTATGTGCTCGGGCCCTACCATACACTTAAAAGATCCATTCTTTGCTTTAAGGAACAGCTGCCAACTGGCGGCGTTGAAGCATTTGGGGGCCGTCACATGGATATGGATTGTTGTGGTTGTTGGTCAGCTTTTGAATTGTACGCCAGAATTTCAACTATGTTTGACTGGGCTCTAACTGGCTGCCATTGCCTTTGCCCGGCACGTGTGCCGATGAGTGGCTCCTGGTATCTGTGAGTCGGTTTGTTTGCCGTTTCAACGGCTGGTGCTGATATCCATCCAGCAGCTCCGCACACTCACACATGCATGGAACAATCAAAGTCATGTTGACGTTCAATTTAGCTGCCGTTGATTTGTGTCCGTGAATTTTGTTTTTGTTGCTGGCGTCTCTCCACTTTCGGACCTGACCTCGTTGTTGGCCAGTTGCGCAACTATTTTGTAGACGAGTTTTTTGTTAGCTTTTGTTTTGGGGTGTCCTTTTAGGCGGTGCTTTTCCACCTAGGCAAAAACACAAATAAAATTCCTTAGCTGTGATTTATGGCGCGGAATTTGCGCTTACGAAGCTGCTTTCTCATCGCAGGCGAAGGCAACTGCTGCTCAACAATTTCAGGCACTTTTACAAGGCGAATCTTTTTACTGCTGCTCCTTTTTCGACTTCCGGCGGTAAGATTTGAAAATTGCTCGCAAAAAAAAACCGGCTTATGCTTTAAGCGGATTTAGAAAGGTCCTGCGAATCAGTTGTTTGCTTATTCTTCAATCTCATATAATGTAAGGGTTGAGCGTTTTCAACAATATATTTAATATTTCATTCAGGAAATTAACACGAAACAACAACTGATTAAAAAAGGTTATTTTAAATATCATTTTCTATATCACGCCCTATCACTTAGAACATTTTGCTGTACAGGCACAGTGTCAATTGTTCACATTGTCCTCAAAATAATAGTATGAATAATAATATGAATAAAGATTATATAGAGCGTAAATAAAATTAACTTATTTCGATTTTTGGTGATGAAGCTGTAAGTTAAAAAATGGTACAATAAATTCAGTCCCAGCTGCGCATCGATTCAGCATTTATAAAATGTTTGAGATGATGCACAACGGCGACTTTTGATAGATAAAAATAGAGGCAAGCTAACTTCGGCTCGACCGAAGTTTATATACCCTTGGAGCATGATATCTGCCTGCCAGCAATTTTGAAAACAAAAAAGTTTTTCTAACTAGAACTACTTTTTCGACCGATCGTTTCTATGGCAGCTATATGCTATAGTCATCCGATTTGAATCAAACTTGGCAGAATTGTGTGTTAGCATATAATATTGACCAGTAACAAGTTTGGGAGCGATAGCATTGAAAACAAAAAGTTTTTCCTACAAAGACTTTTTTCAAAACTATCTTTTGTATGACAGCTATACTTTATAGTTGTCCGATTTCATAAAACTTGGTGAAATTATGTAAAGGCATAGAAAACTTATAAATACGAGGTTTGGGGACGATTGCGTTGAAGACAAAAAAGTTTTTCTCACTAGAACTACTTTTTCGACCGATCGTTTCTATGGCAGCTATACTATATAGTCATCCGATCCGGCCGATTCCGACAAATGTACTGCGCATTTGTACCAAAAGACTTCGTGCAAAGTTTGATTAAGATAGCTTTCAAACTGACGGAGGAGATAGCATAGAAACAGACGGACAGACGGACATGGCTATATCAACTCAGCTCGTCATGCTGATCAAGAATATATATACTTTATGTGGTCGGAGATGCTTCCTTTTATGAGTTACAAACATCTGAACAATTTTAATATACCCTCTCCAAGTGTGCAACTTATTCCGTAAAATCAAAGAGCCGCTCGTACAGCTCAGTGATTCAGCAGAAACGTTCGCACAATTGCCGAATCCCTAACTAAGAACACAATCGCGTACTGTTAGGAACTGATTTTTATTAAGGAGCGTTACTGGTTTTATAGATAAACTTATATACCTAATCAGGGCTTAATCCCGAAACGAATTTCGGTTCCGGTTCCAGTACCGGTACGTCCCGAAATGAATGTTTCGGTTAAAGGTTCTTTATCGGTGTTCAATTAATTTCGGTTTTCGGTTTCGGTTCCGGTACCCGGATTTTTGTTTCGGTATACCGGTACGTACCGGTACTCACCGATATAGGTACTACTTATTTTTAAAATTAAAAAAAAAAAAAAATTCTAATAAATATGTACCCGACGTGCGTTCCTACGCCGCTCACAAAGCGATGGAGTGAAGCACATCTTACAATTACCATCTAGCAAAATTCCCCATCCGTTGATTTACCCGTCTTCATAAGAATCAAAATCGTTATAAAATTTTGAAAATTTTGCGATTTTTCGGTCCGTTTGATCAACACGTCTCATTAACTCATATAAGAATTTTTGAAAATTTATACTTTTCTGAACTCATGTAATTTTGTAAATTTCCGATTTTTGAGACAGTTCGGTCTACACCACATATTTTTACCCTCTACTATTGCAGTCTATCAAATCTTCATAAAAATTTTGGGGATAAAAAAAATTTAGCAAATTTCGCATTCATTTGAGTTGATTCATTGTTTTTTTGTGTTTAATTGTTTGATCTACTCCTCCTGTTTACCCGTCTACACTGCCATTTCCAAACTTCGCAACTTTGGACAATCAATCTTTTAGGTTTTTTTTGTCTACATAAATAAGATCAAGAACTTTATAAGGTCGGAAATGATTCCTCTCAGTTACATAATTTTGCACACTCCTAACATAATTAGGTACAGCGTATAAAAAAAAAACCGAAACCGTACCGGTACCAGAGTTTCGGTTTCGTTCCGGTTTTATCGGTTCCAATAATAACGGTAAACGGTATTCGGTTCTTAAAAATAATTTTGTATCGGTTCAGGTTCCGGTTCCGGTACGCGATTTGAAACGGTTTATTTCGGTTAACGGTTCCGGTTCTGGTTCCGGTATTGAGCCCTGTACCTAATACATGAGACAACTGTAATTATAATTATTCTTGTCCTTATTCAATACATGTAAAACATTTGTTTCTTATATACTTAGTTGTTCGAATGTATTACATCTCTTTCTCGATCATCTTACTTGCCTATTTAAAAATAGTGTGGTGTTGCTCTTGCTTACTAAATTTAGACAACATGTGGTTATTTATCCTTTTTTGTCACGCATTTCCCCTCTTGAACAGATGTGCTTGAAGGCGTGGGAAAGGGACCCCTACCTAGTTTGACCTTTTCAAGTGTATCATATTCAAGTGGGTTCATGTAGTCAGATTTGTAACGTCTTCTTGTGTTAAATACGAGGGTCACATGTTTATTAAACACCAAGGGTATAAAAAAGTTGGAACATTAGTTTTCTCTAAGAATTAAAAGTTGTTTACTTCGAGTAATTTTAACAGCGAAGCTGTATACGTACATTCTACAGGGAAGCTAAAACTAGAGAACTTTTGCTTTAGACAGATTCTTTTTGGTACGCCTTTGCCTTTATAAATTAATTAATTTATATTAACTTGAAAACATTTATCTAATTTAATTTGAAGTATTTAAAAGATTTCCTAACGTATTTTTTTTTGGTAGCCTTCTCCACTCTGATCCGTTTAATACAATATTCATCTCCATTTAAGTTCTTGTTGCTATATCAAAAGAGTGAGACAAGTACAATTAGCATTATATCTCCTACAGTTTTGAAGATAGACGTTTCGTACCTTCTAGAGATAGTTAGTAATTAGCAAAATGAATCGATTGATAAAGATCGGACCAGCGGTTCTCGAGTAATGAGCAAAAAAGTACATCGCCCTCCCCCCACCACCTCCCACAATTTTAGAACTAACACCACACAATCTTAGAGTGACAAAGAGAGAGAGAGAGTGAGTGAGAGAGAGACTTTGAGATTAGCGCAGAGAGAGAGAGAGAGTGAGAGAAAAAGAGAGAGAGACTTAGAGATGAGCGCAGCACCAGCATTGCAATCAACTTCTACTCCAGGTACAGATTATGTTGAAAATGGGTAAAAGGGGATCATGAAGTTGTGCAAATGCACGTAACAGGGAGAAGGAAGCATTTCCGACCCTATAAAGTATATATGTTCTTGATCAGCATCAACAGCCGAGTCGATTTAGCCATGTCCGTCTGTCCGTCCGTCTGTCTGTATAAACGCGTCGATCTCAGAGACTATAAGAGATAGAGATACAAATTTTTGCATGTACGTAGGTATATACCGTACGCAGATCAAGTTAGTTTCAGATTTGCAAAATTTTATTGGGAATTTAAAAAAAAAGGGAAACCGAAGCGCTTGATTTCTTTTCAAACAGCAGGCAGATCAAGTTTATTTTATATTTTCGCCATGCCCCCACCCGCCCCCGCAAGTTCGAAAAATCGTCACTTCTCCTACAATTTCTCAGATAGATGGTTTATACCTTCTAAAGTTATTTAGTAATCAAGATTATTTATCGACTTGCCGAAGATCGGATGAACAATAGTCGAGTTATAAGAAAAACAATTATAATGGCAACACTTCACCAATGGCTCCTTTGGCACTTTTTGTGACTTGTTTAGCCTTTTTGAACTTTTCCAGTGTTAAAAATGTGGTTAAGTCCACCAAGAAGCCTTATGATTAAGTTCTTTGGCACAAGGTTTTGATTAGCTGTCACAGGATATCTTTATTAGTGATGGTGTCGAGGTTTCATTTATTGTCTAACTTCGCAGTTCTATAATTAAATCAAATATGGGCTAAAAATATTATTGGTATTTATATTTCTTCAGCGAACCCACTATATATGTACCTTAAGCTCTAAGTGATTATCGTATTTCATTCAAACACAAATCTACATAGCACATAGTCCAAACCAACTGGCATCATTTATCAGTTGCCAGCCAAAAGCCACTTAATGGTTAGGCTTGAAGCGGCTTTCTCACACCCCTCAAAAGCCAAACCGTGCAGCAGGCACTGGAGACTCGTCGAGCACATAAAACAGCGCATTATCTGCAGGCTGCGCGGCTAAAGCAAGATATTAACTGGAAGCGGCTCCTACTCTCTTCATAAATCTAACCAAAGCACATTAAAATATTTCAAAGATTTGCGCAAAAGGAAAAAAGTTAAACGGTTGCATTTCCACAAAATGCTGAGCAGGCAGCGTGGCATAACAAAAATGGGGGAAATGCATGGCGGGTAACAATAATGCAAAAGTATAAAAATGGCAGACGCCAGCAAAGCAAAGCACAACGCAAAAAAGTAGAGCAAGTAAATTATGTTCAAATAATTCAACTGTGTGGGGAGAAAAAAAAAGTTCGTTGAGACCAATCCTAACCAAAAGCAAATGCACATGTACTAACGCCTATGTGCTATGTAAGTATATATTAGCAGAGTAACAGACATTGTCACACACTTCAATACTTGCACACATATAAACATGCCATTGTCATGCTTCAAATGATTTACGCGCCAGCGGAAAATACGAAAACGCTTAAAAGCAGATAATTTGAATGTCGGTCGCCACACACAAAATGGCTGCTGCCTATTCTCTTATGTATGCATATTTGTAACACATTTACATTTTCTTGGGCCTTGCCTTGCAACGATGTAAGCAGTGCCATTGCCTTAATGGCGTCAATCAGATTAAGCCGTTAGTTATCGCACTAAATCCAAAAGACACACCTCTTTTTGGGCGTTTCCACCGAAAGGTTCACCGAGACCCAAAATAATAGTGCACAGAAAAAAAATAAGATTCATATCAATTTGATATGGGCTGGATAATTAAATATTTGGTCAAATATCATTATATTAATATCATTTCTAAACTATAATGATTCATTTTGCTACATTAAATTTTGATTTCCCCTTCTCCCTAGACCAGGAGCGCTGTTGCTCAATTCCGAAACAAAACGAAATTTCCATCCACACCTATCTCATAGTAAAGTCAAATAGTGTTTTGGTTTTTCGTTAATTTTATTAAAGAGGGTTTTAAAAGGCGAGTTTATTTAGCTGTCGTCTCCCTAGGGTGATTTCAGGCGCAGTTCTCATCGAGGGCTGAAATTAATTAAGGTAAAATTCAGTTCACTCACGTATCTCGACCCCCCTCCCAATTTTTCTTCTAAAAGGCGTTTTCCTCTAGCGATTACAGGGGGTGGAAAGTGTAACTGGCGAGTTGTTTGAAGTTTACTAAACTTACTGTAGGTAAAAGGCTGAGAGGGGTTTTCGTTTTCGAGGAAAGGTGGGGTTGGGGGGGTAAAGCCAACCTGGGGATGCCAAACATTTGGGTTCAACTTAAAAACGGTTGATGTGCTGCAGGATCGGCATACCGTTAGATAAAGTGGTCCTTGGGCGTAAGCATTTTTCACCCAAACATTCCATGTTCCGCTAGCTTTGTTCGCGTGGAATTCTTCATAATTTGACCATTGTCCAAGAATGAAATAAAGTGTTGAGCAAATTTAAGCGCTGTGCTTTAAAGCAGGGGTGCCCAGATCGAGCTTACCCGCGCGCCAGAACAATACACATACGCCAAATATATTTCAAGCAATAAAAACAAAATGAGATAGAGAGAGAGAACCGATTCTTGTTTGTGTGTATGTGTGGTCGTTGCTACGCAAATCATACTCGATAGCGCGACAAGCGTTCAGCCGTACGCATAAGCAATTTGTTGTTGGGTTCGAGTTTGCGAGAGACATAGGAGAGAGAGAAAAGAGACACATATGATGTGGCGCGACAACAACAAAACACAGAGCAGGCATAAGATTTGTTTTTGTTTTTTGCTGGCTTATGGCATGCGCAAATCGAATGCGCGCAGGCTATTCCTTTGCGTAGAACAACAACACATGCGTGTCATGCGCAATAGGCATGGGCGCCCCTGCTTTAAAGCTTTTGTACTAATCATGGATATGCATATGAGCCGAACACCAAACCAAAACTAAAATGGCTTCCTCACTGAAGCAAATTTTTAAAAGATCATTTTGAAAATGCAGATTCCAGTCCTCATTGTGTGGCTTCATTATATGCATTTTAACAATTTACAAAATGGCTGGCAACAATGATAACAAATGAAACATAGATATTCAGTTTTAAATTATTTCGCTGCTAGAAAAAACTCTAATGTTCGTAAGGGTTTAAACTTTAAAGCGAAAATGCAATTAAAAGTAGTTATTCAAATTTATTCATAAGAATATTTTTTTTGCTATTTGGATAAGCGCACTTTTTTCCTCTTCTTCAAAATCCATTTGATATAGATGGCGACAATTTCCACTAGATAGGGACTCTTCGTCATCGGACCTCTGTCTTTTAAAAGCAGCATCAGGCCTTAATTCAATCAAACTTTTTAAAGCAGCATCAAAAATGTTTTCTAAAGGGTCCATAAAACTCCTTTCTCTGTTGCGGTACAACTCTTTATAGCGACCCGCATTCTTTCTGAGGAACACATATTGATCATAAAGTTTCCTCAAGCTCTTCCTAGTTTGATGGTAAGCCCAAGTGATTTCAATACACCATCAATTTAAGGGACAGTGCGGTTTAGGCTGTCCCTTAATTTGTATTTGAATCCTCTTTTATTACGCAGTAGAAACGCTTTTCTAGATGGTCGCTTGCTGAGTCCAGCACTATCAGCAACGCGCCAATCCATGATACAACTATATAAGGTAAGGTGCTTTCTGAGAGAGCTCTCTTTTCGGGACTCCAAATTTTCATTGTGTTGCTGTCATTTGATTGAAAAGGTTGTGTGCGCACGAATTTTTTTTGATTATCCGACGGGATTTCTATTTTATTTGGAGTTTGTAAAAATGCCGAGCCAATATAGTTGCGTATGTCGATGTAAAGCAGTGCCGGCCCATAGCTACCAGAAATTGAAGTCAGTTCTGGATTAATGCAAACGCGAGAGGAACTCTTGATTGTGTGAATCGGTGAACACTGAATTGCAAGTAAGACGCCTGTGGTCTGGAGTAGAGGCGGCCAAATGGAGAGGACAGAAAAGTGCGCTTGTGTTGGTGAACAGAGAACTCCCTCCAGACTACAGTAGTTTAACTTGCAATGAAATCTTCACCGATTCACACAACCATAAGTTCGGCTCGCGTTTGCTTAAAAACACGCCGAACTTGGGCTCGTGTTAGCTGTGGATCGTTGCCTCTGGTCTGAAGAGAGCTCTCATGGCCGACAATGAAGTAAAACAGGGTTCCCCATGAAGAGAGCGCGAGTTTGTGTCTGTGTCTTTCTCTAACACACAATGAAGTGTGACTTTGGCAAACATACGGGCTATCGCTGGGGAACTCTGCTCTAGCCATATTGTTACGGCACTGCATTTTGGGCTGTCACCGGCTAGCAAGTCATTTCAGGGCGGGATCTTAACCCCAGACCGCATCGCGAATAATGACTACAGCGCCATTAGCCGGCTAGAGTGTTCCTACCGGCAACGCTCACAAGCAGCGATTGGCTTTATCAGCTGCCCTAACATAAGAGCCATTTGAAAAGTGCCAAGCGAATACCAATAAAATTTAGTCATGTATATAATAAGTGTTTGTAATTCTGATTGCCAATTCTGGAAAGCTTATTTGTAATGCATCCACATTTATCCTTAGTGCAGTGCATACCCTTAAAGCATTTGTAATAAAAACAAATGTTCCTGATAAATGTCTTCACATGAACGTGCGCGTACGAAACTTCCAATCTTTTAACTGCCATTTGTCAGTTAACTTTTTGCCTTGGGACCTCGTATGAATTCCAAGTTGACATTTGTTGGCGATATCCAATGAAGATTCCCACACGCCTGTGACAAGTGCGTGCAATATAAAAATGGCAATAAATTGAAGTGTTCTATATGTATATGTGTAGCTGCTGTGTACTTGCCTGATGCGGAGCACCTGTAGAGAAGCTTTAAGCATACATCAGGTTGTTGTTTGCCGTTCAGTTCCAATGAGCTATTCTGTCCGCATTGCGACAGCGTTCGTTTGCTGGCATTAGCTGGCCATGACGTGGGCTAAGACTTAGAGCGGCGACTAATTGCGGTCGACTTTGTTTGGTTACGTGATGCATCTAAAGGATCAACGTTGCTTGGTTTTGACTGACAGTCCAACAAAGTGTGTATACGTAATGTGGTTTTCAGTGGCATAAATGGCTTTTTGCAATGGGGGGTGATGAAATTTTATAAATCTTTTTTTTTTGCGTCTTTAAAATTTTATTTAAATGTATCTTTTTTATTTAATTACTTCTTTGTAAAAAAACACAAGCTTTTCAAACTTATTCTCCGTTTTTCTAGGATTTTGTCCCCTGTAGTTCCGATTTTTAAACTTAATGGGGGGTTTGATCATTCATACGGCAATTGTTGTGATTAGTCATATAACAAGAGAGAAACACTGTCTCTCTTCTTGGGAACCCTGCCTACATCAGTGCCAGCCAAATGAAGAGGACAGAAAAGAGAGTTTTATTGGGGAACAAGAGAGCTCTCTCCAGACTACAGTCGTCTTACTTGCAATTCAGTGTTCACCGACCATAACCCAACCATAAGTTTGGCTCGCGTTTGTATAGAAACACGACTGACTTCGGCTCCTGGTAGCTTTGGGCGGCCGGCACTGCTTTACATCGACATACGCAACAGTATTGGCTCTACATTTTCACAAACTCTAAATAAAATAGAAATCCCGAAATAGAGGGAAGCTGAGAGGAAGCCAAAGTTTATATACCCTTGGAGCATGATATATGCCTTCCAGTTTGTTATATAGCTGAAAAATGTAATGTGTAAAAACAAAGTGTTTCTCACTAGAACTACGTTCCGGCCGATCGTTCCTATGGCAGCGTTATGATATACAGGCCTGTTCCGAATTCCGAACGTTTTCAAAAAGTAAAAACGAAACGAAAACGAACGTTTTACTAATTGCTGTTCCCAATTCCGAACGATTTCGCTACGTTTTGACTTTTCCAACTCGGTTTCGAAGTCCCTTTCATAAACAGCTGGCTGGCTGGCCTGCGCGCGTGTTTGTGTATATCGACAGCAGCCAGAGTTGGCATCATCGCTATAATTTTAATTTAAAAAGCTCTTATTTACACTTTAAGGACCGATTTCACATCTTCTACATAGAGCTATCTATCACATAAACTAACATATAACAGTGTAAAATCGATGACTATCTGACACATAGCAGCTATCTGGGAGAACAGAAATCGGCCCTAAGTCAATTTATTTTTATTTAAAACAGTTTTTAATCGTTTCATTTGAATATGTGATGTCAAATATGGTTAAATATAGCAAAATCAAATAAATAAAGTGTTGACCGAATAAATTAATTCATATGAAGCAACCCTAGCAGCTATCGATTGACGATTGAATTTGACTAAAACGTCAAGAGGAATTCAGAACAGCTCGGATTGATAACAACCGCTCGGTTTTGCTTTTCACGCATTATTTTATAGATGTTTATAAAAAAAATATTTTAAAATACACTTAAACTGTAAACATTTTAAGTAGTGATGTAGAACGATTTTAAAAATGTTTAACATTATTTAATTGATTAGTTTATAATTTTTGGGATTTATTTAAATGCTTTTGATAGCAATTACTTTTCATTTCGCTGACTCTTCAGCACAACTTTTAAGAACGACAATTCTGGTCGATTTGCGGAATTCGGAACAGCAATCAACTCGATTTGCGGCAGTTCCACTCATAACTTAAATAATATGATTTTTGACTTAATGATGCAGATATATACGCGCTATTGTGTACTATTTTGTGTAAAATTTTCATATTGATATCTCTTATACTTTTCACGTGAGATCAAAATACGTCGAAGTATCATTTTATAGGCTCATTTTCATGGTCCTATTTGCGCGAATTTTAGTTTGGTCACTGTTTATTTACATTCGCTTTAAGAATGCGTTTGTTTAAGAATTTTCATCTCAGTGTTTGTAAATTGCAATAACAATGTACTCTTCTCTTTAACTTTCCACATCATCAATCATGCTTAAACATACAATTGAAATTTGCATAAATACAAATACGAGAATATTTTATAAATAGGCCATATTATCACACCCAAAAACCAGCTAAATGTACGAGTGGAAATGAAAAGGCAAGCAAGGTCTAGATCTACGAATAACCTAGACAATCAATCAATTAGATAATCAATCACGGAAACGCATAGCCTCATCATCATCCTGAATGTGTGTGATAATTGAAGATTGTTAGTTTTGTTACTAGACGACCGGAGACTGGTTGAACGGCTGATTGATTGTTGCTGTGGCGCTTTAAGTTGAATTAAAGTGTTAATTTGGCACACGACGCAGATGACTCCCAAAAAAAGTTTCATGACTAAGGAAATCCTAAAAGGATGGCAAGCACACTTGTGTGTGATGGCTTTTTTTCTTTTCTGGCTGTTTATAGTTTTTGTTGTAAGAAAAACGTACATTTTGCATTAGGGGAAAAGTTTGGGCGGGAAAGGTGAAAGTTGAAATTGCCATAAGAACTTTATCACTAATTAATTAGTTTTGTTTTTAACAAATGACATTTTGTGTGTAGATTTATAGCAGTCATATTTTAGTTTTCACATTAGTGAACAGGTGACACTGCTCAGAACTTTAATAGTAATGAAATTCTTTAAGAAGGAATTGGAGAAAGTCGAAGCTTAAGAAACCCATTTTAATGACTACTTTCTGCACATCTCATGCCAGTCGCTTAAATATCACTCCGACTCTGAACTGCATCTAGCCGGATTAAAATCCGTATTTTAGAAAGGTGTTGATGTAATGTAAGCAGAAGACATTTGCATTAAGGACTTCACTTTAAAGGTTTGGTGGTGATTCTAGATAAGTTTGGTGTACTGAGCACGACTCTGTTTTCGGAAATAATACATCACGTAAAGAGCTTTAATGTGCCAATTAAAAGCGTAACAATGGAATCCTTTTTATAGATGTGACTAATGATAACTGTAGAAGCGTTTGGTACCATATGCTAGACTAAACTTCCCTGCATCCAAATAGACACACACGTACACAAATGGCATTCAGGCATTTAAATTAACGAGTGTCACAATTTACGTGTGTGATTTACGACATCAAATTTCCAGCTTCAGCTGGTAGATTTTTTTGGGGTTTGGATAGCTTATGTCCAACATGGAAAACCACTTGGCAATTGTACACGAACTTTTGTTGGCCACATTTTTATTACTTAATATTGTTGTTGTTAATGTTGTCGTTTGTCAGCAACGGATGTCGTCGTCATTGTCCTCGCTTCTGCGTCGTATGCCTCGTTAAAATTAATTAACCTTGCATAAATTTTTTCATTAACCAGAAAAAATAATGTGTATAAAAAATGACATCTATAAACTTGGTCTGAGCATCTTTCGTTGTTACCAGAGCCTTGCTAGTAATTAATAATGCTCCAGAAAGCTTTGGGTTGTGATGTGTTTTTGGGGTTATTAATTACCAAACGAACAATTATGAATACTTTCGAGAAACGGTGAACCAAATTCAGCTTAAAAAAAAAAACTTGATTCTTTAATTATTAAGTATGATTGCATACAAAAAACAAATGCTTTTCTTCAGTATACCCACTAATGTGCGTCAAAATTCGCAAAACTCCGACGACATATGGGTTCTACAACTATATATATACTATATAAAAATTAGGGCGACACTTGACATAAACAAAAAGGTCTAATTTTTTTTGTGGCCAATATTCGCGTGGCTTACAACCTCCAGCGATTCAGAACCCCCCATTCTCCCCTATCTACTCTGCATACCACAGTAAGATCGGAACAAAAACACCGTAGAAATGCAAGTACGCCTCCCCATTTATTGAAATAAATTTTTAAATAAAAGGAATCTAAAGCTATAGGTACCACATTTCTTGGTACAGGGTATTTTGCTATCGGGGCAATCGACCGCAACACTCTTACTTGTTTATTTTAATTTTATAGATAACTAGCAAAAAATCCGTCGCGCTTCGCTGCGCCTTCAACAGTATAGAACCAATGCACACCGACTTCCCATCCACCCAATTCCCACCAACTTTCCACCCACTAACCGCCCACTTCCCGCCCATATCCCACCCAGATCTGAAAATGAAAACACAAATGAATTCTTATTTTGACCTTACAAACCGAGAATCAAGTCAATCGGGTGAAAAGTAGTATTTTTCATGCAGAATTTTCCGGGAATTTTCACGCATGGGTGCACATTTCAAACTATTTCGTATTCTGTACTTATAAACTGAGTTTCAAGCCAATTGGATGAAAAATAGTTTTTTGCATGCTGAATTTAACGGCCATATTCCTCGTGGGCGGGTTTTCCGAAATCGAATGTCGAATCATTTCGCGTACTATGCCTTCAATCCAAGTTTCAAGTCAATCGGATGAAAAATAAAACTTTTCCCATACAATCATTTTCGACGCTTTTCCGACTTTTACGGGTGGAATTCTCCAAATTTTCTTTCGTAGTGCGCGCCTGCATAACTAAACCAAGGTCTATGCCAAATCTCAAACCTGTAGGATAAGCCGTTTCGGCTGTATAGATTAATATAGATGAAGATAAGTAATACACAATATTTTATGATTTATTCAGTGTAAAAGTTAACTTATATAATACACCGGCTTTAATTAGCCATAATAAATTTAAATCTGTGGTAGGACCCCGCTTCGGCCGTAGGAAAAATGGCTGAATCTTTTTTTTTTAACGGAGAATTCTAACAAGACTCTGGATAAATAGGGTTTTGGGAAGGCTGTTTTTGGCTTTTAGTGATACGAATTTGCAGTACTTGATTTTGGCAATTTAAATTTGACTAAAACGCTAAAAAAGTTCGGTCTACACCTCATATATTTACCTTTTTCTATTGCAGTCTATTAAAGCTTCAAAATAATTTTACGTCATAATTTTTAATTGTTTGTGTTACATTTCCTATTTATCCGTCAACATTTGCTATTTCCACACTTTGTAATATTTTGAACAGTTTAATCTTAAAAAAATCAAATAAAAATTTGGCAAATACGCGCCTTTAAATACAATTTTTCCGATATTCATAATAATCTTTGGTCTTTACAAAATTTCGAGATTTTTTTGCCCATTCTTCCAAACTTCTACAGTTACCCGTCGACTATTGCTGTTTATAAAACTTTCAAAATAATTTTAGGTTTTTAAAAAATTTGCAAATTTCTGATAATTTTAGACCGTTTTATCTACACATTTCATTTGCCAACGCCTGCGCTTTTGCAAATTTGTCAAACTACTTTCAAAATTCGTCCGAAAGTTCATTTCCGGTATACATCAAAAAGATAAGCCAACCACAAATTCGAAATCTATATTTTATCAATGAATCATTTTCTTTTCAACAAAAGGGCAGAAGAACCAGTAAAAAGTATGTCAAACCCAACTTTATTATGCTTAGTACTAGAGACCCGCACGAGTGATTACATGAGCCCGAAATCATGAGTAACAAGTGAGAAAGTCGGTCAAGCCCGACTATAACATACTCTGTACCTGGAGTAGAAACTGAGTGCAATGCTGGTTCTGCGCTCTTCTCTAACTCTCTCTCTCTTTCTCACTCTCTCACCCTGGCTTTCTCTCGCGCTCTCTTTAAGATTGTGCGGTGTTAGTTGTAAATTGGTGGGACGGGGTGGGGGGAGGGTGATTTACTTTTTGGCTCATTACTTGAGAACCGCTCATCAGATTTGTATCATTTCTTTGGCAAATCGATACATTTCGCTAAAAACTAACTATCTCTAAAAGAAACGAATCGTCTATCTTCAAAACTGTAGGAGATATAACGTTTTTTCGAAATTGCGGGTGCGGGAGGGGGAGTGGCAAAAATTAAAAATAAACTTGATCTGCCTGCAGCTATAAGAAACAATTGTTCCATACATGTCAAACCTCTATCTCTTACCATCTCTGAGATCTGTTTGTTCATACGGACGGACGGACAGATGCTGATCAATAACATATTTACTTTATATAGTCGGAAACGATTCCTTCTCCCTGTTACATACTTTTGCACAAACTTAATATACTCTATGTACCTTTGGTACAGAGTATAAAAATATATATAAATTTATACAACGTGAACATTCGAAATACAAACACCTACGCAAAAATAGACTCCGAATTCGGAACAGGGTTCTATAGATTCTTTTTGCTGTATTACACGCCATATGTACAAAAATATACCTATATATGAGGCATTTCATTTAAAAAATGTTTTATTCTGGCATAATGTCTCCATTTTCAAGCTACCGATATGTTGTCACGCAAAATGCGGCACGCAAAATGTTTGGAAAAGATCCGGCTTTCACATAAATGATTGAGAATTTTTGAAGGATGGGTCTTATTTGCCAGACTGTTTTTTGAAAAAAAAAAAATTTAAAAAAAAAGGATAAAAAATAAAATATTAAAAAAAAATTTTCAAAAGGTCTTTGTTATCCTGAACATTTGAAAATTGATTTCGATGCTCTATCTTAAACCGTTTTTGAGTTAATTAAAATTTCAAAAATTCTCAATATGAGATTTTTAAGCGTAGAATTTACGCAAAAGAGCTTTAAAAAAGCTCAAATTTTGGCTTCTCTCAGAATAAGCTTTGGGATGTTTGGGCCAATTATATTTCAATTCGGAGACATCATGCCAAAAAAAATTTAAGTTATTTATTTTGTACCCGGTTAAGTTATTTTGTGATTGACTTAGGTGGAAAAATTAATGTAAGGCGTCAAATTGGATGCAATATGATTTTGATATGCTTGCGGGCATTTTTCTATCGCCTTACATTCATTATTCAACCTAAGTCAATAACAAAATAACTTAACCGGGTACAAAATAAATTTGGCGGATCATAGTAGCCCTTTAATAGAATAGTTTGAATGATTCCTATGACTTCCTATGACGAACATAAAACAGTCAAACTAAGTCAATTTGCTTGAAGTTATTCACAAATCGAAAAACTAGCTTTTCCACGATTTCTCGAAAACGACCCCCTAAAAAAATTTACGGATTGGATTTTTGGACTCAGCGGAAGGACTTACACAAGAAATTGCTACCAAATGTTTGGGGTCGCGAAATTTTTATTATTTTGTAAACTAGTGTTATAATTGATCTTTACTTTGAGTTTTCGACACAAAAAAAAGCAAATTAAATAAAAAGAAAAACTATGCTTCTACTTGATTTCCGGTATCCTCGTTTTGCTATCGAATGTCAAGTAGACTGGCAAATAAAAATAAATTTCAAAATACAGGGCGAAAAAAGTATAGTTTTGATATAAGAAAAAGATTGGCAGCTGACGGACTTTATTTAGTGGACGAGGGTTCGCCTTCAAAAAATTGAAATGGCATTTGCTGAAAAGTCGGGTTTGACTTCTAAAGAGAATATTTCAAAGATGCGCAATAAAACAGAATAAAAACGCTCCAAAAAAGGAAAAAACATAAAACGAGAAGGCCAAGCTAACTTCGTCTGTGTGGAATTTTTGATACCCCTGAAAATATTTTGAAATATCAGAGTTTAAAAACTTTAGCAATAAAATGAACAATTTTTCTAACTAAAATTATTTTCCGAACGAAGATTCCTAAGATACAAACGTCCGATTTTGACCAAAATATGCAAATCTGTGTGAAAGCATATAATATTAATAATCGCTGATTTGGGAGACGTTAATATTCAAAACAAAATAGTTTTTCTCACTAAAACCTACTTTTCGACCGATAGTTCCTATGTCCGCTATAAGATATAGTTATCCGATTCAGTCGGTTGCAGTAAAAAAAGACTCTGTGCTCGATAGCTTTAAAACTGAGAGACTAATTTGCGTAGAAACAGACAGACGAACTAACGGACAGACAGACGGACAGTTTGTTTATTAAAATGAACTAAAATACAAAACTTACAGAACGAAAAAATATTGTTTTTTGGCGAAGTTATGTTCGAAAAAAATCTATGATCACAACCCATCACAACCCATCTTCCCCTATATATGTATAGTATATGCTAAGGAAAGAATACGATTGTCACCATCGTGGCTGCGGAAATGCCCATTTACATATGTATGTAGATGGCGCCACTACAAAATTCTCTTTTCAAATAGTTCCATTTACTTTCAGCTCATCAGAAGTTCATTCTAGTATCCTTCTTGCTTAAGCGTTTATTTGCTTTGACCTACATATAAAGCTCTTCACTTACTTCAGCACTCAGATATATTTGCTTCCGTTATCCAAATATTATTCAGGCTGTTTTATTTACTTAATTCACATTATTTGGCACTTTAAATGTTTGCTGGCTTGATCCGATATGAAATCAGAATCCTGCTGATATACATATCGATACAGGTAAGCCGGTTTGGATGTCCTTCGATTTACAGTGCAGATTGTAATAAATGCGGCAATTAAAAAACAATTAAGTCCCATAAATCTATTTGAAATGTAAATGTTTAATACGTACAGCGTAATCGTTTCAAGCGGGTACCGGGGCCATGTGACGTATACGCAATACTGAAGGTTGTTTTCTTGCATCCTAGTACTTTTCGGCTTATTGCGTGTGTGATTAATTGCCGATTTTCAGGCACAAAAAACCGCTCAGGCACTGGTTTGAAAACGAACCGCATAAACACCGACATTAATCAAGTTTAGTTGCAAATTAATTTGCCAAAGGTTCTACGGGGGGCTCCAGCAGTCGTCGCCTCCGATAAATTAGCAGCCATAAATTTAGAGCTCACACAAGTGTCGGAATCTTAACGAGCTCATAAACTGTGTATTCAGCCTTTCGCATAATTGTCAACGTCTACGACGCGTCGTCCTCTGTGCGTCAGCAGCTCGATGAAATTAGCACAATCCAATTCAAGCCAATCGCAGATCATTTACACATGAGCAGTTGCCCAAAGAAGCTACCGCCAGCTGGCTACGTGCCAGCCGGCGAGTAGGCGAAGTCAGTGCTGACGGCTGCCTCTTTGGCCATCATTTATCAAATTTAATTACAGTGGCTGTGCTGGCCCGGTCTGGCCTCGGGTGAAATTAACGCAAATTAATGCAAGCAAAGTTTTCCGTTTTTGCGCACGTAGACAAACTGGAAGACGTGGTGCCGGAAACTTAATGTGCTTATTGAATTCCTTTCGATGCCAATGAATATTGTTAAAATTTAAATTTGGTTTCATAAAATAGGGACTAATATTCTTGTGGCTTTTAATGTTTTCCTCAGATCTCAATTGTTCGCTGTACATGCTGCTACATCGGGTTGGTGTTTGTGTGTGTGACCCCATCGGCCCTCTACATGCATCGTGTCAGGCTTACATCATCATGTTTCTTGAATCATGAGCTCAACTATGCATTGACTCTGACAAGGGGGGACCAGAGTGGACCAGTGTTCAGCATTCATTCAGGCAGTCAGTCATGAGGTTGTGTGTGCGTCAGTATCAGCACTAATGGCTTGCTCCCACTCTAGCATATCCTGATGCACGCGTAGAGGGCACTCCATGCTTGCGGGCGTTGTCATTTTCGGTGTCAATTGCATGTTGACATGTTAGCAGCTGTGCAAGATCTAGCGCCATGTACTTGTATGGTATGTAAGCATGTGTGCAGCGCTCAACCAACATTAAATATTTATTTGCATGGTCAGAGCTAAATTGCAAAAGTTTCTTTCATACTGCAACTTGCAAGGTAATGTTGCAACAACAGTCAGATGAGAAGTCAAGTATTTCAAACTCACTTCAATTTCAAAAGGAAAGTTAGCAAATACTTTATGCAAATACAAAATTCTCATTTTAAGTAGCATTCTTTAAATCACTCAAGTCCTGATTGAATTTCGGATTGGCCAATGTCGAAGGAGAAATAAATATATGTGAAAATCAGCAACCATTCTATTAGCAGAGTGCAAGAATAGGTGAGAAATTTAAGAATCCACATGCGCACTTTTCGTTGCATAGTTTATTGGGCCGATAGTTCATGTATCAAGAAATATTGTACTTGTAGAACGAACGTATTAAATCGAATTATATATATTTTTTTAAGTAAAACTGGTGGTTCAGGTACACAATTCGTTTTGAGATAAATTACTAAATATTATAAAATTCACTTGATTCGCGCAATCGGTTAAGGTACCTCCAGAAGGAGTTTTATTCTCGAATATCTTTAATAGCGCACGCTATAATGGGCAAAACTAATAATATAACACTGTGACACATTTTTAAACTCAAAAAAGTTAATCGCGTTGGGATAAAAAAGTCTAAAAGCGTACGATGCTAGTATGAAAACCAAGGCTGCAGACCGGTTCGGAACCGAACCCCTTAGAACCGGTTCGGTTCGGGTTTTTTGGGTTCGTCGAACCGGACCATGGACCGAACTCCTAATATTTTTGAATTCTCGAATCAGAACCCGAACCGGACCACTTGTTGGAAAAATTAGGTTCGGTTCACAAAATTAAGTAGTTTTTCAACGAAACACAGGGAAATATTGAAAACATCTAGAGATTTTAGTATAAACGATTGCGTTTGGAACTAAGCTTGGATGACTTTTAATCGCAAAGAAGAGAAGTTTATGAAAGCAATATAAAGCAAAGTACAAATATCAAATATGTTACAGATTCATTTGAAAATTTTTCAAGACAACATTTTATACATCGAGAAGTGTTTTAAGATTTTGGAAATTTGGAATCAGTTGAACGCAGCAGCTATACTATATAGTTGTCCGATTTTGACAAGGCTTGGTGAAATTATGTGAAATCATTAAAAACTTATAAATACGAGCGTTGGGAGCGATAGCATTGAAAACAAAAAAGTTTTTCTCACTAAAACTAGTTTTTCAACCGATCGTTCCTATGGGAGTATATGCTATAGTCATCCGACCCGGCCGGTTCCGACAAATGTGCAGCGTATTTATACCAAAAGACGTGCAAAGTTTGGTTAAGATAGCTTTAAAACTGACGGAGGAGATAGCATAGAAACAGACGGACGGACGGACGGACAGACGGACGGACAGACGGACAGACGGACGGACAGACGGACAGACGGACATGGCTATATCAACTCAGCTCGTCATGCTGATCAAGAATATTGATACTTTATGTGGTCGGAGATGCTTCCTTCTATGCGTTACAAACATCCGGACAATTTTAATATACCCTCTCCAAGGGTATAATTACATTATGTAGGCTATTTCCACCAAAGAAATGAATAAAATGATATCATTTCTTTCATACGATTTATCGTTCCTCACGAAGGAGTTTGGTATTTTTTAAAAAAAGAAAAGAAATTGTCATCACAAATAATTTGTCAATCAATGAAACCGGCAAACTTATAAAAAATAAAATAAAATAATAAGAAATTATGCAAGTGATAAGGGGATAATAGATAAAAATAATATTATTTTAAAAAATAAGTGTTAATAAATCGGAACTATTCTTCTATGTTCAAGCGAACCTAGGTTCGGATCAAAACCTTCGGTTCAAGGGTCTTAGGAACCGGTCCGCGAACCGAACCTAAGACTTTACAACAGGTTCGAACCTCCGGACCGAACCTTCTGCAAAATTTTTGAGGTTTGCAGCCTTGATAAAAACCCTTTTTAGGTTTGGTCTTATTAACGGCCGTTTTCTTTTTATTGCACTTTAAAAATATCAGCTTGAGAGTAGGACTTACGAATATATATATCGCAAACTATTTTGGACTTTGCGCTTATATCTTTAGCAAGGATATTAATCTTGGTTTGGCCAACAAAACATTTCTTTTCTTTACATCTTCATACTCAAAACTACAAAAGTTGACAATACAAAAAAAGTTTAGGCCAATTTTTAACTGTTCTCAAATTTGGACAATGAATACAGTTCAAAGTTGTAGCTTAGACCAAAATAAACAAACCATTAGAACGAACCGATTTCAATTAATTACTCTTTTACTGTCAGGCACGTACATAAAAAAATCTCGAAAAAACGAATATTTTCTGTAGAAAAGCAAAAAAAATGTTTAAGCTATAATTATACTCTATACCAGAGTATATAAAGTCTGTACAAAAGTAAGTTACAAGGAGAAGAAATCATTTTCAACCCCATAAAGAATATATATTCTTTATCAGCAACAGATCTCAGAGATAGTTAGAAATAGATGTTTGACATGAATGGGACACAAATATTCCACAATTTTGTAATTGATAAGAGAAGATAGTAATAAGTAATATCGGATGAAAGATTTTCAAGTCATGAGCAAAAAAGACCTGTGTACCCATACCCCCTTTTTTAACATACTGCTTAAAAATGTTTTGTAAGTCAAGCCAAGGTTGACAACTTCCTCTGAGATGTCAAAGTGCAATAAAACGAAAACGGAAGCTAAGCAGACCAAATTCTGAGAGGTTTTTGGTCGAAGGTCGACTCGATCAAGTTTTTAGTGAAGACGCACTTGCTCCGAAAATGAAGTGTTTATTCGACCTTGATTTACTCGACTCATAGATGATTTTCAATTGTCGCAATTCTGCGGATTGGTGTATATGTGTGGTATCTGGTGCTTATTAAAAATCTTGACCGCATTCTTCCAGTTATTATATGACTTTTAATTAGCTTTTTATTCATTGTTAAGATTTGGAATAACAGTTACCTCAAGGAAAATCCCAGCTGGTGTAAATGAAATTTGTGCAATCGCATGTACCTGAAGCTATTAGTAGTCTCTACCCTGATGTTGTCTTATGTGCATAAACCCATGTGATGTTTGTGATGTTTGAATGCGTTCTTAAAATTAACAAGCATCCTAAATTATTTAATTTTTTCTTACCAAAATTCATTAACCATGATACATAACATAAGAAAATTGCAAAAATAGCCAAGAGTTCCATTATCAAAAGCAATTGATTAACATAGACCGATATCGATACTTTCCTTTATGTCTGAAGTATTTAAGCATCTTATGTTACAGCTAATAAGTAAATTCTTAAGCTTGAGTCCAATGTAAATGTTTTCGGAAACACGATACGGTAATTTATGACATTTTATGTACTAAACTAGCTAAATGTATTAATATCTCAGTAACTGTCATCAAACTTATCTCTTCGTACCTATGTCAAAAAAGACAGATAGTGATTACCGATCATGAAAAGTCAGCAGTCTGTCATTGAAATGGGGTGTACCTCAAGGGTCAGTTCTTGGTACACTTCTCTTCTCAATGTATGTAAACGATCACCCTGTTTCGTTGTCAAGCTGTAATGTTCACATATATGCCGCTGATGTCCAGTTTTATGTCGGTTGCCTTAGACAACGTTAATGAATGTGTAAATCTATATAACAGTGAATTATATAATGTTAGTAGGTGGACTATTTGTAATGGTTTGTCACTTAATCTGTCAAAATATGAATGTAATGTTATATAGCAGAAAACCGGACTTAATCGTAACAGTACACCGATAAATGATGTCGAGCAGGTACTAAATCTCGGCAAATCTATTAACAACACTCTATCATAGAGTAACAGCCACTGGAAAGACATTTTGATTTCTAAGACAGCTCTTATTGACCCAGCAGCTGTTACCTTCCGACCTTAGGCTATAAATAGCAAACACATATCATATATGGGTCATTCTTGTATAAACCGAACAGTTTACAAATTTTTCATTATTCATTTTATAAAAATAAAATTCGGGTTTGCACAAACATTTTTTGTTAACTTTATAAACAATTTCAGAAACTATCAAAAACGAAAAATGGAAAAAAAGGGTTTTTAACATCGTGATATCTCAGGTTTGGTTTGTCGGACAGGTCTCAAGTTGATATTGGTCATCCGATCCGCGTGATGTTGGCATTGAAAAGCAAGTTTTGCTATTCAGTTTCCACATTGATTTGAGATTCATAAGACGCAAACAATATTGCGACGCAATTACCTCGCTTCGAAGTGCCAATGGGGGTTGGTTTTTACAGGGCAGTTTTTGTTGTTGCGCTGCTCCCGAACTTAACTTTCGTGCCCACCGCTGTCTTAAACCATCTGGGATCATTTGATTGACAAAGCACACGTGTTTGCTTTGCTCATTTTGCTAAATTATTTTATGAAATAGATCCGAAAGTGCGTGCATAAACACTATTTCAAGAATTTTACTAAATCACGAAAGTTGTCCATGAATTTGCTTTTAAATCATGAAATAACGTAGAGCAGCCAACTTAAGTTGCGCAGGTGCTGGCAGATCTTTTTTTCAAACAATACAAAAAGCAGTTCATAATTCTGTGGGGCTGGTAGGAAGAACTGAACCCATTTTAACGAACTAAGTAAGCAATTTTGGACGCGTTCTTTATCTGCGGTTGTTGATGGCCTAACTGGCTTTACTACGCACTTATGTAAAAAGTATAATCCTTTAAATACATTTTTCAAAGCGAGCTCTTGCTAGGGATTAAAAACTTCGGCACACGTGGAGATAGCTTAGCCCTATCAAAACCTTAAGTGCTAAAGTCAAACCGATTTTAAACTTGTCATTGTGGGTCTTAAAATTTTTTCACGGTCCAAATCGATAGCCTAAATTATTTCAGGCTTGACAAAGTTTTGACTTAGTCGGATGGGAATTCCATTTCTGTCCTCGCCACATTGCAACTGATGCCTATGAGCTATGCTCTGCGGATGCGGTTTGACTTGGTTTAATTTAATTGAAAAAGCTGCTTAAGTTAAGTTTTGAATTGTGCCATCTAGACAAGCAAGTAAAACTGTGGTCAGAAGTTGCAATAAATATTGAGCATTGACCAGCTGAAGAAGCAGACTAATCGATAATTCTTTAGATTTACATAGCGTTGGCAGGCAAAGAAATCGCACTGGGACATGTCGGGGAGCTTATCTCAATAGTTTCCAGGTTTTATCGACTGTCTGCTTGATTATGCGGCTGCATCCCGGACTATGGACACAATTGTTTGTTTGTATAGATACAGCAGATCGCATTGTTTGTCTATGCGTGCTTGAAACACTGAAGTGTCGACATTATGCCAGTGTGCGATAAAGTGAAGCTTTGCACACGCCTCCCACTGGCATTGTAAATAAATGACAATACATCCGGCTTCCGTATGGCAGTTTGGCTCGATGCAAAAAGCCGCAAATGCAGCTGTTGTTGGACACAATTGTGTACTTGGCATGTGTTTATGTTTGTTTAATGTCAGTTATCGCCTCTTCGACAATCATTTTGGCATGTCATACTATCCGATTAAACAGTTTAAGCGATTAACTCACAAGATAACGATTAGGTCCTCACAGGGACTTAAGTTTGTTTAGTTGCAAATTCTTTAAAGTTGTTGTCCTAGTCGAATGTGGGTCAACTACTTTTGCACAGGTGCACAGACAAAACAGATGGCTAAAATGCATGTCAACTGATGTGAAGTTTCACTATTGAATTGGTATTGATTTGCTGAAGCGGCATAAAATGAAATACTTTGACCCTTTACTCTGTAGGTTGATGTCGAAGTCACATGATGTTTAAGTGGCCCAAGCGACTTCCTCCCAACCGACCGAAAGGGGCTTGTTACAGGGACTTTAAAAAAGTCTGTACTCTTGGATGGAAAAAGAAGAAAGAAAATTAGAACAAGATTACTAATAATCAGCTTCCTAATGTTCCTTTGCAGTTATGGATTGGCCCTCATATTAAAACCAATGTACATAAACAAGTGTTGCGTTTAAGTACGAATATGTGGAATGTCGGAATCAGTTTATTTCATCACGTACACAAATCGCCTAAGATAGTTTTGGTTTCTATACATCATTTGACTTCATTGGGATGGGAGAGAGCATCATTTTATTTTAAACTTGCAAATTGTTTGTCTGGGCGGGGCATGCCTTGCATGTTACAACAAATTGCAAAATATTTGCCATGTGTTAACAGTGAAAGCTTGCTCGCTTTGTACATCTTGTGGGCCCGGCTGCTGCTGGTAGAGATTGCTGCGAGCTTGCCTGGATGAGAGCTCACTCTAAGAGGGAAAATCAAATTTCAGCCATTTTTTCGTTGGACTGGATTTTGGGGGTCTCAAAGCCTGCATTGATGAAATTGCATTTTGATAATGGAGCAGCAGTGGCGTCCTCTTACAGAAGCGACATGCTCCTACTGTAGCCAGCATTTTGTGCTCATTGAATGCGGCAACTGAAGCGTGTGCTCAAGGCTGCTGCTGCTGCTGTTGGAAAGAAGGCTTTCACCTTAACACTTTAATAATTGAAGGTGACTCCTCAATGTGACACGCCATCTGATGTGCTTGTCTTTTGCAAACAGTTTCTTCTTTCATGCCCCAATTTGCGGAATATGCAGATGATTTTCTTTATCAAGCTGTCAAAGTTGAACTTTATCCTCTTTGTATTCGATTCATTGCATTTCTTTTGAATTCAAATTTCCGAACACACTATTTACTCACTCCTTTTTCCAAAAGTTTTCAATTTAATTTGCTTAATCCCCAATCGGCAAGCGCATAGTGCAGAGACTTGCTGTAGTTTCTCTGTCATTAATTTATAATTAATGTCAAAAAAATATGGCGCCTCCTCAATCTTGGATCGATATTAGTGTTGACCGCGGCTTCGTCTGAGGTTCATCAGTGCGCTCCACTTTTGAACTCCAAATATGCTTTCCTGCACAATAAAATAACAACATAATTCCGTTAATTCTAGACTAAATTCGGTTCCACGTCTATTCAACACAAAACAATTTCAACACGTCAATTCAACACACGTCAGTTCAACAAACGTCAATTCAACGCACGTCAATTCAACACAAAACAGTCTTCACAAAAAAAAAGTCAACAAAATTTAATTTAATAATAAGTTAATTATTTTGTTTTGTGTTGAATTGACGTGTTGAAATGTTTTGTGTTCAATTAACGTGTGTTGAATTGTTGTGTTTGGTGAAATGACTTTGTTTTGTATTGACGTGTGTTGAAATTGTTTTGTGAAGACTTTGTTTTGTGTTGAATTGGTTTGTGTTGAATTGACGGATTATTGAATTGTGTTGTTGGGTGAAATGACTGTGTGTTTTATAGACGTGTCACCCTAAATTCAGAGAAGAAATCATTTCTGACCCTATAAGGTACATATATTTTTGATCAACATCAACAGCCAAGTCGACAAAGCCATGTCTGTCCGAAACAGATCTCAGAGATGGTGAGGCATTTCAGATTTTAGTCCAACTTCTGCCTGGGCTGACAAGGCGTCTTGAACCAGAGGCCATCGCTGCCATAGATAGTTATTAGCACATTAATCGCTTTGCCAAAAATCGGATGAACGATTCTCAAGTTATGAGCAAAAAGAACAGTTTTGCCTTGTGAGCTCGAGCAGAGTCTTGTTAAAAGGTCTACGGCTTCTTTACACATCCTTTTCACACACTTTTCACACTCTTTTCCAAATAGTCGGATTGATGCACTTTCGCCGAAGTTTTGACTTCTTTTTTTCAAAAAAATGGAGCTTGGTGACCCATCGTTGGGGACTTCCCACCAAACCATCACATACGCCGGAAACTGACCTCTCTAAAGAATTTTCTCGTCAGTAAACAGAATTCGTCTGTGTTGTTCGCGCACTTCGATCGATGAGGGCCCGAGAGACAAGACGGCTATTTCTTAAAAGTTGTTCTACGATTTGTAGCCATTGAGTAAGCTAATAAAAAGCAGACAACATTTTTAAAAAATATTCATTCGTTGTCATTTTATGAAAAAAATAAAAAAACTATCTACCAATACAATTGCGAGTCCTAGGTATAAATTACACCGACTTAAGTGAGTTTAGACTTACGCTGCGTACCTCTGGGCATTTGATAACGTGAAGAAGTTGATAGGGCGTTCCCAATAAAAACGTATGCCTACCTTTCAAATGCATAAGAAAAATTTAATTTATCATTTTCTATAAAGAGCCTGGTACAAGCGAATTATTAATTATGCCATCTATTCTGTATACCATTATAAGATCCGAGCAAAAACACCGATTTTAAATAAGTGCGGCGCCCCGCAGGCCTTTTAAGAAAACTTAGTTCAAAATTATGAGAAGCATGTCCAGTCGCAGGAAAATATATTTAGTCGAAGAAGTTAACTTAGAAAATAAAAGTCCACATTACTTGGAACAGGGTACTTTTTAGTGCGTCACTCGACTGCTTACTTTTAATAGTGCGCAATAAGATTTAGTTCATGTATGTTTATAATTGATTGATAACTAAGATAACAACAAAGTAGCAAAACCTGAAGTGCCAAATTGCATTCGCGAGAATTTACCGATTAACAGGGTGACAGTTGAAGCAGAGACAAGCGTGCCGGACAAATGCTAACACACGCAGAACAATTGACCGACATCGCCAACAAGTACATCGATCATTTACATCTGCTTCGTTTCATCGTCTCGCATTCGCGTATCCGAAAGTCTTGATGGGTGTTATGGACAAAGAATGTCCCAATTGTCAAGTGCTCAAATTCAAAAATGGGTCCGCCGGGATGTGCTCCGCATCAGGAAAAGTGCAACTAACGGAAATTGAGACGCCACCAGAACCATTGGACGGCTTGCTCATTGCCACGGATCCAGATTCAAACTTGTTTCTGAAGTTCATTCGTAAATCTAATTCATGCTTTCATACGACTACGTTCTTAGCAACAGAAATAATGCACAATACAGCGGCAAACGGTCAGCAATTTAATTCATTTCAAATATACACCAGAAACAATTTATATGGCAGAGCAACGTTTGCCGGGTTAGTTAGTCTTGAATGAAAACTCAGAAAGTAACTTTGAATGCCTTAAAAGATTTTATTACTGAAAATGGAATTTGTACGTACCGGGACATACAGAAATATTAGTAAGTAGTTTTTAATTTCTTTACATCACGTTAAAAATGCACTTGGCCACGCCCATCTTTAATAAAACTTCAATTGCGTGAAGAAGTGTTTTCTGTAATTCTAAACAGTTTTGCATATGAAACCTGGTACTTTTAAGAGCTGTTGCCGTTATTTTAGTTTTATATTAGAGCGAGTACTTGTCGAGTATCTTAAAGTATCATCTTCAATTTCATTGAGATGAATAAAATGCTAAGGCATTTAATCTGCCATCAAGCTAATCCAATTGAGTTAGCTCAAAGAAATTCCACAAAATTGTGCATAATTCCAGTGCGCACATAAGCAAGAGGTTGCATTACTCAGAAACAGTCATTCCACACACACACAAATACGGCACACATGATTTGCTGCAGTACGTCTTCATATTTCAAGCAAATCATCTTTTTCCTCTGCCTGGAGATGCCGACTTAGCCCCCTTGCCGCCACTCAAACACTTGAAATTTTCATAAATGGCTTAAGGACGATGCCACGCTGATGATGGGAATTCCTCTGCACCTGCCGTTCCCCTCTCCTGCCATCGTGCAGTTCAGCGTTGCCCTTGCCACTGATGACGTGGCACGTTCACTGGCTTCTCTCTCGTTTCACTTTTTTTTGCAATGACAGTACTTTTCCTGTCATTACCACTTTTCTACATTTTCTCTCTCGGGCCTGAGCGAGTGTGTGTGAGCCCTTTGCCCACTTTTTCTAGCTTTTTGCCGTCAGTCGCATGCAAAATTGAAATCATCAACGTCGTCATCAGTTGCCACTTTAGGTTCAAATCAGAACTAAGCAGAGATGATATAACTGGCTTAAGTAAAAGTAGCACAGGCAAAACAACAACAAAAGGAAGCAACTGAGCTGAAAGGACCTTTGCTTTCCTTGGCCTGCTGCTGGCAGTCTTAAGATTATTGCTCAACGTTTTTCGTGGTTTTCATTTTCTTTTCTGTCTAACTTCTGCCCTAACAAGCACATAACGTGCAGCGCTGCATTTTCTCGACATCACCAACAGCCCAAAGGCACGCCCACGTTTGGAGAGTTGTTAGCATTTCACATTAAACTAGGCCAGAAGCACTAGGCACTTTGGGCTGACTAATGGCGAGTAGTTTAGGTGAGACATTTTAGAGGATTGAGCTTGTGCAATGCAGGAATTGGAAAAGGCTAACTTAAATAACGAATCAACCATATCAGGCTTTGTCAGTTTCTGTGATGTTAAACCAAGGTTGCGAACCCCTGCCATTTTGACAAGTGTTCGGGTCGATTTGGTTCGATTCCAAACCCTTACTGATCGTCCAGGGTGTCCAGAAAAAATAAAGGAGGTATAGTCTCCCTGTTCTAACGACATCAACTTTGTGTTGACTTAGATTTGTTTTAGTTTTTAAGAAGAAAATCGAACAACTTGAAAATTTAATGTCGACTTACAAGGTATTCTACGCCTCTCGAACTTATATCATTTCACATGTGCTTACTCAATTCCTTCCGAGATCATAAAGGGCATAGCAGAATAAACATACAAAAACTGCCCCCACTCCGATCAGCACCAAAATTAAAAATGTGATTACCATCAATGAGAAAATCACTCTCCTAAATTTTTAGTCTCCCAGTCGCCATTGGAATAGAGTTATGGGGACGGAAAGATAAATCAAAAAAAATTTTAATGTTTAAAAGAAATTGGCCAACGTCCACATTTTGGAAATAACTTCAGAAGTTGCCTTGTAGCCTCTGATTAATATTGCATTTGAGAATTATTAAACAAACTTAAATCAAGAATTTAAAAACTATATTGGGTGACGACTATAATAACTATGCGACCATTCAGAATTTTGAAAAAGAGGGCAAGGTCTATTTTAAGACTCTTTCGCACTATTTCAATAAAATAAAAGGTATATTTATTGTTTAACCGAACCTAAAACTTGGATTTTGAACAGGATCAGGTTCTTATTTGTCACATTTGGGTTGGTTTGCTGTAAAGAATACTTTGGAATTCCTGCTTCAAACCGGTTCGGTTTAAGTCCGGTTTGCAGCCCTTGTATAAAGATGTCGTTGGAATATGAAGGAGGAAATAAAGGGATCTTTTCTGGGAGCATATCAATATTACATATCGAACTCAATTAAATCTCGAACATGCTTAAAATGATCCTGAATTGGAATTAAGCTTAATTCAATCTTCAAAACATTACCCCGTGATAAATGCAATGTAATATTGGGTCAAGAATGTTCGGAATAACCCAGCTTTCATTACCGTTTACAGAGAACAATTTGTCCGAAAATATGTTTTTATTGTAATGTAAAATGTAAAATTGGCTATACAGCTCCTCCAACGGGGCCAAGCCAAGCCCCTCTCATGAAAATTTACACGATTTTCATCTGAAAAAAAGTGTGCCCACTAGCGCATGTGTAATACATAGTATGAATGTATTTTTGATTATTAGCTGAAGTTTATAAACTTAAGACCAAAAAAAATAGATTTAGTGAAAAATACGATTGTGTTGTAAACTTTTGAGCGTTACTGAAAGAAAGGAATGTTCTATAAAATCTATTATATATTTATTTTTAACTTGTTTTTGAGCTGTAACTAAACATAAAATGGTTACCAACATTTCATTAACCCGCCTGAGATAAGTGTGTCATCACTTCCTCACACCTTCCCTTTGGAAAATTGGCACAAATTACACTCAAACATTGTGAAGAGATATGCCAAGTGTGCATAGTATTACAAGTTACTATAATGGACTAGGTGTGGGATCCTTTTAATAAGTCAACACAATGGTTACGCTGCAATAAAGATAAACAGGGCTAGCGAATAACTTGGGGAAGAATAAGCAAACTGCAATGGGCCATAAAATAGGACCTGGACCAGAACCAAGAGCTACATAAACAATGAGCAAGCGATGCTCTGTGGGTTTGCCAGTCATGCCAGCTGCAAATGCCATGGAATTGTTGCAAATAACGGGCAAAGAGCACGCAAAGTCGTTAAGTGCTGCGGCATGACTTGTTTGTAGGAAGGGGGAGTGGAGTACGGACTTGCAATTGCTGCACATTGTCTACCTCACCTCCTCGACTCAATCGATTAAGTGGGTTAAGTGCTGCATAAGCTGCCCGTCCGTGCAGCCCGCCTGCTGTGAACACGTGTTTTGTATGGTCCTATCCCGGGGCGCAATGCATTGTGCGATGCAGGTGCATTGTTGTCGTGGTGCGGTTAAACAAAAACATTTACACTTATACATCATGCACACTCCCTGCAAAACGGCTGGTAATAATTAAACATGTTTATTATTTGCTTAATGGACCGCAAAAGTTCTGGCAACAAGTGTAGTCTACTTTCGAGCGCTCCCATTTTGAAATTTACTCGAAACGTACATAAGAATGGACGCTCTGAAGTTTGTCTAATCCCAGTTGTGTTTACTGTCCTTTGCATATGTCGTCGTAAAGTTTAATGTCGAGAACATATTTTAGGCATCTCTTGCTTGAGGCTGGCTACGAGAACATTTTGAGGTCGTTGTATGGTGTGTTTTATGATTCTGTTTATTTGGAGCATAGTGGAACCCACGCCCCTGTCGTTAAAAGAGCATAAAAAGTTGGTCAGGAATTGAATACTGATACATGATGGCATTTTATTCTTGATCAGCTTCAACAGCCGAGTCGATATAGCCATGTCCATCTGTCCGTCCGTCCGTCCGTCCGTCTGTATGAACACCTAGATCTCAGAGATGGTAAGAGATAAAGGTTTGACATGTATGGAACAAATGCTTCTTATACTTGCAGGCAGATCAAGTTTATTTCAAATTTTGGCCACGCCCCCTCCCGCACATGCAATTCGGAAAAAACGTTATATCTCCTACAGTTTTAAAGATAGACGATTCGTACCTTTCAGATATAGTTAGTAATTAGCAAAATGAATAAATTGGCCGAAGAAATGATAACGATCGGATGAGCGGTTCTCAAGTTATGAGCAAAAATGTGAAAAATAGCCGAGTTTAAAAAGTGTTGCATACTTTTCAGATGCTCACCCTAAGGAACGCAGGAAAACTGTTAAACATGTTTTTTCCTGAGTAACGGGTATAGCGAAGTCGGTTAGAGCCGACTTTAACTTGCGCTCTCGTTTTTTTTTTTGTTGAAATTGTTGTTGTTAAAACTGACATCTATGGCATCTACCTTCCTTGACCAATTTAATGATAAGGCTTATACCTTCTTAAGTCGGCGCTTTAAATGTTTATGGGTTTGAATAGCTGTTCATTTACTCTGTGACCTAAGGATAACATAAAATATTTTTGGCTTGGACGACAAACTATATTTCTTCATGTCACGACCTACTTTACATCTGCACCATTCTAATGGTACTTGCAATATGTACTGTATTTTCACTCTCGAAGATATTCCTACAACGTCTGGCTTTATCTAATTTTGCACATGAAATTAATATGTTTCTTAATGTTTTAAATAAATGTGAACTACTGAACCGAACGAAAGGCGCTGTATGGTTTTTTTTTTAAAGTAAAACTTACTTTATTGCAAACCGGTGGTTCAAAATCTAAATACCTCTTTGTAGGTTTGTGTTGAAAGTACAAAAATTAACATCCACCCAGATAAAGAACGAAGTTTTTCTTACTAATACCCATTTTCAGGCGGATCGGTCCTATGCCGGCCATGAGATATGAACGAAAGGTTTTAAGCAATGCCGTTGAAATTGTTTGATGAGTCGAGAATTTGTAATGTCCTCAAGCGTTACAGAATATATTTGAAACATTTTTGCATTTATTTTGTCGTCATGCATTAATTTCTAAATCAATCAAAATCGAGAAAGAAATGCCAACTTCGTCTGTGCCGAATTTTTAAAACTAACAACTAACTAAAGTATATAAGCATGACGAGCTGAGCCGATTAAGCTTTGTCCGTCCGTCTGTCCGTCCGTGCGTCTGTCCGTCCGTCCGTCTGTCCGTCCGTCCGTCTGTCTGTTTCTACGCGAACTAGTCCCTCAGTTTTGAAGCTAGCGAGCTGAAATTTTGCACAGAGTCTTCTTTTGTCTGCACGCTGCTAATATGTCGGAACCGACCGGATCGGATGACTACTTCTTGTAGCTGCCATACAAATGATCGGTCGAAAAATGGGTTTTGATGAGAAAACCTGTTTTTTTTCTCAATATTGGAATAATGTGAAATATCGTAGCAAACTAAAAATTTATCTTATCTGAGTATAAGGCTTTAAGCCAAATATTTTTGTTGCTCTCCGACGGTCTTAGGTATTTAAAGAAAGTCCTTTTTTACGTATATCTAGGTCCGAGAAAATTTTCCAAAATATGAATTATCCAGAGCACGTAAAGAGGTCTTGGAATAAAAAAAAGTTACACTGCTTTCATTAAGATGTTCGAGTAATGTTTTTTCTTCGTTAAAATTCATGATTCTGCTTGATTTGCTTTTTGTGTTACGGTCTGGATTTTTGTATTATTCCTTGTACTCATCGTCGCAGTCATATCCGTGATTTCTTCTCAAATTAGTTTAAAAAATTCGATGTATGGTTCAAATAGCCTTTTACTTTGGACTTTCAATCCCGATGCATAAAACTGTAAAACAATTGGCTGTAGATCAAATTACTTTTGATATTCAACTGAATAAAATAATCATCTCAAAAATATCAATGTTTTCATTTTATTTGGCAAGAAAATAATATCTTTTTGATCCAAAATAATATCATACACCTTGATTGGTATTAAAAGGTTTCAGAATGATACTAAAAATGGGATAATAATAAGTTAATCGAGAGATAATAATAAGTTAATTACTTAAATTCAATAACAACACTCAACAATTAGCTTAAAATCAAGAAATATAAACCATGACCGAGGTTAAGAGCACTAATATTAAAAGCAAAAAAGTCTTTCTCACACCCATTTTCCGATCGATCATTTCTATGGTAGATAGATCCGATCCCGGCGCACAGAGGACGGATTGCCGAATTTAGCGTTGCAAAAATCGTAACTTTTGAACGGTAAGAGATTTCAAAGGGACGATTATAAAGAATTTCTGAAGCTTTAACATGAGCTCAAAGATTTCATAGTAGGTCTACCGGGTGACTCAGAATCGACTGTCAAAGTGAAAAGTTTAAAATGTTGAAAATGTCGCATGCGATAAAACAAAACATATTAATTTTTTATATTTATTATATTTATTATATAATATATATTATTTATATATTTATATTTATTAAAAATGATGTTGTTAAACTAATCAAAATTAACAAAATTTAATAAGAAACTAATTTTTAATTACTAAAAATATTTATTTAGTATGAACAAAATTATTTTTAGTAATAAATAATTTTTTCGAAAATAAATATTTTTACTAATTAAAAGTTAGCTATTTATTAAATTTGGTTAATTTTAAGTAGTTTAACAATTATAATTTTAATAAATCGCTTCAAAAAGAAGTTAAAATGATTTTTTAAATTTCTTGCAATCATTTCAGTTTATCCAATTTGCAGTTTGGCGGCCAATCCTGGATCACCCAGTTGACCTTCAATAATGAACTTAAGCTTATTTGAAAGCTACTGAAATTCTCTATCACATTTCCTTTGGAATTTTTTAAATATCTCTTTCCATTCAAAAGTTACGATTGATGCTACGCAAAACCGGCACGCCGCTTGATTTCACCTAAATACATAGATTATTTATGCATTTTAATATGTTCAAGTCGCTCATACTCGCAAGGCGCAGCTATGCGCAAGACCAGATAAATATATTTTTATTTAGAAATATGTATTTTAAAAAAATTTTCACTCTAGAAGCGTGAATGAGCGTGAATGTACTTTTCGCAGTCCATCAAAGTGGGAAAATAAGGAACAAAAGTAGTACATCAGTAAAACGACAATAACTCAAATAATAAAAAAAAATTTCCCTTTAATTTTTCTACAGAATTGATGCATCTTTAAAAAGCAAAAAACCAAACTGCAATCAGAATTTCCGTTTGGATTTTATACGTTCCGAAACGTAACATTTAAAACCAAAAAAATACCAAAATTGATCAGTTTGAAAAATTGTTCAACTTTGAACCACTGTAAAATCCAAAATAATTGACCAAATTCAATAAACTAAGCATTTTCGGGCTATCTGGGGTTCCCTTTATTAAATTAAATTAAAGCGGTCAAAAAAATCGACCATCCATTTTTGATTTTTGCAACGCAAAATTCGCCAATCCGGCCACTGTGCGGCGGTTCCGACATATTAACAGCGTGCAATTAAAAGATATTTCTGCTCAAAGGGCTGAGGGACTACTTTGCGTAGAAACAGACAGACGGACGGACAAAGCTCAGTCAACTCAGCTCTTCATGTTGATCATGAATATTTATACTTAATGTGGTTGGAGATGATACCTTCGGTACACTTTTTAAGTGCATACAAATCTCGATTCGAAATGTTTAACATATTAGTTCGAAATATTTTCATATATGATTTGAAAAATATCAAATATCATCTTATAATACATACAATCATTTTTATGTAAGCGTGTCTTTACCGAGAATTTATTCGTGCTCTATTGGGTTAACCAAAACTGCTAATAGACGTCAGCAAGTCGCGAAGTTTTCGAAACTAGCGTTGAGTGTTGTTGATTTTGTGTGTGTTTTTTTCCTTATTTAAAAATAAATGAGCTTGATTTGAGAATTTTCCGCACTTGGATTAAGTAATGAAACTCTCGGATCAAGAAGTTTAATATCAAAAAATCGTTCTTGGAAAGTCACTCTTGGATCAAGAATTTTTCTTCTTTTTAATCGAACCTTCTTGATCCAAGTATGAAAAACTCTATAATTTTTGTGACTGCAGGAAGAATCAATTCCGTGCCCTACGCTCAGGTTGCTTGCCTCACAAAGGATGTTGTTACTAATGTAAAATTTAGTATTTAAGAGCAGATGGTCAAACAAACCCACTCAAACAAACAAGTAAGATTGACAGAAAAAGCTTAAATAAACTCAATCGCCACCCAACGGATTTTTCGTATGCGAAATTTTGCCGTGGGGCTGTGAATTTTAATTGAACTTTGTTTATAATTAGATTTCTTTTTAAGAAATATTTCCATTGGTGCTAATTCAATTGTTTTTTCTGTCTGTATATTTTCAGAAATATGTTAGTGAACTGTCAACCGTACGCGATTGCGCCACCGAGTGCGTTGAGAAAGGTGAGAACAATTAAACAATTTTTTAACTCGCATTTTCCATTTAAATCAAATGTCCCTTATAACGTTTATGGTGAACTTGTGTTTTTAGTTCTCTTTTTGTTGGTTAGCTTTTTTTTTTTGTATTTAAGAAATCTTTTCTTATTCTCATTATTTAATTCTTATGTCCAGTCGCCGGTTGGTAGGAGGCGGAAATGCGTTACCGACAGAATGAGAGTCTAACTTAATAAGAAAATAAAGTTCGCGTTTTTAGTCATCTACAGGTTCGTCATACTCCGTCTGTCTTAAAGTTTTGAGCAATAGTCCAACGCAATGTTGTTCGATTTTAAAATAAGAATTTTATCTTATTTTATTATTCTAGCTTATCGATGCGAGTTAGCAGAATTGTTTTTATTTATATTTTTATTGATTTTAAAACTTTCTTTTTACTTTAAGGTAGCAAAAGTTCTTTAACAGTAATTACAAACGCTTAAAAGTGTATTGATTTCAATGGAGGGTAGTTTGCCCGCTGGGTATTCATTATTGGAAGCATAATTTTAAGGACAACTTTGTAATCATTCAACAACCAAAAGTTAGAAATAATTCTCTAAAACAGCGGTGGGCAGCAGAAATAACGGAAAGGGTACAACAACATTCTTATTTTTGTCACTTGCTTTCGATCAACGCAATGCACCGTGTGTTTGTTGTAATATCTATTGCGTCATATAATTCGACAAATAACGGGTCGGGTTGCGCGGGTAAGAAGGGCTATGAGGCTGCCCACCGCTGCTCTAAAACTTTAAAATGTTGTATGCTTGTTAAATATTGTTAACAACTGTATTTCTATTTTTTATTAGAAATTTGGGAAACCCAAACCTATTGCTGCACTGAGGATGGCTGCAACTCTGGCACAAATTTGGTCTATTCCGCTCTGTTGCTGATTTGGCCTTTCTTCCCAGTGATTTGGTCTCTACTGCACGTGCGACGTTAAATTACAAGAAGCCGTATGCCACATCTCTCAGACTTCAAAGTTTAGTTTTCTTTTTACGAGTTTAGCAATTAGCATTCATAAGTTCAAAAAAGAATTCTGTGAAAGGGACCTAATCAAACCACAAAGTAAAACGCGTACTACAAATTCAAAAATAATGCATTGATATATGATTTACACATACACTCATGCGAACTAAAAAACTAAATACATATATTTTTGTTAAATCTAGTGGCTTTTGTAATTTTAACTGTCTTCCCAATTAAACAATTATAACAAAGGAGAAATATCATTATTGAATGATAGGACAATGCACCAGAAATGAAACTTGTTCTCTGTGAAAATTAAGAAGAAACTATTAAACGCTATGTGTAACAATATATAAAACATTTTGCCATGTTCCGCTGAACAACTTTAGCAACCAAGCGGTTTTAAGACCAGCTACTATGGTACTTTCAGTGAATGTCCCCTGGAATGCACCAGTGGAACATGGCTACATAACTTAAATTGAATGTCTTCATTAAAATATAGTTATGAGTAGGTATTCCTTTGGTTCAATATTTTTAGAAAATAACCAAAACAATGCCTAGATCATAGCCGCAATCCAATTGAAACCCAACTTACTTAGAACCTAAAGCAAAAAAATTATTTGTCAAAAAATGGAGATTAAATTTTAATACTAAGACAGAAGTAAATACAATTTCAGTCGCAGAAGCCACTTAAATTCTGCTCCTATTAAACAAGCATCAAAGTCATAGAGTGTTTATTTTTTGGGGTCTGTGACTTTGATGTTTGTAGGGAAATGTTTAATTGAAATCACTCAGTTGTATTTACTTCTGGGTTGCTCCATACAGGCAAGCATATATAAATGTATAAATTTAGGGTGCAAAGAATTCTACAGCACACAACAATAGTTGCTGCAAAAATAAAAAACAAAATTGTTCACTCTACTGTACATGAAATTCTAAATTAACACAAGCTAATTAATGGTAAAACACGCCAACAGACAACAGACCTTGGTCATAATTCGGCATTAATTTAGATAACAAATCAAATTACTAGAGTTATTTAGAGCATAATTAGCAATCCAAGCGTGAATTACGATTACAAGTTCTAAACGATTTTCTTATAGCGCACTTCTGCAATTCGATTTTTAATTGTTTACAATAATAACTTACATAAATATAGATGCGATAAATACACAGATATTTCATATGCAACAGCAGTAAATATATCAAATTAAATAGCAATTAGGTTTAAGGCTTTCACTATATTAAGGCAAGCAGAAAAGCGTGTACTACAAAAAAAAACCATAACAAATTAAGTCGGTCAATGTTAAATGTTAGTTCCTCAAAACCGCAGCAGCTTGCGTATTTAAGGCCTTCGGTCTACCAATTTGCATAATGTTCAATTTATCTTTTACCTTTCCGCGAATTATATTATCCCACGTTAAATGTATAATTTTTTGCTATTTAATTAAACAACACTCATTTGCCGTGACATTTAGCCAATTACTGTCAGCCACATTGTGCGAGTTTCAAATTCAATTAACAAATAATTTTCATAATTTTGTGCAACAGTAAAGGCTACATTAAATTTTAATACTATAAATATATGTATGTATATGAATGTAATTCCAATACGGTTTTAATTTAAATTTTAGTAATAAACCTAAATAAATACAAACAAAAATAGTTGTTCGTCTAAGGCAATTTTATTCCATGCATATTAATTACCCACTGCTGAATTAATGTGACCCATTCCTCAAGAGATGCCACTTAAAAAATAATGCAAGAACAAAGGGAAGTGCTCGACACGCTGGCGCCGATTTGGGGAAGAAGAACAAAAAGAGAAATGGATGAATTTAGCTGAGAAATAGTGCAGAGTTCAGTGGGCAATAAATATTATTTCACTGGGAGCAAGCCCGTTTGTAGGAGGAGCTAATTGTATACCCTTGCGGGATATAAGAATTTCGACTCAAAGTTTGTACTCACAAGACTAAGATTGGAAAATTGTATAATTTCGACAAATGTATTTTCAGCAAATTTTTGACAGAAATAAATATAGAACACTAATGATGGCTCTCTATATGTTGTTGTTGCCAATACTGAGTGGGTTCGAAATGTAGTTCAACTATTTAAATCAAAAATTTGTTTTCAAAGGGTGATTCATTGAGAGGTTTATTTTCAATATTTTTTTCCAGATATCATGCGGAGCTGGTGACATTCTGTCATCTTATTAAGCTTATACATAAAGTATTTTAAGTTTATGCACAAGTATTAAAGAGGAAGAAGGAATCATTTCCAAACCCATAAAGTTCTTGGGTGATTCCATGAAAAATCGACTGATCGAATTTGATTTTGCATGAAATTAATTTTTTGTATTATTTGTTGTTAAATAACACAGTGCAACAAATTTCAACTTTTTTCACACTATGCGTAATCGATAGTGCTACCCGAACTGAACCCGAACCCTATCAGCGTTTGGCTAGATTGGTAGAACTTTTTTTTTATGGACCCTCAAAGTTTTTGAAATTGGGTGTGAAAACAAAAAAAAGATGCCATCAGATTTGGGCATACAGCTCATTCAGTTTTAATGATAGCTGCAAACTGTCTTCGGCAAAGTTGTAGCTGACAGTCCGTAGAATAAATTTTTCAAAAAAATTATGTTTTTCGGGAGTTTTTCTAAAAAAAACATTTTTGAAAAAATCGTATTTTTTACAAACATCTCTTCTGAACAAGGTTTTACAATCTGAACACTTCTACATCCTCTAAAGCGGCCCCAAAATTGTGTATTTCCAATAAAAAAAACTTTTTTTGTTGTAATTCTTCTTTATGTACTCAAGTTTTTTTCACAAAATAACTGCCAATTAATTATTTTAGGCTTTTAGAGCAAAACATTACGCGTTTTACTTGTTCTTATCCATGAATAATGAAAAAGTGATTTTTTGACGGTTTTTTGAAAATTCTGTAATTTATCAGCAAAAATGTTGCCAATTTAATGCTGTATAAAATATTTTAACAAGCTATTACATTTTTTATCAAGTTTCAGGCATCGCAAGGTTTTGTTCCTTTAACAGTTCAGCCAGTTCTTCCGACTTGCGTTGAGACAATTCTAGTTTCGCAACAAAAAAATCGAGCCGGGCTTGCGATATCAGAATTGGTCCTCTTTGTGAATATGATGGTCCCGGACAAAGTCTCTGTTTCATCGCTGTCGCAGCACATGTCTCCCCAGCAACTTGACTGTCAGTGGGCACACTTTGCTGAAGTTCAAGAGGCAATGAAGTGTCCACTGAACACTCTTTCGGCAACTGAACACTTGGAAAGTTTTTGCTTTTTTGGCAAACCGCTGCTTTCCGTTTTCGTATGTCAGGACCTTTCTTGAACATATCAAACTTGCTAAATTCGGTGCCCATTTTTTTTATTATTACTTTTTTATAGCATTTTTGGTATGCTTTTTTAAAATCTTTACTGAATCCACAAGCTTTGTTTGTATCTCTTGCGCGAGTCTATTTTTGTAATTAATTCTCACACGCATAGCAAAAATTTTTAATTTTTCCTTTACACTTGTTCATTTTGCTTTTCTGTTGACAGAGGATGCAGAAGTGTTCAGATTGTAAAACCTTGTTCATAAGAGATGTTTGTTATCTTAAAAGCTTTCTTTTTCCCAAAGAGTGTATGACAAAAATTCTGATTTTTTTAAAGTTATACTCGAAAAAGTAAAAAAAAAAGACAGTTTGCAGCTATAACTAAAACTGAATGAGCTGTATGCCCAAATCTGATGGCACCTTTTTATACACTTGAAAAGTGTATTATAATTTTGCCCAGAAGTTTGCAACGCATAGAAGAAATCATCTCCGACCACATAAAGTATATATATTCTTGATCAGCAGGACGAGCTGAGTCGATTTAGCTTTGTCCGTCCGTCTGTCCGTCTGTCCGTCCGTCCGTCTGTCCGTCTGTCTGTTTCTACGCGAACTAGTCCCTCAGTTTTGAAGCTAGCGAGCTGAAACTTTGCACAGAGTCTTCTTTTGTCTGCACGCAGCTAATATGTCGGAACCGACCGGACCGGATCGGATGGCTACTTCTTGTAGCTGCCATACAAATGATCGGTCGAAAAATGGATTTTAATGAGAAAAACTGGTTTTTTCTCAATATTACCGCTCTCAATCATGGTCATGGGTAATATTAAATGTTTTTAAGCTGATCTGCGAAGTTTGGTCGAAGTCGCTAACCGTTGAGACAAGCGTTTTCAAGTGTATAAAAACTTCGGCACGGACGAAGTTAGCCTTGCCTTTCTAGTTATTGTTATCACACCCAATTTCAAAAACTTTGAGGGTCCATAAAAAAAAGTGCTACCAATCTAGCCAAACGGTGATAGGGATTTACTCAGTTCGATTCCGCATAGTGTAGCTTGGTAGTTTTTTGACTGTTGCACAGTGTAATATATGGGCTGCTGAAATCATCGCAAAGGTTGAATGGAGCGTTGCATCGGTACGTATTTCTTCATCAATGGCGAGCTCTACCGTACCATGATAAATGACTTTTTGTTACCTGAAATAGAAGCCTTTAATGTTTTGCGACATTTGGCTGTAGCAAGAACCAGACACAGCGCTCAAAACAAAGAAATCATTTCGATGATCAGCTTATTTCGTGTTCGGGATCTGTCAACTGGCCGCATAGACTATGTGATATCGTACCACTGGACTTTTTCTGAGTTAACGGAAAGTCAAAAGCCCTCGACAAAAAGCCAGCTACGATTCATGGCGTCATTAATTGGCGTCATATCTTCATATAGTTCGACATATGAACTAATTATGGTCCTGACAAAACTGCCAAAAAATTACCATAATTAGTTCATATGTTGAACTATATGATGCCAAAAAATGTCCGACAAATAGAACGGCTTGTAGCAAATGAAAAAAGTAAAATTTGACTTTGAAGGCCAATTTCGACACCATTGGCGATAGTTATATGACGTGTTTGGTTTTTCTCCGTTGCATTGATATGTGTACTATCCTAGAAGCTTCATAAACATAAACACAAACAATTCTAGAACGGCAAAAAGTCGGAAATTTAGTTTTTTCGCTATTATCTTGGAAACGGAAACTTAGATATGGCTTTGACATACCATCTCGTAATCAGCATAAGTAGGCACGCAGGAATAAGTTAACGATGCTCACAAAAGGTCATAACTCGTAGAACTTTGTAATCATTATTTACGGACCCTGGTTAAAAACTATTGAGTACCAAATTCTCTTTCACTCTGAAGTTCATGTTTTCGGTGAAATTTAAATTATATATCGAGGATATTAAATTGATACCAACTTATATCATGTAATAAATGGTTATTATCAGTTAGACAGTCTGATACAAATATAGTCAACCATCCGAGAGTTTGCTAAGGGTTACTATCGGCCTGGCCGATCTGCACAGAAACACCAGAAGTTCGTACATAAACTGTCCATCATCAATTCAGCATTCAGCTAACGGTAACCATCGGACAGGCCAATATGCACAATAATATCAGAGATTATACATGAAGTGTCAACCAAACAGCCATCGACCAGCATATTCTCTGATAACCATCTGCCATTTAGCTAGGGGTAAACCTCGGAATGACCGATCCGCTCAGCAACACCAGAGCTTATACTTGAATTGCGTTAACCATTCGGCAGCCTGTTAAGGATAACCATAAGCCTGCCCGATACGTACAGCTACACCAGAGTGAAGAAACAAAATGTAAGATCGGTTGTAAAAGTTTTAAAAGAATAAATCAGGTTCAGGTAAATCGAAAAGGTAAACTTATAAATTTGACGGCATACTGTTTATTATACTCTGCACCGAGTATAAGTTTGTGCAAAAATAAGTAACAGGGAGAAGGAATCACTTCGGACCCTATGGTAAGATGGTAGAAATACAGAGAGATACAGGTTTGACATGTATATGGGACAAATGGTTCTTATACATGCAGGCATATCAAGTCTATTTTCCATTTTCCCCACGCCCACTCCCATCCGTGCAAATTGGAAAAAACGTCATCTTTTCAACAGTTTTAAAATCTATGGTTTATACCTGCTAGAGATAGTTAGTAATTAACATTAATTATCGAAATTCTTAAGAAATGATAAGTTCGGATTAACGATTCTGAAGTAATGACCAAAAAACAAGAGTAAAAAAAATAGCAGTGGTTTATTTTATTCAAAAAATTTGGTTTTAAAAAGAAAAGAGTCATTAAATTTCTCATACTACACATGGGTTCCCTGCTCGTCGCGAGGTACCGAATCGTTCTGCGGATGTGACTAAGGTTGGTTTACAGTTTGGAATAACATTTCATAAAATCAGCTTAGGCTTAAAGCCGTCAGCTGTGATTACATACATGCAATTAATAAATTTATGATATATAATCTTCTGACATTATTCGACTTTTACTATAAATTTAAACAAACTACTCCAATTTTCTTCGTTTAATATTTTAATGGTTCGTTATTGGCTTGTTCTCCTTGCTGCCCATACACCTTTCTTTTATTCTGTAAAATTGGGCAAACTGCAATAAAGTCCAAAAAGTGCATCAAATTCATATTGATACTAATTCTCTTGGGCATATTGGTGATTGCACTCACAGAACAAACGTTCGGTCACCCCTGCCCCAGAGTATACAAGCAACGCTTGCTTTTGTTGTTGTTGGTTCGCTTTCTGCTAATGTTTGTGCGCTCAGCATTTGGTAATCCGGATAAGCCACGCATTTTACATATCGTTGATGCAAACAAAAAGTTACGCGACACGCGATAGAGGCGACGGGTGAAGCTTAACAAACAGAAATTCGTGTTGTAAATTGAATGCGAAATGAACGGCAAATAAATGGCGTTTTGTGTCAGCAAAGGATTTGCCGCAATTACGTGGCATTGGAAGTGGAAAAGAGCACGGCATAAATATCTAAAATTCAAGCAGCCTTGAAACTTTTAAAGGGATTAATTTCGAGTCAGCATCAAAGCCGAGGCTTAACGCAAATTGAAATGCGCTTGATTGAAATACAGCGTACTAAGATTGGGATGTGGCCAGCTGCATTAGCTGGTTCAGTGGCATTTGGTGGAACCGCCAATAAAATCATTTCAAGACTATTTTAGCCAGCATTTACTTCTCGGTTTAAAAAAGCGTCGGAGGCCGAGTGTACTTAGTAAAGAACAAAGTTCCATTTCATTTCATTTTACTTGAGCTTTGCATATGCCCTTACTTCGTTTGGCATCAGCTGCCTTGAAGACTTGTCTTAAGCTTGCGACGTAAATCCGTGTTCACACGACCAGCTGCAAATATTTGTTAATTAATTTTGCACTCCAACGCAGAGTTGACAATAAAATAATTTTTGACAATCGGCCAGAGGAGATGGATTCCAAGGCATGAGCTGCAGATGCCACTGCAGTTGGGCCAATGGACACAAGCACATGCATACATGTGTACAAGCACGTATTAATTTATCACACTTTGTGTGCAGGGCCAACAAACAACAGAAAATGTCATTTTTGTGGGCGTGATGCTTGCAGACCGCCTTAGTTGTGTTGCTGCGGCTGCTGCTGTTGCTGCTGCTGTGTCCTTGAGGGCAACACAATAAATGACAGGCAAAACCGAACGGGGCTGCCAAAGAAAACAAAACCATAATGAATGCCTCTGCTGCCAAGAGCTTGTTGACCAACAAATGCACCGACGAGAGGGTGCCAGATTGAAGGCTGGCGCAGGCGGGTCGGTGCAGGCAACTTGGAAGAGAAGGTGGGGCCGAGCGGTGCCTAAGAATAAAATACACAAGCATAATGAGAAACGACAGTGTTCCGTTGGCAACGGACAAAATTTCATCAAATCTGACAAAGAACCCAACAAAATGGTGGCTCAACTCTATGCTGCATTTAGGGACAGGCCAAGGAGTGCCAACGGACGGTAAGGACTCGCTGGAAGCGTTTACAATTCTACGGCTGACGAGAATGGGCTTGAGCTGAATTTAATAAAAGGTGAGGTTAATAAATAACACAAGTCAACAAAATTAACCAATTTTCATTTTGCTGAAGGGGTGGAAGTGATTCTAAATGATTAACATGAGCTGAAAACGAATCTGTTTCGGGAAATGGTCCATTAAATCTGGGTTTTTAGGAATTGCTTTAAATGCGTTTTTTACCTTTTTTAGGAGGGTTTTGAGAGGAAGCTACAGTTCAATTTTGTCTGTCTTTGATATTATCGTAGTTCTTCACTATGAAAGAAACTGTCCGAAATAGTGCTACTAATTTTTAGACCAAGATATGACATTTTAAGTTAATAAAGATTTTTAAAATCAATTTTATTCCCTGTTGTTTTGAAATCCACATCTTTAAGTATTAAGAAACCAATCAAATAGATATGAAAATAATACAGTCTTAAAGATCTCTCTGTGAAACAAAATTAAATTTATAAAATAAAATTATAAATTCGAATGTGTTCTAGAAATCTCTTTAAACTTTCGCACAAAACGATTTCATTTGGAATTAAAGTTGGATGAGTTTATATTTGAAATGATAAGGATAATGTGGGCTACTAGATCAATTTTTAAGTAGCCGAGCATATTTGTGTCATCTATATACATATAGTGATAAGACATTGGACCTGATCATCACCCTGGAAGCTAAAACGTAATATTTAGAAATTTCAAAATTTCACAGTAACTTCCTATAGTGATCGGACATTCTACTATGAAAGCATTTCCTCAACGCAGCTCCCATTGCTCTCCAAAACGAAAAGAACGATTAAGTGCTAAAAATATTTACTAGAATATTGAAAATATTTCAAGAAAATTGATATCAAAAAATAACAAAAAATTATATTTGTTTAAAAATACAATAAAAATACAATTTTAAAACAAAACAAGTAAGACCATTGCAGTCGAGTTAGCTCGACTTCAAAATACCCTGTACAATTGACAAACACACACATACACAAACAAACACACACGCACACATACACACAAACGCGCACTCACACACGCGCGCGCAAGCAGCAAACGTAATGCGTAATTAGCAAAGCGTGGGGAGAGGGGGGGTGCAAAAATTGTTTCGTTAATAACTTCTGTGTTTTTGCTCAGATTTCAATGTGCTTTTCAGAATAGATAGATTATAGGCCTAAGATAATATATATTAAGCGACGATGTTGTAACTTTAAAATTGTGGCTCTGACAGTTTTTTGCGGTTTAAGGGGGGAGGGGGGGAAATTTTGCAAATCTGAAACAAACTTGATCTGCGTACGGCCTATACCTATGTACATGCAAAAATTTGTATCTCTATCTCTTATAGTCTCGGAGATCTACGCGTTCATACAGACAGACGGACAGACGGACGGACGGACAGACGGACAGACGGACAGACGGACATGGCTAAATCGACTCGGCTGTTGATGCTGATCAAGAATATATATACTTTATAGGGTCGGAAATGTTTCCTTCTCCCTGTTACATACATTTGCACAACTTCATGATCCCCTTTTACCCATTTTCAATGGGTACAGGGTATAAAAATAGAGGCCAGCTAACTTCGGCTCGACCGAAGTTTATATACCCTTGGAGCTTAATATATGCCTGACAGTTTGTATGGCAGCTATACTATATAGTGGTCCGATTTCGACAAGGCTTAATGAAATTATGTAAAAATATTAAAAACTTATAAATACGAGCGTTGGGAGCGATAACATTAAAAACAAAAAAGTTTTTCTCACTAAAACTAGTTTTTCAACCGATCGTTCCTATGGGAGCTATATGCTATAGTCATCCGATCCGGCCGGTTCCGACAAATGTGCAGCGTATTTGTACCAAAAGACTTCGTGCAAAGTTTGGTTAAGATAGCTTTAAAACTGACGGAGGAGATAGCGGACATGGCTATATCAACTCAGCTCGTCATGCTGATCAAGAATATATATACTTTATGTGGTCGGAGCTGCTTCCTTCTATGCGTTACAAACATCCGGACAATTTTAATATACCCTCTCCAAGGGTATAAAAATAGAGGCAAGCTAACTTCGGCTCGACCGAAGTTTATATACCCTTGGAGCTTGATATATAGTGGTCCAATTTCGAAAAATTTGGGTGAAATGATGTAAAATCATTAAAAACTTATAAATACGGGCGTTGGGAGCTATAACATTGAAAACAAAAAAGTTTTTCTCAATAAGACTTTTTTTCAGACCTTACTTTTGTATGGCAGCTATACTATATAGTTGTCCGATTTCGACATGGCTTGGTGAAATTATGTGAAATCACTAAAAACTTATAAATACGAGCGTTGGGAGCGATAACATTGAAAACAAAAAAGTTTTTCCCACTAAAACTAGTTTTTCAACCGATCGTTCCTATGACAGCTATATGCTATAGTCATCCGATCCGGCCGGTTCCGACAAATGTGCAGCGTATTTATACCAAAAGACTTCGTGCAAAGTTTGGTTAAGATAGCTTTAAAACTGACGGAGGAGATAGCATAGAAACAGACGGACGGACGGAAGGACAGACGGACAGACGGACATGGCTATATCAACTCAGCTCGGCATGCTGATCAAGAATATATATACTTTATGTGGTCGGAGATGCTTCCTTCTATGCGTTACAAACATCTGGACAATTTTAATATACCCTCTCCAAGGGTATAAAAACTTTTTTGTTTTTAGTGCTATCGCTCCCATCGCTCGTATTTATAAGTTTTTAATGATTTCATATAATTTCACCAAAATTTTTCGAAATCGGACTACTATATAGTATAGCTGCCATACAAAAGTTAGGTCTGAAAAAAAGCCTTAGTGAAAAAAACTTGTTTTTTTTTAATGTTATCGCTCCCAACGCCCCTATTCATAAGTTTTCAATGACTTTACATAATTTCAACAAGATTTGTCGAAATCGGACCACTATATAGTATAGCTGCCATACAAACTGTCAAACACATATCAAGCTCCAAGGGTATATAAACTTCGGTCGAGCCGAAGTTAGCTTGCCTCTATTTTTTTAATTCTATCTATATCTATATATATCTAATTCTATCTATCTATAATCTATTATAAAGATAAAGATGCTCAAATAAATCCTAAATTGTATAATTGGAGTTTTAATATCCCTATACTAGCGATACTTAGTTCTTGGTTCCTCCCAGGGGGGCGAAAAGATTTCGTTATTCACACGTAAACGACCCGAACGCTTGCCGAAGCTGAGACGAATAGAGCAGAAAGCCGACATTCGCTCGCAAGAGCTCGAAGCGATTAGATTTTTAAACACCAATACTCTATCACTTTTTGGCCTCGCTCTATATCTATAAAAAGAGAGTGTACTGACTGGCTGACTGACAGATTCACTGACTCATTGGCAATTATCGCACTGCTTTAACGGTAAGAGAGAGAGGGCCGTAATTTGGAGAGGAGTTCTGTTAGTGGGGAAGGTGCGTACTAAGACGGAGCCCACGGGGAAAATGGACGTAAAATTCTGCACTCAAAAAACAATTTTTCATCCGATTGTCTGAAACCTCGGTTGCTTGAACCTCGGTTTGTAAGTATTGAATACGAAATTAATTTTAAATGTGATTTTTCAATGTCGGAAAAACCGCCCCAGGAGTGAAAATGCCCGGAAAATTCTGCATAAAAATGATCTATATTTCATCCTGTTGGCTTAAAACTCTGTTTGTAAAGATATAATACGAATTAATTTGAAATGCGACTTTTCAATGGTCGGAAAATTTCTGGAAAATTCTGCGAGAAGAAATCTATTTATCATCCGATTGGATTGAAGCACGGTTTCAATGGATGAAATTGAAAATGTGATTTTCCAATGTCGGAAAATCTGATCCCCGGGAGTAAAAATGCCCGGAAAATTCAACATGCACAATAACTATTTTTATTCTGATGGACTTAAAACTTGGGACAAAGAAGAGGTTGTGAAGTGGATGGGATGTGGGCGGGAAGTGAGTGATAGTTGGGAGGGACGTGGGTGGGATTGCGGTGGGATGCGGGTGGCACGTTGTTTTGGAAGTGGGAATGGGTGAATGGGAAGTTGGTGGGATCTGTGCGGGAAGCGGGAGTCATCGGTAAGTGGGTGGGATTTGTGTGGTATGTGGGCTAATATTGGGTTATGTGCTAGTTTAACATAAAAATCAAAGCAGTTTAAATTCGGAATTCCAGCGTTTATACCAAAATTTAATCCAATTTTACATATACACTTTTCAGTTATGAATATATTGATGAATATCTTGTATAGCTGCCATAGAACAAACTGGCAGGCATATATCAAGCTCCAAGGGCATATAAACTTCGGTCGAGCCGAAGTTAGCTTCCCTCTATTTTTTTGAATTAATTGTAATCAACGCCGACTATTTGTTGATAAAACATAACATATATGAGAATAGGTAACACTGCGTATGAGTGATGAGTTATGTGTGTTTACCAGGTACCGTAATTGTTATTAGTTCAAAAATAAATATGGGCGTTTCCGCCAAATGGTCAACCTGGACAAACCTAGCAAAACGTATCGATTTGCTGAAGCAATGATAAAGATCAAATCAGCGGTTCTTAAGTTACGAGCAAATAAGTAAACCACCCTCCCCCTCCGCATATGCATTGATATCAGTAGCGGATCCAGAGGGGGGGCTATAGGGGCTGAAGCCCCCCCCTTAGTGCCCAAAATATCTTAATTCAGACAATATATGCAAAGAGCAAAATAAGTAATTAAGAATTTTAGAAAAAGATGTTAATTCTTAGATTGTTTTAAAAAGGCATCAGCAGTAGAGATTTCGAAATATCGATATCTAATACTTGTAGAATATATTTTTGGTGTGTATTTTTGTTAGTTTCGGCCACAAAAAGGGAGGATTTCTGAAGGCATTCTCTTGGATAGTTAGGTGGCGGTGTGTGGCCCAGCGGTTAGCGTGCTGGACTGCTGGTTGGCAGGTGTGTTCGATCCCGCCGGAAAATCTAATAATACAAGTTTCTTACTTTCTTTAGAAAAAAGCTTTTACCCTTTCCGGTCACCTTCACCAGCTTTTGGCGCCAGCGGTGAAGTAACTAGCCATGAAATAGCAAATTCTCAAACTTTGCTGTTCGGATTCGGCGAAAATTTAAGAGCACACACGCCAAGAGAGAAGCTTGGCTGGCCCCGTTGGAGGAGCTGTATAGCCAACATTTACATTTACTTTACACGCCAAGAAATTGAGATATCTTGGATATTACTAGTATTTTTATACCCTTGCAAAGGGTATTATAATTTTGCCCAGAAGTTTGCAACGCATAGAAATATTCATTTCCGACCCTATAAATTATATATATTCTTGATCCGGGCGACGAGCTGAGTTGATTGAGCTTTGTCCGTCCGTCTGTCTGTCCGTCTGCTTGCCCGTCTGTCTGTTTCTACGCAAACTAGTCTCTCAGATTTAAATCTATCGAGCGGAAACTTTGCACAGAGTCTTCTTTTTACTGCACACTGCTAATATGTCGGAACCGACCGGATCGGATGACTATATCTTATAGCTGCCATAGGAACTATCGGTCGAAAAGTTAGTGTTTGTGAGAAAAACTTTTTTGTTTTTAATGTTAACGACTTCCACTTGACCGATTATTAATATTACACGCTTTTACACAGATTTGGAAGTTTTGGTCAAAATCGGATGACAATATCTTATAGCTGCCGTAGGAACTATCGGTTGAAAAGTGGGTTTTATGTAGAAAAATTGTTTGTTTTAATGCTGACGTTCGTATACTCTGATGTATTAAAACATTTGCAAGGGTATAAAAACTTCGGCAAAGACGAAGTTAGCTTGGCCTTCTCGTTGATATTACTAATATCCAAGGGAATCGATATTTCACAACCCTAATCAGCAGTGAAAGTATCTACAAACAAACACCGTTGGAATATAAGTTGAAATATTACGACCGATCGTTGAAAATTCGGTGGAATATTTAATAATTTGATTTACCACTGATTTTTACGTGGCAACAGTTTGCAGGAGATTTATTCTAATCGATTCCTATCAGCACTTCACCTTGCTTCACTGAACGAACAGTTGTCGCTTGATGTGAATGGTTGTTATATGCACGAAAAACCTGAACTGGTGTGCACATTCATTAAATATTTTTCTGCAAAATACTATACTAAGAATGAAGCAACTAAAAAGAAACTAGGAAATATTTACTAGTTTACTAGTACCGTTCTAAACAACAATTTTGTAAAAAATGTCATTGATGAGCCGCGCTATAAAGAATTATTATACAACAAAGTCGAGGAGGTCATGAACGGGTTCCCTTTTAATGAAGTTTTTAAATTTGCAGGTTTTGTACTAAGAATATGTGAATTCTATTAGTCAATTGTAAAAAAAAATCAGAAAACGTTAAAACTTAACCACTTAGCTTAAATGCAATAGCATTTCCAAATTTATAAAACTAACTAAAATAATGTACAAATATAGTCTTAGTGACTTTTCGATTGAAAATATGTTTTACTTGAAGGTAAAATTTATAAATATGCACATCCTGCGAAGATTTTCCATGTTTATTGTTTGAGCAGTTTATCGATACTCACCTCAAAATCCTTCGTCACTCGCGACTTCAAAAAAAATCGCCTGCGGCGCTATTTATTTTTCTAATTTTACCTTTAAACTAGGGACTAAAACCGAAACATATTTCGGTTTGTATTGGCCAAAGACTTTTTATACTATGTGCCAAACGTACACAGAGTGAATGCATTATAATGCAGTTGCACTCTAAAGGTAAGACAAAAATTGTTTAAAAAAATGACCAAAAAACAAGTTCTTTATTTCTACCTTGGGAAACTTATTACCTTCAGAGCATATCGACTATTTGTATAAGATGATCCGGTGACGCACTATGATGTTCACCGCACAAAATCTTTTTATATAATATCCTAGGCCTAAGATGTATCTATTCTGAGAAGCAGAATAAGATCCGAACAATGTTGATTGATTTTGAGTGCCCTTAGCCCCCCCCTTAGCCAATTCCTAGATCCGCCACTGATTGATATAGCCATGTCCGTCTGTTTCTATGCTATCTCCTCCGTCAGTTTTGAAGCTATCTTAACCAAACTTTGCACGAAGTCTTTTGGTATAAATACGCTGCATATTTGTCGGAACCGGCCGGATCGGATGACTATAGCATAAAGCTGCCATAGGAACGATCGGTTGAAAAACTAGTTTTGTGAGAAAAACTTTTTTGTTTTCAATGCTATCGCTCCCAACGCTCGTATTTATAAGTTTTTAATGATTTCACATGATTTCAGCAAGCCTTGTCGAAATAGGACAACTATATAGTATAGCTGCATACAAAAGTTAGGTCTGAAAAAAAATCTTAGTGAGAAAAACTTTTTTGTTTTCAATGTTATAGCTCCCAACGCCCGTATTCATAAGTTTTCAACGATTTTACATAATTTCAACAAGATTTGTCGAAATCAGAAAATCGGACCACTATATAGTATAGCTGCCATACAAACTGTCAGGCATATATCAAGCTCCAAGGGTATATAAACTTCGGTCGAGCCTCTATTTTTTACATTTAAAAATATAAAATAATCTTTATTTACGGTCCCTGATTTTTAGGCGTTTCAATCGATATAAATCTCTTAGGGCCGATTTCTGTTCTCCCAAATAGCTGCAATGTGTCAGATAGTCATCGATTTTACAGTGCTATTTGTTAGTTTATCGGGGGTGTCACAGAAACCTCTTCCAACCAAATTCCAACCGAATTCCAATTCTTAGGTGCCACAAAAATTTCTTTTGGTTGGTTTCAAACCTCTCATGTTTTGTTGGGAGATTTTGAAAACCTCTTTTCTTACTAGCTCCCTCTGACGGTGTGTCGCCCTCTACATGACAGCTAGCGTATTAAGGGATGGAAACTCTTTCCTAATTTTTTTTACGCCAACAAATTTAAAAAATTGTTTATTATGATTTAAATTTGAATTATTATCTTAAATTGCATCATAAATTAAATTGCACATATTACACAATCAAAAATTACACAAAAAAAATATCAAAAAATAATCAAATTAACCCACAATTAAACTAAGGGAAACTTTTTGGCGAGAGATTCAGCCCTGTTTTTAGAGATGGAACATCAATTGGAACATCTAGTGCTTACTAATTAGAAAATGAAATCTCTGGAAGTTTTGTGGCACCAACGAATTTTTCGAGAGATTTACAAACCAACCGTCGGCAAAATCTCTAGAGATTTCTGCGGCACCCCCGTATGTGACAAATAGCTCTATGTCGAAGATGTGAAATCGGCCCTTAGATTATCAACTCACGGCCTAGTTTATTAACAAAGTCTCGCAAATGAGATAAGGAGTCAACTAATTTTACTGCCCACGACATGTGTGCCATCACTTTTCCGATCTCACCTCTAACAAAAGACGAACGTCTGGCACCCTGTGCGCTATGTCTGGTTGTGCATTTGACAGAAAAAACACACACACATTTTTTGGCTTCTAGTTTGGTGTAATTTTAACTTCTATATTTTGAAATTCGGTCAACATATTGTTAAAGCTATCGATGTGTTTTGCAGGTGCCAAGAGATTCAATTCATTTGGATTTTAGCACAACAGCCTAGTCCACAACAGTCCACAACACCTTTTTTGGCGTTTTCTTCTTATAAGCGGTGAAATTTTCCAAATTTTCTTTCTTAGCGCGCGCATGCATAACTAAACGAAGGTCTATGCCAAATCTCAACCCTCTAGTATAAACCTTTTAGGCTGTGGGTTGATAATATGTCAGTCAGTATGGCAGTCAGTCGGGCCTACAAATTAATAAACATAGATTGAGAGAGCTCGAGATTTTTAAATTGGGATTGGCCCTTACATTAAGCATCAAGTTTCACATCAAGCGCCTCTTAAGTATTAACGAACCTCACACATTTTTTTTTAAAAACAGGTTAGTCAGCGGACAAGCGTTCATTCTTAAACAACATAATATCCTGCCATGCTAACAAAGGACTGCAGATCTTCCATGTTCCTTGAACAGTCCTCTTAACAGCTTCAGACTTCTCTTGAACAGCTCAAATTTTCCCGTCCTCAAAAGTATGACACAAGAAATGTTATCTACTTTTTAGAAAGTGGCACATCTTTCACTCAATTTTTAAATAATAGTGGTATTCCTGAAAGTTGATTTGCTTTTCATTTACTTTCGTGAAAGCAAAAGCAAAGCAGTTGGTGGAACGACCCTGATTTCATATTGATTTGCTTTCATACAATTTACACACATATGTAATTATTTCTGAAGTGGGCAAGATGTCTACATATTAAGTTTGGTGACTCTAGCTCTTCTAGTCTCTGAGTTCTAGGTGTTCATACAGTCGGACGGACAGACGGACATATACTTTATATGGTCGAAAATGATTCCTTCTTCCTGTTGAATACATTTGCACGACTTTAGTTTACCCTTTTCACTCTACGAGCAACTGGTAAAACACTAATTTCGATCTGTGAATGCCCTAATTCTTTTCTTTCTGATTAAGCATGTGTGATTACCATGAATGAAAAACTCACTCACCTACACTTTCAGTTTCCTTATTGCTGTTGGTGTGGAGTTAAGAGCGAAGGGGCACAATGATAAATCAACCGATTTGAATTAGTTAAAAAATATTTAATTGTCCACAGTAGAATTCAGAAATAATTTTTCCACATTTTAATTACCAATTCTTAGGCCCAAAAATTATTATAGAATTTGGTGCTGATCCGAGTGGTGGCGGTTTTAGTATACCTACTATTTATGCCCTTTCAGTTTATTCCACAAAGCTCATATTTTCTTTCCCCAAAAATATTATTCCGAAAGCAATCAGCAGAAAAATCCCTAAAATTATTGTTGTATCAAATTTTCAAAAGAAATATGCAGCAACCAAAACATGAACTTTTGAAAATAGATTAAATTTAAAAATTAAAGGAAACGCAGAGGCATGCCATCTCTTGGTGAAGATAAAATGAGAAGTGGAGCAGGAAAATTACCTGAATTCGTAAGTTGTCGTTGTCATAGCCACGTAAATGGCAGCGTAATCCAAACAGGACACTCACCCGGTAGTCCGGGAGAGGCGTTAGCCTGCGATAGCCTGCAGCTGACACTGATATGCAAAAGGGTAAAGCAGTCAACGAGTAATTAAGCAACCAGTTGCAATGAAAAGTGCCCACCTTTTACAATTTATATGTCAGCTTGGGGCTCATATTGCTATTTATAGAGAGTGTAAGTGCAAGTTTAACATTTCTTTAATTGACCTTTTTTTTAAAAACTGCATGGACAGTTTATCTACTGGCCAATGATATAAATTACCTTGCGGATAAGTTGTCAATATTATTGTTTTAAGGGGGTATTCTAAATGTGCAAAATTTTTTTTTAATTTTTTTTTCCATATTTTTATAGTTTGGATATATGAAAATATCGCCCCAAAAGGATTTTATGAAATTCGAAATACTTTAGAAGATATAGCCTTGTTAGTTGAACATTGTTATCGCTAAAACGAGAACGTTTTGAGTAAATAAATTTCAAGTCAATAAAACTGTGATATAACGATTATTAATCGGCCTTTAGTCGATAACACTAGTTCACAGCATTTCCGATCCCGACCATCTGGCAGTCATTTCGTATGTAAATCCATTTGCTGAGTCCAAAAATCCAATCCGCAAATTTTTTTATGGGGCCGTTTTCGAGAAATCGCGGAAAAGCTAGTTTTTTGATTTGTAAAAAAAGTACCTTCAGAAAAATGGGTATATCTTCAGTATCGTGTCTTTCATTATAAAAAGGTAATGCTCTCTTGGAAGGTAATTGAATGCCCTATCATTCATTCATACACCACTTCTTAATCCGGTGCTCGACTTCGGCGTAATAAAGGCTCTTATCTGCAACTTTGCACTAAATTTATCACTTTTTTAAAAAAAGCTAGATTTTAAGTGCGATTTTCACCACGAAAAAAATTGTGTAAAATTTATTTTATTGCTGGTCACTAAAGATTTATCTATTAAAAATACAACGCCACATAACTCATTAAAATCCGATCAAGAATAAAGAAGTTATTGGCATTTTAGTAAAAAATGGAAGGTTTTTACTTCAACCAAATTGACTTGGTGGCATAGTTAAAATTCAAAAAATTCTATTTGTGAGCTACTATGACCTAACAAATTTATTTTGTACCTGGTTATGTTTTTTTGTGATTGACTTAGGTTTAAAAAAGAGTGCAAGACGTCAAATTGAATGCAAGAATGATCTTGGTATGCATGCGGGCATTACTTATTTTCGACTCCGCTAACAATTTCAATGACATGGCATAAAGAAAATCGATTATATATTGGATATTCATCTAAACAATGTTTATAAGTTTTGATTGTGCATTTTATAACACAGTTAACACTCAAAATAGCTTGGGAACGGGACCAATAAAATAAATAAACAAGAGGCCTCAGATAGCAACACCACATACCCAGTTTTTTTTTGATCACGTCTAGTTCGCGATTTATGGTGAAGGGATTCAACACATTTGTTATACCAAATTCCCGACTCCAATGGACATGCGGTTAGTACCCCGCCCTCAGAAGTCTAATTTAGAAAAAGGAATCTATGGAAAACCACTCGGATGAAAAATTTCATTATTAAAAAGAAATTTATCATAAAAAAACAAAAAAAGTTATCTTCGGGCGGTGGTAAAGCTCATATAATGTACGAAAATATCGCTGAAATTGTTAGTAAGTAATGCCCGCAAGCATACCAAGATCATCCTTGCATTCAATTTGACGTCTTGCACTCATTTTTCAGCCTAAGTCACAAACGAGAAAGGCAAAGCTATTTTCGTCTGTGACGAAGTTTTGATACACTTGAAAACGCTTGTCTCAACGGTTAGCGACTTCGACCAAACTTCGCAGATCAGCTTAAGAACATTTAAATTTACCCATGACCGTGATTAAGAGCGGTAATATAGAGAAAAAAACAGCTTTTCTCATAAAAACCCATTTTTCGACCGATCATTTGTATGGCAGCTACAAGAAGTAGTCATCCGATCCTGTCGGTTCCGACATATTAGCAGCGTGCAGACAAAAGAAGACTCTGTGCAAAATTTCAGCTCGATAGCTTCAAAACTAAGGGACTAGTTCGCGTAGAAACAGACAGATGGACGGACGGACAGACGGACGGACAAAGCTTAATCGACTCAGCTCGTCATGCTGATCAAGAATATATATACTTTATGTGGTCGGAGATGATTCCTTCTATGCGTTGCAAACTTCTGGGCAAAATTATAATACACTTTTCAAGTGTATAAAAAACATAACCAGGTACAAAATAAATTTGTTAGGTCATAGTAGCTCACAAATAGAATTTTTTGAATTTTAACTATGCCTCCTGTGACGAACATAAAAAATAGAGGCAAGCTAACTTCGGCTCGACCGAAGTTTATATACCCTTGGAGCTTGATATGTGCCTGACAGTTTGTATGGCAGCTATACTATATAGTGGTCCGATGTCGAAAAATTTTGGTGAAATGATGTAAAATCATTAAAAACTTATAAATACGGGCGTTGGGAGCTATAACATTGAAAACAAAAAAGTTTTTCTCACTAAGACTTTTTTTCAGACCTAACTTTTGTATGGCAGCTATACTATATAGTTGTCCGATTTCAAAATGGCTTGGTGAAATTATGTGAAATCACTAAAAACTTATAAATACGAGCGTTGGGAGCGATAACATTGAAAACAAAACAGTTTTTCTCACTAAGACTTTTTTTCAGACCTTACTTTTGTATGGCAGCTATACTATATAGTTGTCCGATTTCAAAATGGCTTGGTGAAATTATGTGAAATCACTAAAAACTTATAAATACGAGCGTTGGGAGCGATAACATTGAAAACAAAAAAGTTTTTCCCACTAAGACTTTTTTTCAGACCTTACTTTTGTATGGCAGCTATACTATATAGTAGTCCGATTTCGAAAAACTTTAGTGAAATTATGTGAAATCATTGAAAACTTATAAATACGAGCGATGGGAGCGATAACATTGAAAACAAAAAAGTTTTTCCCACTAAGACTTTTTTTCAGACCTAACTTTTGTATGGCAGCTATACTATATAGTTGTCCGATTTCAAAATGGCTTGGTGAAATTATGTGAAATCACTAAAAACTTATAAATACGAGCGTTGGGAGCGATAACATTGAAAACAAAAAAGTTTTTCCCACTAAGACTTTTTTTCAGACCTTACTTTTGTATGGCAGCTATACTATATAGTAGTCCGATTTTGAAAAACTTTAGTGAAATTATGTGAAATCATTGAAAACTTATAAATACGAGCGGTGGGAGCGATAACATTGAAAACAAAAAAGTTTTTCTCACTAAAACTAGTTTTTCAACCGATCGTTCCTATGGCAGCTATATGCTATAGTCATCCGATCCGGCCGGTTCCGACAAATGTGCAGCGTATTTATACCAAAAGACTTCGTGCAAAGTTTGGTTACGATAGCTTTAAAACTGACGGAGGAGATAGCATAGAAACAGACGGACGGACAGACGGACAGACGGACGGACAGACGGACATGGCTATATCAACTCAGCTCGTCATGCTGATCAAGAATATATATACTTTATGTGGTCGGAGATGCTTCCTTCTATGCGTTACAAACATCCGGACAATTTTAATATACCCTCTCCAAGGGTATAAAAAGGCAAATCATGTCAATTTGGTTGAAGTTAAAACCTTCCATTTTTTACTAAAATGCCAATGACTTCTTTATTCTTGATCGGATTTTAATGAGTTATGTGGCGTTGTATTTTTAGTAGATAAATCTTTAGTGACCAGCAATAAAATAAATTTTACACAATTTTTTTCGTGGTGAAAATCGCACTTAAAATCTAGCTTTTTTTAAAAAAGTGATAAATTTAGTGCAAAGTTGCAGATAAGAGCCTTTATTACGCCGAAGTCGAGCACCGGATTAAGAAGTGGTGTATGAATGAATGATAGGGCATTCAATTACCTTCCAAGAGAGCATTACCTTTTTATAATGAAAGACACGATACTGAAGATATACCCATTTTTCTGAAGGTACTTTTTTTACAAATCAAATAACTAGCTTTCTCGAAAACGGCCCCATAAAAAAATTTGCGGATTGGATTTTTGGACTCAGCGGAAGGACTTACACAAGGAATTGCTACCAAATGTGCGGGATCGCGAAATTTTTATTATTTTGTAAACTAGTGTAATTATCGAAGGCTATCCTTCGCAATGCTACTACCGACTAAATCGCTCAGAAACTAGAGCTGCGGCCGCATCTAAAGAAGGCAGAATGGCTCGCAGAGTAAAGAGAGCTGCTGCTGAAAACAGTTTTTTTGAAAATGAGGAAGGTCCGCTGTATGCAGATGGCATCCTCGACAAATATCCGTAAGGATATAATATTTGAAAAAATTTTTGGTTACTTTTAAAGCAACTTTTTTGGACTGCCAAGCCACTTTTCTCCAGTTCTACTTAACCGATTTTGATAAAGTTATATGCAATCGACGCAGAATTGTCACCATTCTAGAACTGCATTTTTTGATTTTATTTTTTTTTCTCAAAAAAAACGAACTTAAGACTTTAACCGCGTTTTTCGAACTGCTGTTACACTGAACCGATTTTGATGATCAAAACTGAAATCGACGCAGAATTGTCACCATTCTGACCTGGACCTCAATCATAATTTTAAAAAAATTTTAACTATTTTTTTTTTTTACAAAAAACAAAAAAAAAGGCTAAAAATGTTTTTTTCATTTTTTAATGGCCGCCATTTTGTCAAAAAAAATCACAAAATGTTTTCGAGGTTCAGGCCAGAATAACATTAATTCTGATTATAAACCCGTTTTCACTTTTGATTTCAGACATCTTGGAGACCTGGAATCATGGCCGCCAGCACTATAACTTATTTTTTGAACACCCTTTTGACGGCCGATAACTTTTGAAACAGCCCTCGCATCGAAGCAGTAAAAAATTTTTTATTTACTCTAATCTGTTTTTAACATAATAAAAAAACAGAATTGGAAAAACTCTTTACGTTTTGAAACTAGATTTTTTTTAAAAAAGGTCAAAAAAACAGCCTTGACGTGGAGAATACCTCCTTAATCATTTTTGGACCTAGGTACACTGTGTATATTTAGTTTGTAAAAATAAACATATGTAACATGTGTATTGTATATACTGACTTCACACCAACCCTTTAAAATACTGAAAAAAGTCTAATTTTGTTGCCCTGTGTAATTTATAGGCTAGCACAAGTATGGAATTTCGTCCCGACCTATTTTTTATATATATGTGGGAGTTTTTTCTTGTTCCCCGAAATGCGTTAATGATTTCCTCCCACAACTCCGAATCATGCATGCGGCAGTAGGAGAGAACATAGATATCTTCTCAGATCTATTTTGGGCAATTAATAAAAGAATTTGGCAGCCGAAAAAGTCAGACAGCTGTTCGGTTTTATTTTTGTTGAGCTAGTGCTGATAGTTGAAGACGACAGTCAAAAGTGGGCAAAATTACCGAGTATTTTATCGAGTATTACGAATACTGCATGCAATCGAAACTGATATTTTTGTCACCACTGGTCACCTTTACCTCTTGCATTGGGAAAACCTGCTTGTTGCCCTTAACGCAATAACTCAAAATTCAGTCCTAGTATAAACAGCCTATTCATTACTGGCACTAGGTTTGTTTGTTCCGAACGCAGATAACATTTCATTCCATCTTCGTAGGAATACCGCATAGATTACTTTCTGACCAGCAGCTGGCATTTTTCCCAAATCTCTAATGAATAAACAAGAATATCTTGGGTAAAATGCCAAGACAATTAGGCACTTTTGTTAATTAATCAAGTCATGGCCCTGCCATTGTTCAAACGCAATGTTGACCCATGGCGAACTACTATGTAGATGCGGTCAGTTTTCCAGATGAGGCTCAAACCCTGCGCCGCACGTTTCGTAAGAAACCTAGTAAATTGGTATTTAATTAATTCATTCCACTTCATTTTCTTGCTTCCCCACCATCTTCGCATTGGACAAATCATATTTTCTGTGTATTGTACTTTTCATTGTGTGAGCGTAGTTTAATTTCTTAACTGAAAGAGTTGCCCGGGAAACTGGATAAATGTCAAGGCCGTAAAAAACACAAAAGACTTTTCAGGAAAAATGTAAGCAATGTTTCAATTAATTACATAGCGGGAAACACAATGCTTTTTTTGCTTTACTTGATTAGTAGCAATGGCTCGCACAAGGTTAACTTGCTTCGATGCTGTTAAAGAAGTAATGAATACCTATTAACTAAGGCTACCTTGACCTCTATAAAGGATGAAATCTGAACAATTGAACAAAAACTTTTTTCTCACTAGAACTAGTCTTCGACCGATTGCTGCTATTTGCTACAGTTTTCCGATAACTCTTTGTACATTGCGTATTTAATAAATAATTGCCAAAGTTGGAGATGATTGTACACAAAAAGTTATTTTTCCATGGAATATTTTTCAGAAATATCTTTTCTTTTGCTGTTATCTTCATATCTTCAAAAGAAAGTGTCCTGACTGATTCCACTGACAGACTGATTGGCTATCATCGCACAGCCTAAACAGTAAGAGATAGAAAGCTGAAATTTGAACAGGACTTTTCGTTAGTGGTGAAAGTACGTACTAAGACGGGGTTTTGCAAAATTCCACCCGGAAAAGTCGGAAAATTTTATTTTTCATCCGATTGACTTGAAACTTGGTTTTTTAAGAATAGAATACGAAACAATTTGAAATGTGATTTTCCGATGTTGGAAAAATTGACCCAACGGTCGAAAAATTCGCGGAAAGTTCAGCAAGAAAAAATTATTTGGAATTCGATTCGCTTAAAACTCAGTTTGTAAGGATTGAATAAAAAATCATTTGAGTGTTATTTTTTAATGTCGAAAAGTGACTTTTTTTTTTAAAAATCCGCCCCCAGGTGTAAAAATGCCCAAAAGTTCTGAAAAAAACCCAATTTTTAATTCGATTGGCTGGAAACTCGATTTGTAGTAATAAAATTCCACTTCATTTGTGATTTCTTTTTTCGATGTTAAGCGGATCGAGCTAATGAAATTGCAAGATCTTTATAGATTTTGAAATTGCGCACATGCAGTGGAGCTCCGAGCATTCTGCGCAAGATGTTGTTCTGCATCGTTTTAATGGTGGTGTCACAGGCAGACCTCCAGAGGCAGATACCCCACATTCAGGTCGGCATGAGTATTAACTTGATTATTTGTATCTTTGCGCGTAGTGGAAGGTCACCTGCAAAATTCCATTTATATTACAGACATAAAAGAAGATCAGAGCTCGTGCTTTTCAATATGCAAATGATTTAAAAACCCGTTAAAAAAGAACTATTTATTGTCATTTGTTCATTCTTTCAAATGTCTATTATGCTGATTGAAGGTCAAAGTGTAGAAGAAAAATATGTAAGAAATAGAATTGCTAAACGAATAACGTGGCCTGCAGCTTGACGACGAAAATGCAATGCAATAACTCAACGAATGGCGTAAATTGAATTTATTGAACAGCTCAATTTGCAATTGGCTTACAAACTGAAAAAAAAATACCGAAAATGTGCGGTCATTTCCAAATCTACTGCTGGATTTATTTGTTGTCGAAACGAGACGAGTCGAGGGATTGGCAAACTAATTTTATAATTTATGTTATCGACATTGACTGGTTTCATTTGAAATTTATTGCCAGCCAACGACAGCGACGATGGCAACGAGCATTGATTTCATTTGCATTGCGATTGGGATTGAAATGGAGACTGGGTGGGTCGTGGTTCAAGACATTGTGTTTGAGACGCAGTCTGAGCTTACTTTGGCTTGAACTTGGGTATGCATGTGCCCCTAATGAATTTTTAAGCTACCATCAGCCCAGCCACACAATTCAATTATTTGATTCACAGTCCTTTTTCTTTTGCACAAGACTGGAATTTAATTTGTGCCCGCGTTCAAGCCGTTGCCCGCAAAGTGTCAGTCACTTGGCTAGCTCAGGGCAGAAGTCACCGTCAGAGTCAAAGCGAAGGACCATAATAATGAAAACGGACACGCCAAAGTGAAAGTAAAAGGCAACAATGGCTGCATGGAACTGGCGAAATTGAATTTCACACCTCTCTGCACCGGATCAGGATAATGCGATGCGCTGGAACTTTGTTTATTTCATATTGGAGTCACAAAAGTAGCACACGAAAAATCTAACGATGGGGTCAGCAGCTGATGATGATGGCAGACAGAACAGCAGCCGGGCCAAGGACATGGTATGGCAAGGACACACGCCTAGGTAACAATAGGCATTGAAAATTGTTGGCCCACGGCACAGCGCAGTGCAAAGCGTGGGCGAACAACAAAATACAATATATTTTCTGCTGCATACTTTTCGGGGCCGCATGGCAAGAGTGTGTATGTGAGTGGTGCAAGTGTATTAGTTCCACTTCCGCACCAAATCGAAAACCATAACTCGACATGATGCTTGACGACACTTTTTTATCTGTAAAAATTCGGTGTGTTTCTTTTGTCCTCTTATCAAGTGCTATTTTATGGCCAGCCAAGTAAAAAAGTAAATAAATATATGTATGTATTAGTTACTCGGCAATCGATTTTCGCCATTAAATATATCGCACCGAATTGTTACTCTTGAGCTTAAGAAAGTGATAATGCTCAATGACGCCACATCGATACAATTGAAACCCCATTTCTAATCGACCACAAAGGACCAGCTACAAATCTAGACGCTCTTTGTTTGGCAGCCTGTGCCCACGTACCAATTCGCAAACTCAGCATAAACCCCTAAAGCCCTTGCCGCCAGCCAACACCATCAGCTACATTACCAACATCGATCAATTATTAAATTAGTATAGCCTATTTAGGCGTAATAAAAATTGAAGTGCCTATTAAATATTAATTAAATATTAAATATTATACATAGACTAATCAAACTTGCATGTTTAAAAGCGCTACTATTGAACGCAATTAAAGTTTTTCTCACTAAAATTAGTTTTTCGACCGATCGCCTCTATGGCAGCAATACTAAGAAAAAAGTAGAACAAATAATTGAAGTACGAATTCAATTTTACAAAAATTCGCTTCGAATATGCTGTTCAATTTGTTCTTCATTTGATTTTTTATAGTGAAGGGTTGTTAGAATAGGTGCCTGAGCGGAGAAAGCAGGAAATATGGGAGGGTATTCCTTCCTAATTTCAATTACTGTGTTTGGGCTGCACAGCGATTTTTTTCTTCCCTTTTTTGGCTTAAGCTTTAGTTCAGGGGTGCCCAGAATGAGTTTGCGGCCGACTGGAATCATATACAAATACGCAAAATATAGGACAACTACGAGGAATATAACAACACTGCGTATGAGTAATATCAAACACTTTGAACGCTTGCCGCTCCCATAAAAACAAATCTTCATCGAAATAAAAAGCAAGTTAATGTAAACTTGACATTAGTTTCTTCAAATTTTTCCTGCAACCAACAATAGCACATCCAATGTACAATTGGCAATTATTTCCCCCTCTTGAGGGGCTGACGAAAAGATCCGCATCCCGTCAAAAAACAAAACACTAAATAAATTGAATTCAAAACGCAGTGGCAAATCCAGACCGCAGTAAATGAACAACGTTTTCGTAAATTATTCCAGCGTAAATAATTCAAATGGTAATACTTTCTGTTTTTTCTTTTCGGTTCATTGTTGCCTGCTTGAGGTTTGTGCAGAGGGTTTGGCTTCTTGCTGCTTGCCGGCTTGTTGTATGTCGGTCCTTATCCCTTATCGCACATTATTTTCCGGTTGTCTTTGGCTGCCTTTTGTATTTATTTGAGCTTTTGCTCTGTCGCACAATTTGTTTCCCTTTCATTGATTATTTTTGTGCTGCGACCTCCAGCCATTTTAGGTTGGTTAACACTTGATGCGGCATTTGAACTTGGAGTTTTTGTTTCAAATGTTTCGTTTATTGAGCCATTTGTAAGTTTTGAGAATATTTGAAGCGCAGCTGTTATAAACTTTTTGTCTGTTAGGACGCATGTAGCCAGTGATTAGCCACTGTGGACGCTCCATCTTGACACTGGAATGTTTGGTGGAGAGAGTGGTGGAAGGGATTAGTCTACGTAGAAAAGCCGAAAATGCTAGATTTCTTCGGCGTAGATAGTTTTTTTGCAATAGAGGAGGTTTAAGACGAAATTCAATAAATTTGATTACGAGTTTTTGTACCTATTTTGCTCTTAATCTCTTGGCTTATAGTTTTCGCACATGAAAGCACATGGCTCATTACTTCACAGCTGGCACCAATAGCTGGTGAAGATGTCCGGATGTGTAAACGACTTTTTCTATAGAAAGAAAATCCTTTTTGCTAGAGATTAGATGCGGGATTGAAACCACGCCTCCCGCATTCTAGGATCGCACACTACCCGCTGCACCACACCCGGCTACACTTACTTGACAATTGAAATCTATCAAATCTACCTTATATTTTAAACTCGTTATAAATTTTATTTAAATTTAGCGATATTTTGATTCTTCCCCCCCAAAAAAAAAAAAAAAAAAAAAAAAAAAAAAAAAAAAAAAAAAAAAAAAAAAAAAAAAAAAAAAAAAAAAAAAAAAAAAAAAAAAAAAAAAAAAAAAAGGAAAAAAAAAAAAAAAAAAAAAAAAAAAAAAAAAAAAAAAAAAAAAAAAAAAAAAAAATTGGGAAGAACTCCCAAAAAAGTATCATTTATAGTTTTAATTCTATGTTCAATTCGAAACAAATATGGGGCATTCCATACAAAAAAAGTTTTTTTTTAGCAGTCTCCGAATTGGACGATAATTGGCCCAAAGCGAGCTTATTATGAGAGAAGCTTAACCCCAAAATGTAAGCTTTTTTGGAGCTCTTTTGCGGAAGTTCTACGCTTAAAAGTAATATTGTAAATTTTTTAAATAGCTCGAAAACAGTATAGAATAGCGCTTTGAATTAAATTTTCAAATGTTCAGAATTAAAAAGCCCTTTTAAAATTAAACTATTTTTTGTTTTTTCAAGAGAGGTAAAAACAAAAAATATTTTCAAAATTTTTTTTTATAAGGGTTTTTAATCCTGAACATTTAAAAATTTAATTTAACGCTCTATCTTAGACCGTTTTCAATTTATTAAAAATTTTAAAAACTCACACTATTACACTTTTAAGCGTAGAACTGCAGCAAAAGTGCTTCAAAATAGCTCAAACTTTGGGGTCTCTCAAATTAGTTCTATCTGGAGACCTCAAATTTGAAGACTTTTTTTATATGAAATGCCCCAAATATAAAAATAGGCAACACTGCGTATGAGCTATTTCTGAAAGCATTAGAGCGTAAACGCTCCATTTAAAACTCGACACCAAAAACCAACGAGTAAGGGTTGAGACCATGAACGTAAAAATTTTATACTCAGCAGGTTCAATCTAATCTACATGGAAGTCATGCTCAAATTGATTAAAGATTTCATTCAGTCATGTCTACAAGCTAGGACAGAAAGCTTAGTATTCTATTGAGAATTATAAATCTATTTTGCTCTTCTATATTTAAGCTTAGGCCCACTGAAATCGTTGGTATTGCTGCAGTCCATTTTGCCAGGGTGCCATTAATATTTTGAATAGATTTCAATTGTTTATGCCTGGCTCACCTGATCTCAACCGCAAAGCATAACTTTGCTTTTATGGACCACACCGAAACGCAATCAAAATTTATAGTCCGAAATGTTGCAAGGCCAAAAAAGTATCGCATCGGCTATTAATAACAATTCAGAAGCAGAGAAAGAGGCAGAGCAGCAATCTACAAAATTGTGTCCGTGTGTCCCCTGTGGGTGGTCAGTGGTTCACCAAAGCCTGCAGGGACTATGTCAACTACAGCAACTGCAGCAGCCTGCGGTCATGTTGAACAGGATGAGGGCAGCAGCAAGCCGGAAGTTGCGGAAAGTGTTGCAGTCAACAAAAATGGCTAAACAATTTTTGCATATAAATGAGAGTTTAAGAAAATCCTTTTGTCAAGTAACGGCAACCATCTGGGATTGGCAAGGCCTACCAGCAGGTTTACTGCCAATGCGAACACCCGAAGACATTTGTTGACACAAAAATAGGCATACATATGAAAAATGAATTTTTTAAAACAAACAAAAAAAAAGAATCGGTTATGGCCGCTTGTAAAATACCCTATAGTTAAGAAAGTTTATATCTTCTTCTTCTTGACTGGCCATCACAACCGTTTGACAGTCTCAGCCGCTGCAACTAATGCCCGCCAGTCGCTTCTGCTCCGTGCGAGCTGGCACCAGTTGTTCACACCAAGCTTGGAGATGTCTTTCCGCACCTGGTCGTTCCACCTTGCCTTGTCCCAGTTCTTTCGCATTCCTCTTTAAGACGATTTTTGCAGGAGCTTGTTCGCCCATTCGGGTAACATGTCCTAGTCAGCGCAGCCGCTTTTGCTTCATGCGCTGGACTAGACTAGTGTCCCCATAGAGCTCATACAGTTGTCATTCTTTTGTCTGCGAAAATCCACAAATCCTTCGAAGAATCTTTCGCTCGAAAACGACAATCGCCGTTTTGCAGGACTGGGATGATAAGCGACTTGTATTGCGCTATTTTTGTTCTTCGAGCGAGGTCCTCGCTCTTGAACTCCTGAGCCCGTAGTAGCATTTGTTTGCGAGCGTGATTCTTCATTGGATTTGTCGCCGGTTATCATCGTTCCGAGGTAGACAAAGTCCTCTAGAACTTAAAAGTTGTACTCTCCCAGTCTGTACCAAAAGATCCCCATTGATCTGAAACTCTGCCGGTAGTTATTTCCTCAGTGTTTAGACGGACAGGTGGACATGGCTATATCGCCTCGGCTGTTGATGCTAATAAAGAATATATACACATTATTCGGTCCTTTTGGACAAACTTCTGTGTACCTTTTGTAAAGAGTATTAAATCAAATGTAAAAGTGTAATCAAAGTCTAAATTGTTTGGTTCATAAAAGTTGTTAGTCTCAGTGTTAATGTTAAAATTACAAAAAAGAGGCGTTGAAGTTTTTCAAGGCGTTCAGAAAAATTGAATTAAACATTAAGTTTTGCGTTCGATAACCTGATTATGTTTTATGAGCATCTTCGGCAGAGAGTCCCATAAAACCGTTGACAGGCACCAAAAGCTTAGGCACCCAGTGCATTTCAGTGATTTATTGGTCAGCAGAAAAGTTTCAGCAACTGCTTGTACATAAATGAAAGGGACACACACATACTTTTTGCTTCCGCATCTGGCGCTCTGGGGGAACACGTGTTCAAAGAATAGATATGTGTATGCATTTGTCCTTGGCATGTTCTATGCTAATCCAAACATTAAGCTAACATTTGCGTTTGACAGCCTCAGGGAGTGGCTTTCAGCGCTTGATGAGCCGTTGACCAGGACCAGGACACATTCAAAGTTCCCGTGTTAGTTCTTTGATGATAAATTGTTGCTCTCGCCCAGCTGACATATTTTTCGGGTCTTAAGCACGCAGTGAAAACAAAAGCCCCAGATTGGTAGCCTTCGGACGGTCAAAGAAACTGACAAACTACATACTTACTTATATTAGTTACCCACTTTAATGCGAATGGACATACATATATACGGTCTCTATGAATGTGTTTGGTCATGGTTGAGCATTAATATTGTACAACCGGCAACGTAGACTTGGGCAAGAGCCTCTGCTGTGTCCCGACCAGACAAATGCTTTGATTTATTCCTTTATAATATTTCCCATTTTGTCATGCCTTTCGCTTGCGTTAAAGCGTGGCAGCCGCCTCTCATTTTGTGCCGCAATTTGTGTTGACATAAATTAAAGCAAAGCCATCCCTGCCATTGCAGTCGACATATTTTGTAGCTGGTTTTCATTTTAGTGCTGTTACAATTTGGCCAGATGCCAAAAACTCTCCCCGCCTGCCGTCTCGACGCGTCGCGTAATTTTTCTCGCTTTGCGAGTTTATTAAAAAATGTACATAAAAGATGCAATGAAATAAAACTGCAAGCTCGAGGACCATCAATATTATTTTACAACAGCAACAGAGTGTATGTTTTTATTTTGTGTTTGTGCTTGCACAAGCATTTCGTGTTGATAAACCATGTTTTGACATATATTTATATTTAAGCCGAAACTAATATTTTGGTAAATTTCTCTTATGCAAACATGACAATAATTATGCCATAAATTAAGGTTAAAACTTGAAGTATTATTGAACCTACATATTAAAAATATTTTAAAATATTGAAAGTCAAGGAAATAATTTAAAATTAAAGATATTTTAAGGTATTTAAAAAAACATTTCAACAAAAGTCTGATTTCATATTTGATTAATTAATAAATCTTGTTTCTTTCATTTAGTCATTGGAAAAATCCTGTTCTTACTATAAGTTAATGCAGCTAAATTAGGTTAGGTTAGATGTCCACACCAGAGTTGCCAGAATATGAGGTACAAAAGTTGCTAAATTTGCAAAAATTAATTGCTTAAAAAGTATAAAAAAGTGACTAAAAAAGTTGCAAAAAATCCTATAATAGAATTTAAAAAATATTGTATTTAGAACGGATATCCAAAAAAACATTACAAAAGTACTTTTTATAATATTTTAATTGCGGTGTGCAAAAGGCTCCGGAGTCAGAATCGCCAGGTTGTTTGGAGTTCCGATCCGAACCTGAATCGTCTCGCAGAATAATAGAAATTTTTACCGTAATATACAATTTTTTACTTAATATATAATACTAGCAAATAGCCCGTCACGCTTCGCTGCGCCTTCAACAGTATTTAACCACGCACACCCACTTACCACCCACTTCAGGCCCACATTCCACCCACATCCCATCCACCTCCCATTTCAATCGCCCACTTCCCACCAACATCCCACCCACATTCCACCCACATACCCCCCCCCCTCCCCCCCCCCCCCCCCCCCCCCCCCCCCCCCCCCCCCCCCCCCCCCCCCCCCCCCCCCCCCCCCCCCCCCCCCCCCCCCCCCCCCCCCCCCCCCCCCACAGTGAGCATCCCGGCGATATTTCCAACATCGGAAAATTAAAACCAAAATAAATTCTCATTTTGACCTTACAATCCGAGTTTCAAGCTAATCGTATGAAAAATAGTTTTTGCATGCAGAATTTTCCGGCCATTTTCCTCTTGGGCGGCTTTTCCGACATTGAAAAATCACATTACAAATTATTTCGTATTTTGTCCTTACAAACCAAGTTTCAAGCCAATCGGATGGAAAATAGTTTTTTTATGCAGAATTTTCCGGGAATTTTTCGACCGTCAGGTCAAATTTTCCAACTTCGGAATATAACATTTTAAACTATTTCGTATTCTATACTTACAAACCGAGTTTCAAGCCAATCGTATGATAAAAACTTTTTTGGATTCAGAATTTTCCGGCCAACTTCCTCTAGCGCGGATTTTCCAAAATCTCTATTTCGCGTACTATGCTTACAACTTATGTTTTGTTATGTGTAATTTTGAAAATAAGTTTGGCGCCAATCGCTGGCAACTAAAGTTTCGCCCATACAACCTTGACCACCCACTTTCCTTCCAGCGGGGTGAATTTTCCGAAAGATTGGTATGCAGTTGTTGTCGAATTTTTATATAGATCTTTGAAAATGAGTTTGAACTTTATCGGATGAAAAACAAAAAAGTTTCATACAACCGTTTTCCGCGAATTTTCCACATTTGCCGAAAGAATTTTCCAAAATCCGTTCTTAGTACTCACTTTCAGAATAAGATAGAACTACTGTGAAAATCTCATCTTCCTATCTTTTATGGCTTAGGCTGTACGACGGTCAGCAGTCAGTCAGTCAGTCAGGTTGAACTTTTTTATATATATAGACTAGCAAATAACCCGTCGCGCTTCGCTGCGCCTTCAATAGTACAACAACGCACACTCACTTACCACGCATTTCCCACCCACTTCCCGCCGACATACCACCCACATCCCACCCACTTCCCGCCCTCATCCCACCCACATACCACCCACAACCCACCCACATACCACCCACATCCCACCCACATACCACCCACTCCCACCGTCTTTCCGCCGTCCACTTCCCGCCCACATCCCACCCACTTCCCGCCAATTTCCCGCCCACTTACCGCCATCAACCCGCCCACATCCCACCCACATCTCACCCACTTCCCGCCAATTTCCCGCCCACTTACCGCCCACATCCCGCTGACATTCCACTCACATCCCACCCTCATCCCCCCACATACCACCCGCTTTCCGCCCATTTCCCGCCCACATCCCACCCACATACCACCCACATCCCACCCACTTCCCACTCTCTTTCCGCCGTCCACTTCCCGCCCACATCCCACCCACTTCCCGCCAATTTCCCGCCAATTTCCCGCCCACTTACCGCCCACAACCCGACCACATCCCACCCACATCTCACCCACTTCCCGTCAATTTCCCGCCCACTTACCGCCCACATCCCGCTCACATTCCACTCACATCCCACCCTCATCCCCCCACTTCCCGCCAATTTCCCGCCCACATCCCACCCACATCCCACCCAATCCAACTTCCGCCCACATACCACCCGCTTCCCGCCCATTTCCCGTCCACATCCCACCCACATCGCTCCCAATTCCCGCTTCATTCCACACACTTTACATCCACTTACCACCCACATCCCAGTGGGCTTCCCGGCAGTATTTCCAACATCGGAAAAAAAAAAAAAATTAATTCCGATATTGACCTTTCAAACCGAGTTTCAAGACAATCGGATGAAAAATAATTTTTTGCATGCAGAATTTTCCGACCGTTTTCCTCACGGGCGGATTTTCCGACATTAAAAAATCACATTTCAAATTATTTCGTATTTTGTCCTTACAAACCGAGTTTCAAGCCAATCGGATGAAAAATAGTTTTTTTCATCCAGAATTTTCCGGGAATTTTCCGACCGTTGGGTCAAATTTTCCTACTTCGGAAAATCTCATTTCAATTTAATTCACCTACTTTAATTTCAAACCGAGTTTGAAGCCAATCGGATGAAAAAAAATTTTTTCATGTAGAATTTTCCGGGAATTTTCCGACCGTTGGGTCAAATTTTCCAATTTCGGAAAATCATATTTCAATTCATTTCACCTACTCTCCTTTCAAACCGAGTTTCAAGCCAATCGGATGAAAAAAATTTTTTCATGTAGAATTTTCCGGGAATTTTCCGACCGTTGGGTCAAATTTTCCAATTTCGGAAAATCATATTTCAATTCATTTCACCTACTTTCCTTTCAAACCGAGTTTCAAGCCAATCGGATGAAAAATAGATGTTTTTATGCAGAATTTTCCGGTTATTTTCCTCGTGGGCGGATTTTCCAAAATCGGGAAAACACGTGTCGAATTATTTCGCGTACTAAGCTTACAAACCAAGTTGCAAGTCAATCGGATGAAAAATAACATTTTTCCCATACAAACTTTTCCGACGCTTTTCCGACTTTTCCGGGTGGAATTTTCCAAAACCCCGTCTTAGTACGCACTTTCACCACCAAAGGAAACTTCTGTGAAAATTACAGCCCTCTACCTCTTTCCGTTTGGGCTGTGCGATGATTGCCAATCAGTCAGTCAGTCTGTCAGTCAGGACACTCTCTTTTATATATATAGAGACTAGCAAATAACCCGTCGCGCTTCGCTGCGCCTTCAACAGTATAGAACCAACGCACACTCACTTCAAGTCCACATCCCACACACTTCCCGTCCACTTCCCGCTCACATCCCACCCACTTCCCGCCCACATCCCACCCACACCCCCCACTTCCCGCCCTCTTCCTTCCACTTTCCGCCCACATCCCACCCACTTCCCATCTACATCCCACCCACATCCCTCCAACTTCCCGCCACATTCCACACACTTCCCACCCACTCCCGTCCACTTCCCGCCCACATCCCATCCACTTCCCGCCAATTTCCCCAATTTCATGGTACCTTTTTGTCAAATGTTATAACTACAAAACAAGTCTATGCCAACTACTTCAAAAATGAACATGTAGGCAAGGGCAAAAGTAAAAATTTAGTTTGTTATGCCTTTTTTGCACGAAAACGCATCGTGTAAGGGTGTATGGTCTTACATTTTTTCCATACATCATATTGCCGATCTTAAGTACATATATGTGTGAGTGGAAGCTAAGCTATAAATTCAAACCTAAAATTAATTCTAAAATATGGCTCTAAACCACTATTACTAACCTACAGGCCAGATCTTAAGTTGATAGCTTTAGTAGCTTGTAAGATATGGCTTTAGCCACTGTTGAACCGGTTCGATATTGGTTCAGTACCGGCTAAAATAATTTTTTTAAAAAATTAAAAAATAACAATTAAAAACAAATTTATGTTTTATTACTTATGAATATCACTTTATGTTCAAATTGCTTAGTGCTTGCAAAGACTAGAACATTGGTACTTTTTTCGTATTCGTAGCTAACTCCGTTCGCCGTGACTTTTTTGATAGCATAAAATAACACTAGTTTACAAAATAATAAAAACTTCGCGAACCCGAACATTTGGTAGCAATTCCTTGTGTTAGTCCTTCCGCTGAGTCCAAAAATCCAGTCCGCAAATTTTTTTATGGGGCCGTTTTCGAGATATCGCGAAAAAGCTAGATTTTCGATTGGAGAAAAAAGTAACTTTAGAAAAATGGGTATATCTACAGTTTCGTGTCTTTTATTATGAACAGGTAATGCTCTCTTGGAAGGTAATTGAGGGCACTATCATTCATTACTACACCACTTCTTAATCCGGTGCTAGACTGCGGCGTTATAAAGGCGTTTATCTACAACTTTGCACTAAATTTATCAATTTTTTTAAAAAAGCTAGATTTTAAGCGCGATTTTAACCACGAAAAAAATTGTGCAAAATGAATTTTATGGCTGGTCACTAAAGACTTATCTATTAAAAATACAACGCCACATAACTATTTTCAGAATCCTTCACAAAGTTCCCACAATTATATTAGATATCTTCTTAGTCGTTAAATTTATAATAAATCTGCATGCAGGTTGCATGGACTCAACACGACCAAAATAATCTTTAAGATGCCTTAAACGGCCTTAAATAGGTTTCGCAGTAAGCAGCTATTTTGTTGGTGGCGACGAAAATCGCGCTCTTTCCACTCGCTCAAAGTTGAGAGCGTAAAAATCTAAAAATATAATATAATGCTTGTGTGAGTAAACACAACGAATACGTGAAGCACACATACTGTCGTCGGCTATAGCTGTATGCGTACAAGAGAGCGGCTGGCTCTAGAGCAGAGTTCCCCAGCGATAGCCCAGGGAGCACGAACTGACTTGCCGAAGTCACACTTCATTGTGTGTTAGAGAGAGACACAGTCTCGTTTTAGCGCTCCCTACTTGGGGAACCCTGCTCTAGAGCGCTGTCTCTCTCTCTCTGACAGTTGAACAAAATTTCAAGAGAGCCTGGAGCCAGCTCCAAAGCAGATGCAGCCACCCTCAGCTCATATGAGCCGAAGTCGTGTTTTAATCAAACACGAGCCGAAGTTATGGTTGTGTGAGTCGGTGAGCACTGCATTGCAAGTAAAACGCGTGTTGTCTGGAGAAAGCTCTATTGTTCACCAACACAAGCGCACATTTTCGTCCTCTCCATTTGGCCTCCTCTGCTCTAAAGCCAGAACGAAAAAATCGGGTGCAAAAAAAATCGGATGGCGTTACTCATCTTCATATTCTAATGTCTTTGACTGAACCACATTGAACGCAATTATGGTTCTGCGAGCAAATCAAATGAATTCTATAAAGTGGACGTATTAAAAACGAAGTTAAATTCGAAAACAGATAATACATCATATAATATTTATGAGCATATAATATAATCAAAAGTTACTTTATGTTTTTTCAGTATTAACTTAATACTATTAAGAATAAGTCGTACTTATATCGGAACGTACCGGTATACCGGAATGAAAATTCGGGTACCATATCGAAACCGAAACTAATTGAAAACCGAAATAGAACCTTTACCCGAAATATTTATGTCGGGTGTCAGGTATTATGCCCTGCCCTAAAGGCAATTTTTTAAGAAGGCATCAGTTAACTTTCTTATCGTACGCAAATGTACATATGTAATGCACTCACAAACATAGTTTTCACTTCTTTTCATCAGGGGCATGCTAAGATTGTACGTACGTACATAACATCAAACTCACCTTAATTTCTCTCTCTTATTAAGCAAATGCTTAAATTTTTTTTGAAAATACCCTATATGCTTAACAAATATTTTCTAACTAAACTTATAAAATTGTTTCTTAAACTGAGGATTTTTTTAATTTTTGGGCGATTTTGATTTAAGGTCGATTTTTATACCCGTTACTCGTAGAGTAAAAAGGGTACACTAAAGTCGTGCAAATGTTTGTAACAGGCAGAAGGAATCATTTCCGACCATATAAAGTATATATATTCTTGATCAGCATCAACAGCCGAGTCGATTTAGACATATCCGTCTGTCCGTCCGTCTGTATGAACACCTAGATCTCAGAGATGGTAAGAGATAGAAGTTTGACATGTATGAGACAAATGCTTCTTATACTTGCAGGCAGATCAAGTTTATTTCAAATTTTGGCCACGCCCCCTCGTATATCTCCTACAGTTTTAAATATAGACGATTCGTACCTTCTAAAGATAGTTAGTAATTAGCAAAACGAATAAATTTGCCGAAGAAATGATAAGGATCGGATGAGCGGTTTTCTAGTTATGAGCAAAAAAGTGATATATAGCCGAGTGAAAAAGTGTTGCATACTTTTCAGATGTTCACCCTAAGGAACGCAGGAAAACTTTTAAACATGTTTTTTCATGAGTAACGGGTATATCGAAGTCGGTTAGAGCCGACTTCAACTTGCGCTCTCCTTTTAAATATAGAATAATAATTTTCCGAGTTTTCCACAAAAAATGTTTGACCAGATCAGATCTACTAAAGAATGCCCTACTTTACTTGAAATGACTGACAAATGTTTAGTAGCGAAATTCGCCAAAAGTTTTATTAATTTAGAAACTAGTTTTATTTGTAGGTCTTGCCAACATCCCAACTTTTTTCAAGACCAAAGAGCACGCATTGCACTTTTGCGGCATGTTCGACTGACATTTATCAACCAATCAGATTCGCTACCAACGACAGCTGCTGCATTTGCGGTTCCAGCGCTGCTCTGCCGACAGCAATACACCATGTCAGCATGTCACCGGAGGTTTTTAAGCTTCCTCCGGAAAACTGCCGCACAGCTTGGAATGTTCAATGTAATCAAGCAACAGCATCAGTAAATAAAGCGAAACTAAAAACTACATTCATTTGAAATTCGAAACAACAAGCGTCCCATAAATTCAACAAACAGCGGACGGCTGTGTGGCACCAGCAGCAGGATATTGAATGTCAGCACTGCGATTTGGCAGGTCAGCAGCAGACGCATAGAGAATTGGGCCACAAAAATAAACTGTGCGGTAAATTTGTTTAAGCACAATCGAAGGCTAATTGGAAAATCATGTCACTGGCATGGTGTGCACCCACTGTCCCACCCCACTGCAATGGTAAACGTATTTTGGGCAATGTCAACTACTTACGACAAGCTTTAAAAGTCAAGCCCACCGCCTTGATGCCAGCCAGCCATGACGCCATTCGCATTTTAAACTCCATAAAGGCGTCAACATTTGCCATTCTGTGTTTGTGGATCCGTGCCTTGCCTTGCCTTGCCAGTGAGCCAACTGGCCCCTTCAGAGTCTTTCTTTTTCGAGCAACTGGCACTGATTATAAATTTTATTTACACAGGCGTCGAGCGGCGGGAATTTGGGTTTATGGCGCGTATAACGAAATTGTCTACAAATTGAGGCCAAAGCCAAGACGTGTATGCAAAAATAGCAGTTTCTTGGGGTTATATGTACTTAGTTACACTCCCTGAAGTGTGAAAGTGTGTGTAGGTGAATGAAAGCTGGGCAAAAAGATATGAAAAATGTTGATGGGAACTTTTTATGTCCTGCCCAGTAACATAAGTTGAAATGTGTCAGGATGTTAAGCAGAAGAATAAGTAACAGATATATGGTGATTCGATGGAAACGTGCCCACTTCCAAAGCTTAGCAGCAGCCTCTGAAAAGAAGGAAATGAACAATAGAACAATTAAGAGGTTACTTTTAGTTGAGAAGTAATTCTAAAAGCCATTACAGGTAAAAATGAACCTTTCCGTGCTTCCTGCCAACAAACATACTCAAGTTTGGTATGAGTCGGTGTGTCCAGCGTCCCCAGGATGACGCATCCCGTGGACTTTGCCATGTCTCTAGGCTCTGGAACTTTACAGATTTACGGATCGCGTTATTCATCGCAGCAGAGAAGCCTTCACCTTAATTTTTATTCCCGTTAATCGTGGAGTAACAAGGGTATACTAAAGTCGTGCAAGTGTGTGTAACAGGCAGAAGAAATCATTTTCGACCATATAAAGTATATATATTCTTGATCAGCATCAACAACCGAGTCGATATAGACATGTCCGTCTGTCCGTCCGTCAGTATGAACACCTAGATCTCAGAGATGGTAAGAGATAGAGGTTTAACATGTGTGAGACAAATGTTTGTTATACATGCAGGCAGATCAAGTTTATTTCAAAATTGGGCCACGCCCCCTCCCGCCCTCGGAATTCGGAAAAAACGATATATATCCTACAGTTTAAAAGAAAGAGATAGTTAGAAATTAGCAAAACGAATAAATTTGCCGAAAGAAATGATAAGGATCGGATGAGCGATTCTCAAGTTATGAGCAAAAATGTGAAAAATAGCCGAGTTAAAAAAGTGTTGCATACTTTTCAGATGGTCACTCTAAGGAACGCAGGAACAAAGGTTACATGCAACACATGCGTCTCAAATATGACGAACGCACATACATATACATTAAGTCCTATTTTAAGTGCCAAAAACGACTCGCAAAACAGCGGGAAAGACTGAAATACCTACTTAGATGTAAGGATTACAACATCATACCGAAACACCTACTAGGGAAAACCGCCGCCCTTAGAAAAAACCTCATCTTACATGACACTCAAAAGGAACTACAAAAATTAGAGAAAAAGTTTTTACTAAAAGTACTTAGCTTAGAAATTAAAGAAACACATTTCATATCATAAACCGGAATCAGACTCATACATTCCAAAAATTAAAATCCCAAATTGACGAAAAAGACCTAACCGACCTAGAAAAACGACAAAAAGTAGCATACCAGACTATCAGAACAAGAACGGACATATCAACCAAACAAAAATTAAAAAACGCGATATCGGAAAAAACGAGGGATACGACATTACTCTGAATAAAGCATGTTTTGTAAACCAAACCAACATAGACATACCGGAACTGTCCCAATGGATCCTGTCACTAGGCCCGTAATTCGCTCTACCCATCACAGTTCGACAATCCACGTAATTGCAGATCTGGAACAGGGGATCCAAACAATCGAAGAAGAAAAAGCCAAGGAATCAACAAGGAGGAATCTAACGCAGAGAATTATGAAAAACAAAGAAAACAATAGGACAAGCGAAAAGGATGAACTTATACTAAAACGAGAGCGTAAGTTAAAGTCGGCTCTAACCGACTTCGATATACCCGTTACTCATGAAAAAACATGTTTAACAGTGTTCCTGCGTTCCTTAGGGTAACCATCAGAAAAGTATGCAACATTTTTTTAGGGTGGGTAGCGGGGGGGCTTGGTTCACTTCTTTGCTCAGAACTTGAGAACCGTTCATCCGATCTTCATCATTTTTTCGGCAAATCGATTCATTTTGCTAATTACTAACTATCTCTAGAAGGTACAAATCGTCTATCTTTAAAAATGTAGGAGAAATAACGTTTTTTCCAAATTGCGGGGGCGGGAGGGGGCGTGGCCAAAATTTGAAACAAACTTGATCAGCGTGCAGAAAAAAGAAGCATTTGTCCCATACATGTCAAACCTCTATATCTTACCATCTCTGAGATCTGGGTGATCATACAGACAGACGGACGGACGGACAGACGGACATGGCTATATCGACTCGGCTGTTGATGCTGATCAAGAATATATATACTTTATATGGTCGGAAATGATTCCTTCTCCCTGTTACATACATTTGCACGACTTTAGTATACCCTTTTTACTCTACGAGTAACGGGTATAAAAACATCAACTTTACTGTTCAGGAGGAAATGCCCCAAGAATTTATGGACTACCAAAAATACATAAGGAAAACACTCCACTAAGACCTATAGCATCATCTACAAACGTCCCTTGTTACAAAATAGCCAAACACATAGGATATCTATTGAAGAATATGGTATCAGATGACTATAACATATTAAACTCCATACAACTAAAGAACAGACTACAGGAACTGAAAATAGAGAATGACGAGATCTTGGTATCATTTGATGTGATATCACTTTTTACGAACATACCAAACAAGTAAGACCGTTGCAGTCAAGTTATCTCGACTTCAAAATACCCTGAACAATTAACAAACACTCACGCACACATACACACAAACGTAAATAATTACGCGCTCTCACACACACACACACACTTACGCGCAAGCCTCAAACCAGTGATGCCAATATTTTTCCGAAAAAAAAGGACAGATTGGAAAAAAAAAACAGGAAAAAGGGATGAAAAACTAAAAAAAGGCTGAAAAAAAGGATAAAAAATTATTAATATATATTTATTTTTTCAACAGTTTTTAATGCCAATTAATCAATGACTTCGACAAGGACAAAATTATTTATTTATTATTTATTCATTTAATAATTTTAAAGCATCTTCAATGACTTCTACATCGGCCATTTCTCTGTCCTCATATGTCGCCATTGATCCAATTAATGATAAATATTTATCCGGCAAATTTTAATTGTGGCAAAACAACTTATGCCGACGCAATTCAAATCTAAATAAAATGTAAATATATATACAACTGATTTAAATTGAAATATGTATATTAGGGTGTCCCAAAAGAAAAAAAATTTTGGGGCACCGGCATTTTCTGAAAGCTAAAGGAGAAAAGTATTTTTGAGATTTTTTCCAGATTCCAGACGTTTAGAGGTCGCACAAATCGAAATTTCCCTTAAATTTGGGTTTTCCGTAATGTTTTCGAATTTACTTATGACTTGGTCAACATCCACGAATTTCTTAGTTTTCTAATCAACATTTTATGGAGAATTGCCCAAATTTTACTTTTATGAGCATAAACCATAAGTTTTTTCTTAGCTTTTCCTCGTTTTGGCACAACTTATTATATTTTTTCGTAAATTTTTCATACATTTTGCAAAGAACGCATTATAACTCTTAAATTTTCTATGAGAATTGAAAAAACTAGTGAAGCAGTTTAAAAGATAGTTTAATTTTTAATAAACTGAATTTTAAAAGTTGAAATTTGCTTTTACCTTTCCAGAGTTATACTCTTTTAAAGCATTATAAGGCTTATTGGGAACGCAATATAAAAAATTAACTTCAATCGTGCAATCGGTTAAGGTACCTTCAGAAGAAAGTAAGGTATAATGGGCGTTTGCATGCCCCTAAGAGATGGTACTCGACGGCCAAAAAACCGCGATTTGGAGTACAATTATTAAGCTCACCCTTAAATCAATTCATAATATCTAAAAAAATACAGATCTGCGTTTTAAATTCTGCCATCGAAGACTTAGTCTTTTACTAGAAATTGTCTTAGAACAACATTGACCATTTGGGGTAAACCCAGCTTCACTAAAATTAAGTAATAAATGAGTAAAGTGCTTCATAAGCAGCAGAAAAATAGGCCATATCATTTGAATACATCTTGGCGCACCACGGTTGGTCCACCAAAGACAATTTTTATTACAATTTCCTTTTTTTTTTGGAAACAATGACAAATTTTACTCATAAGATTAATTGTATAATTTTTGGGAATACCCAAACGGTAAATGTGGTTCAAAATTAATTGCTGATACAAAATTTCATTTAAAACGCGAAGCAAGGCTTCCGTGGTGAATCTGAAAACACAGTTGGAAAAAAAACATCATGATTCAAAGTTTGTAGCAAATCTGTTGCAAACCAGGCAAACAGCTTACAATATTATTAGTTTTTTGCAATGGGTACAAAGCTTTAAAAGAGTATAACTCTTGAACGGTAAAGCCTAATTTCAACTTTTAAGTTTGAGTTTCTTAAAAATTTAATCATATTTTAAACTGCATCACTAGTTTTTTCAATTCTCATAGAAATTTTAAAAGTTATAGTGCGTTTTTTACGCAATTTATGAAAAAGTTTTAAAAGAAATTTTATATATGGTACCTAAACAAGCAAATGCAAAGCCAAAACTAACTGTTTTTGCTCATAAAAGTAAAATTTGGACATTTTTCTTTAAAATGTTGATTTGAAGACTAAGAAAATCATGGTCATTGGCCAAGTTATAATTCAAATTCGAAAACAATACGGAAAACCCGATTTTTGGGGAAAAATTCGATTTGTGCGACCTCTAAACGTCTTTCGGAAAATCTGAAAAAAATCTCAAAAATACTTTACTCCTTTAACTTTCAAAAAATGCCGGTGCACCCGTGAAATTAAAAAAAAAAATTTTTTTTGGGACACCCTAATGTATATGGGTAATTATTTCTGAAGTGGGCAACTATTTTTTTTCATAGTCTCCAAAAATTTTAATTATTTTGCCACGATGGTACCGCAGTTTTTAACGATTTTCGATAGATTTTTCAGAGTTTTCCCATTGTGGGATGCAAAGATATAGCGACTGTTTTATTTTTTTGAAGTTGGTTATAACTAAATATTAGATAGGCCTAAAAATAAATAAAAATTTTCAAAATATATTGTTTTTTCCTTATTTTGTGGTAAAAATATTTGCGATGGTTGAACTGGAGGAAGAAACTGCCGAAACTTAAGAAAAAAAATTAATTCGCGATTTGTGAAAAAACGGCGATTTTGAGATTTATCAAAAAAATTAGGACTAACATGACATTCTTAGAACTCTGAAAAAGGCTTTATGATGGGACGGCCATAAATTTCCGAGAAATTCAAAAAACCGCCAAATGAAGTACCATTTTTTAATTCATCAACGATCAACTTCATACAGGCCTTAAACCATACCTATAAATAGACCGAATTGCGTTTATAGATTCTCCAATGAGGCTTTGGTTCATGGATTATGGTAATTTTTGTTCTCTCAACCTGACTGTCAAAATAGCATTTAACGTCTCCACTTGTAGCCGATTTCTAGTTTTGGTTTTAACCAAATTTGCTTGGCTAAATACCCTCTCTACTTCCGCATTCGACCATAGCAAAGAAAGAAGATTCAGGGCGAAAGCTACCAGGTCCGAAAAGGGGTTGTTACCTGCGCTGTCCCGATATTTGTTTACTTCGGACCAAAATTTTAAAGTGCGTTCATCATTTTCCCGTTTTAATTGGTGGATGTTTGCGTATTGAACAACTATTTTGCTTCTTTTGTTGCTGCTTTTTTCAAATAGTTCTAGAATCGGCAGAATTTTAACATTTAAACAACTTAGTCTAAAAAAGGCTACACTCAGAGAAAAAATAGAGAATTTCACTCTTGAATCAAGAGCATTCGTTCTCAAAAGTAGGGTAAGAGTGAAAATTCTTGATCCAGGAGCAATATTCTTGATCCAAGAGTGAATTTTTGATCCCGACATTCTTGACTCAAGAGTTTCAGTACTTGATCCAAGTACCAATAATTCTCAAAATAAAAGACTAAAAATAATAATTGAAAGGGGTGGGGGTTTGGGTGTGAAAGACATGACCGAGACCCCGGGACAACCCGTCCGACCGAGGTGGTGTTGTCTGTTCCGCGCTGCTTGCCACTCACCATCAGCCACCCCACCCACTTTTTTCTAAGATGTGATTGATTTTGAGTTAGTCACATAACAGATAAAAATCTTTTTGTTTTACTTACTTTACTGGGACTTGAACTCGGTACCTCCAAAGACCTCCAAGTTGGACGAGCATCTTTACCGACTCTACTATTCTCGATAAACTACAAGCAGCGGCGAAAGCTTATTTATGAACCAGCGCGATTGGTATTTGGCCAGCCGCAACAGCTCGACCGTGGATCAAGTCCCCGTAGCAGCAATTATTTTTTTTTTTTCCTTTTTTTTAATTTTATTTCATTTTATTTTTTTTTTGTGATGTTTTTAAACATTTTTCTTATATTATACAGACGTTTAATCACTTACTTTTGCCCAATCTTAATGTTCAACTTTAACATAATTATCGGCGCGGCACGGTCAAATGACAATGACAAACTGCGCATGCGCTGTCTCTCTTTGAAAGAGCGCGGCCAACGTTATTCTCTCAAAGTTTGCGTTTCCTCACTCCCCTTGCCCATAGAACCACATTGAGAATGAATTTGTCTCGAATCCAAGAGCGAAATTCTTGAAAATTCAAGTGCGACTAGATTTTTTTTTTCAAGAGCGTTCGTACTCAAATTATTCGTTCTAGATTTTTTATGAGTGTACCGGGCACTCAGAGAAAAAATAGAGAATTTCACTCTTGAATCAAGAGCATTCGTTCTCAAAAGTAGGGTAAGAGTGAAAATTCTTGATCCAGGAGCAATATTCTTGATCCAAGAGTGAATTTTTGATCCCGACATTCTTGACTCAAGAGTTTCAGTACTTGATCCAAGTACGAATAATTCTCAAAATAAAAGACTAAAAATAATAATTGAAGGGGGTGGGGGTTTGGGTGTGACAGACACGACCGAGACCCCGGGACAACCCGTCGGACCGACGTAGTGTTTGTTTGCTCCGCGCTGCTCGCCACTCACCATCAGCCCACCCCACCCACTTTTTTCTAAGATGTGATTGATTTTGAGTTAGTCACATACCAGATACAAATTTTTTATTTTACTTACTTTACTGGGACTTGAACTCGGTACCTTCGAAGACTGAAACACACACAGTTGGACGAGCAGCTTAACCGACTCGACTATTGTCGATAAACTACAAGTAGCGGCGAAAGCATATTTATGAGGCAGCGCGGTTGGTATTTGGCCAGCCGCAACAGCTCGACCGTGGATCAAGTCCCCGTAGCAGCAATTAGATTTTTTTTATTTTTTCCTTTTTTTTTATTTTTATTTCATTTTATTTTTTTTTTGTGATGTTTTAAACATTTTTATTATATTATACAGACGTTTAATCACTTACTTATGCCCAATCTTAATGTGCAACTTTAACATAATTATCGGCGCGGCACGGTCAAATGACAATGACAAACTGCGCATGCGCTGTCTCTCTTTGAAAGAGCGCGGCCAACGTTATTCTCTCAAAGTTTGCGTTTCCTCACTCCCCTTGCCTATAGAACCACATTGAGAATGAATTTGTCTCGATTCCAAGAGCGAAATTCTTGAAAATTCAAGTGCGACTAGATTTTTTTTTCAAGAGCGTTCGTACTCAAATTATTCGTTCTAGATTTCTATGAGTGTAGATTTCCGGATAAGGAAACTAAAAAAAGGATAGAATTCCGATTAATTCCGAATTTTGCAAATCTGAAACAAACTTGATCTGCGTACGGCAAACACCTGTGTACATGCAAAAATTTGTATCTCTATCTCTTATAGCCTCGAAGATCGACGCGTTCATACAGACAGACGGACGGACGGACAGACGGACGGACGGACGGACGGACAGACGGACAGACGGACAGACGGACATGGCCAAATCGACATGATGCTGATCAAGAATATATATACTTTATAGGGTCGGAAATGCTTCCCTCTCCCTGTTACATACATTTGCACAACTTCATGATCTCCTTTTACCCATTTTCAATGGGTACAGGGTATAAAAAGAAATTCAAAGAACTACTGGAATTTTGTTTACTTGAAAACAACTACTTCACACATAATGGTACGGTATACAACCAGATATTTGGGATGCCTATGGGGAACCCACTGTCACCAACAATCGCTAATATAGTTTTAGACAAAATACAGGACGATGCAATAGGAAAACTTAAAACAATGGACGTTCATATAAAGCACCTATCAAAATATGTAGACGACATTGTATGTATTGTGAGAGCCAAAGATGTTGACAAAATTCTGGAAACACTTAACAAGCAACATAAGAGGAATTCAATTCACCGTAGAACGAGAAGAACACAACAAACTAGCATATCTTGACATGGAAATAACAAGGGAAAATGAAATTCTAACTTTTAACTGGTACACAAAACCCATGGCTTCTGGTACAATAATAAATTTCAATTCAAATTATCCACCAAACCAGAAAATAAATACAGAAAAAAACATAATAAGAAAAGTATACACCATATCTGATAAAATATACATAGTACCCACAAATTATATTAAAATCAAGAAAATCCTTATTTTAAATAACTACCCTGAAAAGCTCATAAACAGATTGATCACCGAAATTACAAACAAATTAAACGACAATAGCCCAAAAGATAAAAGCACAGAACACAGAACGGACAACAGAACATTAACAAAAATGTTCCCCAAACAGTTGATGGACCAGCTGACCAGAGCATACAAACCTCACAACAGCACCAGACGCCTCTTCACAAACACGAAGGACAGAATAAACAAACATAACAACAACAATGTAGTCTACGAAATTAAATGCGCGGGAGCAGAGGGAGAGAGCTGCAATGGAACATACATTGGAACAACGAAACGCTCTCTGAGCACAAGAATCAGCGAGCACAGAAGAGATGTGCAAAAAGGGAAAACAACAACAGCCTTAGCGAAGCACATAAACAAAACGGGGCACACAGCTGATTTTGACAGAGCATTAGTATTAGACTTAGAGCGTAGATGGAAAACAAGACTTACACTGGAAAGCTTACGAATTCAGGAGAAAGGGGAAGATGCAATCAATTTTAGTGAGGATATCGAGCAGACGAATTTTATCTATGCAGCGGCGATCACAAGTGGAAGAACAAATGTGCGAAATAAAAAAAAAAAAAAAAAAATAAAAACGTTAACAATAAAATGAAAAACAATACTGACATCAACAATCAATAGTGCAATAAACAGAACAAGGACGACCACAAGAATAGGTACTTAAATTAAGTAGTGTAGTGAATATGTATGTTTAATGTTATTTATTTTCATGTTTATTATATAAAATATACAGACTCCCTGAAGAAGGCAAAAAACGCGTAGGTGAAAAACTCAGCCTAAAAGTGTTTTGACTGGAGTGAGGAAAGACGGCCAAAAACAACAACCCCAAAACAAACCAACACTGTTAAACATGTTTTTTCAGGAGTAACGGGTATATCGAAGTCGGTTAGAGCCGACATTAACTTGCGCTCCTGTTTGATTAGGCAGCCTTCCAGACAGGCGCTACGTAATACACCGTCGTACATGTCATTTCATAGAAGTATGCCAAGTACAGAGCCTTGCGGCACTCCTCCAGTTAATTGGTACGACTCCGTGCAAGCAATAGTATCGTATTTTAGCACCCCATTTCTAAGGTAGCTTCTGATAATACAGAGCAGTTAAATTGGGACTCCAAAGCTTGTTAACGCGCCAAGAATGTAGCTCCACTATGCTGTATTAAAGGCAATTCGTATGTCTAGTGTGGCGTCTAAACAATACTCCCTGCCTCCGCCCTTTCACCTCGTTCCCTCTATCGCCTTCGACGCCGTGTCCACAACCATAATGAGCCTTGTTTGCAACAAGTAAGATCTCCTCTGATGACACCCCTTCGATGGTCGTGTTAGGCGAAAGCTCCGCTGCCGCTACCATTTCGTCAGTTCTGCATGGGAATAGCTCCTCGACTATGAACTTAACAAGTGTGGTGTCACTCGGCTGAGGCAGTGGCTGCGCTTTCAGCTGTTTGTCAACAATTTTGTACGCTCTTCCCAATGGGTTGTGTTCTGCAGCGTCGCACAGCTCTAAGAAGCAGTTCCGCTTGCTCTCCCTGAAAGCGTTGGTAGGGCCTTCTTGCTTGGTTGCAGGCGCGTCTGGCCTCTGCTATTTGGTCATTTAATCAGTACACGGGTTCGTTATGACTCCCATACGGTATGCCAACTCCTGGCGACTCATGACACTCCCATACGGTATGCCAACTCCTGGCGACTCATGACATTTTTTGCCATACTCTCAGCGCCTCCCGGAAGCTTTTAGGTTTGCCAATGAGTCTGTAAAGTCTGGTGGTCTCATTGACTCTACACGGTACATCTTCCAGCGGGATGCCGGATTAATGTGTCTTCTCATTGATAGCACATAGCAGTACGAACAAGACTTCTGTTAACGAATGTGAGGTGCACCACGGATCCTATTCCCGCTCCACTAAACGTGTGCTGAGGGCCTTTGTTCAGCAACTCAAATTCAATGTTTGTGAAAGCCTCTAACAGTGTCCTGCCTTTCGCATTTGTAAACGATCTGCCCCAGTCCTCCGCCCATGAGTTGAAGTCTCCGGCGATGATCATTGGGTTCCGACCCCTTGCGTCGGCAACTGATGCGTCAAGGGTGGCAGTTCTCTGCACGCACATTGGAATACTGTACTGCAACTGTCCCACGCATATATGTTTTTGGATGTGTGTCTCAATTTTACAGGCTATTTCGGAGTCGGACCACTCGACTGCAACGCTCTCATTTGTTATACATTTGCTACCTTAGAACAACACTGTTCTTTTGGTAAGCAGACAGCATAAAAAATTTGGTTGACCATATTTTGCGAGCTCTGCAATCAACGAGTATTTTCTGAAAATTCTTTTATTAGCATATTTTATTCAAAATATAGAAAAAAAAATAGATTTGATCAAAAATAAACAACATTTAAGATCCAAAAAATTATATCTTATGGCCAAAATCAATCACCTTGGAAAAAATTGTGTTATTTTATTAGGCAAGGCATTATTGCAACTTTAAGCTCATTCTGATCTTTACTTGGCTTTAAGCAGATCGATAAATTATGCTGATTACATAATATTTTTATATGATACAAACTGTTCATCTACAAAATTGAGGAAATGTGACATTTCTCCGAATTGGGAGGTGTGACAAAAATTTAAAATAGTCTATGTCCCTTACATGTCGAACCTTTATTTCTTACCATCTCTAAGATCTGTTCATTCATACGGACGGGCAGACTTACATGGCATATCGACTCAACTGTTGATCCGGACCAAGATTGTATGTATATATGGTTTCAACGGCAGACTGAGAAAAAAAGGATAGTTTTGATGATCCTTGGGATATTTTCGGTATTCATTTGAACTTGATAGTTAACTATCCTTTATTGGGACCTATTAAATATTTTCGAAATCGATTTATTTTCGCTTAAAAAAAAAAAATAAAATATTTCATTGATCTTTGATGTGAAATGGATATTTAAAAACATGGATATTCGAATATTCATTCTACCAGGATCTTTTTTCCCTCTGTGTGCTGTGTAATTTATGTAAAAAGTTTAACAGTGCGCATAATTTTCAGCCAAATTATTAAGCCAAATGCATTTCAAATGCGAAGGTCTAAGCGAACTCACTCAAAAGCGTAAGCCGCAGGCCCAAGGTTTCCTTAGTGGCCGGCCATACCATATGTAAAAACGCTTAAAATTTCTCCTTTTGTTCCGTTTTTTAAGTCAGCGCTTAAGCATCTGAACTTTTCTTCATCTGAACTTTACACTGTTTCCTAGTTTCAAACAAGTTTTATAGTGGGATTAAATCGCTTTAGTAAATCGGATGATAAAACCAACAGGATTCAATTCTCTGCTCAAATGGTCCACACCCATTTCGTTTTTCATGCTTCAGATAGTATAAATTGCCCAGGGCACAACGAAACGCAAGTGAGAAACCTGTGAAACTGTCCAGATTTTTGATGCAATTAACCGGCACGGTCAGCAGTTGAAGTTGAAATGTGTAATTACACTACCCACACCCCCACACCCCACACACACACACATGCACGCTCACTGACTCTCAACGTTCCCCAGCGAATCGTTAACCGTGTTTACCTCTTCAGGTTTCATTAAACTCGTAAAATTTTGTGCCGGGCACAAATAAAAAAAAGGTGGATTCCAGTTACCGTCACGTTGATGCCACCTCCATCCTCGAGTGCTTAACTTGTTTTAACCTCGTTTCGCCGATGTTGTTTTTTTCATACTTAAGCTGGCTTGGCCTTTGTTTTAATGCCTCGGATGCCTCATTTAATTTTCGTGCGGCGAAAAACCACAAAGCTGCCTCCGCCGAGTATTCAATTATAAAAGTAAAGTACATAAAGGCTAATAGAATAGAATTTTGGCAGCCATTGAAAACAATCTGTAAATGACTGTGCTGCGGGTCAGTGGTGGAAAATGCAGAACGCAATTGACGCACTGCACAGTAAGTGTGAGGAGCATAGGAGAAACACCCACACAAGCGACGCACACCGCAAATTCATTCCGACCGCAGCGAAAATCGACAGAATTAGTAGCTCATAGTCATTAAGCGGCTGCAGATGACTTTGGTGAACTGTTTGCCATTTGGTTCCAAAAATATCCTCGCTCGATTCAAGAGTTCATTGATTTTCACCAAACCTACAAACTCACTTTACGGCTACGCAAATTGGAACTTTTTCTTCACCTGCAGTATTTTCGTCGAGTTGGACTACGCAGGCGAACGCTGTCATGTGTTAAAACCAGTGGATCAGCAATTGCATTCGTTGTAGCTGGAATGTGGGTGGAATGTAGTGCCGCTGTCGATGCGGTGCCGCTTACGCACTTCTATCATCGTTGGGAATATCGTTTCGGGTTTTTGCGCTTACGTTAGTCTGATGCGAATTTTGTGTTGTCCTTGCTTGTGGAATGTGCCTAACCCTGCTACCCTCTGGAAATGGATGGGTAGGAGCATATTCGGCTCGCGGGTCATCATTCTTATTGATTGATATAGATTGCAAAGCCGAAAACAAAGGCTATACTTTCATCATTCTTTTTGGATACTATAACAATTTTGGAGTTACCTCTAGAATTCAACTGCACTACCATTTCCAGGTCAAAGTGTCTTGTAAAAAGTTTATTTCATTTGAAATGATTTCATAAATGTTCACTTTCGCCCTTAATTTCCTGCATAATTTTCAAACAATTTTTTGTTCAACATGAATTTCAACATGAATCAAAATATATAAATTAATTGCGTCTTAATTTTGATCATGAAGCTAAACGAAATTCTGAAATTTTAAGTTGAGCACAAATGTCTTTTACCGTCTTAAAAATGTTCAAAACGCGGGGCAGTCTTAGTGATAGAGCAAAGAGGTTGATTTATTATTTGGAATTATAGTCCAAAATTTAATTACTTTTAAAATTACTTTTTTAAGTAAGAGTAATTGTGCTTGAAATGTTGAATTATTCATAAATTTTAATGTGTAAAATTAAATTATTTAAGCCAAATTATTAAATTCATAGTTTATAAAATGCATGAAATCTTTATTTGAATCGATAGTACGGTCCATATAGTTTAATGTTTGAAGATTATTTCATGCAAATGTTGTTAGACATGAGCTTTAACATAGCTCCACAAAAAATAGTCTAAAGGCGTTAAATCGCACGATCTAGGCGGCCAATTGACCGGTCCCGAACGTGAAATAAAATGTTCACCGAACTCGCCTCTCAATAAGTCCATTGTTATGCGTGCTGTGGTGGCATGTGGCACCGTCTTGTTGAAACCACATGTCATGCAAGTCAAGCTCTTGCATTTTGGGCAAAAAAAGTTGGATATCATCCCACGGGAGCGCTTCAGTTACGTTACGATTCGCATCATCTTTGAAGAAGTACGGTTCAATGATGCCACCAGCCCGTAAACCGCACCAAACAGTGACTTTTCTGGATGCATTGGCAGCTCTTGAAATGCTTCTGGCTGATATTCACTCCAAAATCGACAATTCTGCTTATTTACGTACCCATTGACCCAAAAATGAGCTTCGTCGCTAAACACAATTTTTCGGGAAAAAAGTGGATCTTCGACCAACTTTCCGATAGCCCATTTACCAAAAATTCTATTCGTTCCGCTTCAATTCTTGCACCAGCTGTATTTCGAAAGGCTTCACACCTAAATCCTTCCGTAAAAATTTTCCACCTTGTTGAGTAACAGAGACCCAACTCTACGTAAGCGTGTTGGTGGTTTAATGTCCAACAATGTAAATTTGGTGCGAAATTTAGTCACAATAGCCCGAATAGCCCCTTCAGTGGGTCGATTAAACTTACCATAAAATAGAAAAAGCGCGCGATGAACTTTCTTAACAGAGCACGCATTTTGATAATAAAATTCAATAAATTGCAAGCGTTGTTCGTTTGTAAGACGATTCATGTTTAAATTATAGACCAAACTGAAGATGTTTGACAGTGAAACAAAACACGAACCGTGCGTGAGCTGTTTAAACCAGTGTTGCTGTTCGGCTAAGCGCCTTTCCCAAAGCTGAAACTAATCAAATTTAAGAGAACCTTCCAACTTAACTCTCTCAACTCCTTTCTCTCATTTGTCGCTTTTGTTTTGTTGCTTGTCGAGTGCCATCTGCACAGCAAGCTGCGCCGGACACTTTGGCTGCTGCGCTCAGTCTCAAATCGTACTTGATTGCAGCCGGCAGGGATCACTTCTGATTTGCCTATCACGATTGTCCAATTAATTTGCTTATTGTCTCGAGTCAAAGTCAACTAAACCCGCTGTAAAAATTGCCCAATAAACAATTGTAATTGCCTTGCATATAAAAACGAAAACTCAAATCGCTTCTTAATTTGGTGGCCAAATTGTGGCCAAATCTTTGCTGGCTATTCTAGCCAAAGGCTAGTGAAAAGGCTCACTAGTTCAACATTTGGTGACCCGCCGACGTAATAAAAATTGAATTGTTTTAAATTGTGCTGCAAAAAAAAAAAAAAAAAAAAATAAAAAAAAAAAAAAAAAAAAAAGAGGGGGGGGGGGGGGGGGGGGGAGAAAAGGAAAAAAAAAAAAAACAAAAAAAAAAACGATGGTTGGGTGGGGGGTTAAAAAAAAAGAAAAAAAAGAAGGGGAAAAAAAAAAAAAAAAAAAAAAAAAAAGATAAAAAAAAAAAAAAAATAAAAAAAAAAAAAAAAAAAAAAAAAAATAAAAATTTTTTAAAAAAAAAAACGAGAGAAACGCAGAGGGGAAAAAAGGGGTTAAAAAAAAAAAAAAAAAAAAAAAAAAAAAAAAAGAGAAAATAAAAAAAATAGGGGGGGGGTAGGGGGGGGGAAAAATTAAAAAAAAAAAAATTATTAATTTGGAAGTGGTTTGATTTTGGATGGAAAAAAAAAAAAACAAAAAAACCCCCCAAAAATAATTAAAAAAAAGGGGGAAAAAAAAAAAAAAATAAAAAAAAAGGGGGGGGTGGGTTGGGGGGGGGGTTTGTTTAGTAAAAAGGGGGGGGGGGTAAAATAAAGGAAGGCCAAAAAAACCGGCGGCAAATGTACAACTTTGCCACGACTCCTCTACGGAACAGCCAACTATAACCATGTCGCTGACCATATTGACTGGCGATTTATTCCGCCCCGCTCGCCGCACTTTGGAGGGCTATGGGAGGCCAAATCTTTGCTGGCTATTCTAGCCAAAGGCTAGTGAAAAGGCTCACTAGTTCAACAGTTGCCAAAAAGATAATAGCTAAAAAATTACCTTCATAACATGTTCTTCTGTGAAAAAATAATAACAAGTTTATTTCAAATTACCCATTAAATTCAAGTTGGCCTTCATGACAACTTATTTTTGAAACGAAAAATCGGAAATGGCATGGCGTCTTGAGTCGTTAATAATATTTGCGAATGAAACCATTCAACTAAGGCTGACGACGTTACACATTGGATATTTTTGAAAAAACACGAAAATTCTTTTATATACTATTATATTGCAGATAGCGAAGCGACAATACCCTTTGTCGTTTGTAAGTTATATGTTTTGCCCGTTTGGTACTCAATCACGCACAAATGGCTTAATAAATTGGGATGGAATTTGGCACTCAGATAGTTGATAACCTGCACTTGAACATAGGCTATATAACTCTTATATAAATGGACCAAAATACTTGCAAAATTAATTTGCAAAATTACAACATCTAAGAGCATTTATTAAACCTCTTGATTGGCAAATTTTTCGTATGACCTAAGATTATAATGAAAATTTGATGGTTGGCAAAATAGACGGATAAATTCGAGTTGTAGATCGAAATTTTAAAAGAATCGCGAAATTTTCAAATTTTCATATGACCAAATATTATTATGAAGAATTAAGGGGATAGTACAAGTTGCGCATCCACCTCATCTGGGTACCAAAAGATTTTTGTTAAAAGAATCGCAAATTTTCAAATTTTCATATGACGAATATTATTATGAAGAATTAAGGGGATAGTACAAGTTGCGCATCCACCTCATCTGGGTACCAAAAGATTTTTGTTACCCTACTGGTTTCGTCAAAATCATAGGATTTATGTTTGGGGATTATACGTTCTCTTGAGTCCATTGTATTTCTACATGTCAAAACATATTTAACTGCTTCCGGTGTAACAATTTGCAAAATTTCCTCAGATTCCCGACCATAAAAAGCTATTTTTCCAAGACAATTAAACTATCACAATTATATCATTTGTAACAATCGCAGTGTTCGCTTTTGTCAAAAGTTGAAAAATATTTGAAAAGCGCTTCTTGACTTTTTCCAAATTATCTTTCGTTACACTCTATAAGTTTAACATCTCAGTGGAATTATAGATTCTCTGAATCTATACTGCCAGGGTTTTGAATGCCAAAAATGTAAATTTTTTTCTTTTTGAAGAAATTCTAAAATTGTTGCTATTGGCGTTATCAAAATGCGGTATTCTTCCAAATTTTGTTAATCTACATATCCATAATTCAATTATATGATTGCTAATATTAGTTTGGGTTTTGTTACCTTGATCAGCAAACAATTAAATTGGGTGTTTTCCAAACTTGATTTGTAAAAAATCATTATTTTCACCTACTAATACAAAATAGTTCAACATTTCAAGCAAAATTACACAATAATCACCCTTTACAGTTAAAATTATCTAAGTAATTGTAAAAGTAATTAAATTTTGGAATATTTACTGAATAATTATAATTCCAAGTTACAATTACGATTATTACAAAATCGAATTCAAGAATTGTTTTTTTATTACCTAAAAAATTGTGCTTACACACAAAAAAATCTGGTGGGTAAAATTAACTACGCTGACAGTAACTTTTTTCAAAATTTTTTATGCATGCGTTTTTGTTGTTGTTTGGTAACTGTACTTACAGTAAAATGTACAGCAGAGATTTGTAAGGTTTACGTATTATTTAGCACGAGTTTTGTTGTTGCATTTTATAACTGTACGCTGAGTAAATTTAACTACAAATATTTTTCCACATATTTTGTTGTTTTAATAAGTTACTGTAAACTTCAGTAACTTTACCATAGAAATAGTAACTCTGACGTGATTTTTTCATCTCATAATTTGTTGTTGTTACAACTAACTGTACCCACAAGTAAATCCAACCGCACATATAGTATAACTTTTATATAAGTATAACATTTGCTGCACTGATTAACTGTACCGACGGCAAATCTAACCGTGGAAATTGTTGACTCCGTAAATTTTAGTTGGTCTTATATTGCATACTTGAACGGAATTTGAACTTGAGAATTACTATTGGTCTCAACTATGCGATAATCAAGAAATTTTTCGTTCATGTGCTTAGGCAGAATTCATACAAGTAAGAAGTTACAGGCATTGCTTTTAACGTGCGCCGTAGCGTAACTGGTAAAGACGTCGTTACAATCGTGTTGAGACCAATGGTCCCGAGTTCGAATCCACCCAGAGTAAGTAAAAATTTTTCAAATTTAATAAATATTGTTTAATTCTAACAAATGCTTCAGGACCACAATTGGTGCGTGGGGGGAAGTGGGAGTGGCCTCTCATGCTGTGGGATGATGAAGACCCCAATTCAATTGCCAAAGTGTGACAGCTAGAATAGTTTCCCACCCTACTATTCTACAGTTGTGTAATAGCAGTTGCATTACTAATTTTATGGTTAAATTACTGTAAATTCAGTAGAAAAAGTACTTACTGTAAACATCGGTAAATATTACAAATTATGTGGGTTGGCGCATTTTGAAACGAGATTTTCGGTTGGATTTACTATAGCAATAGTTCTCCTTACGTAAAGGCTTACGAGAAAGTTACAGTGAAATTTGGTTAATTTGAACGACTTTGTGGGTTGGCGCATTTCCAACCCACAATATTGGTTAAATTTACCCACAGATTTCTTTGTGTGTATGGTAATAAAAAGTATTTAAATACGGGAAGTAATGCATACATTACAGCTCTGGTAATAAATGTAATGCTTTTATAGGTAATCTACGCCTTCGACTCCATGTTTAAGAAACGATTACTTCGCTGTTGAATTTTTGTTTGGTTTCCGCTGTTTGCCAGGCATTTAATTTGTAATTTATGCATAGGCCTTGGACAGGCGTTGTGTTTGCCACGCAAACGGCAACTGAGTAGCGACAGCATTAAACCAATTTGCGGTCGTTTCGTATCGATTTACTTGCGCTGCGTTTTGGTGACTTTGATTGATGCGGCACTACTTGCAGATGTGAGAATATGCTGCTAATTCGATCTTGATTGATTTGGCTTTAGTGCAGAGCGCAGAAGTTCTGGCAATGATAATTGAATTTGGCCAACGCTGTTCGAATTTTAAATGGATTAATTAAATGACTGCGTGCGATTTTCGCAACACAACGTGACGTATGCTGCATGTAATGCATTGTTATTGGCAACTTCATGCGGTTTATATGTGAGAATGGTGTTAATTAAATGAGTTTTACTTGCAATGGTAATAAGAGAATATTGTGGAGTGCAAATGAATGCGGTTTGTGGCAGCGCTTCCGAATCTCTACCACTTTTTATAGTCGAATGGGTAATAAAGGGGAGGGAAAAATTTCAATAAAGTTAATACTTGCCGCAGAAATTCCCTGTGTAGTTTCGACCAGCGGCAATGAACAATTTTAGGTGATCGACCAAAAAAATGCTTCAGATTTGCAATTTGTCGAAACAATGTATTGTATTCAGCGGTGTCACAGAAATCTTTTCCAACCAAATTCCAACCCAAAACCAATTCTCGGTGTCACAGAAATCTCTTTTGGTTGGTTTCAAATCTCTCGTGTTTTGTTGGGAGATTTGGCGAAATTCACCTCTAAAACAATTTTGATAAGTAAAATTGGTATTGGAAATGTAATCAACATTATTTTTCTGCATAGATTGCATCAAATAAATTAAATTTTTTAATTGTTTTAATATTAAAATTTGCGTTTCAATAATTGTTTGCAAAACCAACCTAATGTTGACAAATCAACTCGCTACTCAACTTCAATTGGCGCTCTCTGCACATGGTGACGCTCTCTGAGTACCAACAAGCGCTAAGGGTTGTCAAGTTAGATTAGAAGTTTAAATTATAATTTAAAACTGCATCGTAAAACATGTAACACAATCAAAAAATTCCATTTAAGCTTTAAAATAACTGAAAACTAGAAGATGGGACATTTTTTTTGCTAGAAAGGACAACCCTGTTTATAGATTTGAGAGAAAAATACCATAAACATGGACACAAACCTTCCAACTCGATTTTCTAATAAGAAAATGAAATCTCTTGAAGTTCTGGGACACCGACGGATTTTTCGAGCGATTTGCAAACCAACCGAGGCCAAAATCTCTAGAGATTTCTGTGACACCCCCGATTTTGTTGTATTCAACAAAAGCTTTTAATTTAATATACAAATCAGGATATTTGAGTATACCCTTGCTACCCTTTAACCAGAGGTAACAGTTTTAAAATAAAACGAAATGTGGTTGGATCATTTCAAATTGAAATTAAATTACACTTAATTAATGCATTGTAAAATGTGAAAAAACATTTGACCACAGCGCCTGGAGCAGACATTGTGAGTTAATTTGATATTAAATGAGGTTCATTCAACTTGATTTAATTGACTTTTAACGTGACTTTCGTTTCTGCTAATAATGTATGCTCTAATGCATAATTTTGCTCATACGCATAGTTTCAAATTTCTAATCAGCTTGTAATTAAAGTCAAATTGAGTGCCACGGATGCAGGATCTGGGTCTGGACCTGTTAACTAATGCGCTAACAAATCCCAGTAATTGCGGTGAGAGTGCTGCCCTCTAATATTTTGACAAGGGGTTTAAGAGAGCGCACTTGAAACTAATTAGAATTGATTTCCAGGCTTTGACTCTCAAAAGAAAGTATAATTTGTATACCCTTTGACTGAGAGAAGAGTCAATAGACAATCTCTGTCACAAGACACTGTTCCTACCTATCGCCTAGAATTTCATTTAATTAAATTATTTTAAAATTAGTTTTAATTTGGTTTGTTTCTCCACCGAACATTCTTTACGATACTTTCATAAGATATCGCTTAACTCTAGCAATATAGCATAGCTTCTTCATCTATATTAGTTTCTTCTGTGAGATGATGATGGGAGAGAATGTAAAAAATAGCCGAGTTAAAAAAGTGTTGCATACTTTTCAGATGATCACCCTAAGGAACGCAGGAACACTGTTAAACATGTTTATACCCGTTACTCGTAGAGTAAAAAGGGTATACTAAAGTCGTGCAAATGTATGTAACAGGCAGAAGGAATCATTTCCGACCATATAAAGTATATATATTCTTGATCAGCATCAACAGCCGAGTCGATATAGCTAAGTCCGTCTGTCCGTCCGTCCGTCTGTCCGTCTGTCTGTATGAACACCTAGATCTCAGAGATGGTCTGCACGCAGATCAAGTTTGTTTCAAATTTTGGCCACGCCCCCTCCCGCCCCCGCAATTTGGAAAAAACGTTATATCTCCTAGTTAGTAATTAGCAAAATGAATCGATTTGCCAAAGAAATGATGAAGATCGGATGAACGGTTCTCAAGTTATAAGCAAAAAAGTGAACCGAGCCCCCCCGCTACCCACCCTAAAAAAATGTTGCATACTTTTCTGATGGTTACCCTAAGGAACGCAGGAACACTGTTAAACATGTTTTTCATGAGTAACGGGTATATCGAAGTCGGTTAGAGCCGACTTTAACTTATGCTCTCGTTTTTCATGAGTAACGGGTATATCGAAGTCGGTTAGAGCCGACTTTAACTTGCGCTCTGATTTTAGTCTTCAGGAGTTTACTTTTGGTAAGTATCGTCTAGCCGTCAATCCTGTTGTAATCCCACTTTGTGTTATATTTCTTTGGAGTCATTTGTAAATAATACTTAACTATTTTCAGTTCAAAGAGAGCTTATTCCTATTTGCTTCCCTTATTATCAAGACTGACATAATAAAACTTCACAAAAAAAATATTTCCACAAAGTTAATTTTAATTGTACTGTAAATACATTCTTAATTAACTATTAACCATATGTAACTTAAATGTTCCGAATGTTTTTTTCCGAATTGCGGCGGCGGGAGGGGCGTGGCAAAAATTTCAGCTATAAGAAACATTTGTCCCATACATGTCAAACCTATATCTCTTACCATCTCCGAGATCTGTTTGTTCATACGGATGGACGGACGGACAGACGGACAGACGGACGGACGGACAGACGGACAGACGGACGGACGGACAGACGGACAGACGGACATGACTATATCGACTCGGCTGTTGATGCTGATCAAGAATATATACATACTTTTGCACAAACTTAATATACTCTATGTACCTTCGGTACAGAGTATAAAAATGTGCAATAAAAATAATCATACTGAATTTAGCATTTATGTTATTACTTATTTCAATATTTTGCTTCTTTTTTTTTTTAATTATTTAAGCTGGTATTTTAACACCAAAGGGATATTTATTGCAGCTAAAGTGTCACAACTAATAATAATCCACATTTTTTAGGTAGTTTATCAGAAAAGTCATAACTTCAAATTCCTAGTTTTCTCACGAATTTTAAAAGCAAACTTTTTCGAGTGAGCCTACAGCAAATTCTCTAATTATCTTTTCTAAATAAATAACATTTTATGTATGAAAAGCGTTTCACGAGATCAGAAAACGATTTTTGAGCTTACTGAAAATTGCTAAATGTGTGCGATATGTATTTTTTTTTTTGTTGGACAAAGGAAAATTGAAATATTATTAAGGGTACGCAAGATTGTAAATTGACTTTATGTCATCATCTTCTCTACAATTTTAAACTTAAAACACAAACATTAACACGCAGCAAAACATACCAATTGCAAGGCAAACGAAGGGCTGCCAAAACGACTCAACTTTTTCCAGGCTTAAGCTTCTTGAGAGGGCAGGCAGGCAAGTGTTAATAATTGCGCCTCCACAACATGCAAGGGATCCTGGCTTCTGTTCCAACAGACGACCCTTAAGGCATTAATAATTCAGAGGTTGCGACGCCGCCAACGACTTCAATGAATGCGACGTGCTCACATTTAGCTTTACGATAATTACTAAAGCGAGCCAATTGGGCCGTGCGAGCGTCGCTCCTGCAAAATGATGAAAAAAATTTAAATACCATTCTGATAAGGCATGCAAATCAAATACGAAACAAGCAATGCCATGTAAAAGTATAAATGTTTCAGACAGGCATAAAATATAAAAGAAGCAAACATTGCGCCTGTCGGCAAATATTTTGCCGTACTCACTGGAAGGGAAAATAATGAAAGCGCTGAAGTTTCGTGGAATGAGAGCTGAATGATTAAGTGTCGGCAGGCGTGCAAGCGGCCGGGCCAATTGTAATCAGTTCGAGCACAACAAATTGCAGGTAATAATATTAATTGCTGCACAGGTGTGTGAATCTGTAGCAGTTGTGCCATAAATTATGTGGCCTGAACTTGCAATTAATCGAATATTAAGAGCGCGAAAAATTGACAATTAACAATTAGCGATTTTGATTGAAAGTCAAAAAATTCTGATTTGTTAAACCGTACGCAGGATTTTTCCAAGATGTTTAGTTAGAGACCCTACTCGAATAAACAACAATATTTGAACGACTTAGTATTACTCTAGAAATCAATAGATTATAATTTTTTAATGGCCGCGGTTTTGGTTTATGGCCGAATCGTCGAATTGCCAACCTCTTCTAGTACAGATCGTTAAGGGGGAAAACTATTACTCTGTACTTAAGCGCAGCCAACTACGGCGTAGCTCCTATGGAATTTCGAGCCTCCTTGCTGATCGGTCTCATTTCCAAAGAACATACACCACTTCAGAAAGCTCCTTTGCCAAAAACAAAAGTCCCGAGTCCATAGTGCAATCGCGTTGTGCCACTAGCTATTCCGAAATATAGTACAATAAACTTTTGCGAAAGCTGTTCAAATCAGCGAAAGTAATTGAGAAATATTTGTGTAATATTGTGCAGCCACACATACAGGTCACAATTCTCTTGGCTGAAATTGGTTTTCATTTATTTGTTCATAATGCGGCTGGCTGGCATACATGTTCCCAGTATCTTCTTTTTTTTTTTAAATATAGAAAACTATTTTCTATGTTTTCAAACAAAATTGTCTAAAATTTTTAAAAATCTTTTTCCTATATTCAAGATTTCTTGTCCGTCTGTTAAGAAAAGATTGCATTAAGTTTTGGAATAGCTTTTTAAATTGTTGGATGATTTCATAGGCTAATTTTTAATTTATAGGGCGAATTTTGACCTTTTTTCCTATAAGCCCTAATGCCAAACATGTTGGCAGAAGTTAATTTATTTTTCATGAGTTATGCAAAAACAATATTTTTTCAATAGATTATTATCTAGGGCAGTTAATATTGGTACAATTGAATTTGAAGCACTGCAAATTTAGAAAGCCCTGGAAATCTGCAAGGATATTAATCTTTTTGTCCCATTTTTGTTCCTTTTGCCAAAAATAGATTTTGTTCAAACAACTTTTATTTGAGTTGCGTTGAAATGCTAGAGTTTTGGCTTCCAAGTGGTCGCCAAACCGTAACTCCAACTAATTTTGTACTGCTGAAAAGTAGCAGGAAACTCACGAAAATCAATGAGGAGTCGATAAAAGAGAAAACAACAATGATTTTGACTGTGCTAATGTTTATTTAAACAAATGCGATCGAATGGTCTCAAGATTTAAATTGCAGCATTAAAGTTGGCTGGTAAATACAGTTTTAACCAGGTGACTTCGCCTAAGAATCCTTTGAAAATGTAAGGCGCCCACGATTATGCTATGATGAAGGGAGTTTTCGCTTAAAGCGTAGATAAGCTGGCACGGTTTCAGCAGATCATGGTGATTTTCAAAATCTTCCTGTCCATGCAGCAGCAGTGGCTGCAAAGAAGTAGCTAGAAGCAGCATGCACCGCGGCTCTCAAGAATGCCTTCCTTCATGCCCTCAATGCTTGGTAATCGCGCTGGCAGCGCTGCATAGACGCAGAAGGAGCCTATTTTAAATGTTTTTAAAGAATTCTAACAATTGGCTCAATAAATTCTTTAAAATCGACTCGGTCCTATTACTTTCCGGACAAACCCGGTATGCTATGACCATAAAGTATACCAAGTTTCAGGACTGTAACTACATTTTTCTAATTTCTGCCAAAAAATATGAAATTTGTACCAATGTGGAGTGCACATAAGAAAAACAACTTGGGTAATTTTTCGATTTTCGATCTTTTCCATTCCTAAAAATGGTTTGTCTGAAATGCGTATGAGTATTTCATATAAAACGAAATATGTAAGAATTCTTATGTCAACCCAAGCTAGGCATTCATTTTAATTGCTACCTGGAATTACTGTTGATTCACATCAGATTTAAGTCTAATGAGAACAAATATCGTTTACATTTCATGCGCTCTTTATTTTAAATTGACTGACATTTGTATAAATTGGCATTACATTTTCTTGCGTAATGTAGAAAAATTAAAGGCAATTGTCAAACATCTAACGAACTGAAATGCGGTTGAAACTCAAAGCCAAGTGTTGGTCGCCCACCTGTAAAATTGTATTTTATATTTGGCTTTGGCTTTAGTTGCACTAATTAAATAAAATATTAACCAAGTCTTAGGCTTGGTCTGGCCTTCTGTTGTTGCCTTTGGAAAACCCGGCCTCCGACATTCCGCTTAGCTTTTCTGTGCGCCTTGATGAGTTTGTCAGTGGCAAACATGTGTTGGCCCACACATAGACACTACACATACACACACACACACACAACAAGACCATGGCAAATGCGCAACAAGGCAAATAGTAGTCAAGGCAAACAAATTATGAAAAAAGCAACTAAGAAATGAGAACGAGAATAAAATACATGTACGAGCATATGCAGCCGGCGTCGTTAATGTGGCAAAAGGTTTGCTGCCAAAAAGCGCAACACAGAATTTCTGTTTTCTGTTTCCATTTTTTTTCTCAACCATATTGAAGGTCATTTGCAAAGTAAAAGTACTAGATGAGTTAATGACGTCATTGCCAGTACTGAATTTTTTAGAGACGACTTCAAGCATGAGCATTGCGAATTGCTCAATTTAATGATTGATTTCAATATAGCATTTAAATCCATGCCTATTCCTAACCAAATACTGACTCAGTACTGAGCCAAACAGAACCGAAAAAAGTGTAGCATACTTTGTAGCGTACTTTGTACAGAACTTACATTTTCATTGCTCTTGCTACGTTTTACATGCTTCTGCTGTCTTGGATGTGCGCCAAGTAATGTTTATAATTTTTTCATAAGCCAGTGTCCAATTAAAGTTTCTCTGTTGTCACCGTTACCAACGTGCCGCTGAATTTTCATTATAGTTATTATGCTGCTGCTGTTAGAATATTGTTGCCCGCAGTGAAAATTAGCATCTGCGGTTCAGTGCAGACCGGTTGTCTGTTGGTAGTTACCCTCGTCTGTTCGTCAAGTTAAAATGGCGCTTTAGCCCTGATTGAATTTACAACATTTTCCAAACTGATATATGGAGTTTCTCCTGGCTTAATATAATATATAAAAAGAATAGTCCATTCGAGATTTTTTGGCTTAAAAAAAATTTACCATTCGCTTTTAAAGCTATTCAAGAGTTTAGGTTTGCCCCAGCACTTATTTCTTGAATTGAAGTGAATTTTTGATATTATGTTGATTTTTGTCATAAAATCTAAAGTATGTTAAAACTTTTGTCGCTGTGTGTTGCTGTCTGTTGACAAGTTTTAAAATGTTTTCTGTTTTCAAATTTAAATTTTATTTAAAATCATGTGTCATTGGCCCTATTCACCATAAATAAAACATTAAAAATTATAAGAAACATCATCCATCACAAATAGTTGATTGGAGGCGTGCAAACGGTTGTGGATCCGATAGTCATATTAAGACTTGAAACCCTAAGGGATAAGGTTGTGCTCTTACGCGCTATAGGAGCTTACAAGAAAGCAACAAAACAACAACTAAACTTATCACTGCTTGGTTTCGACTCGCCCACTCCATTCTAAGTAAATGAGCAACTCTCCAAACAAAATTATGATATCTTAAAAGAGTCAATGCGGTATAAAAAGCTTAAGCTCTTCACAGCTGTGTTCTCTCGACGTGGCCTGGTGTATGTAAGATGCGGTGAGAGCGTCACATGTGTGGAGAGCATGGGAAAGCTTCTGGCCTTGAAGAGTGAAGCAGCATTCGTGCTCCCCACTGCACCCGCACTCTCAGATAGCGATAGCGTAAATAAAAATAATCATAATAATGAAGCTTCAGCGGAGCAAAGCTCCTTTTGCCAGTAATACTTTTAAAATAAAATTTATACAAATTAATATTTTCTCATGTACGGTGTGTAGTCTCTATTGTCCACTTCGTTATAAAATACGTGCGTTTTTAACAGACGGTTTTTACGACACTTCCAATAATGACTGACTTTAGCTCATCCAACACGAATACCTACTCTTTACTAAGAATACTTACCAAACTAAAGAAGGGCCTAAATATATGTCACATTAATGCGCAAAAAGATCGAAGAATTTCGTTATTTATTTATGAATTCAAATGTGGATGTCGTTTGTGTATCAGAGACGTGGTTTATGACAAGCTTATGTGATCAATTAGTCTCATGTGACAGTTACGTCCTGTATCGCTCTGATCGTGAAGGTCATGCTGGGGGTGTGGCAATTTACGTTAATAAAAGACTGAACTCTAAGTTAGTTTGTAAGCAACCAATCGGGAGTACAATGGAATGGATTTTTGTTCAGATATGTAATAACACACACCATATGAAGACACTGATTGGCTGCATTTACCGTCCACACCGAAATATTGATTACTCCGAAGTTATAAGTCTTGTTTCCACACTCTCGCTTAATTATACTGACATTATATTGACAGGGGACATGAACAGCAACCTTTTAGTTGACAAAAAGCTATCAGATGACATGATTTCACTCGACTTACAGTTAGTAAACTCCACCATTGCAACACATTACACCAGCACCAGCGATACTTTGTAAGATGTAATTTTTGTGAATAACCCTGTGAAAGTCCTCAAGTATGACCAATTGTCTGTACCTGTCTTCTCCAAACATGATTTAATCTTCTTGACCTATGATACACAACTTGACTATTATGACCATCAAATAGAATATAGGGACTTTAGGAATATAGACATTTCTGCTTTACATGAAGTCTTTAACTTGTGTAATTGGAATTTAATTTATACGTTGCCCTCTGTTGATCATCAGTTAAGTCACTTTCAAACTAACATTAAATATCTATACGACTTATATGTTCCACTTCGACAAAAAAAGATCAGTCCAAGACAAAAACCGTGGATAAATATGGACATAAAGTTGGCTATTTCTTCACGTGATATAATGTTTAAGAAGTGGAAGCGTTACAGAACTACATATCATCTGGACAAATTTAGAAAAGCAAAGAAAACTGTTGAGAAAAAAATCAACTGTGCAAAACGAAAATTTTTCGAAGAAAAATTTGGTAGTGCTGTTGGTAACAAGGAAATCTGGAATCAACTCAAAAGTCTAGGGTTGGGCAAATCTAAGCCAGCAGTTCAAACTGATATTAATGTAGACGATCTCAATAAAAAATTCGTAGAATGCCAAGTACCTGAAGTCTCTATAAATTCGTACCTAAATCATGTACCTGACACTGACAACGACTGTGATAATAGTTTTAGTTTTTCGTGTGTAACTGAATGTGATGTCCTGGAATCGATTCTTAAGATTAAATCAAATGCTACTGGTCTGGATGAAATAAACCCAAAATTTTTAAAAATAATATTACCAGTAACTCTCTGTTATATTACCCACATTATAAATACTGCCTTGACCACAAGTTCATTCCCTAATTCCTGGAAAGTAGCGAAGGTTGTGCCGATTTCAAAATCCGCGGTAGAATTTAGGCCTATATCGATTTTGCCATTTCTGGCCAAAGTTTGTGAGCATCTGATGGCAGGCCAAATAACTAAATTTATGCATTCAGAAAAATTCTTTAATGACAAGCAATCGGGGTTTAGAAAAAACAGAAGCTGTACCACAGCTATAATAAACATCGCTGAAGACATCCGTAGACAAATGGACAATGATAATGTAACCTTTCTAACGCTTCTTGATTTTAGCAAGGCGTTTGACACGGTAAACCATGAGATTCTCTGTACCAAGTTAAAAAGAATGTATCGATTTTCGAACTCAGCCACAAAGTTTTTGTCCTCATACCTCTGCAATAGGAGCCAGGCTGTGGTTACCCCTTCAAATTCCTCATCGTTTCTTGTACTCAAACGTGGTGTCCCTCAAGGATCGATTCTTGGCCCATTACTGTTCTCAATTTATGTTAATGATCTGCCTAGTATTTTGTCAAATTGTGAAGTGCACATGTATGCTGATGACGTCCAGCTTTATGTAAGCCGTCCTCTAAGTCGTATCTGTGAATGTGTGAGTGCTTGTAATGACGATCTGATAGTGGTTAAAAACTGGGCTGTGAAAAACGGACTAGGGCTGAACCCAACAAAGTTGTGCTTAGTTGTTTTCAAAAAAGAGATTGACACTACAAGTTTACCAAAATTGTTTATTGACTGTAGACTACATAGAACGGGTAGTTAACCTAGGTTTTACTTTTAACAAAACTCTTTCCTGGACTGATCACATTAATTATGCCATCGGCAAAACCTATGGCAAGTTAAGGCAATTATTTATTACGCAGACATACATACCAACTAAACTTCGAATGAGAATTGCGAAAACCTGCCTTATTCCTACATTATTTTATGGGGTCGAGGCTTTTTGCAACTGTGATTCTGCTAGCCGTCACAAACTTCAGGTTGTATTTAACAACATTGCCAGATACATCTTTAACATAAAACGACATGAACACATATCCCACTATTCGCTAAAAATATTTGATTTGCCCCTAAACTTATGGATGAACTACAGAACTCTTATATTTTTACACAAGATCATTAATAATAAGGAACCTTCTTCGTACCTTTTAGCGCGGTCACTCCTAGCGTCGGTCAGAACTAATAATTTACTAACGATTGCATTAGAGCTTTCTTCTTTGTTGGTCGTGTGGACATTAGTGTTTTGTTTGTTTTAAGAAGAAAAGTTAAATAGTAATTAATAAAAATTAAAATCACGATAGTTTCTGGGCAAATAAAAAATAAAGGGTTATAGGTAAAAAAATAAGGTAAAAAAAAAGTGGTAAAATATTGGTTAAAGAGATGTGTAAAAAGAAGGAAGAGGAGAAGAGGAGGATGTGGTGAATAAGTAGGGGTGGGAATTCAGTATCAATAAGGGTAAGAGGTGAAAAGATGAGTTAAGATTAATAATAATTAATTCATATCATCGATTAAAAGTAAAAATAAAATTTAATAATAACAATATAATAAAATAAAATCAAAAATAAAATAATTATAAAAAAATAATTCAAAAATGTATTAAAAGTATATGGCTAAAATTAAAAAAATAAAATAAAATAAGAAAGAATTCAAAAAAGATAATAATGGAATCAATTACCTAGTCACGTAAAATCTATTAGAAACGCACCGATTTTTCGTAAAACTCTAATCACACACGTACAAACAAATTAATGTTCTAAATATTTTAATTAAAAAAAAAAAAATAAATAAATAAAAAATTGTCTTAATATAAACTTGTAATAATGTTAGCAATGTCAAACTCTATATTGTATTCTTTAATCTTAGTAGTTAAGCAAAAACATGAATTAATGTACTTTTTTGTATTTTGTGACTTGCACAATAATATAAGCTCTCTAGAACTTAGTGCAAGGATGAGGAACATAATAAAATTAAAATTAAATTATGTTGATCGCTTTAATGATATTTATAAAAAGACAAAGATACAGTATAAATTTTAAATGACAGCGTGAAATTTTTGTTTTTTTATCAACCGAAATCACAACAAGTTAGAGCGTTGCAGTCGAGTGGCCCGACTCTGAAATGCCCTGCACAATTAAAACACACACAAAAACACTCACACACACATGAGCACTTACTTTTACGCTTTAGCTGCCTGAAATATGGACAGTGATACACATCATATTCGTTTACCACTTCAATCGAACTACTTCCAAAGATTTTTTTGTTACCCATTTCTGCTGTTTAACACAGCCATTAATTCAAATTAAAATTTATTAAAAATTTGTGCTCAATAGTTGTAGTTCATAATAAATTTCCTATGATTTTACTTATAGAATACTTATATAAATGTGCCATTCCATGTTAACTCACCCTATAAATTTTGTTTTGTCTTACAAAAAATTTATAATCCCATTTGCTTGACATTCCCACCACTAACAGTTCGCGAGAAAAACAACAAAGAAAAAAATCTTAAAACAATTATTACCAGGGAATCAAACCGAAACCTGAACCGTATACCGCAAAGAACCGATTCAAATTCAGTGCCGGAACCACTACCGGAACCTATATTTTTAATTTTTTGTATACCGGTATCCGAGAACCGATATTTTTAGAACAAAAAACCGAAACGAACCTAAACGCTGTACCGGAACGTTTTCGGTTCTGTGTGCAACAACTAGACTACGAAACGAGCAGTTAGATTTGGCAGATTTTCACTCAATATGGCTCAATTGTAAGCTTCATAGAAAAAAAATTCTGGCTAAGCCAAACTTTTTATACCCTTGGAGAGGGTATATTAAAATTGTCCGGATGTTTGTAACGCATAGAAGGAAGCATCTCCGACCACATAAAGTATATCCATTCCTGATCAGCATGACGAGCTGAGTTGTCTAGCTATGTCCGTCTGTCCGTCCGTCTATTTTTCCGTCCGTCCGTTGGCCCTCCGTCTGTCCGAATGTTTCTATGCAAACTCCTCCGTAAACAGTTTTAAAGCTATCTAAACCAAACCGTTTGCGCGCAGTCTTTTAGGACAAAGCCACGCTGCAACTTTGTCGGAACAGGCCGGATCAGATGGGCATTCTCTACAAAAAAATAGTTCATTAAGAAATCGGTGGGCCCTTATTGAAAAATAGGTGAAAACCCATTTTAATTATCTCTTTAGTGTGCGGTTTGGAAGTATGTAGTTTGATACTTTCCTAAATCATAAATCACCAGAGCGAATAATTGAGACAGATCGATCGTATGATTAATACCTGCATATGTTATGAGGGCGAATATCACTTGAGATGCAACATGATGAATCTCAATAGTTCCGAACAAGTTTTGACGAGTTCAAAAGATAATCGGCCATGTTCTCAATTCCACTTCCACAAAAATTATGTGATTTAAAACCGGTTTTAGTACTAAATTTGCGCTCCAAATCACAAAAATTTTGTGGAAGTGGAATGGCCGAATGTCGATTTTCGGCCAGTTCACATTTAAATATAACCTTTCATCACAATGCACAGAACTCAGGCGTCGCCGGGAATACAGCTTAAGAAAGGTACCTTTTTGTAATTCAGAAGTTGACTACGAAATGTACCAAAGATCTTATTGCATATATTTTGATCAGGGAAACGTGTCATACGTTACTTATTACAACACCTTAAAAACCGGTCTTCCACATTGGATATTTTCGAAGTCGATTTATTTTCGTTCAAAAAAAGGATAAGTCAGGAAAAAGAACAGTTTTTGATCTTTATTTTTCATTTTTTTATTTAAAGTAAAGGTATTTAAAGTAAGTAAAGTAAAGGATATTTAAGTAAAGTAAAGTAAGAAGATGATGGAGGAGAAATTTGCCAAGCCTGAAGCAAACTTTATCTGGGTACGGTGTACACCTACATACATGCAAAAAATTGTGACTCTACTTCTTATAGTCTGTGAGATACACGCGTTTATACAGAGGAAAAGTCAGTTTTTCGCTGTTAAAAGAGTGAGGAGGAGGAATTTTCCAAATCTGAAACAAACTCGATGTGGGTACAGTATTCAGATTCATGCATGCCAAGAATTGTGGCTCCATCAATTACAGTCTCTGAGATCGACGCGTTCATACAGACAGACAGACTGACGGACAGACGGACATGGCTAAATCAATTCGGCTTTTGAATATATATACTTTATAGGTTTGGAAATGCTTCCGTCTCCCTGTTACATAGATTTGCAAAACTTCATGATCCTCTTTTTCCCATTTTTAATGGGAACAGGGTATAAAAATGGGTCTTAAAGTGGATATTTCGAATATCCCTTCTACGGGGATCTTTTTTTCTGTATTCAAAAATGTGCTGGAAATCTCTTGGATATTACTAAAATTACTGATTTATGCAAGAGAACGCTTTTAAGAAACCTTTCACTTTGTCCAAATACCAAAAACAATATTCATAAAAATATCGTCAAATGTTATTCCATATATTATAAATGGTATTCGAAGAGCGAAATGTAGGTAGGCTTCTACAACAAACTTCATCGACCCCACTTCATCGACCATCAAACACATCAAAAGATTTGTTCGGGCTTGACTGGAAATTGAACCCGGAACCTTAAGCACTTAACGTATGGAATGAAACGCCAGCACATTCAGCCGCTAAATTAACAGCACTCAAGCTTAGAGACTAAGAGTAGCCTGATTAAGATAAGCCTGATTAAACTGCTTAAAAGGCAACCTTAATTTTTTGCCACGTGTTTTAATTTGTTGACACCCTTTTCTGTTAATGATTTCATAACAAAAACTAAGATTGGCTTCTCAGGTTTGACAACCACTGGAGTCTCCTTTACCTAGCACAATATTTCACTCGAGTGTTTTTTAGAATTATAAAATGTCGGGTCTGCCGATAAGATTAGCCCGCCCGACTAAATTCACTCAAAAAGCAAGCCAAAAATGTTTGGGTCTCCGCTATATAAGCCATTTCAGTGTAGGCCGCCCAGTACTTTTAAGTGGACGTCAAGACAGCGAGCCCAACATGCAAATTAAGGCGCTACTCTATCTTTGTTGTCTTTGCCTGTTTGTGTTGGTTCAGGCTGAAGTGGAAAAGCCTGCCACGCAAGTCAAGCGATGTAAGTTTCCACCATTCCCAATTGCAATCCATCAATTTATTGTATTCTTTTATTTAGGCTCCGGTGCAAAACCTTTTCCTTTGGAAGTTCGAGTCGCCAACTGTATAACTCCGCCCTGCTTGGTTGTTAAGGGGTCAACGCAAGAGTTCGAAATTGATTTTGCCGTTGACAAGTATATTACCAATCTTACCACTCGGGTGAAGGCCACTACTTTGGGCATAATCACAGTACCCTACGAACTTCCAGCAGATGTTGCGGACGTTTGCACGAATCTTATGTACGAAGCCTACTGTCCTCTCTATGCCACCGAAGATGTCACCTATCTATTTAGGTTTTACATTGACGAGTACCCCGAGATTGGAGTAAAGATTGAAATTTACCTAGTGGATCAGGACGGTGAAACGGCTACTTGCTTTGTGTGTGATATAAAAGTGGTCAAAGGCAACGGCGGCAGCAAGATCTATGAACTGAACTATCTCAACTGAAGTCAGTGGTATAGTATTAGAGAGGGGAGGAGGGGCGGGGTTAATAACTCAGTTAGTTATTGGAACTATGTATTGTGATAAAGTTAATTGTTGTAAACATTAGGTATATAAAAATACAAACTTTCAAAGATGATCAAAATCCCTTGATTACCACAGTTCTTGGCATTATTTCACTTTCTTGCTCTGTAGCTTATAAGAGAACACTTTTTTCTTTAAGTACTTAAATATACTCGTATAAATAACCTATAGCTTGTTGACTAATCACTTGAGATTGCACGTTTTACCTACTCGCATCTACAGGCAGTGATACTAGCGTAAGTGGAAGCTTTAATCAAATCAGTTAACGATTTACGAACCTTATGGCCAATAAAAATGCCGACTAATCGGACCTTTCACACCTGTTCAGGCTTGCAGCCAACGGGAAAGAAGAAGAGAAATGTACCCAGCTATCAAAAATGAATGAGTTAAGACGGTAGCTGACGGACGAGCCTTATCAGGTAAGCTGAAACCATTTTACACTGATAAGAAGATTAGAAACTACAATTTAAAGTAATGAATTAATACATGGCCATTATCAATCAATTACACAAGGCATCAGTGATTCAGTATTGATGATGACTTTAAATGATTTTCGTGTGTTAGACAGACAAGATTTTTGGTAATTTATGTATAAAATTGCTTAGCATGACTATGTACTGATTACATAAGAAAGTTTTGTTGAATATGTTTTATGGAATCTAATCTTTGTGGTATGTACTATGTTTTATTTCCTTTGATCTGTAGGAATTAATCGTGGAATCCCTGTGTAGTATTCGCGATTCATCTTACAAAAAAATTTGGGAAGAAAATTTAACTTTGCAAAGCCCTACCTTTTATTTAGACTTGTTAGAGCCGTGACTTTGTTCACCTTTTAGAGCTATCAATTCCTCTTCTATTTTACTTCGTCTTAACCGCAAATATGTGCCATGCTTTTCAAAATTTTATTATGTTTTATATTTTTATTTTTTATTAATTAGTAAATTTGACCCTACTTAACAACAATTTGACAGGTTTTGTTCTATAAATATGTGAATTCCTTTCGTCAAATGTCAAATAAATAAGAAAACATTACAATTTTTAAGCGATTTAACCACAGAGCTTAAAAGCAATAGTAAACGAGAGCGCAAGTTAAAGTCGGCTCTTACCGACTTCGATATACCCGTTACTCATGAAAAAACATGTTTAACAGTGTTCCTGCGTTCCTTAGGGTGAACATCTGAAAAGTATGCAACACTTTTTTAACTCGGCCATTTTTGCTCATAACTTGAGAACCGCTCATTCGATCTTTATTTTCTTTCTTCGGCGAATCGATTCATTTTGCTAATTACTAACTATTTCTAGAAGGTACGAATAGTCTATCTTCAAAACTGTAGAAGATATAACGTTTTTTCCAAATTGCGGGGGCGGGAGGGGGCGTGGCCGAAATTTGAAACAAACTTGATTTGCGTGCAGATAAAAGAAGCATTTGTGCCATACATGTCAAGCCTCTATCTCTTACCATCTCAGAGATCTAGGTGTTCATACAGACAGACGGACAGACGGACGGACGGACAGACGGACATGTCTATATCGACTCGGCTGTTATATATACTGAATATATATACTGATTCCTTCTGCCTGTTACATACATTTGCACGACTTTAGTATACCCTTTTTACTCTACGAGTAACGGGTAGAAATATCATGCAAAATTTTTATAAAGGTGTACAGTACCCTTAATATTCCAATGAGGAGCGTCATCCACTATGTGTAATGTCTTTGGTTAAACTAAACTTTCTTCAAAAAATCGTTAAATACCAACTAGAGAGTGGGTACAGCAGAACAAACTGTAATTGTAGAATACTTGAGGTAATTTGGTCGTCGTCCAAATGATTCAAATGAGCAACTTTCATCTAACTTACCTTCTTCATAGTTGCATTCCTTTTCTGCTCTTCAGTTGCCTTTTAGAAGTTTTCCTGCTTGAACTATATTTGCACCTTAATGGACGGTGAGAGTATAAATCTGGCATAGAGAAATGACGTAGGATTGGATTAAATTAGTGACCCGAAACTAATTTTTCGAAAAAGTGGTCCGGTTCGGGTTCAGATTCAAGGAGTCAAAAATATTAGGGGTTCGGTTGATGGTCCGGTTCGTTATACCCAAAAAACCCGAACCGAACCGGTTCTAAGGGGTTCGGTTCAGAACCGGTTTGCAGCCCTATAGTGCACGGCTCTGCAGACTTTCAGTTGGTCGATGAATATGAGGTATGGTAATTAAGTGTTTAATTACTGAAGAATTCGAATTGTAAAAGCATTTTTAATTATCTAAAAAAATAGCTCAGCTAGTACCTCAGTTTAGAAGCTATCGGGCTGAAATTTTACGTGACTACAAGCTACTAGAATGTCGGAACCGCCCGGATCGGATGACTATTTCTTGATCGGTCGAAAAATGAGTTTAAGTGAGAAACATCTTTTTGGTTTTAAAAGTTGGCTTTCTTAAACTCGGCATTATTGGTACTATACGTTTTAAACGGACCGCTCAAGCGAGCTTTTTTAAGAGTATGGAAACTTTGACACAGATGAAGCTAAACAAAGGGAAACAAGTAAGAGTGTTTTGGTCGAGTGCCTCGATAGCAAAGTACCCTGTCCCAAGTAATGTGGGACAAGTCCCAAGTAATGTGGGAATGTAGCTTAGAATTCCATTTATTTTAAAATTTATTTCAATAAATGGGCAGGCGCACTTGCAAATCTTCGGTGTTTTTGCTCGGATCTCATTGCGGTACACAGAATAGATAGATGTTGGGCCTAACTGAATATATATTAAGTCACTAGGTTCAAATTAAAAAAATGTAGCTCTGACAGTTTTTCGCGGTTAGAAGGAGATGGAGGAGGAATTTGCCAAACCAGGAGCAAACTTTATCTGGGTACGGTATACACCTACATATATGCGAAAATTTGTGGCTCTACTTCTTATAGTCCGTGAGATCCACGCGTTTATACAGATAAAAAGACAGTTTTCGCTGTTTAAAGATGGAGGAGGAGGAATTTTCGAAATCTGAAACAAACTCGATCTAGGTACAGTATTCACCTTCATTCATGCCAAAACTTGTGGCTCCATCAATTACAGTCTCTGAGACAGACAGACAGACGGACATGTCTATATCGACTCGGCTATTGATGCTGATCAGGAATATATATACTTTATACGGTCGGAAATGCTTCCTTCTCTCTGTTACATACATTTGCACAACTTCATGATTCCTTTTTTCCCATTTTTAATGGGAGCAGGGTATGAAAACGATACACAATAGACTCAAGATGAAAAGATGAGTGCATGAAATTATTTCTTATTTGTAGTTCAATGTTCTCAGTTCAACAATTTTTTTCCAACCAAGATGAACTTTCATAATTTCCAGAAAATATTCACCATATTTCGATTTCGTTATGAGGTGATGGCAGCTGAAATCAGCTGAAATCTTTAATGATTCAAGACCGTTTTAAAAGTGGTTCACAGCCATTTCTCAAAAATTATTCGAGCTACGAACTGAAACCACTTCAAAGCTTTTTCCTGTATATCATTTCTTTTTTATTTTTAACCAGAATTTCAGTAACTGGTCAAACATGAAATCGCAAAATCGATTTTACGTTTACACTTCCTGCATTGGAACTTATTCGTATCCAAAGAGTAAACGATTTAAAGTCATACACACATATACACCCAACCCCAATGGAACTTTGAGGGCTACATGCTTTTAATGCACTTCCTGCACAAACTCGCCGCCGGCCTGAATGCAGCCCGGTGTTTCACACTCTCAGCGATGTCTTTTTGTAGTTGAGTAAAGAGCGTGTCACAGAATTTTTTCGATTATTTACCATATTAAGTGTCCGTTTATTTTCATGTTTGGCTCGGGGCTGACTTTAAGAACTGATAACTCAGCAGCCAAAATATGCAAGTTTTGCTCGTGCAGGGCATCAATAGAAAGCTGAAAAGCAGATAAGCATACAATCCCAAATCATGCATTTGCATCATGTAAAAGCCAAAGCAGCCAGCTTGGGGAATCCAAATGCCAAATCGATTTCAAAGCCGGCAAAGATAAATTGCAGACACTTAATGGCAAAATTGAGCTGCTTCAAACAAGACTTCAGAAATGTTCAATGTACTTTCTTATGGTTCAACATGTGCAATTTGTCAGGTTTCAATAGCTTATCAGCAGCTCCGAAGGAAAATAGCCAACAGGCAAAAGTTACGAAAACTAAAAGCACAACAATCCATTATTTCTAGCATCTAGCAAAAGTTGGTGTAACCGAAAAATATGGTTATACAGATCCAATTTTTGGGGGATTCGTGTACAATTAATTATAATGAATCCCAGATCTGCGGGGGGACTTTGTCATTCATCATCATAATTTGCCTCTAATTAATTTCTTTTAAATTTTAAACTCTTTGTACAAATTTTTGAAAATTGGCTTCACAAAACTTGCCATTGGCTTCGTCCGTCTTTTGGGAATGTAAACAATTGGTTGACTTGGATAAAACGGCCTTTTGCCTCCTGCCAAGTTTCTATTGTTAATCAAATTGACTTTAAGTGCAAGTTTTTCACGCAAATTAACATTCGCATAACCAAATTGCCATCCCCCCACCTTTCCAGACGCATTAAAACTCTGCCTGCGGGTCATGGGTTCTTTATTGTGAAACTAATTAATATTTCTTTGTGGCGTTTGTGTGGTAAATAAACACACAGTGGCTGTTTTTTGTTCTTTTAGGGCTGTTCTCGTTTAAAATTATGTAGATCGGAATTGGCAGGAGCGGGACCGTTTTGCCATCAAGAATGGAAATGAAACATTTGATAATTCCGAAAAAACCTATTTGTGTTACAAAAACTTGTTCTCTCATAACCAGAGGTCGCAAAATCGGTTCACCTTTCGCATGTGTCAAAATTTGATGGGTCACAATCAGACCGCTCCGTTTTCGCTAAACTCTGACCACTGGCTTAAGCCTGCAACCTCTTCTTCGTCTTCGAGAAGACCGCATTTTATGAAAGATTGACGAACTTGGGCCTGGTATGGAGTTGCTCTCAGACCGATCAGTACTGTGTGTTTAACCACAGCTACCGAGCAGTGAGCGAGATTTCATCTTGAACCCGTTAAAGAAGCCCGAGCGCGTTTTGTTGTTGTTTTTTGGTTAGTGACGCGAGCAGGGCAAACTGAACATTGTGTTGGAGTTATTTACGAGCTATGCTCATAACACATTTCACCACAAAATAATGACACCAACGTGACCAAAAATATTTTTAAGGTACTTATGGTAGTAAAAAGCCTGTAGTCTGATTGGCTAAGGGTTTTTGTAATAGATTCCTGAAGTTTTCGGAATTTTGTAGCTCCTTACCTGGCCTACAAAGCAATTCTTGGGACCAGGTTAAAAAAATAACGTCTTCATGTTTAAAAAGTACTAAACAGTGTAATTATTGTGAACATTTTGATACACTTGAAAAGTTATTATAATGCCCAGAAGTTGCAACGCAAGAGGAATCAATGACCAAAAGGAAGCGTGACGAGCTGAGTCTAAGCTGCGTCCGTCTGTCTGTTTCACGCGAACAGCCCGTTGCACAGAGTCTTTTTTATATGCGGAACGACCGGGGATGACTACTTGTAGCTGCCATACAAATGATCGGAAAATGGATTTTAAGACGCAATTTACCGCTTTCAATCACGGTGAAAAGCTGATCTGCGAATTTTGGTCGAAGTGCTAACCGTTAAGACAAGCGATTTCACGAAAGTACCTGCTTTTGATTTGATTTTGATTTGTTAATTACTAAAATTTTGGAATATCGTTTTTCATCAATCGTTTCCATTTGGCCTATCTGTGTGTGTGTAAACAATGCCATTAACACGAAGGGGTGGCTACTTGGACCGTCGAACGAAAGTAGCAACACACATGCGAAATGTTAGGGCAGCAATAACAGATCAACAATTACATGAAATAAATTAAATTTAGAGTGCCTGAATGTCGCAACTTCGTTCTTCTCAATCACAAGAGATGGCGCATCTTGGCTACTACCAAGTCAGCCGTGGTGGTCATTTGACCGAAATTGTTTTTCCTAAATAAATGCACCAACCATTCCAATAAACCTTTGGAAAACATCGAGATGTTCTTTTTTATAGCAAAATTGAGTTCCAATTTTTAAATGGACTACCCAGTATATTTATAATCGTCGAGTCTGTGACCATATTACTTCTAGAGCATGTACGACTTTTTCCTACAAGTTAAATTTCTCTGCCTCTTAGAGAACACATAATTTGAATAACCCTCGATTTAAGCTATCTTTCTCAGAACGACATTTCTTTATATTTGCTTTTTGACTATGGATTGTATTGCCAAATCATTTAAAAACTATACAAAGCGAAACGCAAATGAAAAATACTTTGAAAATTTACTTACAGCGAAACCAATTAGAATTAAAACGAGAAAGGCAAAGCTAACTTCGTCTGTGCCGAAGTTTTGATACACTTGAAAACGCTTATCCCAACGGTTAGACCAAACTTCGTAGGTCAGCTTAAAAACATTAAATACATGACCGTGATTGGGCGGTAATATTGGGAAAAAAGTAATTCTCATAAAATCCTTTTTCGACGATAACATAGCCATCCGATCCGGTCGGTTCCGACATTTTAGCAGCGTGCAGACAAAAGAAGACTCTATGCAAAATTTCTGCTCGATAGCTTCAAAACTGAGGGACTAGTTCGCGTAGAAACGACAAAAAAATAATAACCAAAGCAGCTCGTGATGCTGAAAAGAAAATATACTTTATGTGGTCGGAGATGATTCCTTCTTTAAAAAGCTAAAACAAGTGTTAGTTTTTAAAAAAACACCAATTTTTATATATTTATAATTAAAATGGGTGTGTAACAAAAAACTTTTGTTTTTTTTAGAAGGGGTGGTGGAAACCAATAAATCTTATCTAAGAAGGCTTAAAATTTTGTGCGTTTCGTTGGTACTAAAACTTTTGTTTGTTGAAAAATGTTTCACAGTGTAATAGTTATCGAAATATACTACCGCCAATCACTCAAATGGTAATTTATCTCGTTTATTTTTGAAGCTAGGGCTCCAAATATTTGTGGATCCCTTCCGTAAAATCTATAGATAAAATAAGAGAAACCGACATTAAATTATTTAAAACATTTTGGCAGTCGAAAGGTAAGCGAAATAAAAATGTCAGCGTCAGTTGTGGCAAGCACAAAGCGCGTGAAAGTATCAACGAAGGCACACACCTACTCACACACACTCACTCACACCCTGGCACAGCTTGGTGTAACTTACAGTTTCAGTACTTGCAGCCGCAGCCCCAAATCCTTGAGACCCTCAGTTTCAGTCTCAGATGTGTGGGTGGATGGTCGACCGGGTGAAGGACATAACAAGAACAAGGTGGCTGTCGTTGTCGTTGACGTAAAACTCAGCAGGAACAATATTATTTTGTTAGCGAGCGGGTTTAAGAACATGTAAACAGATGTAGCATGACATATCAAAGCAAAGAAGCAGGAGCGGAAAATTTGTTGCATACTTTGAGGATATTCCGAATGGGGCGGAGGAGACCAATAACAATAGCCAACTTAAAGTATATTGAATTTAAATAAATATTAAATTGAGATAAACATGGTTAAGCAATCGAAAATTTCTTCTTGGTTTTCTTGTTAATGAGGTATGAGGCAATGAGGTTTATTTCTTTCTCTTTCTAATATTACAAAAATATCTTACAATTTTGTGCATTAGTCATTAAATTTCAATTCATCTTAAAAGTGCACAATACTGATATGAAAATACAATTAATTTTTATTAAAGACACTGAATTTGGTCTTGGTATAAAACACTTTGAAAGCTCTGGTAACCCTAATTCACAACAAAATTCAATTAATCATAGCATTCCTATGACAGCTATATGATGTTGACATTTTTGGAAAGCTTTATGAATATAAAGCACACTTGTCAAAAAAAGAATATAGCAGGGAGAAGGAATCATTTCCGACCCTATAAAGTATATATATTCTTGATCAGCATCAACAGCCGAGTCGATTTAGCCATGTCCGTCTGTCCGTCTGTCTGTATGAACGCGTCGATCTTATAGCCTATTTCCACTATAATCACATATCGAAATGTACATATGTTTTTTTGAGCGTTTCCATATGATATGTACATATTTGCAGTGTCGTGAACATGTGAATGCGTTAATAATTTAATTTAAATTAATGTGTACATCTTGAACAAACTTTTACAGAGCTTAGATCAATTAAATAAACTTAAATATTGCGAGACACTATTATTATTTGCCACTATGAATACTTCTCAAATTGACAAAACACAATTTCAAGCTTGTTTGTTTGCGTTTTTTTTTTTTGTTTGCTAAAAAAGATAAGGACAATTTTATTAATCTTGGCTTATCCATGCGCACCATGCCATATAGTAGTCGATTGTAGATCTAGTTTATCCGTTCGTTCTCTGTGGCGGACCCACAGAGCCTTCAAAAAGTCATACCACCTGCAGAATTCCGTTTAAGGTGAATTGGTGTTTTGCGGGCGTCCTACCGCGCCAAGTCCCGAAATTTTTTTTAGGAACTTCTTAAAAAATGCTTTATTTTAAAAGACATTTTTCAGATTTAAACGCCTGGCGCAACAGGTTGTGTTTGTGTTACGATAACAAAATGCATTTATTTTCAACACTAAAAAAGGGGGGAAATAATATTTTTAGGAATTCATATTTGTATGTGATATATGTGAAAATATGTACATATTTCTGTGGAAATAGCTATAGATAGATAGAGCCACAAATTTTGGCATGTATATAGTTGTATACTGTAAGCACATCGAGTTTGTTTCAGATTCCGAAAAATTCTCCTCCTCCATCTTTAATCAGCGAAAATCTGTCTTTTTATCTGTATAAGCGCGTAGATCTCACAGACTATAAGAGGTATAGCCTCAAATTTTTGCATGTATGTAGGTGTACACCGTACCCAGATAAAGTTTGCTCCAGGTTTGGCAAATTCCTCCTCCATCTTCTTCTAACCGCGAAAAACTGTCCGAGCTACAATTTTTAAGTTTGAACCTAGTGACTTAATATATATTCAGTGAGGCCCAACATCTATCTAATCTGTGTACCACAATGAGATCCGAGCAAAAACACCGAAGATATGTACATAAGTGCGTCTGCCCATTTATTGAAATAATTTTAAAAATAAATGGAATTCGAAGCTATAGGAACCACATTACTTGGAATAAGGTATTTTGGTATTTTGGTATTTTGCTGTCGGGGCTCTCGACCGCAACATTCTTACTTGTTACTCTACGAGTAACGGGTATAATGATAAAGATCGGATGAGCGGTTCTCAAGTTATGAGCACATAAGTAAACTACCCTACCCCCAACCCCTCCCACCATTTCACAACAACTAACACCGCACAATCTTAAAGAAAGAGAGAGAGAGAGAGAAAGAGAAAGAGACTTAGAGATGAGCGCGGCACCAGCATGGCATTCAGCTTCTATACAGAGTATGTTATAGTCGGGCTTGGCCGACTTTCTCACTTGTTTAAGTTGTATTTAGCACAATAAATTGTATATCCTCAGAAGCTATAACATAGTGGTTAACACTGAGAAAAAATTATTTAAAATTTTAGCAACAATTACTTAATAATATTAAATATTTCTGTGCAGAAGTTTTGATACACCTGAAAAGCGTGTCCCAAGGGTTAGCGACTTCGACCAAACTTCGCAGATCAGCTTAAAAACATTTAATATTACCCATGACCGTGATTTAAAGCGGTTATATTGAGAAAAACGGGTTTTCTGACTAAAACCCATTTTTCGACCGATCATTAGTATGCCAGCTACAAGAAGTAGTCATCCGATCCGGGGGGTTCCGACATACTATATTAGCAGCGTGCAGAGAAAAAAGAGTAAGTTTCAGCTCGCTAGCTTCAAAACTGAGGGACTAGTTCGCGTAGAGACAGACAGACGGACGGACAAAGCTTAATCGACTTAGCTCGTCATGCTGATCAAGAATATATATACTTTATGTGGTCGGAGATGATTATGATGGCAAAATTAAATTACACTTTTCAAGTGTTTAAAAAATCTTTAAAATTATAATTTGAATAGATACAGTCAAATGCTTTCCATCAATATCAACTTGAGACCTATCCGATAATCCGATAAAAATTGTTTTGCAAAAGGCAAATCACGTTTCGGTGGGAGTGTCGAGATCTAATTTCGTTTGGTTTTGTTTATTGAAACAAACGAGAGCGTAAGTTAAAGCCGGCTCTATACCCGATATACCCGTTACTCATGAAAAAACATGTTTAACAGTGTTCCTGAGGGGGATCATCCGAAAAGTATGCAACATTTTTTAACTCAGCTATATATTATCCGATCTTGCTGTAATGTAAATTAAGGTTATAAGTTTGAACCCGATATCTTAAAAATGTGGGAGTTATTCAACATTTTCTATTGTGGGGCAGGGGTGGGCGTGGCCAAAACTTGAAACAAACTTGATCTGCGTGCAGATAAAAGTCTTCTTTTGTCAATTTGGTAGCTCTAGCTCTTATAGTCTCCGAGCTCTAGGTGTTCATACAGACAGACGGACGGACGGACGGTCAGACGGACAAGTCTATATCGACTCGGCTGTTGATGTTGATAAAGAATATATATACTTTATATGGTCGGAAATGATCTCTTCTGCCTGTTACATACATTTGCACGACTTTAGTATAACCTTTTTACTCTACGAGTAACGGGAATAAAAATGTTGAAATTTGAGACCGTTCGATTTGAAAATGAATGACCCATGTACATTGTTCTTTCATTCCATTCAAATTGTATCAGATGATGTTGTTGGTTTTTCGATGCAGAAGGGCCAGTCACAGAGGGACAAATTATACTCTCATAATTTAAAGCTGATAGCATTTGCGCTAAACAATCCAACACATGTCAGAGTTCACATAGTCCGACCACATTTGTCATTCGCTTAATACCTGACCCACCTCAACTGGCCGTAGTGAGCTAACGGAGTAGTTTCTGGTCTTTTATATAAAATGTGTATGGTAAAATGCTGTGTTTGTGTGTATGTCCCGACACATCATCGATACTAATTCAATAAACAATGAAACCAGAAACACCCGTCCCCTTTCTTTGTATTTTCGTTTTATTTTTCAGATGAAAAATTTCCTTACAAATTACGTGAAATTGCAGACATAGCTACAAATCAGCATATTCGATGGAGAGGAGCACATAGACTACATAAAAAAAGCAAACAAAGGTAAACAACTTCAGACACAAGAGAGGATAACATTCGATTTTCGATTTTGAATTCATTATTTATTCCTCCACTTGTTTAGCATGTGACAAATGCAAATCCGTAAAGTGTGCTACAGTTTATTGGAAAGCTTATTTTGATGCTCGCAAAACATACACAAACATACGAACAATCGGTTATTCCATTTTTTTTTTTTTGGGTGGGTGTTTGTATTGTTAATGGAAGACAAACGTTATCGGTTGCGAGCACCGTCAGCAGCCGCAAGGCAAGTGGAAGCGAAAAACTTAACAACAAATAAATTGTTATCCCTAAATTCAATTTGCATACAACATGTGCAAGCGAAATCTGTTGTCCTTTTAAAAATTTCATCTATTTAGAGAATTCCAACTCATATCATAGTTAATTCTTTCCCATTAGCCACCAAAAAGCCAAACAATGCGGTCAAAAATAACCAAAGCACTATGCAAGATTTTCCCTTGTTTAATTGTTAACAAATTGTAGAATCATCAATTCTGCACTCGAAGTTAATCTTATTGCACATTGTGCACATTTTTTGTAATTTAAATTCGAAAATAGGTACGAATCCAATATTCTTTTCCAATTAATTGATTTGTAACAGATAAATTGAAAAATATCCTCTAGTCCAGCATCCTTGCTTCAGCCAAGTCAACGGCAAAAGAATTTGCTGCAGACAAATTGCTCAAATTGGACGCAAAGCAAACAAAAAATGACCCAGCAGAATGAATGCCACTGCCTGTGTCCCTGCATACTGCATGAGAAATATGATGCGTCGTGCCTGGCCAGTTACTTTGTTGGACTTTGGTATTTTAGAAAAGCCAGTGTCAGTGTTTGAGCAATTCTAGCTCTAGCTTCGGGTTATTCTCTGGTTTTTGTGCCTTATTAGCCGTAATTATACCCCTGACTGGCGCCACTGCAACGAACTGCATGACAACACTCAGAGAAAAAATTGAGAATTTTATACTTGGATCGAAATATTCGATGTCGAAATACGGCAAGAATGAAAATTTCAAACCGAATTTCCTGATCCCAGAATGCATTTTTCATCCAGTATTTCTTGATCCAAGAGTTTAAGAAGCTTATCCAAGTAAGAAAATTTCTCAAATTAAGTAGAATCAAGAGACTCAAATCCAAGTTCGACCGTTTTGAAGAGTTTGACAGGCACATTCTTCAACTAAACATTGATTTGATTCAATTCAATTCTTTTTATACCCTTGCAAAGGGTATTATAATTTTGCCCAGAAGTTTGCAACGCATAGAAATATTCATTTCCGACCCCCCCAAAAAAAAATTTTTTTTTTTCAGGGCGACGAGCTGAGTCGATTAAGATTTGTCCGTCCGTCTGTCTGTCCGTCTGTCTGTTTCTACGCAAACTAGTCTCTCAGTTGTAAAGCTATCGGGCTGAAACTTTGCACAGAGTCTTCTTTTTACTGCACACTGATAATATGTCGGAACCGACCGGATCGGATGACTATATCTTATAGCTGCCATGGGAACTATCGGTCGAAAAGTGGGTGTTTGTGAGAAAAAACTTTTTATTTTTAATGTAAACGCCTCCCGCTTCAGCAATTATTAGTTTTAAACACAGATTTGGAAGTTTTGGTCAAAATCGGATGACTATATCTTATAGCTGCCATAGGAACTATCGGTCGAAAAGTGGGTCTTTGTGAGAAAAACTTTTTATTTTTAATGTAAACGCCTCCCGCTTCAGCAATTATTAGTTTTACACGCTTTTACACAGATTTGGAAGTTTTGGTCAAAATCGGATGACTATATCTTATACCTGCCATTGGAACTATCGGTCGAAAAGTGGGTCTTTGTAAGAAAAACTTTTTATTTTTAATGTAAACGCCTCCCGCTTCAGCATTTATTAGTCTTTTATGCTTTCACAGATTTGGAAGTTTTAGTCAAAATCGGATGACTATATCTTATAGCTGCCATAGGAACTATCGGTCGAAAAGTGGGTGTTTGTGAGAAGAACTTTTTATTTTTAATGTAAACGCCTCCCGCTTCAGCATTTATTAGTCTTTTATGCTTTCACAGATTTGGAAGTTTTAGTCAAAATCGGATGACTATATCTTATAGCTGCCATAGGAACTATCGGTCGAAAAGTGGGACTTCGTGAGAAAAAATTTTTAATTTTTAATGTAAATGCCTCCCGCTTCAGCAATTATTAGTTTTATACGCTTTTACACAGACTTGGAAGTTTTGGTCGAAATCGGATGACTATATGTTATAGCGGCCATAGGAACTATCGGTCGAAAAGTGGGTCTTTGTGAGAAAAACTTTTTATTTTTAATGTAAACGCCTCCCGCTTCAGCAATTATAAGTTTTACACGCTTTTACACAGATTTGGAAGTTTTGGTCAAAATCGGATGACTATATCTTATAGCTGCCGTAGGAACTATCGGTCGAAAAGTGGGTGTTTGTGAGAAGAACTTTTTGTTTCTAATGTAAACGCCTCCCGCTTCAGCAATTATAAGTTTTACACGCTTTTACACAGATTTGGAAGTTTTGGTCAAAATCGGATGACTTTATTTTATAGCTGCCGTAGGAACTATCGGTCGAAAAGTGGGTCTTTGTGAGAAAAACTTTTTATTTTTAATGTAAACGCCTCCCGCTTCAGCAATTATTAGTTTTACACGCTTTTACTCAGATTTGGAAGTTTTAGTCAAAATCGGATGACTATATCTTATAGCTGCCATTGAAACTATCGGTCGAAAAGTGGGTGTTTGTGAGAAGAACTTTTTATTTTTAATGTAAACGCCTCCCGCTTCAGCAATTATAAGTTTTACGCGCTTTTACACAGACTTGGAAGTTTTGGTCGAAATCGGATGACTATATCTTATAGCTGCCATAGGAACTATCGGTCGAAAAGTGGGTCTTTGTGAGAAAAACTTTTTATTTTTAATGTAAACGCCTCCCGCTTCAGCAATTATTAGTTTTACACGCTTTTACACAGATTTGGAAGTTTTGGTCAAAATCGGATGACTATATCTTATAGCTGCCGTAGGAACTATCGGTCGAAAAGTGGGTGTTTGTGAGAAGAACTTTTTGTTTCTAATGTAAACGCCTCCCGCTTCAGCAATTATAAGTTTTACACGCTTTTACACAGATTTGGAAGTTTTGGTCAAAATCGGATGACTTTATTTTATAGCTGCCGTAGGAACTATCGGTCGAAAAGTGGGTGTTTGTGAGAAGAACTTTTTATTTTTAATGTAAACGCCTCCCGCTTCAGCAATTATAAGTTTTACGCGCTTTTACACAGACTTGGAAGTTTTGGTCGAAATCGGATGACTATATGTTATAGCGGCCATAGGAACTATCGGTCGAAAAGTGGGTCTTTGTGAGAAAAACTTTTTATTTTTAATGTAAACGCCTCCCGCTTCAGCAATTATAAGTTTTACACGCTTTTACACAGATTTGGAAGTTTTGGTCAAAATCGGATGACTTTATTTTATAGCTGCCGTAGGAACTATCGGTCGAAAAGTGGGTGTTTGTGAGAAGAACTTTTTATTTTTAATGTAAACGCCTCCCGCTTCAGCAATTATTAGTTTTACACGCTTTTACTCAGATTTGGAAGTTTTAGTCAAAATCGGATGACTATATCTTATAGCTGCCATTGGAACTATCGGTCGAAAAGTGGGTGTTTGTGAGAAAAACTTTTTATTTTTAATGTAAACGCCTCCCGCTTCAGCAATTATTAGTTTTACGCGCTTTTACACAGACTTGGAAGTTTTGGTCGAAATCGGATGACTATATGTTATAGCGGCCATAGGAACTATCGGTCGAAAAGTGGGTCTTTGTGAGAAAAACTTTTATTTTTAATGTAAACGCCTCCCGCTTCAGCAATTATAAGTTTTACACGCTTTTACACAGATTTGGAAGTTGGTCAAAATCGGATGACTTTATTTTATAGCTGCCGTAGGAACTATCGGTCGAAAAGTGGGTGTTTGTGAGAAGAACTTTTTATTTTTAATGTAAACGCCTCCCGCTTCAGCAATTATTAGTTTTACACGCTTTTACACAGATTTGGAAGTTTTAGTCAAAATCGGATGACTATATCTTATAGCTGCCATTGGAACTATCGGTCGAAAAGTGGGTGTTTGTGAGAAAAACTTTTTATTTTTAATGTAAACGCCTCCCGCTTCAGCAATTATTAGTTTTACGCACTTTTACACAGACTTGGAAGTTTTGGTCGAAATCGGATGACTATATGTTATAGCGGCCATAGGAACTATCGGTCGAAAAGTGGGTCTTTGTGAGAAAACTTTTTATTTTTAATGTAAACGCCTCCCGCTTCAGCAATTATAAGTTTTACACGCTTTTACACAGATTTGGAAGTTTTGGTCAAAATCGGATGACTATATCTTATAGCTGCCGTAGGAACTATCGGTCGAAAAGTGGGTGTTTGTGAGAAGAACTTTTTTTTTTAATGTAAACGCCTCCCGCTTCAGCAATTATTAGTTTTACACGCTTTTACTCAGATTTGGAAGTTTTAGTCAAAATCGGATGACTATATCTTATAGCTGCCATTGAAACTATCGGTCGAAAAGTGGGTGTTTGTGAGAAGAACTTTTTATTTTTAATGTAAACGCCTCCCGCTTCAGCAATAATAAGTTTTACGCGCTTTTACACAGACTTGGAAGTTTTGGTCGAAATCGGATGACTATATCTTATAGCTGCCATAGGAACTATCGGTCGAAAAGTGGGTCTTTGTGAGAAAACTTTTTATTTTTAATGTAAACGCCTCCCGCTTCAGCAATTATAAGTTTTACACGCTTTTACACAGATTTGGAAGTTTTGGTCAAAATCGGATGACTATATCTTATAGCTGCCGTAGGAACTATCGGTCGAAAAGTGGGTGTTTGTGAGAAGAACTTTTTGTTTCTAATGTAAACGCTTCCCGCTTCAGCAATTATAAGTTTTACACGCTTTTACACAGATTTGGAAGTTTTGGTCAAAATCGGATGACTATATCTTATAGCTGCCATAGAAACTATCGGTCGAAAGGTGGATTTTATTTAGAAAAATTGTTTGTTTTAATGCTAACGTTCGTAAACTATGATGTATTAAAACATTTGCAAGGGTATAAAAACTTCGGCGAAGACGAAGTTAACTTGGCCTTCTCGTTTTTTTATTTATTAATAACTTAGCAGGATAAAAGGAAAGAATTCAAATCTGTGTAATAAACCAGATATATTATTGATTGCGAACCTGAAAAGTTGCGCTTATGGCCAAACCGGGAAAGATAGAAACCCTGATCACTCCTTTATAATACTGCATCAAGTAGCGGTACCGCCAAAGCTTGACTACTGCATCCCAACAATTACGTTTACCCCTATGTTAAAACCACAGAACCAAGTCGGCTGGACTGGAAGTTAATGTCTCACTGCAAACCGAATGCCATTAATTTCTACACTGATGGCTCCCAAACTGGATGGACAGGTAGGAGGAGAAGTATTCAGTCCAAAGCTTGGAATAAAAACATCATTTGGACTTCCTAGCCATTGTAGTGTTTACCAAACCGAGGTTGTAACAATCTAAGAGATTACCAACCTTCTGGAAAATCTCGCAATCCAAAGCAAATTATTTTCTTCTCAGATAGTCAAGCTGCAATAAAAGCCTTTGACGGTTATGTTAACAACACCAAAACTCTTACGGAGTACCGCCGATCTTTTGATGAAGTGGCTCAAGCTCCATTTACACGACCTGATCACTCAGACGAGTTTTGGTCAGACCGAAACTCACAATTTGCCTTCATTGGCCTAAGTGAAGAAATCGGAATCTTCCATTTCAACCATTGCAACATAAACTAACAAAACAATCCATTGCAACTTATATTTGATCCAAATCATTTTGCAAGCTCACAAATCAGTGTAACCCTACTATTTAGGTTGCCCATCTAAATATTTTTATACCCTTGCAAAGGGTATTATAATTTTGCCCAGAAGTTTGCAACGCATAGAAATATTCATTTCCGACCCCATAAACTATATATATTCTTGATCAGGGCGACGAGCTGAGTCGATTAAGATTTGTCCGTCCGTCTGTCTGTCCGTCTGTCCGTCTGTCTGTCTGTCTGTTTCTACGCAAACTAGTCTCTCAGTTGTAAAGCTATCGGGCTGAAACTTTGCACAGAGTCTTCTTTTTACTGCACACTGATAATATGTCGGAACCGACCGGATCGGATGACTATATCTTATAGCTGCCATGGGAACTATCGGTCGAAAAGTGGGTGTTTGTGAGAAAAACTTTTTATTTTTAATGTAAACGCCTCCCGCTTCAGCAATTATTAGTTTTACACGCTTTTACACAGATTTGGAAGTTTTGGTCAAAATCGGATGACTATATCTTATAGCTGCCATAGGAACTATCGGTCGAAAAGTGGGTCTTTGTGAGAAAAACTTTTTATTTTTAATGTAAACGCCTCCCGCTTCAGCAATTATTAGTTTTACACGCTTTTACACAGATTTGGAAGTTTTGGTCAAAATCGGATGACTATATCTTATACCTGCCATTGGAACTATCGGTCGAAAAGTGGGTCTTTGTGAGAAAAACTTTTTATTTTTAATGTAAACGCCTCCCGCTTCAGCAATTATAAGTTTTACACGCTTTTACACAGATTTGGAAGTTTTGGTCAAAATCGGATGACTTTATTTTATAGCTGCCGTAGGAACTATCGGTCGAAAAGTGGGTGTTTGTGAGAAGAACTTTTTATTTTTAATGTAAACGCCTCCCGCTTCAGCAATTATTAGTTTTACACGCTTTTACACAGATTTGGAAGTTTTAGTCAAAATCGGATGACTATATCTTATAGCTGCCATTGGAACTATCGGTCGAAAAGTGGGTGTTTGTGAGAAAAACTTTTTATTTTTAATGTAAACGCCTCCCGCTTCAGCAATTATTAGTTTTACGCGCTTTTACACAGACTTGGAAGTTTTGGTCGAAATCGGATGACTATATGTTATAGCGGCCATAGGAACTATCGGTCGAAAAGTGGGTCTTTGTGAGAAAAACTTTTTATTTTTAATGTAAACGCCTCCCGCTTCAGCAATTATAAGTTTTACACGCTTTTACACAGATTTGGAAGTTTTGGTCAAAATCGGATGACTATATCTTATAGCTGCCGTAGGAACTATCGGTCGAAAAGTGGGTGTTTGTGAGAAGAACTTTTTTGTTTCTAATGTAAACGCCTCCCGCTTCAGCAATTATAAGTTTTACACGCTTTTACACAGATTTGGAAGTTTTGGTCAAAATCGGATGACTTTATTTTATAGCTGCCGTAGGAACTATCGGTCGAAAAGTGGGTGTTTGTGAGAAGAACTTTTTATTTTTAATGTAAACGCCTCCCGCTTCAGCAATTATTAGTTTTACACGCTTTTACTCAGATTTGGAAGTTTTAGTCAAAATCGGATGACTATATCTTATAGCTGCCATTGAAACTATCGGTCGAAAAGTGGGTGTTTGTGAGAAGAACTTTTTATTTTTAATGTAAACGCCTCCCGCTTCAGCAATTATTAGTTTTACGCGCTCTTACACAGACTTGGAAGTTTTGGTCGAAATCGGATGACTATATCTTATAGCTGCCATAGGAACTATCGGTCGAAAAGTGGGTCTTTGTGAGAAAAACTTTTTATTTTTAATGTAAACGCCTCCCGCTTCAGCAATTATAAGTTTTACACGCTTTTACACAGATTTGGAAGTTTTGGTCAAAATCGGATGACTATATCTTATAGCTGCCGTAGGAACTATCGGTCGAAAAGTGGGTGTTTGTGAGAAGAACTTTTTGTTTCTAATGTAAACGCCTCCCGCTTCAGCAATTATAAGTTTTACACGCTTTTACACAGATTTGGAAGTTTTGGTCAAAATCGGATGACTATATCTTATAGCTGCCATAGAAACTATCGGTCGAAAGGTGGATTTTATTTAGAAAAATTGTTTGTTTTAATGCTAACGTTCGTAAACTATGATGTATTAAAACATTTGCAAGGGTATAAAAACTTCGGCGAAGACGAAGTTAACTTGGCCTTCTCGTTTTGCATATTTTGCATATCCAGTCCGCATGATAAAAATATTTCACAGTTTTGTGATTTTTCCATTAAAAATGGCGTGATGAATCGCACCAAAAGAAATTAAAGTTGACCGAAAGAAGAGAGGAATGAAATGGAATGGAATGATTAGCCAAACGGTTGGCCTGTACTGACGGAGAGGCAATGACAGCATGGATCCTGATTATGTGCCCCTTTAGAAGATGTGACTTCCGATGCTGAGAAAAGGTCCGATTGACGATGATGATAATTTAAATTGAAGTCGTCGATATAAGATACCGTTTGAAGAATGACAAGCTTTGGTCGAGCGCACCGGCGTTACTATGCGTCATGGCTAGAGGGGTTATCCGAAACCCGAACTCAATATTTAAATCGCTCATAACACCCTAGATCGCCAGTATAATTATGCGCGAGACTAACCGGAAGGCCCAGGTATGCCCAGCTATGCCGTTGATGGTCTTACAAGTATCCTGGCCAGACTCCACGGACGTGTATGAAAACCCGTAATGGAAAATAAAATTTTCGCTCTTTTGGGCAAAACCTTGTTTACCTGTTTTTGAGTTGTAGGCCCGCAAAGAAGACCCTATCTACATGGCGACCCGATATAAAAATATTCCAAAATGTATTTGATTTGATAACGGCAACACCAGACCCACTCGAGTAATAGAAATTCAGCAGACATCGAACATGCTTATAAGAAACTTGTTCCAAATTAAAAACGTGCGGTAAAACAAGGAGAGAACTTTGTTCTGAAATTGATTGAAAAATACGCCGGCATACGCTACATGCTTACCCTTGAGTTTAATTCAACTCAATTGTTGGCACTCTGAGTATAATCAAGCTCGCTAAATTCCACTCAGCTCGGGTGATTTGATCGCTTAGCTCGACGACGATAATTCTGAGCGAACGAAAATCATCTCATATGAACAAACTTATGCAAAGACGCATATGCTGAAACAGTGGGTTTGTTCGATTGAAAATATTTGTTCGGGAATAAATATGAACAAAAATGTTGGATCAAAAAACTCTGGTACAACCGCTCGATGTGATTGCGGTTTGAGTTGAGTTTAGTTGGGTTTTGAGTTTTGTGAGATGAATAAATGTGAGTAAAAATGATTTGGACACACATATGTAGCCTGCAAACCGGAGATGAAGTTGGAACTAAGTCGATATGTTTTTTGCACTGTGTTCGGTTACCACAATCAAAAAGATAAATGCTGTGGTTCTCATCTCTACCGATCATTATTATAATAATAATAGCACCGTCGGCTCTTCAAAGTCATTGCACTCCGTGATTAGAAGATAAGTATATTGTTACCTTAAATGTAGAAATATGATTTTATTGTTCACCGGGACTTTTCTTTAGCATTAATCATATTTATACAAACTCTTAGGGCATCTGCCAATGTATTCCCATACGAATATCATATAGGTCTGCGCAGACCTGGTTAAAAGAAGAGTTTGACAGGTTCAAGAGTAGTTTAAAAAATGCCGAAATTTCTGAACCCAGTACAAGATGATTAAGTTTAGTTCGGATTTTTCAATCTCGGAATTCTAGGGTATCTTAGCTTGGGAGACTGCGACTTTTGCTTGAAATATATTATATTTATTTCAACGACACAAGGGATTGGTTTTATCTTGTTATTCGAGCTCGATCTGGTCCGTCTTGCGGATTGCGAACAAAATGCCCGAAATTGACTTCAGCTCGATTTCAAACTCATTTTCGCAATTCAGCAGCTAACTTCTCATGTGGAAAGTGCTATAATACACTAAGAAAAAAAATTTATATTTTTTATATTAATTTTTCTCCGATATATAAAAATATCAAATTGATATGTTAATAATTTCAAATCGATATCTTTTAACAAATCATTACATATTTAGTATCAATCTGAAGTTATTTATTTTAAGTGTATTATACATTTTTGAATCAAACAAATATTACTTTCTTGTCAAAACTTTTTTGAAAAGTTCATTTGATTCAGGTGAATATTAAAGTATATTTGATCCTTAATTTCTCTGTATAGAGAATTCCAAAGCAACTGACAAAAAATCTGTGTTCAGTTTCGAGATTGCTTGCTGTTACTATTTGCTATGACATTGGTATACAGTACTTACTTAAATTTCGTGTCAGGATCCCGTACTTGAAAGGAGCCCATTCACATTAATACAAGAATTTCACGATTGTTCTAATCCTTTCGTACTTGGATCACGTAAAATCAAGTACGATTCGTACTTTAAATTTTAATCCGGAGGTCGATATCAAAACAATTTTTTTTACTCTGTACCAAAGGTATGTAGAGTACATTAAGTTTGTGCAAAAGTATGTAACAGGAAGAAGAAATCATTTCCGTACATATAAAGTACATATATTTCTGATCAGCATCAATAGCCGAGTCGATATGGCCATGTCTGTCTGTCCGTCTGTTCATCTGTCCGTCCGTCGTTTAGCAAAATGTATTGATTTGCCGAAGAAATGATAAAGATCGGATGATCGGCTCTCAAGTTATGAGCAAATAAGTAAACCACCCTCCCCCCCACCACCAACAAACCTTTCACAACTAACACCGCACAACCTAATCTTAGATAGAGAGAGAGAGAAAGATAGAGAGACTAATAGCCTATTTCCACTATAGCAAATATGTACATATTTTCACATATTATCACATATCTAAAAATATGTAACATATTTCCCATAGGAAAAATATGTACATATTTAAAATATGTGTCCATTCACCCGGAATGTTTTCAGTGTTGTAAAAATCAATACTAGCTATTTTTATGTCGATAACACAAAACATCAACCCTGATGCGATCGCAGGTAGGCGCTTTTTATACTCTGTACCGAAGGTACATAGAGTATATTAAGTTTGTGCAAAAGTATGTAACAGGGAGAAGGAATCATCTCCGACCCTATAAAGTATATATTTCTTTGATCAGCATCAACAGCCGAGTCGATATAGCCATGTCCGTCTGTCCGTCTGTCCGTCTGTCCGTCCGTCTGTCCGTCCGTCTGTCCGTCCGTCCGTATGAACAAACAGATCTCGGAGATGGTAAGAGATAGAGGTTTGACATGTATGGGACAAATGTTTCTTATAGCTGCAGGCAGATCAAGTTTATTTTCAATTTTTGCCACGCCCCCCTTCCGCCCCCGCAATTTGGAAAACGGTATATCTTCCACAGTTTTGAAGTTAGACGATTTGTACCTTCTAGAGATAGTTAGTAATTAGTAAAATGTATCGATTTGCCGAAGAAATGATAAAGATCGGATGAGCGGTTCTCAAGTTATGAGCAAAAGTACATCACCCTCCCCCCCCCCCCCCCTCCCACCCTATTACAACTAACACCGCACAATCTTAAAGAGAGAGAGTGAGAGAAAGAGAAAGACTTAGAGATGAGCGCAGCACCAGCATTGCATTCAGCTTCTACTCCAGGTACAGAGTATGTTATAGTCGGGCTTGACCGACTTTCTTACTTGTTTTAAATGTGTTTGATTTTCTTTTAAAATAAAGCATTTGTTTTAAGAAGTTCCTAAAAAGCAAATATGTGACTTGGCAGGACTAATATGAATTCTTGCTCAGACATGCGGAAGGAAAACTTGGTCGCGGTAAGGTACGCCCAGAAAAACACTCATAAATTTCAACCTTAAACGAGAATTCTGGACAAGGCATGGCATAGATGACATTATTTGGTGTTGGTGTCCGTGAGAGCGAACGGATAAGCTAGATCTACAATCGACTACTTTTATGGAAATCATGGTGCGCATAGAGAAAGCCAAGAATTTAATAAACTTGTCCTTATCTTTATTTAGCAAACTAAAAGCAAAACAAAAAATGCGTTAATCAATGTCAAGCTTGAAATTGTGTTTTGTCAATTTGAGAAGTATTCATAGTGTCATATTAATAATAATGTCTCGCAATATGTAAGTTGATTTAATTGATCTAAGCTCTGTAGAATTTTGTTCAAAGATGTTATACACAATTAATTTAAATTCAAATTATCAACTTGCCATTCACATGTTCACGACACTGCAAAATATGTACATATCATATGGAAACGCTCAAAAAAAATATATGTACATTTCGAAATATGTGATTATAGTGGAAATAGGCTATAAGAGATGAGCGCAGCACCAGCATTGCATTCAGATTCTACTCCAGGTACGTTATAGGCGGGCTTCACCGACTTCTCTCTTTCTCTCTTTTTTTTTGCGTATCTCCCTTTTTCCATAATATCGAAAATGCGAGAGAAGGCTTTGCATGCACTTTCCGCTCTGCCATTTATTCTCAGTCCCCTTGCCTACCAAAATCAGTTAAGGAACGAATATAGCTCGAAAATTTGAAAACAAATAGATTTTCTTTCTTAAGTGCGCCACGGCGCAGCCCTTACAAGCAGATAGCGCAGCAAGTGCCATGTTGCTTTTTCAGATGTTGTTGTTGGACTGCTTCCAAACTCAAATTTCGAGCCATGGCTGTCATTTTGCTGTCAATGTTACGAATGGTCATCCTTACTTTTAATCCAAGACTTCAAATAGTTTTCTATTATATAAGCTTGGTCCAGTTGCAGTAAACCATGTTAAATATGTACCATTAGTAGTAAGTGAAATAAAATTTACAATGTTTCCACATTGAATGTGGTAGCTAGTCTTGAATTGTCTTGTCAGCAACAAACTTATTGTGCTTTCATTCGAAGGAAAACGACGGTAGGGATTTAATGGGGATATTGCGTTACGTATAATTTGGCAGCTTTAAAAAAGTGCACGGTTGTTTAATTGCACAGCTAAAATAACAGACATTTCTAATGTCTGTGTACGTATGAGCAATGCATTTACTGGACGTTATTTGAGCGTTTATTTCCATTTTAATTGCAAGTGTCAGCACCATGTTTATTTCTCGGCCACACAAATATTTTTGGTAATTCGCATTTGGTGCATTGCATCGTGCAAAATAAAACAGTGAACCTGTGTTTGGTTCCCCTTTAAAGATCTTAAATGTGGCTGCTGAATGTTCTGCAGTTCTCTTTTTGTTTTTGCTCCATTGTTCCATTCTCGGATTTACATGCAAACGGGTCGCGGCTTATTTGCCTTTCGTCTCTTTTAGAAGGCATTTTTCGCACAAACACACAGAAGCACAAGAGTTGGCCACATGGGCTTGCCCAGTCTGTGCCTCCAGTTGTTTGTGCGCAAATATTTTCTTGATTTTTTGCTTTTTTATTTTTTGGTTAACTTGACTTTCGTCTATTTTCCAACTCGTTGAGGCCGCTAGTCATCATCATTAGCTGTGTGGGTGTGTGTGTGTGTGTGAAATTAGCTTTAAGCATCGCCAACTACACGGTCTCCCAAATGTTCTACTTAACCATTTTCAACTACAGCCTTTTCTATTTCCACAAAAGACGTCGCACATTTCCGTAATTTTTTTAATTAAAGCATAATTTATTTATTAGACGCCTCGCCCGTGCTCGAAAAGTTCAAAACAATTTCATTAAATTAAATGCAGCAAGAGTTGCTGAAGACGTTTGTGGGCCACAAACCTTGAATGGCTTTGTACTATTTGTTTTCTTTTTGGGCAAGTTTAATTGCAAAATGCAATCAAATTACCGTTCTTCCCTCATTTAAATTAAGTTAGTAAATTCGGTTAATTTTGTATATTTCGTAGCCTTTCTTATCCCTGTCGTTTGGCCTACTATTTCGCATTTAAAGTTTACTTTAAACCACAAAATAGGAGCTAGGACCCTAATCATGTACTTCCTTCCCCTGCTCGTCATCATATGTATATTTTTGCTCGAGTGTGTGTGTGTATCTTGGCTAATATAAAACTAAAATAATAAATGACTAAAACGTGACTTTACATTTGAGGCGTTGCGAAATCTTTTCTTGGGCAGCTACTCAACAGACTTTTCATTTTGTGCGGTCTTGGAGTCAGTGTGCAATGATGAACAGTTTTAGATGCATTGCTTTATACGATAGCAAGTAACACAACCATGTAGTTTGATTCAAATGCCATAAGCTTTTAGCTATAAATAGTACATCGTACGGGACCGTAAATAGTGTTGCTAGTGTATAAATCTCCGTGCGCGTGTGTGAGTGTAGTGTTTAAAGTTGATTACGCTTCAGCTTGCTGAAAGACATTGCGTAACAAACTTTCTGTTAAATTGATTCAACAATTGTAACTCTCCGAACAGTATCGACATTTGCATCAAATTGTAATTTTGAATGCATTTTCGAAAATGAACAGTGAGGGAAATGAGCAGTATTTGAAAATGTTTGTTTTTTGGTGCGGCCTTTCATGTTATTCCCATAATTGAATGGGTTTTTAAGAAAATTGCATACAACACTTTAACTTATTCCAATTTTTTTCAGCAATTTGCCATTACGTTAGGATTCACTCCTTAAAAGCCATTATTTCGCCTTTGTCTTCATCAGTTAGAGTTTAACCGCCCACCATAGTATTTTTTTCTAGTTAAAGCGTTTATATGATGTCAAGATATAAGCTTCATGGGAGTTTTTCTCAGAATGATGAAATCACGTTTGTCCCTATTCAAGTGCATGATAAAAATATGCCATCTTTGAAGAGCTCTCTAAAAAAAATTTTTAACAAAAGACTACGCTAATTTAAAATTTTTGTTTTCTTTTTGTAATTCAATAAAGAACAGGGCTGCAAACCGGTTCGGAGTCGAACCGCTCCGGAGTCGGTGACTCCGGTATTTTTGGGAGGTCCGAACCGAACCCTAACCGGAGCAGAAATATTTTTTTTGCCCGAACCTGAACTGAACTAAAAAGTCTAAAATGGGTTCGGTTCAAAAACTATACATTTTTTTCTTTGTAATCCAGTGTTATCAGTAAAATTTCCCATATTCTTATTTGTAAGCCCCGTACGGAGAACGACAGAAAATTCCTTTTCTCACAGTATTTTACATAAATAGAAACGCTTTCTAACAGCACCTGAGCGTCAAAGCAATGCCAATTTGTTTCTTATTATATGAAATACTGTGACGAAAGGAAATTTCTTTCGTTCTCCGTACGGGGCTTACAAATAAGAATATGGGAGATTTTACTGATAACACAGGATTACAAAAAAAGCCAACATTTTCAACAGGAAAGATCACAAACTCGTATTTTGGTCACTGAATTAAATTATCCGTGTGAGTCAGCGAAAACAAAATTATTACTGAACCCCGGTTCGAACCTGAACCTAAGTTCAGCGACTCTCTGAACCCGCTCCGTGAACCCGAACCCAAAAAGTTTGAAGGGATTTTTAAGAGGTTTGCAGCCCTGATTAAGAATGAAGTACTGAAGTACTTTGTCTATTGATTTCATTTGATTGTTTCAGTCAATGTACAACTATTCGATGTAAAATGCTTGTCCCTATTCAGGTGCATGGCAGTGTATTTTGTAAGTGTCCACAGCACAATTAAAAAAATAATTTTTGCACATTTTTATTACCGATTCTTTGGCCGAAAAAAAATTATTGAAATTTTTAAATAATTCTTTTACAGTTTTTTGCTTGTTATATCCGTTACTCGTAGAGTAAAAAGGGTATACTAAAGTCGTGCAAATGTATGTAACAGGCAGAAGGAATCATTTACGACCATATAAAGTATATATATTTTTGATCAGCATCAACAGCCCATTCGATATAGACATGTCCGTCTGTCCGTCCGTCTGTATGAACACCTAGATCTCAGAGATGGTAAGAGATAGAGGTTTGACATGTATGAGACAAATGCTTCTTATACTTGCAGGCAGATGAAGTTTATTTCAAATTTTGGCCACGCCCCCTCCCGCCCCCCCAATTCGGAAAAAAACGTAATATCTTCTACAGTTTTAAAGATAGACCGTTCCTATGTACCTTCTAGAGTTAGTTGGTTATTAGCAAAACGAATAAATTTGCCGAAGAAATAATAAGGATCGGATGAGCGGTTCTCAAGTTATGAGCAAAAATGTGAAAAATAGCCGAGTTAAAAAAGTGTTGCATACTTTTCAGATGTTCACCCTAAGGAACGCAGGAACACTGTTAAACATGTTTTTTCATGAGTAACGGGTATATCGAAATCTGTTAGAGCCAACTTTAACTTGCGCTCTAATTTTTTCATGAAGAGATCCCTAACAACATATAATTTTTGCAAATACATCCCAAGTGTACCTCATGGTGAAAAGTAATAAAACGTTAAATTAGTATGCTTATTCTGCTATATCCTTTTAGAAATAATACACTCATAAAAATCTACAACGAATAATTTGAGTACGAACGCTCTTGAAAAAAAATCTAGTCGCACTTAAATTTTCAAGAATTTCGCTCTTGGAATCGAGACAAATTCATTCTCAATGTGGTTCTATAGGCAAGGGAGTGAAAAAACTAAGAGATACGTTGGCCGCGCTCTTTCAAAGAGACACAGCGCATGCGCAGTTTGTCATTGTCATTTGACCGTGGCGCGCCGACAATTATGTTAAACTTGAACATTAAGATTGGGCAAAAATAAGTGATTAAACGTCTGTTTAATATAATAAAAATGTTTCAAACACCACATTAAAAAATAAAATGAAATAAAAATAAAAAAAAAGGAAAAAAATAAATGCTGCTACGGGGACTTGATCCGCGGTCGAGCTGTTGCGGCTGGCCAAATACCAACCGCGCTGGTTAGTTGTTAGTTGATAGTTGTTAATTGGGGTTGATTTATGATGTCATTAATTAATTAGGGTTCCCAGGTGGCGATCACTAGAATCATGATTCACAAACAGCTAAGCATGAGTGATTTTATTGCTTTTTCACAGGTGTGCACCCTTTTGACAGGTGGGGTTGATTTATGATGTCACTAATTAATTAGGGTTCCCAGGTGGCGATCACTAATTAACTAATTAGATTGTTTGCGATTTGGTGGTGTGTATTGTTGTTGATCCTTTGGGGGAATTGGGTCAAAGGTTCGTTAGCAGGTTGAGTGAGTGCCTAATTGTGTCGTGTGTGTTTGTGTGTACAGTCAAGTGTGTCAAAGGTTGTCTCGTGTGTGATGAGGATCTATTCAAGAGACCCATAAATATTAGAAAGTAAGTGGCAGTCTGGCCGAGGGTTGATAAATGTGTGTTTAACGGAGCGGTGTGTAAGAAGGCGTTTTGTTTTTTGTGATCTGGTGGTGTGTGTTGTTGTTGATCCGTGGGAGAATTGGGAGAAATGTTCGTTAGCAGGTTGAGTGAGCGCTTAATTGTGGTGTGGTGTGAGTGTGTGTGTGTGTGTACAGCCAAGTGTGTCAAAGGTTGTCTCGTGTTTGTGTTTGTCATTGTAACGGACAAATTTGGAAAGAGGGGTGAAGGTTGTGCCGTGCTAACAACTAACAACTACCAACTAAAAACTAGCAAGGGGCTATTACGTCAGCTGTATTTTGTTGTTATTTGTATTGAGTTTCATAAGACCACTTCCCTCATAAATAGATTTGTGACGGTGCGGAGTTGAGATGGCGTTCGGTGTTGATGAAAATTTCGAGAAGAGGGGTTTTATTATTTTGATATATTTCTTGTAGCGTGTTCCCTTAATTTAAGCGCTAGCCCTTGTAATCTTTTGTGATCATTAGTTTGTAAAAGAATCTTTTGTCTGTCAATTCAGTCTGATCATAGGCATACGGTCTTTTCAAGAAAATTAAAAAGTATAGTCCTGGTGTGAGTGATCATCTTTGTTCGTCTTCAAAATTAAATTTATCATCAGCCAGGGGTATTTTACTATTAGTCTAGTGCAGCAATCCACTCTCATCTTTGAAGGGGCCATATGCTTTATTAAGACCACCTACTCTAATTCACTTAAATTGGATTATGAGAGGAGTCCTGGTTCAGTTCCTCTTGAATGATTTCATCTCCTTAAGTCTGATATGAATATCTAGCTTTTTTATTTTCGCTGATAAGTTTCTTCAACGGTTGGGTTATTGGCTTAAGTGCTTAATCCAGTTGAAATTCACTTTCAACTTATTGTATTATATTATTGTATAATTGTAGTATTGTATTATTGTATTATTGTATAATTGTTTATTGTATTATTGTATTATAGTATTATTAAATTAATATTATATTAAAAAATGGTTTGGGGTCATCCAACACTTGCTGCAGGATCACAGGGGCGCCAATGGACCAATCAGAGTGAACATCGAGCCACAAACGATCCTTAGCCAAGCGTGTGAGATAAATTTCCGAATCTAGCACCGGATCCTTCACACCATTCGCATACACACACACACACAAACAACACTGACCGGTGACAAGAACACGTGCAACCATAAACAACCCCTCACCCGATCCTCTCCCACCACTCGATCAGCTCTCTTGTCATTAACACTCGCCCCCAACACGTGCAGGCAAATCAACCGCTCAGTCGAACAATTGGACGAACACCTGTGGATGGACAACAGATGCTGTTCACCCACACACAACCAAAGCAACATTATCCAAGATCAAAATAGTCCCATGTCGAGACGTGTGCCACAAAACAAAAATAGTCACATACCGAGACACGTGCAAGCATGAACAATCACCCCACCCCCAATCTGTGGTCGAATCGTGTTTCCACATCTGTGAACCCCAAGAAAATAAATTATACAATTACCGATCGTCCTCGTGATCCCAAAACAATTAAAACAATACCCCTCCCCCAAATTGTGCTAGAATCGGGAGCGATTCTGGGACAGGGTGTGATCTCAAAACAAATAAAATACTCCCAGGTAGAAAAGATTATCAAAGGAAAGGCAGATTCAGTTCTGGTTAAATGGTTAGGCTTCCCCTATGAGCCCAACTCTTGGACAAACAATGACAATTTACTATTTAAATAAGAAAGTACTCAAAAATAAAAGCATTTTGGTTTCGTTTAAGGCGTTCATATTTATGTATTATGTGCCGGCGACCGTGCGTCCAGTTTTGAAAAATCGTGGAGTAGAGCTTTATTTACTTTGTTAAAGCTAATTTAGCTAGTGTTTAAAATTCGAATTTCGTTGATATAATAAAAAATTGTACTACAATTTCAATTTTATTTGTCGAAATAATAAGAAATGTAACTCAAAAGTAAGAAGCATTTTGGTTTTTCGTTAGATCCCAGAATTATTTCTGATCAATTTATGTAAATAAACGGTTTGAGATATGTAACTATTAAAAGCGTACTATGTGTCTTTACTAGCGGCAACAAAACGGGAAGTTCATTTCTTAAAGTAAAAAATTAGAAGCAAATTTAATTTTTCTTTTTAAAACGGAAAAATAAATATATTGTTAATAAGGGTCACAGTTCCCGCTGCCCACTGATTTTTATCGACAAAAGCTAAATTGAATAATAAGTGTTTTAGCAACCCTGTTTATTTTCTCCGTCAAACACATCTCATTCGAAAGTATGAATTTTTAGGGTGTTTCAACGATTAAATCTCTTAGATAACGCCAGCTAGTTTATTAACAAAAATCGCAAATGAAATAAGGAGACAATTAATGTTTAGCAGACTGCTCACGTCATGTGTGCATCACTTATCCTGTATCGTTGAAGTCACGTCCACCTCTAACATATAAACATGTGAAAGCAAATAAAAACATACATTTTTGGCTGTTAGTTTTGTTAAGTTTTAATTAAATTATTTTGAAACGCGATCAACATTTTGTTAAAGCTATGTGTGATTTGTATGTGCTATAAGATCAATGCAATTGATGAGGCCACTCCAATTTGATTTATTGCTGTTGCGTCGCGTCTCCTCTCCGACTCTCAGTGACAAACATGCTGAGCGGAAAACGTTAGGGCCATACCTTGTCTCGAGGTCTTGCAATCGACTGTCGTAAGGCGTTGTGTTGCTTGATAATATGCAGTCTGCAGCGGGGTATTTATATATATAGATTGTGGAATTTGTCCTTCCCCTTTATTGTTAGAGTCCGTGTGCTTACATGTATTGTATGGGAGTTGATATTCTCGCTTCTTTGTTTTATCCCTCTCTCCCGTTAAAAGCTGTTGTGAATCATCTATAGCTGTTAATTGTTTTAGTTAATACCTATGATGCTGCTAACAGAAAAAAATTAAACTAAATTAAAGATCTGAAAAGCAACAATGTTTTTTTCTGAATGAAGCTGCAAATCCCGCTGAAACCCCCTCCCGCTTAGTAAGCTTTATTTATATATCTCAGCTATAATTCTATAAACATTTTTCTTATAAGCTAGTATTATTGATTACAAATTTTTCATTTTTATATATTTTTTATTATTTGTAAAGAACAATTTACAACAGTTCATCAACTTCTATGTCTTCTCTAAGCCTTTCTATTCTTAAACGCTTCTCCACTGAATCGCTGAGTTGCAGCATGGCTCGAAAGACTCCCCCTTTGACAATTGCGTTGTCCTTTTTGCATTTTTAGTTGGTGCAATTTTCCTTTTTTGATTAGTAAACTTTTATTTATAAATCTTAGCTATAATTCTATAAACATTTTCTTATTAGCTAGTATTTAAAAATTTTTATTGATTACAAATTTTTCATTTTTATATATTTGTTATTATTATTTTTTTTTGTTTGTAAAGAACAATTTACAACACTTCATCAACTTCCATGTCTTCACGAAACCTTTCTATTCTTAAACGCTTCTCCACTGACTCGCTGAGTTTCTCACTCTTTCTTTTCCTACTCTCGGGCGTAACCCTTAATCTGAAATGGCCCCAAGCATATGTACTAATCTTGTCCTCACGAATTTTTCTCTTATCGTCATCACAACTTAAGGTGATTTTGGTAATTTTTTCGGTATATAGTTCATGTAATTTCGATCCGAACATTACCATATTATCAGATAATATTTTGTTCTCGAAAAGACATTCTTTATAACTTCTTAGAGTAAGTTTATCTAACGCTGACTTTTTTACCCCCTTTGATTTTTTAATAATCGTGTCATTATCGAAAGAAAGAGAATACATTTTGGGTCTCAGACCGACAAACTCTTTAATTTGTTTCCCATTGTTCTCATCCTTCATCATCCCCAACTCTTTTTTTATTGCACCTGTCAATACCGAATTTTTCTGCCAACTCTTCAGGATATTCAGAAGTATCAAATCGCTTAGGCACGTCTTTACGAATATCAGCAAAGAAATCCTTAGTTTGGATTAAATATATGAATGAATCAGTATCCATGTAATACAATGAAAGGTTTGAGGGGAATTTAGGTTGCATGTACTCATAATGAAAATCGTACATTAACCATTTTGATAACTCCGAAACTGAAAATCCCAAGTACATTGGCTTGTTGTACACATTATGTAATCGTTTCATTTGAATAGCGTACATATCTTCCGCAAATTTAGCTGAGCTATGAAAATTTATCTTTGCAATTAGTGCACCTGCACCGAGGCGATTTCTATTTGTTGTCTCCCATCTCGTTACTACTTTTATATCTTTCCGCTTTTCAACATTTTCCATGGTTTTTCAATAGACAGCATTGTTCAAGAGTTTGAAAAAGTCTTTCTCGAACTTATTTTTCGCTTCTGTTCTGTGTATAGTATTTAAATCAATGTATGGCTTGAGCCAAGGAGACTGCTTGAACCGTAAGACACGACGTATCTGTTTTAGCTTCAATCCATGCTTTATACACTGCTGCAGATTTCTATAGTGTATTGAATACCTCTCTTTATCCCTAAGATCGGCAATAAGTTTTTTAACCTTTGCGTTTTTTGTAGGCTTTTGGTTGCTGGGGCAAAAAGGAAGGTCATTGTGTTTATCGTGAAGATCATCTGGATATGACAAATCAACCTCATGAATTTACCCGAAATCGGAGGTAGGAGAGATGGAGGTAATATCAAGTGCATGAATTTCTTCATCTTTTAGCCATTGGAAACCACCATATGGGAGATACTGAGACATTGCCCATCCATACAGGTTATTTGCGTTCAAATACATTAAAAATTCAGAAACTTTAGTCGGATCATGATTACTTAGGTATTGTTGATTGGCTTTTACGTACCTTTTACAGCACTGAACTAAGCCCCCTCTAATTCCACACTGGATAAACCTATACATGTCAATGTCTGTAAACAATTGTAATTCAATTTTAGTGGTTTTTAACATCGCATCCCAAGATAAGCCCGGAGTAGTAAAGTAATGAGCAGGATCTAGGGTATCTTTCTTGCAAATCGTTCGAAAGTTTTGAAAAACATCTGTCAGCAAAAGAACGTTAGTCTTAAGGTATATTTCCATAAACTTCATTAAGTTTTTATACCCTTGGAGAGGGTATATTAAAATTGTCCGGATGTTTGTAACGCACAGAAGGAAGCATCTCCGACCACATAAAGTGTATATATTCTTGATCAGCATGACGAGCTGAGTTTATATAGCCATGTCCGTCTGTCCGTCCGTCCGTCCGTCTGTCCGTCTCTTTCTATGCTATCTCCTCCGTCAGTTTTAAAGCTATCTTAACCAAACTTTGCACGAAGTCTTTTGGTACAAATACGCTGCACATTTGTCGGAACCGGCCGGATCGGATGACTATAGCATATAGCTGCCATAGGAACGATCGGTTGAAAAACTAGTTTTTGTGAGAAAAACTTTTTTGTTTTCAATGGTATCGCTCCCAACGCTCGTATTTATAAGTTTTTAATGATTTCACATAATTTCACCAAGCCTTGTCGAAATCGGACAACTATATAAAAGGCTAACTTTTTTGTTTTCAATGCTATCGATCCCAACACTCGTATTTATAAGCTTTTAATGATTTCACATAATTTCAATAAGCCTTGTCAAAATCGTACAACTATAGTATAGCTGCCAACAAAAGTTAGGTCTGAAAAATAGTCCTAGTGAGAAAAACTTTTTTGTTTTCAATGTTATCGCTCCCAACGCTCGTATTTATAAGTTTTCAATGATTTTTCAACAAGTTTTGTCGAAATCGGACCACTATATAGTATAGCTGCCATACAAACTGTCTGGCATATATCAAGCTCCAAGGGTATATAAACTTCGGTCGAGCCGAAGTTAGCTTCCCTCTATTTTTACAATTAAAAACGTTCCACACTTTTTGTACGTGCTTAAAATTCTCTATAGTACACTCCTGATTAGTTAATGTGTTAAAGAAGTTTTCTCTTGGAGGAAGGGAAGTTTCATCTAAGCGTTCTGGAGTATCAATATATTCATATGGGAAAATTACCTTCTTGCGTACGAGATTGAACTGCTGATCTTCAGGAAAGTACTTTCTGATGGTCTTTAAGCTTTCCAGTTTCAAGTTTAAATTATCCAAGCTAGCAGGCATAACTCTAAATCAGGGAATCAAACCGGAACCGGAACCGGAACCGGAACCGTATACCGAAAAGAACCGATTGAAACTCAGAACCGGTACCGGAACCGGAACCGATATTCTTAATTTTTTGTATACCGGTATCCGAGAACCGATATTTTTAGAACCGAAAAGAACCTAAACGTTGTACCGGTACGGTTTCGGTTCTGAGTGCAACCATTAGACAGCGAAACGAGCAGTTAGATTTGGCGGATTTTTTCTCAATTTGGCTGAATTGTTATTTTCAAATCAAAAAGATTCTGGCTTGGCAAAACTTTTGGTCAGACAGTTTAACGTATGATGCCTGATCAAGGTTTTCCTGAGCTTAAAACGTTTACAAAATAAAGATAATGTACTTAAATGGTGGTCAGAAAATTCGACAATGTTTCCGGAACTGTATTAACTATCAAAAGTTATTCTTGCTGCGTAGAACATTTATTTTCCGGTTTATTATAACTCCGCTAGATATCAGATGGACGGAAATACATTGACCGCTATCATGTTTCTAAGAAATAATCATTAATTTAAATTCTTTGTTACTAATTTTAAATAAGTTTAAAGTAAATTGATAATTTATGTGTACATACATGTGTACTGTTGCTTACCCACTTTGATTAAACTTAAGTTTTAAAATTTCTGTTAGTTTTACCGGTCCATACCGGTACGTACCGGTACGATACCGAAATAAAAGGGTACCGGAACCGGAACCGAATACCGAAACAGTAGCAGAACCAAAACAGAACCGTTTACCGAAACATTAGTTTCGGTACGCACCGGAACCGGAACCAGAACCGAAAATCTTTTCGGTTTGATTCCCTGCTCTAAATGAATCCAAAAATCGAATTTCCAAGTCTGAATGCTTACCCTCAATATAAATATATATTTTGAAATTGAAATGTACAACTCTTTGTTGAGAGGTAACACTTGTATTTCCCCCTCGGTCTTTGATAATTCCCTAACAAATAAATGAGCATCGTAGAGAGAAAAATTGTGAAAAAACACAGGAACAAAAGATGCAATTTTATAGTTAATATTACAAGCATTATGTGCTGCCCCTCTAAACTTGACAATGATAATTTACACAATCATTCTCAACTAATTCTTTTACAGACTTTATTTAAGTCCACGCCAAATAAGGCATGTTAGGAATTTAAGACCTCTGCGTTTCTTAAATTTATTTAAAAAAATTTCTTTTTTGAAGTAAGATCAAAGTCTGCATAAACATACAAATGGCACATCTAAGGTACGTGAAAAGCTCTTAAGTCTTAGGCCCAGCTGTTGGGAGGTGGTCACCACTTTGCAGTGCTCTGGTCGCTGATTAATCTCTTGAACAGGTAGACATTGTTGGAAAAAGTAGATACTGGTCAGTAACGTACAATCTAAAAATATATGAAAACAAAAAATATTTTATATTGTGTAGATTAGTGAAGGGAGTTAAGGAATTCAAAGATAGAATCATGTGTAACTCGATTTAAAATAATTAAAATACTTACGCTGATAGATTTTTGATCCAGGCATAATGGGTACGATCACCTTCTTCCAATAGCATTAGATCGATGTGTATTGATCGCTCTTGCTGAGTTAGATGTAGTGGACCAATCACCTGGTTATTTTCCTCATCATATCCAAACACATTTACACTGATGAGTGGATTCTGCTTCTCGAAAATGGAAATCTGCTTCAGGGGGAGGGGGAAATCCATGTTTTCAAAGTTCAGTGTAACATTCTCATTTATTTCCCCAATCAAATCAACCTTGTAGCTCGAACATTTATTACTGTTTTGAGTACATGGTTTAAGGGCTGATTTAAAAAAAAACATTTAAAACAAAACTCTTCATAGTTCTTAATATTGATGATCGCAGTTTTCGCACCCATCTTGTTTGGTGTTTTAATGTAGCTGGAGGCTACACTCAGTGGAATTTACTTGTTTATGTTCATTTCAAGTCTTATAATTTTGGACAAAGTCCATCCACTATCCCTCTCTTGAAATTCATCCATTTTAGTGCGTATGATTACCGAATGCTCTGCAAAAAACTGCTCCACATCCATTGATAATAATAAGGGAGTCATCTCGGTTTGATGTGATTTAACATCCAGGGACAGTTCAACATCATTATCTATAATCTTCATGTACATTCCGAAGAACTCGAAATTTACTTAGATGAATCATACACTTTTAGAATATTTTTCATTAGCGGTATCAATGCTGATCCTGCCTCACTCAGAAACTCCTCAGGAGTAAGCACATCGCCCCTCGAATTTTCGAAAGAATAACTGTTTAAACGATTTTTAAAACCGGATGAAATCAATTTTACTTTCGGATTACTAGCGTTTATCTGAGTAAACGCACGACACTTATGATTATTTGATCGTACATGATAATGCCACAGCTTGCTGTTGATATTTTGCATACAAGCGGTACAAAATATCACTTCAGAAACGCGATTGGTTGTCAAAGCCATAGTTTAATTATTAAAGGTAAAAGTCAAACTAAAGGCCACACATACGCACACACAGATGTTGAATCTAGAAATGTATCTCAACACACACTCAACACACAAACAAACAAATCACTGACAGGCGACATCATACACTCGCCCAACAACACGTGCAACCAAAATCAACCCCTCAGGGGAAACACCTGACCAGGAACAAAAGACGCCGGCCCTTAAACAAATCGAATCCCAAAATCAGACAAATTCATGTGCCATTTCAATCACACCCTCGCATACTCTTGTTAGAGAGAGAGAGAGGATCAAATATCGATGAGAAAGCCACACCCCCCTTCGCTCACAGTCCACACAGATCCCACATAGAATCCCTGCTTTAAGCAAGTTTTTAAGCCTTTTATTTTTCCAAGACACAAGAGAGAAAAAATAGCGAGGGAAATAGCGGGGGAAATTAACAATGCGAGTAAGAATTAGTGTGGCCAGGTTTCACGAAATATGAGAGTAACATTACCCTACTACTCAAATGGTTAAAGAGACACAAGATCAGTCTCGTTTCCCTCTCTGTCAGACGAATTCACTGAGGAGGAAGCAGATGTGGCGACAAACGTGTGACCGCACTCCATCTAGCGCTAAAGTGCCAGCAGTCAGCTCTAGCGGTGCTCTCATACAGACACAGTCATGGACAGAAAAAGAACTAGAACGAATAATTTTGAGTACGAACACTCTTGAAAAAAATTATTCGTCCTTGAATTTGCAAGAATTTTGGTATTGGAATCGATCTAATTTTGTTGTCAATTTGGCTCTTATAGGCAGGGGAGTGAGGGGAAGCGAACTTTGAGAGAATTGGGTAAGACACGCTATCACAAAGAGAGTGCATACGCAGTCTGTCGTTGTCATATGTAAGCGATCGGCCGATAATTCATTTAATATTGAATATCTCTAGTGTGAAGAAGTAATCGATTAAAAGATTGTATAAAATTAAATTATCTAGTTTACACATCACTAACAACTATCTGTGCTCGATACTGCCGCCTTTTTATATCTTACAATGTAAGACTTACATCCCTAACTCACACACTCACACTTATATCTCCACTGTGACACTCAATTTTAACGGCAAGCACTCCGTTTTTCATAATTCGAACTTAAACCTAATCTGTGTTTGTTGGTTGTTGATACCTTCCTCAAATCGATAAATTATTTTGATTATAAAATATCTCAATACTGTGGGAGATATGGGAAGGCCCGTGTCAAAAATTTAAGATAAAGATAATCTGCCTGGAAGTATAACAACTTTATGTCCCTTATATTTCAAACTTCTACCTCTTACCATCTTTTGAGATCTCTTCGTTCAAACCGATAGAAAGACAGCATAAACAGACTTTATAGAGTCGGAATTGACTTCTTCTCCCTGTTACATAATTTGCACTAACTTTACATACTAAGTGTACCTTTGTTGTGGAGTATAAAACCCTATCTATTCAACTGAAATGTTCACTTAAAGGGTTGTTCATTTAACCTTAAAAGTGTCATCATATTACGCCAATCCCACATTTTAAAACACTTGTAAAATAATTTGTTTACCTTTTAATATGTTACATTTACAAATCTTATTAAAAATCATAAAAGCTAAGGAAGTACAGAAGCGAAATATACAAAATATTAGCGGTAAGTCTTGTTGTCACATACACAAAACAGTGTTCCCTTATACTCTAATATAATCCTAAAACATACAAATATTTCGCTCGGATACATATCGTTAAATGTGCTTAAGTTTATACAATCAACTAGCCAGAATCATATTCGTTTCAGATTAGATTTCCAAATTAGCTCTTGATTACTAACAAATTTATAGCTGAAGAACTAACTAACTGGACACTTCTTGACAATGACTAACACTTTTTGCAATGTATACCCTTTTACCACGCTCTTTCATATTCTTTTAGCTGGCTTAAGCAAAACTTTGAGCAACTTACGAACCGCGGCAAGTTGGCAAAATTTTCTTTTCGTTTTCTTTGTCATCAGCTAATCGGGATATTTCTATGCTGGGCCTTGGCATCGGTTTATTTTGGAGCAAATGATTTGCAGCACACAAAACTACGAGCCGAATGCAATGCTTACACCAATGTCACCTGGACTGAGTCTTATAGCTCTACGTTGATTCGCTGGCGCCGTACAACAGATTGTCCAATTTTAATTTGTTAATCTTATCGCCGCGTGCTCCATGTCCTGGCCGTCCCCAGAAAGTTTCGAAGGTGTCGAAATGCTGGTTGCAAAGGTCTCGATCCAGCTGCTTGGAAACGGAGACGGAGCGACGCTTTTGGGATATTTGAACATTCAAGTCGTGCAGATAGCGCACATCGGCAGCCGTTTGTATCCTGCAGGGGTTGGCGGTGGTTTGGGTTTGGGTTTTTGATTTTGTTTTTTGGGTTCGATTTGCAATTATCGTTGCACGGGGATACATAGAAGATTGGTATTATGATTTGGTTTTGGTTTTGATTGGTGAGATTGGGTTTGCTCTTTTGGTTGCTATACTTTCACTTGGATTACAATGGATAGTTTCTTGCTGAATGAGCGGCAAAAGAAGTGGGGTAGAGAAACCATTAACAACACAAAATGACAGACCATAAAGATGGGGGTGGGGACGAATGGGATTTTCAAAATGGCGCAGAGCAAGCAAATGAGAAACGGAACTGATGGGGGCGGAAATGGGGGGTATGACCTAGCGGATGTGCAGGGTCAGCCGCTTGAGGCAGCAGCCCGTGGACGTGACTTGGGGGCAGTTGCAACTGCAACACGGCAGCTTGGGCGGCCGCTTCATGTGGCTGATGTTCTTGATGATGCTGTTGATGCACTTATGGTTCTTGGGCTTGTGCTTGGATGCGTACCTATCATGCGAGGGTGTCCTCTTGGTCACATCAGTGCTGGACAGGCTAATGGGTCGATGCATGCCACGTCTGCGTGCCAGCAGGGGCACCAGCTCCACTCCGCCTCCGCCGCCTACAGTGCTGGCATCGGGCGTGGCAATACTGGTGACAGTGGCAGTACTGCCTGGACAATGGCCACGGGTCAGGCGTGGACACAGCTTGACTGGCTTACATTCCTGAGGGCTTAGATGATGCACTATTTTGGGTGGCGGTCCGGGCGGCGGTCCAGTCGCCTTCTTAAACGGCGGCACAGGTTTCTGTGGGCTATTCAGGGCGTTGCAGGTGCAGGTGCATTGCTCGCAGCAGCGTGGCGGCTTGGGCGCCTTGCTGGGTCTCGATTTGCGAAATGTATTCTTCTCCGCAGGCGTAACCGGATTGTCCTGATCCAGTTCCTTTAGCATTTCCTTATTAGTCCAACCCTGAAGGGGAATTTATGAAGGTTAAAGTGAGTGTGTACAATGATTGTTGGTCGACCTACCAATGATTTCATAAATGTATGGCCCACTTCCTTGGGGCTGCGCCAGGGTTTGCCCCCAGGACCCGCCTTGCCCCAGGGCTCCTTGCATGGCTGTCAACGACGGTTAAATCAAATATATCAAATTAGTAATGTCACGCCCTCTGAGGCGTAATAAATGTCGCTCACCGGCTTTTCCAGTTTGGCCTGCAGCCGCTTCTTCTGTGAGGCCAGCTTTTCCTGCAGCGGGCAATGTGGCGGCTCGCTCTCACTTACGACAATCTTGTCAAGCAGCGGCTTTCCCTTGCAGGGTGGCGAGGGTTTGTATCGCAGCTCTATGTCCACGTGTCCTTTATTGCGAAACGACATTGATGGATGTTCTTTCAGCTGAATCTGTAGGCTCTCACCGTTCCCGCTCTTGGCCAGGCCAACTCCCACCCCCGCGCCTGGCTTATGGGGTATCTCACGTTCACAAATCGTTACAGTGCTGCTGCGTGGTCCGCTTTCTTGCAGATGGTGCACGGAATGTGCATGGGCCAGACGACCACCTGGTGGAGGCCCCGGTGGAGGATGGTGATGATGATGGTGATGGTAGGCTGCCAATGGATTATTGTGACACTTCTTTTGCATGGTGAAGTAATCGTTGTAGCGACACGGTTGCAGTGAGTTAATGCGGTGGGCGGTGGTCTGTGGATAAAACGGATGGTTCTGACATTCCACTCCAGAATATCTTTGAGCTTATACTTACCACAGTGGGCGTCGAGTGAAGGCCAACGGCTGTGATGTCCTTTCGGCGAACCTCCATGTTTGGTGCCCCGCCGCCAGGTCTGCCCCAAGGACAGTGTTGCAGGAAGAGATCATAATACTGCAGGAAAGTTAAAGAGACACACTAAGTGCTTGCACTGAGAAAAAAATCTTACAGATCGCGAATGTAAAGCCAACTTCGTACAGCTAAATACTTGAAAGATGTCTCATTTAATATCCATGATATACTTAGGTATATAATATAAGTTATATTTAAGAAAACGGTTAAAAGGGTAATTGGGTAATTTTAAGTTAAAGACGTTTCTAAAGTAGTATAAGCCATATCTCAAAAATTACACTAGTTTACAGCATTTCCGATCCCGACCAACTGGCAGTCATTTCAAAATCCCTTTGCTGAGTCCAAAAATGCAGTCCAAATATTTTTTAGTGGAGCCGTTTTCGAGCAATCGCGGAAAAAGTAGCTTTAGAAAGAAAATAATGTGTATAAACCAATTCAGTATTGTATTTTAGTTCATTCATCTAGGAAAAAGGCAATGCAACAAGAATATAGATAAATGGAAGGTTTAAGTTAAGCAAAGATATTATTTAGAAGAAGAAAGGATAAAAGAAGGAAGAAAAGAGGGTAAAAAAAAAAAAAAGAGAAAATATGGAAGAAAGAAAGAGAAAAAAGAAAAAAAAAAATTATAATATTAAAATAAAAAAAAAATATAAAAAAAAAAAAAAAATTAAAATAAATATATAAAAAAAAAAAATTAAAAAATTTTAAAGTCAAATATGAAGATAAATAGAAGAATAAACCGGGAGAAATAGAAAGAGAAAAATGAAGGAGAGCGATTGATGTTGTTTGAAATATCTCAGTTAAATAGATGAAATCACAGAGTCTTAAATAAATGAAGACGACGAGATATAATAGAATGGGAAAGGGTGGAGAAAACTTTTGTTTAATTAAATACAATTATAGTTTTATACTTACAAATTAAATTTTGGTCAAAATCAGATGACTATATCTTATACTCATAGGAATATCAGTGAAAAGGGTTGTGAGAAAAACTTTTTGTTTTTAATGTAAACTTCAGAAAATATTTTATTTTACAGTGTGAGTTTTGGTCTAAACGGATGATATATCATACTATGAATATTAGTAAAGGGGTTTTAGAAAAATTTTTTTAATAGTTAAATATTATTAAAAATTTGGCGATAAAACGAGTTTTAATTTAGAGTGCAGAAAAATGAATATTTTGGTCTTAGTGGTGCTGATAGTTTTTGGCCGAATTAATTTGGCGATGAGTTTGGTTATGGTTTGGCGATTTACAAAAACAAAACACATAAGGTATCACATTTTTAACATAAAAGGATTTTAAGGATATAAATTTTAACTGCGCTATTTAAAACGATTGAATGTGGAATAAAGACTTGAGAATTACAAGCAACCGTTGCTTCTGCTCTCAGACAGAAATTCTGTCACAGAATCATTACAAATAACCCTTTTGTTGCCCGGTCTGAGATTCACAGCGTAGCACAGTCGTCAGTCACATCAGTCCCCCATTGTGTTTTCACAATATAAAAAACATATGTTTGTTTAATTCGTTCTTTTTAGGAATAATAAAATAAATGCGGGGAACCAGGAGCAAGCTAGCAGGGCAGCAGTAGCGGCAGCAAGCACTAATTTGAAATTTTATGTGTGAAACGCTTTTTTATCCCCGAGAAGAGACTTTTTCGTAACTCCCAGAATAAACTCATTCTCTCCTCCAAGAAGTGTCGCAGAGTGGGACATTTCTTCCCGAAGAAGATGAGAATCTGATAAACATGCTATATCGCCAGAGTGAAGCGACACCTACTGGAAGAATCGCATTCTTATCTTAAGCAATAAAAAATGTTTGCTGGGAAACGTCATGACATTAAACATGAACAACAAGCAAACAAACAAGTGCCTATGAGAGAAGAAAAAGCCGAAGGCACGCGTCGCACAATGCTTGGTGAATTTAGCGTTGCAAAAATAAAAAATTATGGTCGATTTTTTTTACCAGCTTTAATTTAATTTAATAAAGGGAACCCCAGATAGCCCGAAAATGTTCGGTTTATTGAATTTGAATTATTTGAATGGTCGGAAATGATTCCTTCTGCCTGTTACATACATTTGCACGACTTTAGTATACCCTTTTTACTCTACGAGTAACGGGCATAACAATTAATGTCTGGCGCCGATTTGCGTCTTACGAGTATAAGCGACTTGAACATATTAATATGCAAGAATACTCCATGTATTTGGATCACATCACACTCTATCACATTTTCTTTTGAATTTTTCAAATATCTCTTTCTGTTCAAAAATTACGATTTTTGCATTAAGCGAAACCGGCCACTGTGCGTCGTGAGAGAGCAAGCCGCGGAGCGTGCCATTGATAGAACACACGTGTTCTCTCTCTCTTTGCGTGTCGGCTGCGATGCCGGCAGAATTATGAGTTTCTATCCCAAGGGATAGGCTTTTGGCATTTTGGGCACCACTGGTCTAAACTCATAATGAATCTTGCAAATTTCGACTTTTTTTGACATTAATGACAATAACAACTCATTATTAAATTTGAAAATTTTTGGATCTATAAACCTACACTTTCTATTTACCCGTCGATAATTAAGAACTATTAAATCTTGACGACAATCTAAACTCATAATAAAATTTTTATTTTTTACCCGTGTATTTTTTCGTCTATGTACACCTTAAATTTACCCATCTGTTTACTTGTCTATTTACACGCCTGTTTAACCATCTCTATGACAATCTGAACTTATATGGGCTAATCCTGCGTTGCGGACGTTACAATTGTACACAAATTTGCTTCTTAAAATTGACACAGCTGGCGTCCTCTTTGGTATATTTGAAATACTTTTGGTGCAAAATGCAGTTCTTTAGGAGTACTTTCAAACCTAATTTAAGATAATAGGTTATCTGTTTTTGAAAAAATGTTATGCTTGTTTAAAGTTCCGTTGGTAAAGGACGTTACAAAAAATGGAAGTCAACTTTGAGGCTTATGTGCATTTCCACATTTTTTTAGTGAATTTTGCATAATAAACAAAAAAAAAATCTAATAACAAAAAATTTAGTAGAATATATGACCAATTCAACCCAGCTTTCAAAAGAATGATAAGTGGTCCCGTTATTAAAATATCTTAATTTTTGTGCTGTTGCGGACGTTACACTTTTTCCATTGACCCAAATAGCATAACAAAAATTTTTTTTTCATCCGATTGACTTGAAACTGGGTTTGTAAGCTTAGTACGCGAAATAGTTCGACACGTGCTTTCCAGATTTTGAAAAATCCGCCCACGAGGAAAATTTCCGTAAAATTCTGCTTGCAAAAAAATTATTTTTCATCCGATTGGCTTGAAATTCAGTTTGTAATGATAAAACTCGAATTCATTTGGGTTTTCATTTTCCGATGTTGGAAATACCGATTTTTATCGATATTTATCAATTATTAATATTAATATTATTTAAACACACTTTTTGTTACTTGGAGGTTATGTTTTTCGGATTATCGACAACCTAGAGCAATTTAGAGCCCAGATTCAGACTCAGCAGGCAATAATCCATTATAAAAAAAATGTTTGAGCATTTTCTTGCCGTTGCGGACGTTACACATTTTCACATTAACTTTTTTCAAACATATGTGTAATAAAGGTATATTTTTTTCATCAGTTTAAAGGGCATAAAAAACTCTGTTTAAGTTTGGATAACCGAATTATTAAAATTCATTCTGCTAAATTAAAAAACCCCAATTTTCCGTTGCGGACGTTACACACAGTAAACCGATTTTTAGTTTAAATTTTTAATATATATTAGATATCCTACAAATATAATGAGTATCTTAAATTAAAGGAAATGAAACAAACTTTAAGTTTTGCTAAGCGGAAAATACTATAACGACTGTTTTTACCATTTTTGTGACCAATAAAAAAACCCTTTTTTTTCAAGAATTAATAGAAGCAAGAGGAAGATGTAGGTATGCCTCTGCCAAGAGCAGACAAACCACCGTAGAACAATATTGCTTACATATTTTGAAGCTTGAATATGTACCCTATTTTTCCATTAACAAACATTTGGATTTTGGACAACTTTAAATTTCAACCCTTGGTTTAAAAATTTTCGGATTAGCCCATAAAGCGATTGGCCTATATCCCTTGTTTACCCGTCGAAAATTGCCAACTATTAAATAGTTATAACATTTTTTAAATTTTCTTCTTTTTTTAGGACCAATTGGATTTTTGGTAATTTTTTTTAACTGCTATTCTGCTATTCAGGGTGGAAACAAATTCAACATATCAAGATTTATAAAAATCCATATAGCGCTTCTTGAGATATAATTGTTGTAACAAGCACGTTTTTCATTCATATTTGTAGAAGAGATATAGATTACGCAGGCTTACTTATACATACATCCCAATACACTACAAATAGAATGAGATTTACAACATTGTATAATTTTCCTATTCCTGATGAACTCTTAAATTCGTTTCTAAGTTTATTTTCAAGTGTACAAAGTGCAAGTCACCTACATCCTGAAGTTGACTTATGCTCTATCGATTTCATGCTAGCCCATTTATGCTTCAGTCTCATTTGAGTGTGTCACTCCGTGTGCGCACAGTTATTTTACGGAAATTGGCGAAACCCCGCGTAGCCTGATTGCCATAGCCATTGTTTTGTAGGTTGTTGTTATAGTTGCAACGAGGAACAATTTTGTTTCACCCATATTTGAGACGGCCCGTAACTCAGTTGCAGCCGCTTTATGGCCAAATAATCAGCCAGAATTCAGTCACGCAAGGGAGTCGGAGCTCAGTGAGTGCCTAACTTGGTTCTGGTTGGGACACTCGTTTTGATTTGATTACTGAAGTCAGAATTGTCAAAGGGTTTGTTGAACCAAATACCTCATGGATTTATTACATGTTGCTTGGCATAGGTCTTTGAACTCATCGCGTGGGCGCCGGAAGTTGTTTCCCAAATTCGGTTCCGAAAGGTACTAAGCTAAAGTTCATTCTCGATTAGATCGAGTACAATCAGTGTAACCTTACTTAGAAAATGGGTGGGGGCTACACGGCCAAACGAAGCAGCTTAAGCCCGTAAGGCGAATTTCCAGGACGCACGAATGTCGAGCTTTGCATAAAAAAAACAGATTTAAACAGCTGATGAGCAATTTATTTTTCTTTTCTTGACTTTCAGAAGTGACACAGCGTTTTCACATTGATAGCTTGTGTGGATCGCAAGCAGATTTGGTGAGTCTAAATTGAAAATAAGCTACATCGAACAAATTGCAGGCCAAAGCGAAGCGCAACACAAAGTACTACAAAAAATAAGAGTATTTTTAAAAAATAAGAGTATTTTTTGTAAGGTTTCTTGTAATTTTTTAATTTTAGCCTCAAGACTCACTCCGCCAAGGATCAGATCCAGCTCCACAGTGAGGTGAGGTGATTTTTTTATTGTTTGAACTGTAATTTAATAAGCACTCTTTATGTATATGGGTTTTAGCGACCTGTTTTTGGTTTTAGTCAAAGTTTGTTTAGCCGGCTCAAGGTCAATGGTTAATTATTGTTTAATAATTAACACAAATCACAAACATAATTTAAAAAAAATTTAAAAAGAAATTTAATGTCGCTTTTTCGAAGATCTCTCGATCCTCTCAGCAGACATTTTAAATACAAGCGGCTGACAAATCATTGTGACCCTACACTGAGACAAAAAAGGATAGTTTTTGATGATCCTCAGGATATTTTCGGTATCCATTTAGACTGGATAGTTAACTATCCGTTTTTGGGATCCACTAGCTATTTTAAAAGTCGATTTATTTTCGCTTAAAAAAATATATATCAGAAAAAAGATAGTTCTTGATCTTTATTCTTCATCCAACTGTGCTGAAAATGTGAAAAGGATATTTAAAAAAAATAGATATTAAAGTGGATATTTCGAACATCCATTCTACGGGGATCTTTTTTCTGTGTACTATTGGGCGGCCGTTTTGGGTATAAGAACATGATTTGAGTTAATGTTGTTCCGTTTTCAAGAACATTTTAAACTCACCTGGGAAACAAATTTTATTGCACTTGGACCAGGTGTGGGCGATTCCTCTCATTTGGGTGGAATAGGAAACGGGCACATACCTCTTTTGATTGGAAGTGAAGGGGGCACGACTCCTGGATATGCGTGCCCGCTGCTTCTCCCTCCACCCATATATCCCATAGGAATCAGAAACATCGCTTCAACGACTCACTTCACCTGATTCGTCTCACTTTACAGAAAAACACAGCAAAATTGGTTCGGATTTAACGGGGATTTGAGCCCTGTACCTTATGCACTCAACGTATGGAATGACGCGCTATACAAATCAGCCGTTGAACAGTGTTGCAGATGCACGTCTAGAGGGCTACTTATGCTTTGTTGAGCAGACAAGAGAGAGATCAAAAAGAGAGCCAACTCGCTCTCACCCGTTCTCTCTCCTGTATATCTCTCTGCTGAAAACCGGCATTGTTGTTGTTAAAAGCAAACATTTTTCGATGGAAAACAACTTTACTCATTCCAAGAACATTTATAACATTTGTTCTCAAAAATTTTGAGAACGTTCTGTTCTTATTTTAAGTTGAAGCAACTTATTTTTTAAACACGTTTTTTCCCTCTGCGCAGTGATTTCTTTTTAATCCCAAACATCGAACATAAACTGCGTAGTAAACGCTTTTCTACGCCCTACGAAACTGTTAATGCGTTCAAACCCCATGTTTAAGAGGTACCTTAATAATGGAAAAAGGGATTTGAGCGAATTCCAAATTGCATAAATTTTCAAGGACAATATTTTGAAAGAAGGTTGGTTTGGGGCTTTGGGGCTGTATAGCCAATTTCACATTTTTACATATTTTGAAAATCAATAAAGGCATTTTCCTTAAAAAATTTTTGTTATTATTAGCTATTTCCGAAATACAAATGGCACCCTACTCGGTTCTTAGTACGCAGCACTGCATTAAGAGCGGCTAACTTTGCAAAGACAATAGATCGGTCGGAAAGACAGAGCTTCGCTCTAAAATAAGATTAGATATTATCCATTTCAAAAGGATCTTAAGGATCTGTCTTTTTTCTGTGTACTTGCACCTCACTGCTTACTACTTAGTACTCAGACAAACTAAACCATTCGCTACCGAAATTGACAGATAATTCCAATGGGGGTTAGCGTTTCGATGCCAAAAAAACACCAAATGTGAAATGGTCACACTGGCACACTGTCACCTCTGATTTGCTTGCACTTGAATTCGGTTAGATATATTTTTAAATATTTAGGGATATTTCAAGGATAAAGGGATTTCATCCGTCTGTATATTAGTCCGTATAAGCAAACTAGCCTTTCATTTAAATAGCAATCGAGTTGAAAATTTATCAGAACTATTTTTACTTCACGCTGCTAATAAGTCGGAACCGCTCGGATCGGATGGCTATTTCTTTTAGCTCCCATAGGAACGATCGGTCGGAAAATGTATCTTAGTGAGATAAACTAATTTGTTTTTAAAGGTAGTGTGCTTACAGTTTGCTTTCGAGTCTTATCAAATACGGAAGACTATCGTAGAGCTGCTTGGGTAGCATAGTGGGAAGATGGCATAGATAGTCGGAAATGGCTACATTATCTAGGCTCGTCATGTTGATCAAGAATATATTATCTGTTTTTTCAGACACTTTCTTGTGCCGTTAACAGATGTATAAAAATTACAGAGTCGCTTTTGGCCCCGACATATTTTGAAAACTTAATAAGTCCGTCGAATACAAATTAAAATGTGTATACCGGAACATGTTTGTATTTTAAATGCCAGACAAGGTGAAAATTCTCTGAACATATCGGTTTTGATACTAGCTTTTAACTTTAACAGCGTCTGGACCCACCTCCTGTTTGTCCTTCTCCTTGCGGGCACATTCCTCAGCTTTCCGCCTCCGCCACATGCGTAAACTCTCCTCGGCATTCTTGCGCTCAACCAGACGCTTCTTCTCATCACACCACATCAGGGGATGTTGAATGTGGTCATGGCAGAAGTTACCTCCCATTTCATCGCTGGTCGTCATTCTGTCTATCTCCTTGTCCGGGACCTGGGATAGCGGAAGTAGCGACGCGCTCAGCAAATGCCGCGTTACTGATTCAGTCTCGTGCTCAACCCAAACTCAAGGAGCCTCACAGTTGGCTGAGCTGATCCAGCCGTGCCAGGCACGGAGGCTCAACTTTTTGGCCCAAAACCACTTTGGTTGTCTAGGCAGCGTCACCTGGCTATTTATAGCCTAGGTTAAGGCAGAGTAGGGCTGCACGTGAGCACGGGGACGGCGAGCATCTGTCCTTGAAGTTGTTGTTGTTGTTTGTCAAGTTAAATCAAGGCAGGACGCGATTGCATTCCCCTCTGCGTAACGGCAAAGTTGTCGGGGTCGCTGCTAATTTTGTTGGCCATTTAAATATTTTGCCACTAAACGGTTCCGGGCGTAACGAGACTTGGACATAAAACATATTTATTTTGTATCACGCCAAATTGTGCCATGGCTGCCTCAAGTTAACCCAAATCCTTGTGGTTTTATGGATTAAAATGGATCGCTTTCAGAAGCTATCAATGTTGTCAGAGGAAAGCTTGCGTGAGTTGAAGCCAAACTCATTGTTGGTTAACATTAAATTCACTTAAAATTGGCGCGGTGCTGCACTGCAAGCACATATATTTGTTTGCCCCAATTCCGATATCAGCACCCAGTCACGTCCAAAACTATTTCACTAGGTCGACGTGGTCATTGTTGTTGCTGCCGTCGACTCTTTGGCCAATATGCTGCATAGTTCCTTTGAGGCTACGTGTGCTTAATGTTTGTTTGATGTGTCCGTATCTTAAGGTCTTTACAAATTTACGTTATTTTGTTCAGTGCTTAAAAAATTCAACTAAGTCTGCCAAGCCACTGCATTTTTAAGGAAGTCCAAGGGGGGGTGTTCCAGAAATCTATATATGTAGTACCTTAGATGCATGTACTTTTGCTTTTCAAATTAAACTGCTTGCCCTTGTACATGAATCATGTGTATAAGAAAATTTTAGTCTTGATTTTTGTGTCTGTTTTAATCCTGGGGTTTGCAAAAGGTCACTTTCGGTTACGCTACCTTATAAACTAAGAAATAAATCCAAGAACCTTGCGCTTGAATCCTGTACAAAACCTAAATTGTTCGAGAAATATAATTATGCTTTGTAGTTAATGCAAAAGTATTCCTCAGGGAGAACAAATATTATTCTTGATCAGCATCAACAGCCTAGTCGATATAGCCATGTCCGTTTGTCCGACTGTCCGTCCGTATGAACAAACAGATCTCAGAGATGGTAATATAGAGAGGTTTGACATGTATGGGACAAATGCTTCTTACACTTGCAGGCAGATAAAGTTTATTTCCAATTTTTGCCATGCCCCCTTCCGCCCCCGCAATGTGAAAAAAACCTCATAACTCCCACAGTTTTGTAGATAGATGATTCGTACCTTCTATAGATAGATAGACTGTACATATCAATCAACATAATAAGCAAAAAACAAGCATCCATAAATACAACCAACCCTTGTGCAAAACTGAAATAAATGCTATATAATTCGATTTACTAAACACCAACCTTATGATCATTTGTTTCAAATTAATTCTCATAAAAGGAGGGATAAATTAACGCCTCCTCTAAACTATAAGCTTGTAATCAACGTTTGCTACTTTGCTTCTTTTTCCCGTTCCGACTTTGCTGCTGGATTTACCTTTAATTTTCAACCAGTTCCACTCACATCCAACTCACTCTCCACCCACATCCTACCCGCTCATCGTCCACATCCTACCACATCCCCAAATCCATCCCACTTGGCACTCACATCCCATTTGCATCCCATACACTTCCCAACCACTTACCACCACCATTCCACCCACTTGCCAATGGGCATCCCGGCGGTATTTCCAGCATCGGAATATAAAAAAATAAATAAATTCTCATTTTGACCCTACAAACTGAGTTTCAAAATGAAAAATAAAATTTTCCCATGCAAACTTTTCCGACTTTGCCGGGTGGAATTTTCCAAAACCCCGTCTTAGTACGCACTTTCACCACTAAGCGTTCAGCTTTATATATCTTACCGCTTAGGCTGTGCGTTGATTGCCAATTAGATGGCATTTACACGATAAAGCAAACTTCATGAACTTTTTTTAGTAGGCGAGACATACAAGTGTGATTCTACACATTTTGTTGAACAAATCTAGTAGGTTTTCCTTGATATTCAAGCCTACTATGAGAACTTTATGAAGCTTGCTTCATTGTGTAAATCCCGACAATGCCAGTCAGTGAATCAGTCAGGACCAGGGCTCAATCCCGAAACGAATTTCGGTTCCAAATCCAGTACCGGTACTTCCCGAAATGAATGTTTCGGTGAAAGGTTCTATTTCGATTTTCAATTATGTTCGGTTTTCGGTTTCGGTTCCGGTACCCGGATTTTTATTTCGGTAAACCGGTAAAAGTACCGATATAAGTACTACTTATTTTTAATACTGAAAATAAAAACAAAATTCTGAGATAAATCTAAATCATTTTATTCCTGTATAATAAAACGAATATAAATCAACACAAAATAAATGGTTTCACATTCCAAAATTATATGGCCTTAATATTTCGTATTTTCTTACGTAGTTATTATATAAGAACTAATGATGCTAATAAATATCATATAATGTACTAGCAGGTACCCGACGTGCGTTGCTACGCCGATTACAAAGCGAAGAAGTGAAGTATACTTGACAATTACCATCTATCAAATCTTCATCTAGAAAAATTCACCCGTCTTCATGAGAATCAAAATCGTTATAAAATTTTAGAAATTTTGCGATTTTTTGGTCCGATTGATCAACACGTCTCATTAGCTCATATAAAAATTTTTGCGAATTCCTAATATCATATCTTTATGCAACTCATGCAATTTTGTAAATTTCTGATTTATGGGACAGTTCGGTCTACACCACATTTTTTAACCTCTACTATTGCAGTCCATCAAATCTTCATAATAATTTTGGAAATAAGAAAATTTAGCAAATTTCGCAGTTAGTTGTTTAATTGTTTTTTTACAACTCCTGTTTACCCGTCTACACTGCCATTTCCACACTTCGCAAAATTTTGGACTGTTCAATCTTTGGTTTTTTTTGTCTACTTACATAATAATCTTAGGTCCTATGAAAATGTTTGAACTTTGACGATTTGATCTTTTACTCCTATTGTAGGAATCTGACCACCAGTTAAGAACGTTTTAATGTTTTCAAATACGTTTAAGTGCGATTTTGCAAGAGAGGACGAATGTGTTTATATTTGCCGTGCAAATGCACAAATTTATTATCTTCCCTGTGTACCTTCGTGCAATGTATAAAAACAAATCAACAGTACCCTTTGCTGTACATATACTATATGCACTGGCTATATTGAGACGGCTGTTGATGCCGATCAAGAACTTTTATAAGGTCGAAAATGATTCCTCTCAGTTATACACTTTCGCACACTCTTAATATAATTAGGTAAAAAAACTGAAAACGTACCGGTACCAAAGATTCGGTTTCGTTCCGGTTCCATCGGTTCCAATAATAATGGTAAACGGTATTCGGTTCTAAGAAATATGTTCTATCGGTTCAGGTTCTTGTTCCGGTACGCGATTTGAAAAGGTTTATTTCGGTTAACGGCTCCTGTTCCAGTTCCGGTATTGAGCCCTGGTCAGGACCCTCTCTTATATAGATATAGGGATTGACAAGAGGTAGCTTTCGAATTTTTTCAGTGCAGTCTACCCTTTTTAACTCTTTGTTCTTCAATCCTCGGCTCTCTGCAATTGTTTAAGTCCTTTTCATAAAATTTTAGCAGCGTTCACAATTTTTCTGAAAAAAATTTTGAGCCACAATATCAAGATTTTTGTAAAAATAATCTTAGCTGTTTTTATACCCTGTACCCATTGAAATTGGGTTAAAGGGGATCATGAAGTTGTGCAAATGTATGTAGAATGGAGAAGCAAAATATTCCGACCCTAAACAAAATGTCCCAACTTTTAGAAAAAGAGCCGCCTCAAATCTTAATAAGCAGATGAAAGGACCAACAACTTGTTATATAGAAACCAATCTAAGGAAATGGTTACCTTATTTATTAGACAAACGCCACAATATTTTGGCTTGTTTATTAAAAATAGAACGATGATTGAATAATGAGGAATATTAAACAAATTATATGAAAAAACAAACACTAAATGAGATGAATTCCTTCTCCAGTTTCTCTAGCTCCTAACCTAGGCGGCGTTTCCATCGACCACAATCTGCAAAATGGTACGCCGCTTGGAATCGTATGAAAATCCATTGGAGCGAAACAGTTCAGAGTCGTAGAACGGCTTCAGATTGCTGATATCCAGCTGCTTGGCACGCTCTATCAGGTCTCGTTCCATAATCTCGACATGGGTGGCTCCGGGGCCATCTTTGCAGCGTATGTAGGCCAACTGATCCAGCGTCAGCTGGCGGAGAATGAAAAATAGCAGCTCAGAGTGATCCTTCTGGAAGGCCAAATACTTTTGGAATGTGTTGCGCATCTTCTTCATGACGCTGAACTTCTGGGCCTCGATAAAGCTTTCCAGCATCATGCGAATGGCCATGCTGACATCAGCCTCGAGCACATTCTCGCGCAGATGCAAGCGAGCATGAGCCTCGGACATACGAATGACGCTCTCGATGTGACGCACTGTAATGGGCAGTGATCCGGTGGCAAAGGACTCCTGACGCAGCTGCGAATACATCTTGGCGATCTTGTCCTCGTCGATGTTCTGAAAGGGGAAATGTTTACTATCTCAATGGCAATTTTAGATGAGGCCACTTACGGTGAGCTTTGGTCGTATATTCTCCTTGGCATAGACTATGTACTGCCTGAGCAGATCCTGTGGAATCTCTTCCACAGTCTTTAGCTGCGGTTCTTCAAGTTCGGGCTGCTCCTCCTCGCTGGGATGATGCTTCATGTGCGAGTGGACCACAAATTTAGCCAAGTGCTGATCCTGCATCGGATCAAATTCATCCTTAACCACACAAAGTATATCAAAGCGGGAAAGAATGGGTTCCGAGAGATTCACATTTTCCGAAAAGGTCATGGAGGGGTCATAACGACCTCCAATAGGGTTGGAAGCGGCTATCACCGTGCAGCGAGCTTGGAGAGAGGTGACAATGCCTGCTTTGGAGATAGAAATGGACTGCTGTTCCATGGCCTCGTGTATGGAGGTACGATCCTGATCGTTCATCTTGTCAAACTCGTCGATGAGGCACACGCCCTGGTCGGCGAGAACCAAAGCGCCCGCCTCCAGAGTCCACTCCTTGGAGACGGGATTACGGCGCACATAGGCAGTCAGACCCACAGCGCTCGCTCCCTGGCCCGTGGTGAAGACGGCACGGGGGGCAATCTTCTCGGTGTACTTGAGGAACTGAGACTTGGCTGTGCCCGGATCACCACATATCAGCATATTGATGTCGCCACGCACCTTGTGCTTATCGCCGGGATTCTTGGACTCTCCCCCGAAAAGAGCCAAGGCCAGAGCCCGCTTGATATAGTCATGGCCATAGATGGAGGGCGCCATAGAGGCTACCACGCGCTCCGCAATACGCGGATCTTTGCTCAGTTTCTGTATCGTGGCTATGTCCTCATCCGTCAATGATTGCACCACCTGCTTGGAGTCCTTTACGACCACATGGTTAGCTATTATAACGGTGGCAAACACCGGGAATCCCTGATCCGTATTCAGCGATCCATCATAGTTATTGGTATAGATGCCAGTGACCTCCAGTTCATCACCCGGTTTGCACTGATCGCATAGATCCGCCAGCAGAATGACATCCTTGCTGCGTGGTATACGACCCGCTGGTATGCGACCCGGCGACTCCTGCAAAGTGATCTTCTGGTAATTGCGGTACAGCGTTTGTTCCATATTAATAGAGAACGGTCCCATGCTCTGACACTCCGGGCAGGAGCCCGGCTTGACTTCCGTGTTCTGGCTCTGGACAAACGGGCCCAGGACATAGCCACACTTGACGCAGTCGTACTTGATCACTGAGAGCTGTGGCAGCACACCTGTGGTGGCCGTGACCACACCCAGAGTGCGCACCAGCTGATTGAGATGCAATTTCCGGAAGGTGCGCAGCTCCTCAATCAATGGCAGCTCTGAAATCCTCACATGTATCTCGGTGGTCACCCGCTCGTAGGTGGGGAAAATAGACAGCACCATGTCCTTGGCCACTTTGTCGAAAATCTCCAACATCTGAAACGGAGCCTCGGGCAGAAAGTAAGCCAGCACATGCTCCTTGTTGGCCAGATCCGTGTAGGACACCACAAAGGAGCATTTGTTCTGCTCACACATGCGCCGAATGCGATCCCGATAAGTGTATGCGCCCCTCTCATCCACAAAGGTGCGCAGGAAGGACTGAAAGCGATTGGCTATCTCAGTGCGCGGTCCCAGCATGCTCACCCACTCCTTGGTCGAATGGCCTTTGGTGTCCTCCAGATTCTCTATGGACTCAATCATCTCGGCATCCTCCACCTCGCCAGCCGCTGCCTTTTCGCCGGCCCGCCGCTTGGCTCTGGGTCCAACATCATCCTCATCATCGGACTGGCCAAAGCCCAGTTCGCGATCGTCGCGATGAACACCCGCGGCACGATCCCGCCTGCGCATCTCGGACTCGGCCGCAAAGCGCTCACCCTGCGACATCTCAGAGAAGTCCTCCTCATCGTCCAGCATGGCCGGATCGTAGTGATCCAACTCGGGCATGGCACGATAGTCGTTCTCCATATTGTCGCCGAACAGCTCCTCGCCATCCTCCTCCTCTTCATTGCGCACCGTCTGATCGCCCAGAATCTCATCCTCATTCTCGAAGGGCTCAAAGTCACCCACCGGCGAGGTCATGGCTGCTCGGCGATCGGGCGCATCGCTGGGTGTATTTGGGGGCGGCGAACTGGGATTATCCATGCTGAGTGTGTTGAGACGATGGATTTAAATGGGATAAATGTTTTTGGTTCTCCAGAGATCCGATCGAGTTTGTTGTGAAGCGTGAGAAAAGCGCGGGAAAAAGTGTTGAACAAGGCTAATATTGGTGAGCGTACACGACTAAATTAATCGATAGTTTAAAATAGCGATAGTTTGATCACTGCAGTCACGGTGGGAGCTAGAGTTGATTCGTGAATGCAATTAAAAAATTGAAAAAAACAGCAACTTCGCTACAACCAACTAGTTAAAATAACCCATTAAAAAACAGATAACAGTCAATGCAACAATCTGCCAAGTTTTTATTGAGCTACTTTTGCATACAATACGCTAACAATGTTTGTACTTAGTTCACAACCGAACTAGTTCAAGCTAAAACTGCTCTCAGACCATCCCGCAATTTTTGGCTGCATTCTGTCCTGCCCTGTGGGCTGGCGGGAATTTTGTGTCTTTGAAACTAAAAGTAAATATTCTAAAGCCCGGCTTTGTCATTTACAAATACTCGACGTTCCCATTAGAAAAAAACTCTTTCTTTAACAATACTATAGAACAAATATAAATAGATTAAATGTTTCTGTTCTACAACAAGAAAGGAAGTGGGTACAACCCGACTATACCATAATTAAGTTAAGAGCCACACAAAATGTAAAAGATGCCTTAAAGTGTGTGAAGTGCTGCCCATTGCTGTTGTACCTGGTGCTGCCTATTCTAACTGATAACGTGCATTCGATCTACCGCTCAGTGAATATTTGCCAGAGAGTGAGAACAATCTATCTAAAAAACTGTGACAATTAAGTTATAATTTTGTCCATAACTTTTTTAAAACAAGACACGGACAACATCACAAATAAGGCTGGTACAGCTATTTCAGGAATACCAATTCTAGCTTCAGCAGTCTTGGCCTGTTCTCAATGACCGCTTGGGAGTCCCAAAGCTATAAACTATTGCTTGCTCTATGTAATTTACAAGTTTTGACCAATTTTTTCTTCACTTTCATATAAAACATCTAAAATCTCCACCTCAGTTAAAAATGGCTTTTTAAAGCATGCCCGTAGCACTGGGCATCTTAAAATAAAATGTAGCATCGTCTTATCTTGGTTGCATTATGTGGACCGGGTACGGTGAAAATAGTTTCCCTTTAACCACAGAAGGGCTCCGAGCCCATGTTATCCACGATATTTTCTTAAGTGGAAAATTTTCGCAGCAGAATTCAGATCTCTTGTTATAGTCAAGGTATTTGTAAATCCTAGTTTTTCTGGCTTGTGTACTGTCAATAAATTGATTTGACCTATTCAGTTTCATTTGTATTAGTATATCAGCACATATATTGCACTATTCCGTATGATTTACTTCATCAGGCATTTGGATATAAGAAGCTTGAATAAATTTTTTCTCCTTTAGAGAATCAGAATTCTGATTTAATTTGACAGAATGTGCGGTATTCGGGTGGGTTCATATTCAAATAGAGATTTGGTAATTTCAGCACATAGTTCGGGGTATTCGTAGATAACCCCAGTATTTTCCCTGAAAAAATATCGTTGCAAAGCATCTACTTCATCATCATGTTGATCCCTTATTTGGCCTTCCGATTTTTTTCGGTTAAGTGCTTGTTGAAAGTCAGGCTTGGCGTAAATATAATTCCCAAGTACTTATATTCGTTTACAACTTTTATTGGGTTCCCTTGATATGGTAATTTTTTTTTTCAGCACATTTACTTCCATTCCCCATAAGCCACAATAACTCTCAAGACGATGCGAATAGTAAAGGGGTTACCAAGCCCTTAGCGCACTGACTGAAAATCGATTTTAGGTTGTGAGTGATCCCTTTTTCGCTATTTCAAACTTGGTCGAACGTCAGCGTTGCAACCTTCGAGCGCGTGCGTTGCAACCGACAGAGCAGAAGCAACGTTCAATACCAAAAAATTTCTTGCTTATGTCATTAGCTTGTCTATGGTCGAGTGAAGCAGGTGCGATTCTGAAGTGTTTAGTTTTTGTCACTTTGTGTACCTTTTTACACCCTTGCTTCAGTTTTTGATCGAGTTTTTAATTCAAGAATACCAGGTAAGTCAAGTCTCTGGCTACGCAGGTCTAACAAATAAAAAATGGGCGATGCCGCAGGATCAGCGTCGCGACGCGTCATTCAATAGAAAAATGCAGGGTGGATTGCAGGAGTGTATGATGTCAATAACTTATGCTATAAAAATTGCTCGTATTTTTAAGAAACTAATCTTTAAAGGAGCAGTAAAAAAATTATAATTTTTAATTTCGCACAAAAATTTTGTTCTTATTTTATTCTGATTCCGTATCGTTCTTAAAAGTAGAATGCAAAAGAAAATAACCAAATCTATTTAGTTGTACATTTAAACAAATCAAATCTATAATTTAAAGACAAGAAAGCTTTTTGACAAAATGTCAAAACTCATACATATATTCTCAGAACAGGAGCTCAAATTAAACTAAATTTTCGATTCTAGACCAGTTTGTCTCGCTGAACCAGAATCTGGTTTTAAAAACTCTATATCTTTAATGGATTAGCTGCATATTTCATCTTAAAATGCAAAAACGGGCTACTTTAACCCCTTTTTGGTTCATTCGAATCTTATAAGCATCAGCTAATTTTGAAATTTTCACTCCATATCTATACAATTCAGTTGGATCTACTGGATTTTTAAGAATAACGCCTCATAGTCAAATAAACATATATATTTCTAAATATATTTGTTTCTTATTTTTTATGAGCATTGCTTTATGATAAATTTTCGAAAGATTCTGATATTTACATGATTCGAATGTGCCAAAAAAGGGTAGAATTAACCATGTTTTTTTTTTTTTTTAATTTAATTTCTTAGGGCTTAACCATTAAAGATTTATAGTTTCTATAACCACATTCGGGTTCAGCATGTTAAACTTTCCTAGAATCATTAGTTTTTTAATTCCATTTGACCTCTTGTACTATATATCTAAATATTCTCAATATATGAATATTCACATTTGGTCAAAACACTTTCTTGACACTTTAAAATTTGGATTTTATTTGTTTCATATTTTGTTATATGGGTAATTATTTCTGAAGTGGGCAAATATTTTTTCCATAGTCTCCAAATGTTTTAATTTTTATGTCAGGATAAAACTACAGTTTTCAACGATTTTTAATAGATTTTTCAGAATTTTACCATTGTGGGATGCAAAGATATGGCGACTGTTTATATTTGTTAAAGTTGGTTATAACCAAATATTTAATGGACCTAAAAATAAATAAAAATTTTCAAAAAATATTGCTTTTTCTTTACTTTGTGGTAAAAATATTTGCGATAGTTGAACTGGAGGAAGAAACCGCCAAAACTTAAGAAAAAAATTAAATCGCGGTTTGTGAAAAAACGGCCATTTTGGGATTTTTTAAAAAATCAGGAGTAATCCTCTTGATATTCTTAGTGATCTGACAAAGGCTTTATGATGGGACTGCCATAACTTTCCGCGAAATGCAAAACACCGTCAAATGAAGAACCATTTTTTGATTCACCTACGAACAACTTACTATAGGCAATAGGTAAGACCTAAAAACACACCGAACTGCATTTCCAGATTCATCAATGTAGCCTTGGTTCAGGAGTGATGGGGGTTTTTGTTCTAGCAATTGTCTTTGAAAAACATTGACTATTTGGGTATCACCAGTTCCTCCAAAATTATCAAATTTGTCTTAATAGTAATATTCTTCACTGCCAGCAAGAAAAAGTGAAGTTTAATTTTTAAAAGTCTTTGGTAGTCAAACCGCAAGACGCTAAGATGCCTGGAACTGAAGTAATAAAGTGATTTGAGCTGTTTTCCTGCTGGTGATTAAAAACATGACTAATAAGATCACTTGCATAATATTGGAAAAGCTGGTTGATGACCAATTGGTCAATGTTTTTTAAAGGCAATTGAGAGAACAAAAATAACCATAATCCATGAACCAAAGCTTCATTGGAGAATCTTTAAACGCAGTTCGGTCTTTTTTTAGGTATGGTTTAAGGCCTGTATGAAGTTGATCGTGGGTGAATCAAAAAATGGTACTTTGTGTCGCGGTTTTTTTAAGTTCTCGGAAAGTTATGGCCGTCCCATCATAAAGCCTTAAAATTTCTGAAAAAATCTATTAAAAAAAATTAAAATTTTTGGTGACTGAAAAAAAATAGTTGCCCACTTTAGAAATAATTACCCATATGTTAAAACTATGGAATTTAGAGTTAGCTACTTTCGTTTGCATACCAGTTCTAGGAACGAAACAGAATCTGAATAAATATTATTTTATATTTATATTTACAATATTTTGCCATTTATGTGAATTCTGTCTTGACAATCTGTATGTCTGATGAAACAATTAGCCGGACTGGATATGTAGCATCAAATATTACATATTGCTTTCTTTGGTAGCATGAAAACTGTACTTCTTTTATCAGACATCCTTTCGTATTTTTCACTATTTAGTTTTTACCAGCTCTCTTTTGTTTTTTTTTCGTTGTTGGTGAAACTTCTCACGCACATGTATGTACATAGTACCTAGTTTTCTTAGCCGACAGCTTGCAGATGGTGGTTGATAAGCGATAAGATCACAAAATGCTTCTTAGCGACGCATCGTTATCTATTATTTATGTTCGACTTGTGTATTCTGGATACTTTTATTTGTGTATTTGGTGCAGCCCTGTTGATTTAAAAATGTAACAAGTTTATGTTCACTGATTTCAAAACTGGCTTCGGTTTAGATCCATGAGCTCTCATTTCCAGGATATGGCGTAAAACGAAAATGTTGAATTTTTGGCACTCTAGGATTTATAGAGAACACACTAGACATAAGTCTCTGAGTTTATGCATCTAAGGAAATGATCTAAATTGGCCTCTAAAGACATGTCAGCTTTTCCGCTTAAGCTAGCGCAGTAATTGGATTAAACATATTTAAATCAGTTTATTTGCCTGTTTAGTGAATCTGATGTTACTTTTTAGATTTACATTGTTTGTAGCAATAATGGCTTGTATACCGCAGACTCCACCTCTACATCAAATACCTGAAATATAAGGTGCGTTACTTTGTGTTTTTAGATAAATAGAAATTTAATTTAGAAGGGACCGATGGATATAATTATACAAGGCAACAAAGTCTAGTATATTAAGGTGTCGGTGGTGATTTTCTCCCGCCCCAACATTTCCCATTATTTTTAAGAAACCGATCTTAAATTTAAATCTGACATACTTAGATATTCGCAATATAAATAATCCATGATATAATGAGAACAAGGTAAACAAGTTTGTGACGTTCTTTGACAAATGAGTCTTAACATTTTTTTAATTTTATTTAGATAAATTAGTTTGATAATATTAACCCACCAAAACTTTATTATGATACATTTAAGGGGAACAGAGTTCTTGTGGCTAAAATAAAATTGCCCAGAAATTAGGCGCTTAAGTCAAGAACTTTGCGTAATCCAATAGATTTGAGTTACTATTTGGGGTGTCCTGGAAATCTGTAGAAATTTTCGTATAAACGACTGAACTTCGAACTAAACTGGGACTATTTTATTTGCAAAGTACCAAATCAGACTGCCTACTAGATTATCTGGAAGAAAAACCGTACGCATCTAATTTACTTGGCTTTGAAAAGGCGGTTTGGTTATTGTTTAGTATAGTTACACCTACCCAAAAATTTCAAGAAAAGAGCCCTCCGTGGATCGAGAAATTACAAGAATTATGGTGTCTTCAGAATGCCTGGGACTTTCGCGGTTCAATGGTTAAAATTATTTGAAGTTGAGTGAATATGTCACAGAGGTATTCTACGCGAAAAAAATGTAAAAATTGTGGAGCTGACAGCAAAAACACTGAAAAGGGCCACCAACTACTATTCTTTCGGTGCCGAAAAATGTGTTTTGCTCCAGAGCAGAAAGAAAATAAGAAAACAGTTCAACTTTTCTGAGAGTGTACGCACATACACCTTTTTTGCTGATTCCAAACTATCCATCAAGGACATTGCAAATTTTGTAGTATTCGCTTAGAAGGTCAAATTAACTTTCTTGTGGCCTGTTTTTAAATACTATTTGATTACAATTTACCCCTTAAATGGTGAAATTATGTTTTTGGAAAACGAATTGGACTGGGCCAGGCAATCATTTATAGACTGGAAAAACTTCTTAAGGAAAGTCTACATTGATTGGACTATTCAGGAAAGTTGTGGGAAACTTGGTGGCCATGGAAAAATCGTTGAAATCAAAGAACCCAAAATAAGCAAGCGCAAGCGTGGAGTGGAGCGAGACTCCGAAAAATTCTTTATAATTCCGGTGGAAGAACGTGGAAAGGACTCTCTTTTGAAAATTATCAAAGAGAATATAGCTGAAGGATCAACAATCATTTCATATTGCTGGATCCCTTAACCCGTGCGCACACGCAAAACATAGAAAGACTTTGGCGGGCCGAAAAGTCCGAATTGACACATTTTGGGCGGAAAAAGATAATTTTCTCGGATACTTGGCAGAATGTATGTTTAACAAACGGTTTTTGAATCATTAAGACAGGATACGCAACATATTTGACATAAAAAAGTATAAACAGTGATGTTCATTCTTCGGAGGTGAGCGTGTCTGAAAATGCACCTAATAGGAGGATGAGGAAGGAGAGGACGAAGAAGAACAAAACTAAGTTTTCTACTTCCTTACGTGCACTAGGCCTTTTGGGGATACCTAAAACTTTACCTCCAACGGGTGGTGTGGAAAATAGTTCAACAATGAAATATTTCTCAAAGCAAATACACAGATACGTAAGTTTTATTAATTAAAAAATTAAAACTTATAAATCCGTTTAAAAAGAAAGCATGGAGGACCCCCTCCTTTTTTTTGACATGAAAATTCATCAAAATTTACCATCTGTCGAAGGAAATTTCTTTAGAATTTTCTAAGGAAAGGTCCCTATACTAGACAATTACCAAAAAAAAATTGTAATCTTTTCTTCCACAAAAAACGCTTTTAAAAAGAGTCAAACTAGGCATTTAAAGCGCGATGATGGAACATTTCCTAAATCATCTTGAATCAACCATTTAAAACAGTGTCCGGCGCGTCCCTATCGTCTGTGTATACAATACTGCTCTGAGTCATCGACGTCGACAAACCGACAGTGTGCGTGCTTAGTCCGTTCTCTTTGCAACCAAAAAAAAATATACAAATGAGTGTGGCTATACGTTTATATATAACTAGCGTCCAAGACTTTAAGAAATTGTAGTAATTGTGTGAATTTATCTTGTAGACAGTTTCGAGTTTTAGAACGTATAAATCCATTCCCGATTCGTTGAACCTATAAAAACAAACTTAATATCAAAACAAATTGGCCTCATGTCAGCCACTGTTCAATTATAATGCAATTCAAATTGTCTTTTCACAGCTCTCGTCTCTTTCTCCTCGCCCCCTCGCTCATCTAACGCTCTCCACTCTTTGCCGTCCTGTCTCATTTCTCTCCCCCTGCGCTCTGCACTCTCTCCCGTTCCCCCTAATTCATACTGCGCCTCTTGGCTATCTGTGACAAATTACAGCTGCTCTGAGAGAAATGTGATAGAAAGAGATAGCAATTAATAAGGCCCGCTCAAAACAGAGCGATGTGCGGAATACGTCTCCAACATTTCAACAAATGCTTTCACTTCTCACTCGCACTTCTTTGGCCAGCATACAATAAAAACAGCTTTTGCGCTTACTCTCTATCTTGCTTTTAGAAAAACAGCTTAGTTCAATGTTGCCTGAACGCAATAGCTCATTTATTTGCCCCATGTAAACTTTTCTTTGGAGTTTTCACCCACTTCGCGAAAAATTTTTTAAAATTTTTTCTTATAGAGCGCGTCTGTATAACTTAACGAGCGTCTATGCCAATTCTTAGATCTCTAGGATAAGCAGTTTTCTCTGTCAGTCTGTCAGTCCGTCGGGCCTTATAGATAATCGTATAGACTATACGATTACCTTCTTAGAAAATTAAAAATAATACATGATCTATTTAATAAAATAGATCTGTTTATATTTCAGAAGCTAATGCTGTCATCTCGCAGGATCCTGGTCCGTATAGTAGAAATACTGCTTCCAAACATAAAGTCTTCGTTGGGGACTGAATTAAGTCGAAGACTATATTTGAATTCACTGTAAGTTGTGATTTTTTGGAATCCCTGCAAAATGTTTTTATCTACGGGTGTAATGACTGTAAGTAGTTCGAAACGAAGCGAGGAGTAATGCCGCAATTATTAAACTAACTTTCTTTAAAAATCCAGCGGATTATGGATGGCGAGAATGTGCCTAAGCCGGTGCTGCAGATTTTGGCTATTAAGCGTTTAGTTTTTAGTACCAAGAAGATCGAGCGTTATCGCATATTGATATCTGATGGCAAATACTTCTGTGACTTTGCCATGCTGGTCCATCAATTGAACGAGATTATGCACAAAGGCGAATTAGACGAGTTCGCCATAGTGCAGCTGGATAATTATATGATCACTAAGGTGACAAGTAAATCGTAGGTGCAAAGGGAGAATAATTGTGTTAATGGAAAGTTCCTAAGTGGCTTTGTTTTCCAGGCCTGTTCTTGTTATCGTCGAGCTGAAAGTACTTAATATGGGCAGAGATGTGCAGATTCCAATCGGTAAACCCATCTCCTATAGGAATGCACACACTGTTATGGGACCCCCTGCTACCACGCTGGTGAAGAAGAATCGTCTGTGTAAAAATAAGTCCAACAGTAAGACCAACTTTCCTTTGTGACACTTTTCTATATACTTAACTACTTTTGTAAATTTAGGAGTCGCTCCTTCAATATCCAGACTGAATCCTTATCAAAACAAGCCGAAATTCAACATGCCTGTCTTCTGCAAGACTGCAGTACCATCTTTGATCATGAACAAAATCCTCAATCTTCGGCGCACAAACTTGGCATTAAATTGTAAGTACAAATATTTAAAAAAAAAAAAAACAATCACTCTGGCGACTGCCACTATTTTCCCGTCAGATCTGGCCTTTTAACGGCTATCTCAACTTATGTTACTATCGCATTGAAATATCGATATAGAATTTACAATCGAACTAGTTCACTCTAACACTAAATCCGTTTATTGCCTTCAGCCCTTCCCGCCTCTTACGGCTTTATTCGATCCAACCCTGGCCAGAGAGCTGCACGTACAAAGTTGAGATTACTGCAAGTTGAAAAATTTTTGGAATTACAGAAATTTGTGAAATTAAATACCATGTCACTATCCACGGGAGTTATTGCTGTAAGTAGAACAAATCATAATGAAAACTGCCAAACTAATTACCGGCCCAAACAGCGCATTATGCACGGCGAGGATGTTCCCAAGCCGGTGCTGCAGATTTTGGCTATCAAGCGAATCAACAGCAACTCCGACTCGGAGCGGTATCGCGTATTAATATCGGATGGCAAATACTTTAATAGCTATGCCATGCTGGCCACTCAATTGAACCAAATGCAGCACAATGGCGAGCTGGACGAGTTCACCATAGTGCAGCTGGACAAGTATATGACCTCTATGGTGGGCAAAGAGGGAGCGGGCAAGTAAGTGCAAAGGGCGAAAGTTTACTCTCCCTATGATATTTAAGTGTCTTCTTTATTACAGGCGCGTTCTGATCATCACAGAGCTGAAGGTACTAAAGGCTGGCGGCGATGTGAACAGTAAAATTGGTGAGCCCGTCACCTATGAGAATGCGGCCAAGCAGGACACGGCACCCAAACCCATGGCTCCTCCCTCCACCAGTCTGGCTAAGAAGGAACCTCTACATAATAACAACAACAACAACAACTCCACCATGAACACTTCTCTTAATGCCGGACTCACCCATCCTATATCCAGCCTGAGTCCTTACCAAAACAAGTGGGTAATCAAAGCTCGCGTCACCTCCAAAACAGCAATTCGCACTTGGAACAATGCTCGCGGCGAGGGCAAGCTGTTCAGCATGGATCTTCTGGATGAGTCTGGGGAAATTCGGGCCACTGCTTTTAAGGAGCAATGCGATAAGTTCTTTGATCTCATCCAAGTAGATAGCGTCTATTACTTCTCCAAGTGTCAGCTGAAACCAGCCAATAAACAGTACTCCCAGCTGAAGAACGACTACGAGATGACCTTCACGGGCGAAACCGTGGTGCAGCTCTGCGAGGACGCAGAAGACAGTAGCATTCCCGAGATCAAATACGATCTAGTGCCCATTTCGCAGGTGGCTAACATGGAGGACAAGGCCTCCGTCGATACAATTGGCATATGCAAGGAGGTCGGTGAGCTGCAGGCCTTCACCTCGCGCACCACCAACAAGGAGTTTAAAAAGCGCGACCTTACCCTTGTCGACATGAGCAATGCGGCCATTAACCTGACCCTATGGGGTGACGATGCGGTCAACTTTGATGGTCATGTGCAGCCGGTTATACTGGTGAAGGGCACTCGCATCAATGAGTTCAATGGCGGCAAAAGCATAAGCCTGGGCGGGGGCTCCATAATGAAAATCAATCCCGACATTCCCGAGGCGCACAAGCTGCGTGGCTGGTTTGACAATGGCGGCGGGGACAACATAGCCACTATGGTGTCAGCTCGCACTGGCGGCGGCAGTTTTTCCACTGACTGGATGACTCTTAAGGAGGCGCGTATGCGCAACCTGGGCGCTGGCGATAAGCCCGATTATTTCCAGTGCAAGGCAGTGGTGCACATCGTCAAGCAGGAGAATGCCTTCTACAAGGCCTGCCCCCAGTCCGAGTGCAACAAGAAGGTGGTGGATGAGGGCAACGGCATGTATCGATGCGAGCGTTGCAATCAAGAGTTTCCCAACTTTAAGTATCGTCTGCTGGTCAATGTGAGTGTTTCAATAGGATTTCCATTGCGTATCTCTAAAACTGTTTCCCTTTTCAGTTGAGCATTGGCGACTGGACCTCCAACCGCTGGGTCACCTGCTTCAGTGAGATAGGCGAGCAGCTGCTCAGGCACAGTGCCCAGGAAGTGGGCGAAGCTTTGGAGAATGATCCTACTCTCGCTGAACAAATGTTTTCGGCCATGAATTTCACTTCCCACATCTTCAAGTTGCGTTGTAAAAATGAAGTGTACGGCGACATGACACGCAACAAGCTCACCGTACAGTCAGTAGCTCCTGTTAACCACAAGGAATACAACAAGTATTTGCTCAAGGAGCTGCAACAGTTAACTGGCATTGGTACATCCAACTAATTGCAGACGTGCAGCGCACGTTGTTTATTTGTAACCATACACATTATATTGAATAATCCAAGTTATTAAGATATGAATTAAATTGTCCAAATCATTTAATCAGCTGGCAATTCCTTCTTTCAGTGGAAAATTGTAAGAGCAAATTCAGGAGGCTATAGTGCCCCGTCATCTACATATTGCTGAGTTTGGAAAATAATTCAGCTGAGAATGTTCAACGAAAATCGTTTAAGACTTTAATTTTTATAGGGTATATTAAAATTGTCCGGATGTGTTGTTTTAGAAAGCATCTCCAGCAACGCCTCCGTCAGTTTTAAGGGTACTGTATAACTTCAGGTGTCATGTTTTAAAGGTTTGCAAAAAATCAAATTACACAAAAACTATAAAGTGATATTAACAAGCGGGTTAAATTAAATTTAGAATTTTGTGTTGTATTTCTGTTCAGGGCTGAGCAAAAATTTGAAACATAAAAATTATTTTTGATAGATTTCAAACATGGACTTGAAGCATTTGGGTGTTAGCTTTCAAAATCGGTTAAACAGAAATGGTAAAAAAAAAAAAAAAACTCCAAAACTTTCTAATTAAAACTTTTTTTGCAAAAGCCTTTTTGGAAAATAGTGTACTTTTTATAACTTTATTATAAGTCTTTCGACTAAAAACAAGAAAAAAGTTTAAATTTTTACCAACACGGGGGTCTATGAAAATTGTTTTCATATAAGAGGGTCGGGTGTTTATTTTTGTAAAACATAGTTGTGAACAAACACAACTTTATCGGACCTAGAGCCTGCTAAACTCACTAATTAAACATTAGAAAGGTCGCCAGATAAATTACATACTTTATATAAGAGACGGCTATGTAAAGGACACTAATAGAAACAAAAGATTTCAAGAAACAACGCAAACGCTTTTTTTGAATGCTTGCATTCAAAATTTAACAGCCAGTTCTAAGCTTCCCCAAAAGCTGCTTTAGTTTTTTGTTTGGAACTTTGAGCCTAAGCTTAAAGCTTTTCACCAAAAGATTGAAAGTTGTTAGCCTGACCTATTTTTACTCTTATTGTTTTTTGAGGTTCCCAACTGATTAAAACATTGATTGTATGGAAAGGCAGGTGAAGCGAAGATTCATTCGGGAGAATGATGAAAGGGTACCGTATAGGCAACCAGCTCATTTTTGGTGTACAATAATGCATAAGTTGTTTTTAGTTGTGAACAAACCCAACTTTTTCGGACCTAGAGCCTGCTAAACTCACTAATTTGTAAAACATATTTATCGGATCTGCTTGAAAGCTTTACAGGATGCTTAGAGGACCCTAATAGAACGTTAAAGCAAATAACAAAATTATCTGAAGGCATACCCTCTAAACTTTTAACTTTTGAGTCAAAACAGTTAACCGTGCCGACTTACATTGGAACATTTTAGTATTTACTCTGAAATGCTGACGCTAACGAGTCAATGTGTTTTTGTTTACTTGTCATTTGCTGATAGCCTGGTAATCAAACCGAAACTAATTTTGGTTCCGGTTCCGGTACGTATCGAAACTAACGTATCGGTACCAGGGTCTGTTTTGGTTCTGCTACTGTTTCGGTATTCGGTTCCGGTTCCGGTAACTTTTTATTTCGGTATCGTACCGGTACGTCCCGGTATGGACCGGTAAAACTAACAGAAATTTTATAGCTTAAGTCCAATCAAAGTGGGTAAGCAGCAGCACACATGTATGTCTATATAAATTATCAATTTCATTTGCGTGTGTAAGATAAATAGAATGATATATTATTAACAATATTCTGCTCCAAACTTACTTAAAATAAAACGAGAAAGGCAAGGCTAACTTCGTCCGTGCCGAAGTTTTTATACACTTGAAATCGCTTGTCTCAAACTTCGCAGATCAGCTTAAAAACATTTAATATTACCCATGACCGTGATTGAGAGCTGTAATATTGAGAAAAAACAGTTTTTCTCATTAAAATCCATTTTCGACCGATCATTTGTATGGCAGCTACAATAAGTAGTCATCCGATCCGGTCGGTTCCGACATATTAGCAGCGTGCAGACAAAAAAAGACTCTGTGCAAAATTTTAGCTCGATTATATCGATTTTCTTTTCGAATGAAAGTTCGAATCGTTTTCGAACTATAATACAGCTGAATGGTTACATGAACAATTTCGATCAACACTGCCCATGCGCTAATGCAGAATTGCGAACACCTCGGTTTCATTTCGATCGTTTTGGCTTTCGTCTACATGCAATTTCTGGTGTACAACTTTGAAAAAATTAATTTCAAATCAAATTGAATGCTTAATATTTCTATGGTTACTTTAAAAATATTTGATAGATAAAAAATATAACCGTTGACATGAAAATTGTCAATTACTTTTCATTTCACTCACTCAAAGGCAAAACTTTAAAAACCGAATAATTTGATCGTTTTTCGGAAACAGCTATCAATTCCGATTCCACATGAATTGATCGAAATCGAAAACAGGAACAGGCCTGTATATTTATTTTGTAAAAGTTTTAACTTCAGGAAAACCTTGATTGATGCCATTAAGCTGTATTGTGCCCTTTTTAGAAAATGGGTAAAGGGATTATGATGTTGCCCATGTTTCTTTCAGAGAGATCATAGGAAACATTTCCGACCCTATAAAGTATATATATTCTTGATCAGCATCAACAGCTGAGTCGATTTAGCCATGTCCGTCTGTCCGTCTGTCCGTCCGTCCGTTGTCTGTATGAACGCGTAGATCTCCGAGACTATAAGAGATAGAGATACAAATTTTTGCATGTACATAGGTATAGGCTGTACGCAGATCAAGTTTGTTTCAGATTTGCAAAATTCCCCCCTCCCCCCCTCCCCCTTAAACCGCAAAAAACTGTCAGAGCCACAATTTTAAAGTTACAACATCGTCGCTTAATATATATATTATCTTAGGCCTATAATCTATCTATTCTGAAAAGCACATTGAAATCTGAGCAAAAACACAGAAGTTATTAACGAAACAATTTTTGCACCCCCTCCCCCACGCTTTGCTAATTACGCATTACGTTTGCTGCTTGCGCCCGCGTGTGTGAGGGCTCGTTTGTGGTGGTGTGCGTGTTTGTTTGTGTATGTGTGGGTTTGTCAATTGTACAGGGTATTTTGAAGTCGAGCTAACTCGACTGCAATGGTCTTACTTGTTCTTTTTATAGAAATTCATATAAAATATAGTTTTCCTCCCATAAATTTAAATATGTATTTTCGTCTTTAACACGCCATATCTTAGCCAAATAAACTTATACAAATGCCATAAAAATCACAAAATTAGATCATATGTTTGGGCATAGATGCCGAAAATATTAATCCAATTACCGCGCTTGCTTAAACGAGATGATTTATTTTGATAATAATGCTATAAATCGAAAAATATCTCTCTTTAAAGGCCAAATTAGACACTTTCTAGTCCCTATAATTTTTTAAAACTGCATGGGGGCTGCACCTCACAAAGTTGGCCATTTTGTTGGCCTGTGTTATAATTACTTCAGCTCAGTCCATCTTGTCTGTTTGTCCACCAGAGAGAATTCTAATTAAAATTTTCTTACCCATAAGATTAAATTCAAATTTTCGGGAACTTGTAATACCCAAATGGTCTATGTTGGTCTTGATGGTGCAAAAAAGCCTATAAACCGCGAACCAAGGCTTCGTTGGCAAAACTGAAAACGCAAGTCTGTCAATTTTTTGGATCTGGTTTATGGCCAATATGAATAAAATTGTGCGTGAGTCTATACATGGAACTCCATATCGCGGTTTTTTGGCTTTGGCATACCATCTCTTGCAATAAGCCCATAATAAATCCCGGTTTTGAGACAAATCTGCCGTGCGCTTTTAAAGATATTCAAGAACGAAGGTTTAACTCCTTCTAAAGGTACCTTAAACTATTGCACGATTGAAGTGAATTTTTTATATAGCATTCCCAATGACCCTTTCCATATTTTCTGAATTTTCTACCATTTTATCTTAAACCATTAGAAACTAATTTAATTTTTTTCTCGTTCTGTGTTGCAAGTACCCATTAAACGCGAACCGAGGCTTCATTTAAGAAACTGGGCATGAGGTGATGTTTAGAGGGGACCCTTCTATCAAAATTTAAGTGTCTTATGCCGGGGTTTGTTTGTTGTTGTACTGTGTAGTAAGTCAGTACAAATTTTCATGTAAAAGTTTGGCATCAAGTCGGCACGAGCTATCATTGTCCAATCTCAATAATTTTTATTTTATGAGTCAATGAGGTTAAACAAAAAAATGTTTTCTTAGGTCTTGGGACACTCCAGTATACAGTACCCTTAAAGCAATCTAAACCCAACTTTGTATACAGTACCCTTAAAGCAATCTAAACCCAACTTTGCACGAAGTCTTTAAGTACAAATACGCTGCACATTTGTCGGACCGTCGGGATCGATTGATCTCCCATGCAGTGAAATTGTCAACTAGTAACAAAAAAAATACTGTCCTACACCTAGTTGCAATACAAGTAGAATTAAACTGGTTAGAAAAATTGCTGAATTCGGGTAAGTTGAGCAACAGCAAACATTAGTTCCAAGAAATGCTCGTTTAGTATACTAATTTGAGCTAGTTGTAATTCATTTGTAATTGAGCTGGGTTGACCGACAAATGTCGATATATGTACCTACCATTACACTGCGCAGCGACATATGTAAACAGACTGTCTTATGGAACACACACAGAAAAAAACGTCGAGATATTTTCAATCTTTTAAATCGTGGAGTAAGCCCGGCACGAGCTTGAAAATTCAATCTCGATTTCCAGGATATTCTACACAATTCAATCTCTTAAGGATTGATCCATTCCTTTCGAGCTTGAATCATTCCAAATGTGCTTACTACAATCCCTTTTGAGATCACATGTCCACTAACTAAAGAGCGAGAGCGAAGAAATATAAGTAGCCTTTTAGACACGCAGCAACAAATAATGGGTGATGGTGGTGTGAGATGAGATGCCGTTCCATTCCTGTTCAGTGCGAATGGTCGTGTGTTCGAGTCCCAGTGGAGCCAAAAATTTTTATATTTATTTCTCTGTTTTTCAGAAATCAAAACTGATGTGAGTGGTCTTTGAAGTGTATGAGGATGTCCTATGGCAAATGGCATGGCGGAGAAAAAGAAAAATAGTAATCTATCCTAAGATCAAATCAATTTTAAATATCGAGCTTAAGTAAATCCAGAATAGGCATAAAATGATTCCAGCTTTGGGATTGAAATGTGCTCGAATTTTTTGCACAATTCAATCTTTTATAGGATTACCCCGGGATATATGTAATCCTTCTTAGGATTAAAAAAGTCGGATCAACTCAATCTTTTTTCGGATCGGGTCAAGCATATCCGGGATTACGTTGTTTTCATTACCGCTTAGGATTGATTTGATCCCATATGGATTGATTTTATTTTTGAGTGCACAAGGGTCAACTGTTATTTAGTTGGGTGAAAATGGCTGCTGTAGGGGACAGCTCTCTCACCTATGCCATCTGGCATTAAGCTGGCTGCAAATGGCTGCTGTCGGGGACAATTGTCACATTCTTATGACATGCCAGTGGAAAATGGATGACTTGAATACATGCAGGGGCCCTTAAAAAGTGAATCTGCAAAACTGAACAACGGCTGAATGTGCTGCTGCGTCATTCCATACGTTAAGTGCATAACGAACTGTGTTCGATTCTCAGTTAAGCCCGTTCATGCACTGTTTTTGGTAGCGTTTGTGCTCGTTTCGAATCCAATATTCTCGATATTTTCCCTCAGCGTACTTTTTTTAAATACGACGAAGGCAGGACCATTACTGGGAATGGAGAGCGCTACCGTGCATTGATTCCAAAATTTTGGTTGACCAAAATGGAAGAGCTGACATGTGGGCTATTTTTTGTGGTGCCATGTTAAGGCTCATGTCCATAGCGACAAGCTCGCGACAGTTGACGCAATGGAAGCCAATATTGAAGAATTTATTCGAAGCATACCGGCCGATTTGTTGGAGAGAGTATGCCCAAATTGGACCCAGCGTATGAAGTCGCGCTCAACATATATGAAATTATCTTTAAACATTAAATTATATAGATCTATCTATCGACTCTTATAATTAATCCAAATTCTGCTAAAAATCGCTCTTTATAAGCTCGTTTCTTTATAAACTTTTAGATTAGGTAAACAACATTCTTTTCCAAATAATTCTGATGCCCTTTGACTTGCGTGATAAGTATAGTAGGAATGCTTCAAACAGAACCTAGCGATACTGATTATGAATTTCCACTATCAAAATACAAAATAATTGCACTCATCCTATTGCCCCATCTGAGGCTATACAAAAATGCTCTGACTGCGGCGATTTCATTTCAGTTCTGTTCGCAACTTTTAACCAAACGTATTTCGGAAAAAAAAATATTTTCAAAATGTCTTTACACAAATCTGGGATATTATTGGGCTGCGTTTTTCTATTGACGTTGATCATAGAGAGCCCTGCAAAACCATTAGACTACGAGGACGTGTACGACTATGACTACGATATAGAAAAATTCCTGTTTGATTTGACCACAGAGTCCAACAACTACGACCGCAATGCTCAAATGGATAACAGCACAAGCACAGAGTACTACGACGAATTTCCCTCAACAACAGAATTTTATGAGGAAATCATAATGCCGGTTGCCGTCCGCACATCAATGCCTTTATGGGGCGAAGTGTCCATAGTGGTTTTAGTTCTGGTTTTAATTGGATGTGTTGGATGTTGCATAATGAAAAGGAGAAATGCTTGATATTTTGATTTTCGTTCTTTTCAAATGTTTATTGTAAAATTGATTAAAGTATATGGAATTGCGTAAATACATCAAAATGAACAAAGCACTAAGCTTGCGTTGAAATTTCATAGACACTAAATAAAACTTTGCCGTTTCATTTTTTAATCGGATGATTTACTTATAATACATGAAAGGACTCCTCAATGGGCGACCAAAAACAAATCTGCATAAAATTGGGCTATTGAACAAAATAAGCCCTAGACATTTAAATACTTAGAATATTGTTTACCAAATTTTTTTAACGTGGTCGCTTTTTAGGGTGAATACTGCATTTAAAAAGACTCAGGGATTAAGTGACTGTTTACTCATTTTGATACTGCCCAAAACTCTCCAGAGGATTTCTTATGAACGTTGGCATTATACATATATGTGGACATTGACGTTATATGTGAACGGGCACCAAAATGCATGGCTACTAGATTAAAAGACAAAAGTTGGGCGATTTGAAACCGCCTGCTCAGGGCCAGGTAGATTTATTGCGTTCCTACTGTGTGTTTTCCTTGTGATTTAGTAGCCTGTCTTATTCTTGTCAATTTACCAATCATCTTCTCCTCTTTAAGCCTGAACGTTTAGGATTTCCCTCTTCGTTTCTGCTTTGAATTTCGTTCTATTTTCTGAAACTTCTAAGCCTGCCTATGTTCCTTGGTTCTTTGCTTTGCTCAATACTCAGGCATGTTCTCAATTCCACTTCCACGCCAACCTTTCGAAAGTGGAATTAATTCATGTTCTCGCAACACCAAAACGAAAAAGGTTTTTGTTTTGAAAAGTTATGCTTGATAGTCGGTGGAATAAAAAGTAATTGCCAAATTAAACACTCTTACAGTTGCAAATGTACATAAAGAAAATTTTTCTTAACTCTGTTATGAATTTAGAAATTGTTAGTGAAATTTCATTGGCATTCTGGCCTTTGATTGATTTATAAAGACTTTTTTGTTACATGTGTCCAGAAATTGGCTTTCATTACAAATGCAAACCGAAAAGTGGAACCTAAAAGTCAGCCTCTCTCATTTACGACTGTTCCATTTTCGATCGTTTCGCTTGGAATTCCGGTTTCTCTCTGGTTTATCTAGTGCCATTCTCGTTTGGTCCAGCGGATTGCGAAAAGTAAAAAGAGAGCAATTTCATTCGAAATTGAGAACACAAATACAAAACCGAAGCGGAATTGCGTTTGATTTACTTTTCAAAAAGTAGTGGAATTGAGAACATGCCTGACTATCTTATTCTCGGATACTTACGTATGCCGTTGCCGTAGAGCTTGTTATATCTTTCAATGATCCAATGCAAGATTGCAAGTTAATTTAAACTCCTTGCTGTCTTGATGCTTTGTTAAGCACTTACACCTTAATTGTTTCAAGTGTATGAATGCTAAGATTAATTGAATTTTGTTGTCAATTAGGGTTACCAGAGTTTTCAAAGTGTATTATACCAAGACCAAATTCTTCCTATGGCAGCTATATGATATAGTCATCCGATCCGCGCGATGTTGACATTTTTGGAAAGCTTGATGAATATAAAGCACACTTGTTAAGTTTTAATCAAAAAGCTTTAAAACTGACTGCGTGGCAACGCTTTCTTTAAGGGTATATTATTATTTGCTTATAGCTTCAAAAATTAATATCAAAACAGGAAAGTGGTCATTTTAAATTTGGAGAGTTTTGACCACCGTGTTTGGACCTAAGGAACAAGAGTAAAAATTCCAGAATTTCAGAACAGTTCATGGTAAAACGTGATGTAAGACCAGATATATCGATATTTATGTTTTAGCATTTCTGCAGATTACTCGTCAACCAATAGACCTTTTGACTTGAAATTTGGCATACATACCCTCCCTGACTCAAAATATTCAAAAATCTGCTGGGGCAGTTAATGGAAATCTGTGGTTACTAGATCAAGGCTTCATTTTTCTACGAATTGATTCCACTTAGCATTGAGCTGTCGGTTTCAACTGCTTGACCAATTCTACTTTTACTGAGAGCGAATCTAGTGACCATAGATATAAATGTCAATCTTATTAATATAGAGTTCAAAGTAGAAACGTTTATACGAAAACCGAAGTGGCAGCGGCGTAGATAGGGGGGTGATTAGGATGATCAATCCCTCCCCCCCTGAATTAAAAAATCGGATTCACTGGGGACGAAAACTTGATTTTATTTTGTAAAAGAAATAATTAAATAAATAAGATAAAATGGTAATAGTTATTAATACTAAATCCTGCGTTTTCCCAGAAAATAATAAGAAAAAATCATCAATAGATCGCAAATTATAATGAATTATCACTCAAAGAAGTGGGGTTTGCATGGTTTCTTTATAAACGAAAAATTCATGTTTTATTAAAAAATAAGTATATGTTTTTTATCAAATGTCATATACAAATATGGCCGAAAAGTTCTCTAGTTGCCTAAACTTTCATCAAATTATTTGACTGCGGGGCCTTAGCTCAGTGTTTATGGTTTGAGTGTATTGTAAATAGAAAATTTTAAAATCTTTCGCGCGGCTTACAACTATTTTGCCTGCGTCGCTTTCTTCTTACATATTTTACAAAAAAATGGTGAAAATAGAATTTTGTAACAATTTTGAAATATTGCTATTTTCTGCGGCAAAATGTGGCAATTCGATCCTTACATACCGCCAGATCCATTTTATGTGTGGGTGGGTGTTTTTGAAAAACCATTTGTCACCTTATTTGATGAAGGATCCGTTTTGATGAGTACTCGTTTGCGCTGCACTTAAAGCATTTTTTAGATGGTAAAAGGCATTTGTGCTCTTATTTTCTTGGGGTAATTTTTTTTGAAATTTTCACTTTATCTCCCCCATTCCAAAAAGCTATCTACGCTACTGCGAAGTGGAATTGAGAACAGGCCTGATAGCCTTTTTTGTGTAAAACAATGTGTTCGCTAATACAAGTAATTTTCACATTACTTCAAACGCATTTATCACGAAACCACGTTTTTGATCTGGCGGTCATGATATCTCCAGTTACACTAAACCGATTTTGATGATTCAAAGTGCAATCGACGCAGAATTGTCACCATTCTGGTCTGACCCTCAATCATAACACAGGCCAACAAAATGACCAACTTTGTGAGGTGCAGTCCTGTTGTTTTAAAAATATGATAAGTTGCAAAACTGGATCTGGTTTACCACCATCAGCTCTTCTTTCCAAGATATGGCGGAAGAACGAATAAGTTGAATTTTTGACACTCTAGGATTTATGGAGGCCACACTAGGCATAAATATCTGAGTTTCTGAAATAATTGCGATAAAGTACATATCCATGCATTTTTAAAAAATCATAGGGACCATATTAGTCCAGCGGAAAGTGTCTAATTTGGCCTTAAAAGAAAAATATTTTTCTATTTATAGCATTATTATCAAAATAAATCATCCCGTTTAAGCAAGTGCGGTAATTGGATAAATATATGATCTAATTTTGTAATTTTTATGGCATTTAAATAAGTTTATTTGGCAAAGATATGGCGTGTTTAAGACGAAAATACATATTTAAATTTATGGGAAACTAGATTTTCACTCTAAATCTGTGAAACTAGATTTTCACTCTAAATCTGTATAGGAACTGTAAAGGGCCTACTTGATTCGGCATAAATTGTTATAAGTTTACATGTAGACGATAAATTATATTTGGAAACAAGTAGCCTTTTCACAGTTTCAATAAAAATTTGAGTTACAAATTTAGTTTTCCTCCCATAAACTTAAATATGTAAATTCGTCTTTAAGAGGCTATAACTCTGCTAAATAGAATGATTTAATCGCATAAAATTAGTTCATATGTTTGGCTATATGCTCAGATGGCAAAAATAATTATTCAATAACTGCGCTAGCTTAATCGGGATGATTTATATGGCTAATAATGCTATAAATCGAAAAATTTCTGTCTTTAGAGGCCAATTAAGACCCATTCCGCTGTATATGTCCTTTCTCGTAAATAGCTCATAAACTCAGACATTAATGAACACAGTGGCTTCCATAAATCCTACGCAGAGAAAACAAATTTGGCTACACGGCGCGTGTAGAAACGTCAAACCTAAACGCAACGTATTTCGCCATGTTAAATTTACACGCTGCGTGTAGAATTCAAAAAGCCACACGGGACGTGTGGAAAAGCTACGCGCGACGTGTTGGAATAATCTGAACGCAAATGTAAAAAAGTTAAATGCTACGTGGGCAAAAGCAAAGTCTACACGACATTTGAAAATCAGCATGTTTCCCTTAATAATTCTACATTTTTCATGCAGCAATCTGATTACCACACGGACGTTTAGGTTTTCTACATTGATGTTTGGATATTGAAATGCTACACGCGCGTGTGGAAATTCTAAACGAAAAATGTAGCTCTAAATCAGTGCTAAATTCCTATATTTTTCGTTTAGCAAACTGGTTGCCACACGTGGCGTGTGGGATTTCTAAATGAACGTTTAGATTTACAAATTCTTAACGCTGCGTGTTAAAAAATTACACGAATCGTGCGCAAATTTGTGTTGCCTGTATATAAATTGCGATTGCGTTGAATTAGAACTTGAGAATTACAAGCAAACAAATATTGGATTGGATTAAAATTTAAAAGCTGCACGAAAATGTAGGATTTCTACACGTTTCGAACGGGATTTTCAACCCATTGCTTTTGTGTATCTTTTTTGCACGCCGCATGTTGAAATGACAAAGCCACACGCGCGTGTGGAAAACCTACACGCGCCGTGAAGAATTCAGAAAGCCACACGCGGCGTGTAGAAAAGCTACACAAAAATAGTGGGTTGAAAACCCCGGTCGAAACGTGTAGAAATTCTACATTTCCGTGTAGCTTTTGAATTTTTTTTTCTCTGTGTAGAGTGCCAAAAATTCAAGATTTTCGTTTTTCCGCTATATCTTGAAAACAAGACCTGATTGAACAATACCAATGATGCAGTTTTATTTTGTGAAGTATACGTTAACATAATCTGATAAAAATAGACCTGCACCAAAATCACTGTTGGGCTGCGTAATTTTAAAAAAGAATTTTTTATATATTAATTTTTTTGACTAAACCACAATAAAAGGGTTCAAAATAGAATTTTCATTTTTCTGTTGCCACTATTTTGTTAAAATAATCACAAAAAACTCTTTTTGTTTTAAAATATGATTTTTTTTAAAAAAGGTCGAAAAACATGGAGACATGGAGAATACGGACGGACAAACAGACGGACATGTCTATATCGACTCGACTGTTGATGCTGATCAAGAATATATATACTTGGGGTCCGAAATGATTCCTTCTCTTTGTTACATACTTTTGCACAAACTTAATATGCTCTATAAACCTTCGGTACAGATTGCCTTTAATAATACAGTGTATAAAAGAGCCTTATTTCAATTTTTATTTGTTGGATAAACTTCCATTTCTTTTAGCATTAAAGCCACTGAGTTTCTGTATTAAGCACTTCTCCTTTTATTTATGAAATATCCAACACATCCAATGAAAGCCACTAAAACCACTATGGACACCAGAGCCCATACACTCGTTGGAATATGTGTGGTGGAGGCAATCGGTGTTGCGATGGGAAACTCTGTTGTTGTGTATATCCAGTATTTTGATGTAGTAGGAAATTCGCCGTAGTCCTTTGCTGATGTGCTGTACTTCGTTTGGAATATATTGTCGTCGTGATTATTAGGCTCTGTGGTTGAGCTCAAATCGTCGTCCAATGGTTTTGCGGAGCTCTCTATGATCAACGCCAACAGAAAAACGCAGCCAATTAATATCCAAGATTTGTGTAAAGACATTTTAAAAATATGTATTTTTCGAAATGCGTTCGGTTGAAAGTTGCGAATAGAACTGAAATGAAATCGCCTCAGCCAGCTCTTTTTCTTTGCTTTGAACTTAATTATAATTAAATAATTAAATAATAAATAATAAAATGATTATAATCAGTATCGCTAGGTTTCGTTTGAAGCATTCCTATTATAACTATCAGGCAAGTCGGGGGACATCGACTATGGAGCTTTTTTTGTTTTCCATACCTCGTCAAAATAAACATTTGCGTACAAATTTAAATCTAGCATTGGATTGTACAGATGTCCAATGGCAATGAATATTTCATGTACTCTCACAGAATGAAGGGGACATTTTTTGTGGAATTGGAACTTGGCCAAATTTATACATACAATGCTTTCTGCGTAGACCAAAGCATGGTGGAATTATACGAGATGAGGTCCAATTACAAAAAAAGAATTTGAAAATCGATCAACATGTACTATGTTAAATCTTTGCAACCATTTTGGAAAAAGTGGTTCCGAGATAATCGCATTCAAAGTTGCGACATCTGTTTTCGTTAAAAAAAAAAAATATTTTTAAAAAATATAAATGGTTGGTTATTCCAGCACAAGGTCATCCGTCCCATCCATGTTTCCCATTACATTTCGAGCCCACATCGGGGTCTTCAGGGGGCTAATAAACAACATTGAACAGATATAAATAACAAGATTTTAGCTAACGAAAAGTAAACAACATTCGAACCTATACATTCATTGATACGGGTCAAGAAACGAGTGCTCGTCACGGAGTTTGATGTAAAACTAATTAATCCTAATGTATGTTTTGGTCAAATAAGTTTCTATCTCTGTGTCCGATTTAAAATTCAGTCTAATATTTGTTGGTGTATTAATGATGTACAACATCTCCAGAGTAAATTGCTTATTGTAGTTAAGCTCTTGCTGTATAATACTTGTGGCATCAAAATCAGGAGAATGTCCGCTCTCTGCACAGTCGGCCGCAAGTGCTGTTTTTTGTGTGTTGATCTCGTTTCGTCTTTTAATATCTTTATGTTATATAGATATATGTTTTTAGATGTTTTGAATGGTAATTTATTATCCGTCCTGATGCAGTTAACCTTAAGCGTGTTGTCAATCCTGTGCACTGTAGTTTGATGTCAGCTTCTACTTCTATGGTAAATTGTGTGTCCTTGTGATATGAACCTGTAGAGTTGTTTGGATGTTCTCTTCTTTGACTATCGCAAAGAGATCGTCAACACATTTGGTTAAAAGTCTGGTGGTTTTAACCTTTTTGAGGACTTCTTCCGTGACTTTATCTGCTATAATTGGTGACGCTAGAGATCCCATGGGGAGACCTTTCAACTGAACAAACAGTTCTTCTTCATACTTGAAATATCGATTATCACGTCGAAAGAAATGTTTCTCATCGTCAAAAATGTGGGAGTCATTTATCCTTGTCTTAAATTCTGTTGCATTTTTTTACGTTGACTGTGGAGTTTTTCGTCAAGTTTTTTAAAATTTCTGATATATATACATAGATGGTACGAAGGAGTATTAATCATAAAACAGATTGGTCGGAGAGCAGTGTAAAAAAAAAAAAAAAAAATGAAAAAAAAAAAAAAAAAAAAAAAAAAAAAAAAAAAAAAAAAAAAAAAAAAAAAAAAAAAAAAAAGGGGGGAGAAAAAAAAAAAAAAAAAAGGATTTGTTTTTGGGGGGAGATTAATAAAAAGTGCTTGTTTATGGATTTTTGGTAATCCATAGATCCTAGGTGGAAGTGCCTGTCATGAGTCTGTTTCTTACGCTCTTTGAAATCAGATCTAGTTTGAAAAATTTGTCTACGATTATATTGTTTTTCGTTTGTAATTTTCAGGTAGGGTCTTTCCTTATAATCCTATATGTCGATAGATCGTCTAATATGCTTTTCATTGTGTCCGTATAATCTTTCCTTTCCATGGCGACTGTTACATTTCCCTTATCCGCATTAAAAATAATTACGACTTTATTTCTCTTCCAACAGATTCCCATACATTTTTTTTTGCATGAATATTTATCATAATTCACCATCTATCAAAGGGAACTTTATTTTTAATTTTCTAAGGTAAGGTCCCTACTAGACAATTACCGATCAAATTTACGCTGCCTCTCAAATTTGCTGGTGCTAAACGTGCCCAAAAAGATACTTTATAGTGCCAGTAGAAATCACTGTGTTTAGAGCGAGACAACCTTATTCCCAAATGAAACCAAAGAGCGTAAGTGATAGCGAACAGCTGACCCAAAAGTATCTAGAGCAGAGGCGGCCAAATGGAGAGGACAAAAAAGTGCGCTTGTGTTGGTGAAAAAGAGAGCTCTCTCCAGACAATACGCGTTTTACTTGCAATGCAGTGCACTGCATAAGCATGCTTACTGATACACACAACCATAACTTCGGCTCGCGTTTGCTTAAAAACACGACTTACTTCGGCTCATATCAGCTGAAGGTGGCCGGGTCTGATCTAGAGAACGTAAGTGAGAGCGAACAGCTAACTAATTTCTGACAGAATCAGTGTCGACTAAGCAAAGTTTCTCTCTAAAACTCATTCTCCATGCTGAGACCGCACTCAGAGAATGTATTAGTTGTATCGTACCATGGACCATAGGGTCCACAAAGTTTTCCGAATTGTTCACGGTTTGATGGATATAGCCCTCGATTTCCAGACAATTGTATGACTTTTAACAATCGGACATTATGGTTGAGTCGTCGGCAATTCGCTCTTTTATTATGTGCAGCAACGTCTTTTGGTCGCGGCACTATAAAAAACTGACCGGTTCCTAGCTCGATGCTACCAAACACCCATGGGTCTTTCACTATCCTTTCGAACGCTTTCTTTTTCTTATTAGCCATCTGAACAAAGGCTTGGCAGCGAAAAAGGAACCTCGAACACCAGGACCACAATTTGCGTATTCCACACCATTTTGGTCTAAACTTCTTTTTCCGAATTACATTGAGATGCATAAGAAAGTCGAAGATTTTATAATAACTTCAAAATGGAAATTTCACAAACCGCACAAGCCATATTAATTAACAAAAAAATTGAATACAACAGAGTGCTTCACCAAAAAGTTAACAAATTTTCAATGGCTAGCTAAATTGAAACATGTTTTTCGAATTTTAAATTAAAAATTTAATTATAAAAGAACCATGGATGATCCCCAATATATTATATTTCTCAGTTGCTTTTTACAAATCAAACCAGTTCTTGGACTAGTCCTCCTCAATGCCCATGGCCTTGTCGTAGTCCTCTTCACTGATTTTTTTCTTTTTTAATCTTTTGAAGAGTCGAATATCGCTGGCCAATTCATCCAGATCTTCTTGGCTGAATTGCTGTTTCCTCTTGCGCTGCGACGATCCTGCCTCGTCTGCTGCCGCCTCCTTTTTGCGTTGCTTCTTGGCTTTGCGGAGCTCTTTCTTCGACTTGGCATCCAGTTTGGCTTTTTTGGTTTGATCCCAAGATTCGGTGCGTTTTTTGTGTTGCTTCTGACCAGGCCAGCTGCCAGTCTGCTCGTAAGTGGATAGTTTTTGTTGACGCACTTGCTCTTTTTGGGAATTTTTGTATGTGAGTTTGTTCACGTCCACCTCGAAGCTTGGAGCCATGAAGCCATCGCCTTTGTAGTTTTTTAGTTCCGGCATGCGTGGCAGCTGTAGTAGGCCGTATGCAGTGGCCATTTTCCCCAGATCCAGATCTTTGAGCCGCAAGATGGCACTGCACTCGTGTTTAGAGTAAGCACGAACATGTGAGACAAAAGCACGCATTCCCTTGTCGTACAGCCCCTTGTCAGCGGTCTGCAAACGATGTAATTTGTTCACAATGGAGGGCAACTCTGTTTCTGTCCCTTCTTGCGGCAGTTCGTTGAGCTCCACCTTTTGGTTTAATTTCAAAAAGTTGACATAGGCATCTTCGCTGGGCAGAAGCAGGACCAGGGCATTTCCCTCGTTACCCTGACGCGCAGTGCGCCCCACACGATGCACAAAACTGGATGCATTGGAGGGGGGATCCCATTGAACCACCCACTCAATCTCGGGCACATCCAGACCGCGAGCCAGGACATCAGTGCAAAGCAGTACGGCTTGGGATTCTTGGCGGAAACGCTCTACAACGATGGCCCGCTTACTTTTCATCTTTCCATGGATGCCCAGCACTGGTCGATTTTTGAGCAAAGCAGGTAGGACCTCTGCCCAATACTCCACACAGGCACATGTGGGAAAGAACACCATAACCTTTCCTGAACGCGTTGCGGGTGAGCGAAGGAACTGCAGCAGTGCCAGAAACTTTTGCTCTGGCTCTACGATTCTGTAGAAATTTTGGAGCTTTGCTGGCGTATTTACGGAGGCCTTCTCCTTAACCGAAACCAGTACAGGGTTCCGCAGGCCCGCGCGTATCAGATCCGTCACCTCAGTGGTCTGTGTGGCCGAGAATAGGCCTGTGCGTCGCTGACGTGGCAAGAAGCCCAAAATATTGTTAATGCTCGTCTTGAACCCCAAATCGAGTAAGCGATCTGCCTCGTCCAGCACCAGAAACTCCAGACTCTTGACACGGGCAGCCAGATTAAGATCATCGCCCTTACGCTGAAATAGGTCCTCTAGCCGTCCCGGCGTGCACACCAATATGCAGGGGGCTTTTTGCCTCAACATGGCGATTTCCTCCTCAATGCTATTACCGCCAACCACCAATTGCTGTTTTAAATGCACCAACTCCTCGTGCGCCAGAAACTGATCCAGAACCTCGGATATCTGGCGCGCCAACTCTCGTGTAGGTGAAATGATAAGTGCACCAAATTCCTTGGCTCCCCACGGCGTCTCTCTGTGGCGTCGCTGAAGTATCTCCAGCATCGGAACCAGAAACGCCAATGTTTTGCCACTGCCCGTCACAGCCTCGGCCGAGACATCTTTGCGAGCCAGCAGCAACGGAATCGCTGCCGTCTGTACGGGCGTCATCCATTGGAAGCCGAAACTTTGTATCACAGATAGAACAGGCTCGGACAGCGATGGCTTTTCCAGGTCAGTCCATTTTTTCCGTGACATTATTTCTGTTTCGTTTGTAAACAAAACACACGTGCAATTCGAAGCAGTGTGACCGTATACAAAAAATAAAATACCGAATTGCAGGCGCCAAATTCGAATGCAAGAAGTTTCTTATCATGAATATTAATAAAAAAAAACTTCCAACAGCTCAATAAATCACCGAGTTTCAGTCAAAAATTGCGAGTACCTTTTATTTCCAATCCCCACACCTTTCCAGCTAAAATAATAACTGAGATAACACTCACATATATCCCTGTTCCTAATCGAGAAATCGATGCAGAAACCGGAATTGGGACGAGTGGTTTAATATCTTCATTAAATTTTGATATGCCTTATACCAGTATAGAACACAGAACATAGCATTTCGTTAACAAAAAAATTAATAAAATCCAGAACCAAGACCTTCGGCCGCGTAACAACAATTTCCTAAATATATTAGTTGTATTTTATGTTTAATATTTTTACAATTTTATCTGCATATAACATTTTTTCGTTATTATTGTATCACCTTATTTATAGTTGTCTTTCTAAAGTATTTCTTCAAAGTTATTAGTAAACATGTTAACGAGTTTTATTTTCTCAGCTGGCCTTCTTGAAGCCGAATTTACATGACTCGAGTTATGTCATAATTAAAATAATTAAGAAGAATTCCAATAGTAGTTTTTTTTTAGTTGTGTCAAAACTTCACCAAAGACACTACACATGTAAAGGGTGATTTTTTAAGAGCAATTAGAAGGTTTAAAAAAAAACACATAAAATTCAGGAAAATGCATGAAATCTTTATTTGAATCGATAGTACGATCCCTATAATTTAATGTTTAAGGATTATTTCATGCAATTGTTGACCGTGACTGCGCCTCAAATGGTCCATCCGCTTAGTCCAATTTTGGCCTACTCTTTTTAACATTTCGGCCGGTATCTCACGAATAAATGCTTCAATGTTGTCTTCCAATTGTCGATTGAAGCGGGTTTGTCTTAGAGCTGGAGAAACATCGATGTTTACGGACATCTGGACTAAATATTTCTTGTAGTTTTTTTAAATTTATTCAAATTTTTATAAAGAAACGTAAGCGCTGAAAGTTCTTTGGGTCCAGCGTCTTTGAGGACCAGCGTTCTACAGAATCTGTCCAGCTTTATATACCTTACTTTCTGAAGCTGTGGATATTGCCGGAATACATAAATATTTTTTATCCACTTCTTTTAGTAGGCTCAGACAACTTGGACAGACTTAACTTCACTTCCAATTTTTTTGTGTTTCACTGCATCTCGAATATAAGTGGGATTATAAGTGAAATAGTGGCATATTCTCTACCAGAAATTTGCAAAGTGGCATCTTAATATGATAACGATTTCTGACATTGTAAAGTTTCTATTTGGGGTCTTTTGGAATTGCTTAAAGTTTTGAGTAAAATTGTGGATAAATGAAGAGACAGAAGAAAAATTCTCTTTCAAACTAGAGACTTCTCGAATAATGCCACAAATTTTTTTGTTTGGACTGTTTTGGTTTTTTCATTGGTCACCCTACTTTATTTAAAAAGTCATAATTCGCTTATATTTTGAAAAGCGGTTGTGTTTGTTCAAATCATGGACAATTTGTGAGTTTTGATAAATCGCACGCTTTTTTGATTGTTGCGTCTAAATATCATACACAATAAGGTTTTGTCCAACTACATTTTTTTGTATAGTTGCATATGGCATCTTGACAGAACCGCAAATTGGTCATCTTACAGTTCTTAGGGTCGCCAAGTTAATTTTAAGAAAATAGTTTGGCCGTGCCTTGTTCATGTAGAATTGCAAAAACATCGATTGTTTAAAAAAACATCGATGTCTGCATCTTAGATAAAAACATCGATGCATCGATGTTGCCATCGATGTTTCTCCAGCTCTAGCTTGTCTGTATAGATATGAGCTTTAACATAGACCCACAAAAAATTGTTTAAAGGCGTTAAGTCGCACGATCTAGGCGGCCAATTGACCGGTCCCGAACGTGAAATAAAATGTTCACCGAATTCGTCTCTCAATAAGTCCATGGTTGCGCGTGCTGTGTGGCCGTCCTGTTGAAACCACATGTCATGCAAGTCAAGGTCTTGCATTATCATCTCACGGTAGCGCTCACCATTAACAGTTACGTTACGATTCGCATCATCTTTGAAGTACGGTCCAATGATGCCACCAGCCCATAAGCCGCATCAAACTGTGACTTTTTCTGGAGGCATTGGTAGCTCTTGCAATGCTTCTGGCTGATATTCACTCCAAAATCATACCCCAATACGTACGCATTGATATGGTCAGCGGTTAACCAGGGCTGCAAACCTCCTAAAATCGGGAGGGGTTCACTCCGGGGTTCGAACCCTTAAAATTTGTTGGGTTCGGGTTCCCGGAGCGGGTTCAGAAGGTCGCTGAACCCAGGTACAGGATCGAACAGGTTCAGGAATAATATTGTTTTTCCTGACTCAAAAAAAAATGTGTGTTTATTGGAAAAATTTAAAACATTTCATACATATTTGGAAGTTCGGAGTGTTGATATTTGGAATATAATATTAACTTAATAATAGATAGATTAAGGGATATTTTACTTTAAAATCAAAGGTAAGTTTGAACTAATTTTAAGAAAGTAACTAGAAAAGTTCGACCTAATTACACAGGTCTACAAGCATTTGTAACAGAGAAAATGGCAAACTTTCCATATGTATATTTGGTCGATAAACTCCAATTGAAAAAATTTGAAAATTGTCGATTTTATAAATAAATAACCCCATTATATATTACAATTTGACAAATTTTTATGAAAATTTGGTTAAATTATCCAAATTGGCGAACTTTTCGCCCATATTTGATCAAATTATTAGTGAATAGAACCATAGTTAATGATTTAAGTCCTGCAAAATCTGCAATCATGGCTATTTAGACAAATATTTATCAAAATTTCCTAAAAATTTGTCAAATTATTTGCCTGTGTGAACTTAGCTTTAGTGTGCATTTAGATCAGTGGTGCTCAAATGTTAATTGCCCTATCCCGTGTGATAGGAAGTCATAATTCTGCCAGCGTCGCAGCCGACACACGCATAGAGAGAGAGAATACGTGTGCTCACATTTATCCGTTTGTTTTTACCCTATATTTGACATAATGACGTTTACTTCGTGTTTAGCTGATACACACACAATCGCAAAGCTTGATAGTGTGTGTTTGGGCACCATCTATTGAAAAATGGCAAAGTTAGCATCTAGAAATTTTTTTAATAATTTTTGAACCGAACCCACTCTTTACTATTTTATGCTCCGGTTCAGGTTCAGGTTCGGGCGGATAAAAATTAACCTGCTCCGGTTCGGTTTCGGTTCGGATTTCCAAAAAATCTCGGAGCATCCGACTCCGGAGCGGTTCAACTCCGAACCGGGTTGCAGCCCTGTTATTAACACTGGCCGATACAGCTGCGATCTTCCTCATTGACAGGAAGCGCTGCCTCGCAAACATCATCAGTCAAATCGTCCTCCAATTCTTCTTCTCCGTCCGTATCAATGTCAAAATCAATTGAATTTAAAAATTTTTCAATCTCCACGTCGGAAGAGCTGATAGCTTATTCACTTGTCGTCGTTCCATGTCTACTGAAGCAATTATTTGTACTTAAATATGTCATAGGTTGTTCCACTTTCAAACTTACCTTATAATTTTTTTCCCGAATTGTCCCAAGACCGCCTCTAGACGGGATTATAAAAGCAATAGAAAGCTAAAGAAAACTTACTTTTAGTGTGGGTTACGTATTTTGAGTCCTTGAGATTATCAGCAAATCGGTACAATTTTTTTTCCAGCAGCAAACTTTTTATAATATTTTAAAAAAATATTTATATATTGCACTTTTTACAAAATAATTTTTTCGTCCGAGTTGCACAAATTTTCTGCTTCAAATGACTACAGCAGCTTGCGCAAGCGCTAGTATGTATTCCAAACGCAACGAACTTAATTTTTGGACTTCCCCGAATTAGAAAAAACGCAAAACCGAGTCAAAAGGAATGAAAAGAATAAAATAACGGTGTTTTTAACCTTACCCGTCTAGAGGCGGTCTTGGGCACTAGAGGGTTAAAAATTGAATTTTCGTTTCTTCAAATGTTTATTTTTAAAATACTGTAAAATATATGCAATTGTGTAAATACATCGCAGTGAACTAAATACAAAGTTTACATTGAATTTTCATAGACACTAAATACAACTTTTCAGTTTCTTTTTTCATCGGATGATTCACTTAATTAGATTAGAGATAAATATAAGGCCACCTCAATGGGTGCGCAAAACCAGATCTGCATCAAATTGGCCTATTGAACAAAATAAACACTTGAAATTTAAATATTTAGAATTTTGTTTACTAAATTTCTCTCTTGGACGTGGTCGCTTTTATCAAGGATAAATGTTGTTTTCGAAAAGACTCTGGAATTTCGTTACTATTTGCTCATTTTGAAACTGCCTTATTATTTTTGAATGCCTGGAGCAGGAGCTGAAGTGGGTCCATTTGTCTTCGCACCCAGATTTTTGTAGGCCTTGCCACCATTACGCTCCCATTCTCGATTGAATTCATGCTCCAAAATTTCTGCGCCTCTTTTACGCGTCAGACCCGTCTCCTCCAGGCTTAGCTCGCACATTTGCATGTCATCGGTGCCGGCTACCAACAAAATGGGTGGCTTATCCGCATGCAGTTCCATTTGTCGGGCAATCCACTGTCCATCGAAATGGGCATACCATAGGCCACGCTTGGCTGAAGTGAGACAAATGATATAAGTAAAGATTATGTAGAATATGAAAAAACTCACTGTTATCTGGCGCATTGGCTCGCATGAAGGGTATACGGAAATAGCGGTGCTGAGCGGTAACTATTTCTTGAATGGGTTGCACAATCGGTGGCTGTTTAAAGGCTGTAAGAATTGGAAAATGAAACAACTTTACATGCGAAAAAAATCGTTGCTTATTGTTTGCCTACCAGCCTCCATGACGCTACGTGGAGCACGCTCATTCTCATCCATGGTGGTGCGTTTGCGGTTCTTTGCCTTCCAGGCATGGTAGACCTTCAAGCGGCGATGGAATTCCTGACGACAGGCCTGAAACAAAAAGGATTATTAAATTTTACTTAATAAATGTATCCGGGGAGTTAACAAAAGTACAATGCTTGGTCATCAAAGTAAATATGCTGAGATTTTAAGTTACAACAACAACAACATACGAGAGCTTTACGTTAATTCGCAGAGAACTAATATTAACATTATGTCAGCTGACAGTGCTGATTTTTAAAGCAATCAATCGATTTGACGATTAAAATATGGGAGTTTCGACTGCATCTAAAAAAAATTCATAAATCTTCGGATTGTAAAGAAATATTTTGAAATATTAATCTAAAGGGGAATGATGTAGCTTTTCATTAACCTATTCCCTGATTAGATTTATTATAAGTATTATAAAAAAAGCGACATATAAAAAAAAGCTACGGCTAAGTTCACAAAGTCAAATTAATTTACTTAAACTGTCATGGATTTTCACGAATTTGTTTATGTGTGTTCCCACACACGTCAAATAAATTTGTTGAAATTTCGAAAGTTTCTTTTGAATTTGGCGTAGTGTTCACACTCGCAAATTTTATTAATCGAAATCTCCAACTACTTAACATTTATACAAAACATAGAATCAAACCGGAACCCGGTCCCGTTTCTATGAGAATTTTTTATACTCTCTACCAAAAGTACCAAAAGTTAAGTTTGAGCAAATCTATGTGACAGCCAGAAGAAAGTATCTTCGATTAGTACCATCTGACCTAAAATCTGGTCTAATGTCCGACATAAGTATATATGCTATATATCTGTGTTGGCTGTCATAGCTGTTAAATTACGATTACGATTAGTAATCAATTACATTATTTTTGAAAAATAATTGTAATGATTATATAATCCTCTCGGTTAAAAATATTTGATTACTAATTGATTACTTTCAGAAATAATCAAAAATAATCGGGATTATTTAGGATTACCAAAAAATAATCAAAAATAATCAAAAATAATCAAAAAATAATTCGACTACTTTACAAGATTCTTTTTGATTATTTTTGATTATTTTTTAAAAAAGGGCTTAGCCAGATTTGTGGCCCTCAGCTGCCTACTAAACTGCCTACTTAAACAAGTCGGCAATGGCGTAGAGGTTAAGACCTGTGACTGGAAGTTAGTGAGTCCTAGGTTCAAGTCCCAGTATGGGCATGTATTTTTTTTTTTAAATAATCAAATATGTAATCATTACGATTAGTAATCATTACTTAACAGCTATGGTCTCAATTTAGTTTTCCTTTTATCTCTACTATCGTTCATCTGATCGTTCTCAAACTTAATGGATCGATTGGAGAGATATAAGAAGTAGCAAATTGTTGAAGATTCAGGGGCTGTTGTAAAAGTAAACTTTATCTACCTGCACGTAGAAATATAATTAAGACGTTTTCGAAAAAAATTTTTGATATGTTTGTCAATTTTATTTTCATAACTCGAACCGGAAGTTGCAGTAAGGCGGATTAATAATTATACTGAAAAGGTTTTATTTTACGATTTTCAATTAAAAATCGAAATATTTATAGTTGAGAGAAAAATGTTTTTAAACGCAAAAGATCGAAGTCAAAGATTCTAGAAGAGTTTAGTTCTCAAAAGGTCTCAGGACAAAATTGGACAGTATCAACTTCAGTAGAGACGGAACACACATTTCCGATACTTTCAAGAGATTTGGTGGACAGAGATGACCTAATGTTTTGTTTCTTCTTTTACTTAAAACTAGCCAGTAGCGTAATGAACTTCAATATATGTGAATATTTACCTCTAGCAGCTCGATATCACAGGACGTGTTAATAGCATCGCGTAACTCCGAGTATTTCCATTTGGATAAATCGTACTTCTGCTTACCCAGGGCCTGCTGCTGGGCTCGAACATTCTCAGATCTAAGATGAATTGATTTTAATTAGATTAATATTTATATAAATTGAAATGTTTGTATAAACGAAAAAGCGCAAGCAATTAAAGTGAGTTATTGATGGCATTAAATGTTCAGAATGGGTAGAAGATAAAATTTCAATTCTACAACTAATTAGCCAATATGCACAATAGATATTATTATAATACAGATGCTTTTGTATTAGTGGGCGATTATATTTTTTTTTACTTTGGATGTTAGTAATTTTGGTTAATTTGCAAAAAAGATTTCAAAACCAGCACCAACTCACTTATTCAAATACCGCGAAGCAATGTTTGACACAACTTGTGAAAAACTTTTTCAAAAATATACAGAAAAGTAAGGAAGAAGTAGAAGTAAAGATTTCGACATGATCCAATTAGTTGGTTTAAGAAAGCAAGAAGAATTGTCACAGAATTTACAAATAAGGTAGATAAATAAATCGTAAGGCGTGCTATACCTGATCAGCTTGTTGGAACCCATGGGAGACGCGTCATTGACACCACCACTGTGTTGTGTTTTGGATTGGGTGTTTGGGTGTAGGGTAGATGGTGTTGTGGAGAAAATTGCGTGTAAGGGAAGGGAAAGAGTTTGTGAGTTTGGAACATATACAAAAATAGTTATATATTATGTAAATTTTACTACAGTTCAAAAAATCGATTAAATAAATATGTACAAACATTGATTTGCGTTCACTTTGGCTTAAAGTGATCCAAATAAAGACATAATCTAAAGAAAATTGGTCTAAACCTATTTGACGCTTTAATAAGCCTTGATTAACACTTTTTAAAAATGATTTGTAAATATTTTTGTCGTTCGTATAAGTAATTTCGACTGTCAAATATCTGTTACAAGGATAAATTAAACAAAATCGAGGGTAAAAGATCATTTTTATCAGTTTGTTTTTATAGCCATGCACTGACTAAATTTCGATATGGTGGAATACACTCCCAATCAATCAAAGAGACTCAACATTTTTAGTGGCTTACATTTTGATAATTTCCCTTAACGTATGAATAAATGCCAAAAAATATAAAATACTTTTTATTTTCGTAATTAAATTTCACGAAATCCTAAGCAACCAATTTTTTTCCAGCTAAAAGAACAGAAAAGCATATGTTTGAACAGTAAGTTGATTGCAATTAAAATCATGGATTTTTCTTGTGAGTTTTAAATACTCCTATTTTAGACTAGGTAATTTTTGTGCAATTGGTGCTCTCATGTAGATTTATTATGAATTTGGGCATTATCGTCACGGTCTCACCAGCGCGGCTGCAAAGGCACTAAAAGTAGGTGGGCCTCCCCTTTGCGCTCTGCTGTTTATTGTTGTTTTTTAACATTTTGCGTTTAAGATTAAAAGTTTGTTGGGTTCTTTTGTTTGACTTGATAAAGAATATATTTTAAAATGTTTAGTTTGTTTTTCAAATTCAATATTTAAATTTTCTATAAATTGATTGATCGGTATTGTATTTCAGCTATGAACAAAAACTGCAATAAGAAAAATCCTACCTTTTGTAAAATTTTAGAGGTTTGCAGACTGGTTTTAAGCACACTGAAAATAATACTTTAATCTACACAGAAAAAAATAAAAAATCCATTTGGAAAGGATATTCTGAAATCCTTTCTTTTTGTAATTAAAAGGGTATTTTAAGATTAGATAATATCAGGGATGCAAATCGTTCGGAAATAAGGACTGGACCAGTGGTTCACACAGTTTTAGAACCACCGGTTCGGTGTATTAAATAGTTTTTGGAGTTAACTGAACCGCGGTTTTGGTTCGGATCAATGGTTCATAGGTTTTAAGAAGCTCCGTCTGCTTTCAAAAATCCGAATATTGCGATTTCTTAGATGAATAATATCTTAGATGAGTCGCTAAAAGTTCCAAAAATTACAAGTATCGCCGTCTGAAGACAAGCGGTTTACGGTTTCGTCTGTGGTTCGGTTTATCAGCTGGATTTGGCAGAACCTGTTTGCATATCCCTGATATTAATAATATCCAGTCGAAATGGATACCAAAATTATCAATGGATCATCGAAAAATATATTTTTTCTGTCCTGTGTCTGGACGGAAACCATTTGCAAAGAAAATCGGGCATCTATATCGCAATGGAACATTAATGAATGAAATTATTGGTAGATTTCAGAAAAAGAACAAACAAATCTTAAAACATATCGTTTATATATAAGTTCGCCTTAAACCTAAGCTTCCCTATCTTGACTAATTTTTTGTATTGCCTTAGATCTTTAAAAAAATCGCCCTTATTAACTCTACTCCTTTTCTTTACATATACATTTATAGGACCTTCACATACTTGCGTATTACAGGCGGACTATCCTCCACCTGACCGTTGGATTCGTTGGCCAAACGTAGAGCCAGTTCGTGATCGCGGCGTTCTTGTTCAAGTTGCTGGCGATACTTGGCGTCGTCTTTGGCTTCCTTTTCGAGCTGTGCCTGCAGTGCCAAAGCAGCGCGGCGATCTTCCTCCTCTTGACGCAGACGCTGAACCTCGGCGGCCTTTCGGCGCGTTTCCATCTCGGCTTTACTGTAAATTGAATTGATTGATAAGTGAATTACCTGGACCGAAATGATCATCCCCCATACTAACAGTCGTTTGTTCTCGGCTTCCTCGCGTAATCGTAGTTCCTCCGCCTCCTTTGCGGCCCGCTCGGCTTCCAGTGCCTCTTGAATTTTGCGCAGACGTTCTTGCTCTTCGGCCTGCTGTTGTTCTTTTAGTTTGGTGTTCAGATCAACAGTGAGCTTATTCATATTCGCCATGACCACAGTGAACATGGAGTCAATTTCGCGTTGGGTAATGCGAGGATTTAGCTACGGGATTTGACACATGAGATCGAGAATGTGAGGGGAATATATGGCCTTACGCACCTTGATCTTTTTAATGGCGTCATCAATTTGCTTGTAAATATCATGCACTCCACCAACGATTTCATCACGTCCCATCTTTAGACCGTTAGCAATTTCGATTGTTTTTAGAGTGTTGGTGCGGATTTTGTTGATCTTGGCAATTCCCTGATAGCGTGGACGATGTTGTTTACGTGCCAGGAAACCACGTGCAATGCGCTGGGCCACCACGACACACTTGTTGCGATAGATGATGCGGTTGCGTACTAAAAGAAAAGTGAATGCTTTCAATTACGAATGGAGGCAAATATTTCACTAACTTACGCTTGATAACGCACAGGGCTCCTAGCGTGGACTTCACCCATCGCGAGCGTATCAGCCACTTCTTCACCTTGGCCACAATGGCTAGCATGTTCTCGGGATCTGATCGCATAATTCGATCAAATTCCACAAACTTTCCAGGGCGGAAGAACACCTTGGTAATGCCAAACTTGAAATCCTTGGCACTTAAATTGAGCGACTGAAACATAGCCTCACAGAAGGTGCGAGCTGGTAGTGAGACAAGCTCTGGTGGCAACACCGACTTGTACATGCTATAAAGATCAGCAAAAAGCACCCGGGATGGATAACCATGCTCCATAAGCTCCAGCACAGAGATGGTACCAGAACATTTGAGCTGCGCCAAGGCCAGGCTACCCTCAAATTGTCGATCGATCATTTTGCTATTGGGCTTGATGCAGCGGATGAAATTCGTACCCTATAATGAAGATAGATTCGAATTTAATGAATATGTAAAATTTCTAGATATTTGTAAGAGTTTCGATGGCAGGTTTATTTTAAAATCTTCGAGAGTTTTACCGGGTGAGTTTTGCAAAGTGTTCCACTTCTAATTTGTCTTGGTATTTAAGTAATGTATAAAAATATTTGTAAATAAATGTTGGCTATACAGCTCCTAAAACGGGGCCAAGCCAAGCTTCTCACGATCTCTTGGCGTGTGTGCTTTAAATTTTTCGCACAAGAGAAAGGGACCTACTGTTTAACGCCGGATCCGAACGGCAAAGTTTGAGAATTTGCTTTTTCATGGCTAGTTACTTCACAGCTGGCGCCAATAGCTGGTGAAGGTAACCGTATGTGTAAAAGCTATTTTCTAAAGAAAGAAAAAAACTTTTATTATTAGATGTTCCGAGGGGGGATCGAACCCACGACCTTCCGCCCAGCAGTCCAGCACACTAACCACTGGGCCACATACGGCCATAAAAATATTTGTACGCCAACTAAATACTACCGGACTGAGTACAAAGTTCTGGTAGTCCAACAGCGTTATAAAATTTTAGGAAATATATAAATTGTAAAAAAAATAATAATAAAACCCTATTTCGGCAGTGACGGCTATCGCCATTTGACGTCTACTAATTCTGACTCTATTTAAATACCAACATCCTCCTGGTTACTCAGAAAAAGAGCTATGAAGTACCGAAAAATCAACGTTCTTTCTTTCAACTGCTTGTACTCACCCTTGCTTTCATGAAGCCTTTTGAAACGTTATTCTTTTACCGTCACGACTAGTTGTTTGAAATTCAAATTTGGGTTCGTTATTTTCGGTACTATAAGGACCAACTTATTGCTTAGAAACTTAATTGCCGAATGCTTGCCGAAGACACCGCACTTAAAGAGTGTCATACCTGTTTTAGTTGTATCATACTACAAACTTTGCAGATGCCACTATTAGCTGGTGAAGATTGCGCAAATGCTTAATTTTTTTAAAATTCAAAGTTTATAAAGCGGAGAGTCCAACTACTCTGCAACAAAGCTCGCCAGCAACGCAGTAAAGGTTCACACAAAAAATCCAAAATTTTCTTAACAGAATAAACGTGGAACCAATACTTAAAAGACCAAAGAAGTGCGAAATATGTACAATTCTTTAAAAATCAAGAACCATTAAGAAAATAAGCCCCGCGTTGAATTTTTCATTGTACTTCCGACCACTCATCAGAGTGTTAGCAACCATTCATTGTACTTACATTTTGCTCTAGTTTCTCCATCAATTCTCCCAGCTGTGTTTTGAACTTGGAACCCACCGATATGAAATTCAATTTGCCACGTACAGTAGTATTACTGCCCGATGGGAAGAGCGTCTTCAACAAAGGATTTTCGCACTCTTGCACTAAACCCTCCAACGAGGCATGCAAAGCATCGTTATTCTTCTCAATAAATTGTTCGGTATTGTAGCAAACGGCCCCAGCAAAATGTCTCACTAGGAAACCCTCCTCATCCCGTAGCGTGCGATGTGCCTTCAGGCGCGAGGAGCGCGGGAGACCTAGACGATAATGATTTGCCCAGGACTTGTGCACTTCGGCGGTAAAATGCGAAGGCGATGGTTTCGGCAGCTTTGATTCCTCATCGAGTAGTGTAAAAATGCCATTGGATTTGGCCTCAATCAAATCGATAATGTCCTGATTGTCGGTGAACGTAATCTCTGGCACATTGAGGCCTTCGCGCTTATACAGCTCCTGCTCGTTCTTGAGAATGTTGTCGTTGAAGAACTTTTGCAGCTTTTCATTGCAATAGTTTATGCAGAATTGTTCAAAGGAATTGACGGTGAAGTACTCAAAACCAGCTATGTCCAAAACGCCAATGTAGAAGTTTGAAACCTGGAAGGGAATGCTCTGATTGATGAGGCCCACAATTCGGTCGAAAAGGCGACTGTAGATGGCCTTGGCCAAAGCATCACGGGCATTGCTAGCCTCATAGATTTTCAAAGGAACCCTGCACAGAGGGAGAATGTGTTAATTAACCAAATTAGCTTGTAACGAAGTGGTTTTTTCCTACATAATAACCGTGCCTTTAAAGCCACCGCCCTTGCTCTGCATCACACGCGAAACCAAGGCAGTGCGCAGCTCCGTTTGATCCACGCCCAGTAAACCGCTTGTTATGGTAAGCGATTGCTCGGAGGCCTCCGAAACTTGGCATCCTCCACGCACGTCATCGGGTATCTCCTCGAAGGTAATGTTGCCCAGATGCAATACGGCCGCCACCAGTGAATAAATGCCCAGTTTTTCCTTCTCCGACAAGCCCAGGCGACCCAAGGCCTTGTCAAGATTCTGAAAATGTTCATAGTCGTCGATAATCGGATCCTTGAGGGGACCCTTCTTTTGGTGGTTTTTGGATTTCTGTGAGCCAGGTATAAGTTGTTCGGTCTTGGCATTGGAAAAGTACTGAGTACAGCCGGAGAGGTACTAGATTGGATCAAAGGAAGGCACAAGTCAGACAATAAAATCGATATTAAAAGATTTAGAGTACTCACCCTATAGTCATCCGGCTTGCCCAGGTGAAGTTTGTCGCGCAGCTGCTGTGGAGCACCGGCAAGTAGCATATAGAACACATGATAGTTTCGCTCTTCAGCGCTCTGCGTGCAGATGCGACTCTTCTCCAGCAGGTAGTGAGAGATATAGCCACCTACCACCTGACACTTGGCATCATAGTGAACCTCAATAAACTTGCCGAATCGAGACGAGTTGTTGTTGCGCGTGGTCTTGGCATTACCAAACGCCTCCAAAACGGGATTGGCTAAGGGAAATTTCTAAAGTAAAAAGGAATATAATAATAAGCATTTGACTTACCATCTAAAATCTTGGTCTCAATGGGGCCAGCGCTATCATGAGAGTAGCATAGATATTTCAGCAAGTATTTGGTGGATTCCGTTTTACCAGCACCCGACTCGCCAGAAACAATGATGGACTGCGACAGCTTGTAGACACGCATGTCTCGAATGGCCTTGTCAGCTAAGCGTAAGAAAATTAAAACGGTTAGCTGCGCACCGCCCATTATATAGTTCTAGAACAGATCTTACCAATGGCAAAGACATGCGGTGGCAGTTCACCCAGTGAACGTCCATTGTACTTCTTGATGGTATCGGGTGCATAAAGCTCTTTGATCTCACGGTACGGATTTACTGCAATCAATATGTTGGCCACATAGGTCTGCAAGCCCCCACAAAAAAACAAAATAATAGTAATTTTTTAAGGTGTTAAGTTCTTGGCCACTTACGTAAATCTTGTCTTTGTAGTAGCGTGTTTTCAGATTGTCCAGAAATGTGGCCTCATTGAGCAGCATAAGTTCACCTAGAAATTAAAGTAACCAAAAGTTGTTTATTTTATAATGCAAGGCAACTTTCACTCGAAAGGCTGGGGGGTCATGTCTTAATACGGTTTTTCATGGTAGCATGGCCAAAGATTGCGGTCTAAAGGTACATGTAAGACCAGCTAAGAAGAAAGTCAAAACATTTAAGCAATTTCACACAACAAGTTCTGATCAGATCAGATCAGTGTATTCGGTCACGTAGTTATGTATGTCAGGTTTCCTTCAAATAGAAACTAATTTACCACAAGTCGCTACTGATTTGAGGTATTAATTACGCAAAAGCGACTTTATGCTTTTGGTACGAGGGCTGCAGTTTATATGTCGGATGAATTCGACGTTTTCTCTAACCTTCCAGAGGGTATAACAAAATTGACAATAAAAAAATTATCCTTTTGGTTCAAGAGTCAATAAAATAATTCGTTATTGTAATTTTTTCAACAAAGCTGATGTGGGAATATTATTAGATATGAATTTGATTCATGTAACCGTTTTTGATGACGTCCTTTCAATCGTGCTTAGTCAAAGGGTCCTGATATCTAATTCTGCCAGAGAAAGTTAAAAAATTTAATATTAAATAAAGTTTTTTTTAACCATAAATGGGTGGGTGGGTAGTGGGGTTCCCTTTTCTGTTCTAGGATGATGATGAGCTTAATGAATTAGTATGGTAACCCTGCTATTCTACAGGTGAGTAACAACTTTCAAATGATTATTTTTATAGTAAAATGGCTGTGTGCTTACTGTAAAGATATCAGGTAAATACCCTTTCCCCCTTTTTTTTGCTCCGGTTCAGGTTCGGTTCGAACTTCCCAAAGATCCCGGAGTCTCTGACTTCGAAGCGGTTCTACTCCGAACTTGTTTGCAGCCTTGGTAATATTCTTTCCTATTTGAATTAACTTTTGGAACTTTTAAGGTTGTGGATACCTATAAATGCTTTAGCTTGTCTCATTTCCCTGGTGTTTACCCAGGACGCTGTTCTAAGCGAATTCTCTTCCTTTCTTAGAAGCCATTTTATTGTGTGTTAGCATACGCCGCAGTAGGGTTCTAGCCATACCATTGCGGTGGCTGGACTCTATCGTGCCGGTATCCATCGTAGGGTCAGGTTGTTCCTGCTGCCTATTTGGTCGAATTTGTTCTTTGTCTCTTAGACTAGCTCAGAGGTCAACTTATTGCTGCTGAGCGCTGCTTGGAGAGAACTGGTATTTCTCTATTATGGTAGTTCTTTTCCATATTAAGCTTGAAATATGCTTGTAAATTCTCCCATTGGTTCAGATATTTTCGTTCCTGGTCCTGCTACCCCCAAGTCCAGTTCCTTGGGGCCTCAGGGACCCGTCTGTATACCGTGTGTGGTGGCAAATTATATGCTTCTTCTAGTGAGTTCCATTCTCCCTTATTGCTTTGGTGTACAGTGAAATTCCTGTCAAAGTGATACTCGGCCACCATTTCGTCTCTGATTGGAGGATTAAAGTGATTTCCTTCTCCACCTTTTCAGAGTCCCTGAGACTTGCTATATCGTTTCTATACACTACTTCTGTTGTTAGTTAGATTTACTATAGTAATAGTTATCTTCACGTAAAGGTTTACGAGACTGTTGCTGTAAAATTTGGTTAGTTTTACTGACTTTGTGGGTTTGCGCATTTCTAACCTGCAATATCGATTAAATTTACCCATAGGTTTTATTTTGTGTGAACGTCGTTCACTTACATTCTGGCCATACAGTGTTTGTTTTATCGGTCGAAAAATGAACTTCAACAAAGAGCTAATCTGTTTAAGCACATTCACCTTAACATTTAATTTGATAAAAACATTGAGTATACGAAAAATGTTGTCCGGACGACTAACAATGAATTCTCTCTATTGAAAAACTGAGTGAACTTAAATGAGCCAATCGGCGAAGTAGAAGCCAATTTGACAATTTACTGGGTTATAAATCCAGTTTTATTCTGGAAAAAACGTTATATCTCCTACATTTTTGAAGATAGACGATTCGTACTTTCTAGAGATTTTTAGTAATTAGCAAAATAAATCGATTCGCTGAAAAAATGAGGTTTTTTGTCTATTGTGGCTCAAAGTCATGAGATTTTTTTCTAGTCCGAGGAGTTAAGCTCGATCAAAGCAAAAAGTGCATGACCGAAGAAGGTACTATCACAAGCTGAGAGATATTTTGATTTCTTGATTTGTTACTGATTTTGTTTGGGTTGAACTTACCGTCAGGTACAGTAAAAGTGGCATAGCACAGTAGATTTCAACCAGAAATGACGGTTGAAAATGCTCCAACCAATAAAATTAGTTTATCACCATTGTTGTCAGTAAAACGCATGAGTGTAACACAGCATCAGTATGAATACCACTGTCAATAAAAATCCCACATACTAAAGTGCAAATACTATGTATTAATTCTGAAAAACATCGAATTATTAATATTTTTATAAACATTTATTTTTCTCAGTTATGTGTTGGAGGCGGGGCTCAAGGACTAGAACACGATTTGAAATCCATCTCAACTGCACTATTTAAATAGTAACTTTTACAAAACAAGAACAAAATTCATGTAATAATATTTCGCAGTAAATTTTACTGTAAAAATGGGTAGATTCCAACCAATGAAAATTTTTATTAATTCGATAGTCGCACTATTAGCAAATCTTCGGTGCGCCAAAATCATTTAGCACTTGAGTTTCTCATGATGAACCAAAGTATTACCCGTACAAAAAAAATATTGAAAAATATTGATTTTAAGAGATGGCGTCTCACGCTATAAATCGAATCGACAATGTGGCAACCGACTATATTTTAAAGCCTTATCATAAAGCTTTCTTTTCAGGTACCTTTCTGCTTTTATTTGTAGAAAATAGCATATAAAGGTCATCAAATGGTGCAAGATGCTTATGGGTCATTCTTTTATAAACCGAACAGCTAAAAAAATTTTTATTTTTCATTTCAATGAAATTGTTTATAAAATTAACAAAAAAATTTTGTGCAAAACCGCAAATTACGTTTTGGTGGGCATGTCGAGATCTAATTTCGGATTTTTTTTTTATTAAAATTAAAAATAAAAAATTTTTTCGCTGTTCGGTTTATAAAAGAATGACTCTTATGGGGAACATGTTTCAAGCGCACCTCAAAAGAATATTCACGGTGGCAAGTTTATGCTCTGTATTTAGTGGGCGTAGTGTACTAAGAGCTGCTACAAACGGGTGAAACTATCACAGGGCAACTCAACCGAACTTAATTGTAGCGTTTGAGCAGAGCATTGATACAAAGGTGGCCGGAGTTCGAGCAAAGGCACAACAAGGTAGTTTTGCAACAATGCAACGCTCGGCCACATGTTGCGGAGTCGGTCAATACATACTTTAAAATGCTGAAATGGAAAGTCCAATTCCTATCCTTGCCGCTTCCGACTACTGCTCTCGAGGAAACTCCAGAATTGGATCGATTTGTTGGTTGCATTAAAAAGGCATCGCTTTTGGAGATAGTATTGGGTAGCGCTGGACAATACTTCACAATACAGAATCAAACTTAAAAAAAAATATCCTTTTAAAATACTTCGAAGCAAAAAGAAAACCACAGTTTTATGGGAAGAGGCAAAGGAAAAAGACAAAAATCACCCATACCATGAAAAACGGTAGGAGTGTTTATTATGAATTCAAAGCAAACATTTGTTCAATAAAAAACTAGCCATCGAATATAATAATACTCCACAAGTCATCGTCTGCACCATTCACCCTATAAGAGTACTTTTGTTTATAATGTGTTGGTTTCAAATTAACAAACTATAAAAAGCAACCCTCTTTAAGCACAAATCGCAGCTGCATTCTAAGAATTATTTGCGATAATACGATCTTATCTTACTAATTGAATGTATGAATATGTGAAGATAAAATTTAGTCACAATTTAAACAAGGCTTTAGTTCACTGTTTTCCTAACATTAATTTCATACAAACAGCTGCAAAATATATACTCTGTAGGAAAGGTACACCGAGTATATCAATTTTACGCAAATGTATGTAACAGTCGGAAGGAAGCATCTCTGACCCTATAAAGTATCTACATTCTTGATCAGCTTTAATAATCGAGAGGTATCGTCAGACTGTGCGTATGAACAAACTCATCTCAGAGATGGCGAGAGCTGGAGTTTCGACATTTAAGGGACATTTTATCTACCACAGTTTTGTACCTTCTAGACATAATTAGTAATCAGAATTATTTGTCGATTTGCCAAAGGATAGGTAAAATCGGATTAGCGATATTCACGTCTTGAATAAAAGATAGTTCTCTGTAGCAGAATTTTGCTACTGCAGCAGCAAAAAGGAGTATATTAAAGTCGGGCTTGACTAAATTTCTTATTAGGTTTTTTTTTTGCAAAAATTTTGATGCTCATGTATTTATGTAACAGTTTAAAAAAAAGTGAACACTCCCCTAGCAGTCCTTATATTTATCATTTATACTCACAATTATCATCATGATCCTGCGGCCCATCGCATGAGGAGTGTATGTCATCGTAGTGACAGGTGCGTTTGGGAAATTTTCGATCGATTGGTGTCACTTCAAAATCCTTAGCACCGATTTCCGTAATCCGTCCTTGAATATACCCATCGGTGGCGTCTCGAACCCACACTAGCTGGGTGTCCTCCAACATTTTGCGCACTGCAACCGAGAAAAAACACCGAAATATTAGCTACAAATAGATCATATGCCGCGCGGGCGGGGGCTTTTGCACAATTCAATAATCAAAGTGAAAAATCTTATCTCCCTTTGACTCGACGCGCTATTACTAACACTGAGAATCTAGGCAAGAACGCTGTGAGCCGCGTCGTCAGAGTTCACACAGGCAACTGAGCTACACACATAGTTTTCTGGCTAGCGATCGCATTACCGTCATTAGGGCCGCTTTGCCGCTCCGAACCGGTGTTTTATGGCCGACCGCAGTGAGCATTTCTCAGCTATTAACTCTACCTGCGCTGCGTTCTCACTCTCTCTCTTTGACTCTCTCCCCCATTGTTCTTCTGTCGCTGTGGCAATTTCTGCTTCTTTTGCTTTCCGTTTAGGTTACCTTTCTTGGTCATGCACTGACTCATGGGCGTCGCGTCGCGCTGGCTTGATAAGCAAACACTACCACCATGGCTCCGCCATCCGTGTAGGTGTTGACAACAGAGCGGGGACCCATAACAAACGCTGACCTTGTTACGAGATTCGCGAAACACCTCTCCTGACTGACAACAATCAATGACTACAAATGTTCATCTCCGCGAGCCCTCACTGTATTTACATGCTAGTGTGTACCTCATTCCGGTAAGCGAGACAATGACGTTGGCAATTGTTTTAGCGGCGACGTCAAGGTGAAATTCATTTATTTAGTTCGCTGGGTTAATGGTGCATGCTTCGGCTTGACTCGGTGACGCCAAAATGTAGGGTTACGGCACACAATGCGAGACAGTTACGGAGGGGGAGAACAATAGAGTGGGTTGAGTTGTCTCCCCACAGATAAATTTGCAAAAAAGTGCTAAATTATTAAATGATTGTTAAGCGTAATTTTGTTTTGTTAAATGAGTCAAACCGGGCTTGTATAGGTCAGAGACGAATGCGATCATCTTGATAAAGACAGAGGGTTGTGGGCGTTTTCGAGAATCAAAATTGCTGTAGCGATTCCGGTAAATGGCTTAAACGTTTTGGAAATACTGAAATTAATTGCTTGATGCAATAAGTGTAAGCTTATAGAAGATTTTATGGTTCAATAAACTTATAAGCGAAGATACAACAGGTTGGCCAATGAACCCACAGGGACAGAATTGTTTCTGCAGGCCCATTTCATTAATGACATTGTAAAAATATTATATGTTATAAAAGTTTTGATTCCAATAATTTGATCATTATTTAAGGCATTTTACCAAAGATAAGTTAAGTTTTATACAGGCATGTTCTCAATTTCACTTCAACGCCAACTTTTCAAAAGTGCAATTGTGTCATGTTCTCGCAACACCTAAACGAAAAAGGTTTTTGTTTTAAAAAGGAATGCTTGTTAGTTTAATGAAATGAAAAGTAATTGGCAAAACTTGTACATTTGCTAGATGTACCTAAAGAGATCCATTTAGAAATTGTAAGTGAAATATGATTTGCACTTAAGACTTTAAGGGTACTGTATACCTTCAGAAATTTTTTTTTTTTTTTTTTTTATTTGCTTAAACGTTCTATTAGGATCTTAAAAACATCCTGCAAAACTTTCAAGCTGATCCGAAACTCAGTTTTAAAGATAAAAACAAAAACAATTATTTTTTCGGACCCTTTTATATGAAAATTGTTTTTATCGACCCTCGTATTTTTAGAAATTCGTATTTTTTTCCCTTTTTTGGTCAAAAACTTTAAAAATATTTATAAAATGTTCGATATTACGGAAAAAAATTTTGAAAAAAAATTTACTTGGAAATTTTTGGAGATTTTATTTTTACCATGTCTTGACGCACTTTGACTCAAATTTCTGGAGAACTGCTTAACCGATTTGGATAATCTTTTTTTTCGGTGAAAGTTAACACCCAAATGCACCAAATCCGATTTATAAATTTATTAAATATAATTTTTATTTCATCGAAAACAGATGTCGAATCTTTAAATGCGATTATCTCGGAACCACTTTTTCCAAAATGGTTGCAAAGATTTAAAGAGTACCTGTTAACCGATTTTCAAATACTTTCCCTTAAATTACTCCTAATACCCACCATTCTGGTGTGAACTAGGATATTTTTGATCGGTCAACAAATAACGGAGCTAGGACCAATACAGTGGGAAAAAATAGTCGATTTTCGAAATTTTGACTTTGAAATTCCATAACTACGTCATTTATTGACCGATCCAAAATATCCTAGTTCACACCAGAATTACATTATTTCTTAACAAAACCCTGTCTTCAGTTTTAAATTCAGAACATCCGTTCTCAAAAAATTTTTGCAACCATGGGCCTATGTTTTAAATTTTTGGTTTACTTTGAACAGAAATACAACAACAACCGTAGGTACAACAACAACAACAAAAATTACTAAATTTAGTTTAACCGATTAACTATCCAATGAAAAAAACCGTTTCTTCATACCACTTATAGTTTTTGAGTAATCAAATTTTTTGTAAACCTTTAAAAAATGACCCCTGAAGGTATACAGTACCCTTAATTGATTCACAACTATTTGTTTTTAGTGTTTTCAGAAATTGGAATTGCCCAGCCAAACCGAAAAGTCAGCTTCTCTCATCTGCGACTGTCTCATTTTCGATAGTTTCGCTTGGAGTTGTGGATTCCCTCGTTTCGACCAGTGGTTTGCAAAAAGTAAAAAGAGAGCAACTTTATTCGGAATTGAAAACACATAAACGAAACCGAAGCGCAAAAACGAAAACTTATTTATTACTTGTAGATTAAGAACATAAAGTAAATATAGTATTCTTGATCAGCATCAACAGTCCGAGTCAATATAACACTTAGATCTCAGGGACTGGAAAAGCTAGTGAAATAAATTTTAAATGTAGACTAATGTTGTACGCACCCGGTTAGAAGACATTTTTTTGAGTATTTAATTTAAAACGAGAGCGTATGTTAAAGTCGGCTCTAACCGACTTCGATATACCCGTTACTCATGAAAAACATAATTAACAGTGTTCCTGCGTTCCCTAGGGTGACCATCCAAAAAGTATGCAACATTTTTTTGCTCATAAATTGAGAACCGTTCATCCGATCTTTACCATTTCTTCGGCAAATCGATTCATTTTGCTAATTACTATCTCTAGAAGAAACGAATCGTCTATCTTCCAAACTGCAGGAGATATAACGTTTTTTCTAAATTGCGGGGGCGGGAGTGGGCGTGGCCAAAATTTGAAATAAACTTGATTTGCGTGCAGATAAAAGAAGTATTTGTCCCATACATGTCAAACCTCTATCTCTTACCATCTCTGAGATCTAGGTGTTCATACAGACAGACGGACACGTCTATATCGATTCGGCTGTTGATGCTGATCAAGAATATATATACTTTATATGGTCGGAAATAATTCCTTCTGCCTGTTACATACATTTGCACGACTTTAGTATACCCTTTTTACTCTACGAGTAACGGGTATAAAAACCAAAAGTATTGACTCAGAAATGCTGTTTGGCGGTAACCACAATTTCTCTGGTATAGTTCGTCCGAAATCAAAAAACTAAAGATTCCTTTAAGGAAAACCAGGAAATGAACGAAGGAATAATCCATATTTCGAATCAATAATATCTGAATACGTTGTATTAAAATTTGAAACCGATGGGTTTAGACGTAGAAAAAACAGTTTGGAGAAAAACGATTTTAAAGTTTTAGCTGCACTGTAAATTTACCTGCTGAGTCTTTACAAATGTGAATATATCTTCGAAAATTATTGATTGACTTGAGATATCTTTAATTTATTTTTTGAAAATTCTAACTGACTATAACCCCGTAAATTATTTAGCATGCGCTGTCTTATATCAGATTGTTTATATGTTAACATTAATGTTAGTGCACTCTTAATTAACAGAAAAGTTATAATAATGCAAAAAAATGTATTCTTAAAAAAAATGTTAATTATGCAAGGCTAAAGTTAGCTTTTTAAAAGTTATCGGTTATTTTAAAGCTCCGAGTTCGATATATTATGAAATGCTATATATAAAATTAGCCGTTTCCTCTCGACCCACTGTACAATATTTGTCTTGTATACAAAATTGTCTTGTATATTCATGTGATTTAACTGATTAAAGATGAGCAATTTTTGTATTTACTTAAACTGTTTTTATTTTATCTTTTTACTTTACTTTTTAAGATAAGCCATATAACCAAACCCATGTGATTAGGTTCATAGAGACTATAAACGTAATATTTTGGTTTTTTTTTTGAATTTGTTATTTTTTTTCGATATTGTGATCGATAATATTGGTCGATCCAAATCAAAAAAATAAGAGCGATGCAGTCGTGTGACACACATGCAAGCACACACACCCATGCGCGCGTACACTGACGCATACGCTCTAGCTGCCTGAATTAGGCACAACACCTATATATCGGACGGACAGATCAAGAATATAAATACTTTAAAGGATCGGAACAAATTCATGATTCCCTTTTACCTATTTCAAAGGGTACAGGGTATAATTATCGATATGCAGACGTGCCAAGTGTTTTGTTATATATTTTTTAAATATATGTTTCTTTAAAATATGTCAATTGTTCTTTTTTGCCAATGTCGCATGGATTCTTATGTTCCGAGCTTACCATTTAATATTAATTCCATAATTTGTGAACAAATGAGCGCTCTTATCTGGCATACAAATATCAATTCATGTGTCACGGTCTTAAGGGAATCGAGGCATACATTTTATTTTAACTTATAGAAAACTCGATCTCATTCTGATAACGAAAGAGTGCTTTCAGCAATCTCCATGCTGCCATATATCCATTATAATTACCCCTGTTTGTTGTAAAGAAAGTGGAACTTAACCTTTGCATATGACTGAAATTGCTTTATAATGTGCCAAGGAAATTAACAACAATTTTTCAGACAATTTAACATTATCTTGATTATGCAGGGGGTGGGGCAAAAAACGGAGAGAAAAGAAACATGCTGTTTTTCTACGATGCATGAAAAAGACTTCAACACTGTCGCCTCAGTGTTCGCAATTTGTCTGGGCACTTGAATCTTAGGCCAGCATGAGACGGCGGCATAAATTACTCGTGCAAAAAGAAGTCGCCCAGAAAGAAGATGAATGCAACATTTGATGAGCGTTTATGTATGAGTACGAGTACTATAAATATACATACATACAAACATACGTATGTGCTTGCCTAGAAGAAGTTGCCTGGCAGCATTCTTGCTGATTGCGAGGCATCAGCATGGAAATGCAAGTCCCAGGCAGCCGAGTGTGGCAGCAGCATAAATGACTTGATGACGGCGGAACTGCTTGAAGGCGACATTGACAATGGCCAAAGAGAAGGTGTGGAAAATCAAGAACACGCCGAGACTACCCTAAATGGGGAAGCAGAGTCCGCCAAGTCATGTTCCAAGACGTCAAGAGCTTATGAAATGTGAAGCCTTTTGTGTTCACAAAATGGACATAGAGAAGGTGAACTGCAACCTGTGCAACTATGTAAAAGGGTTATTCCGCTTTGGCCGAGACCCACAGTGCGTAGGTGAAACATTACCTGAGCACTTGCAATGACACCAACCAAAGGGCCAATTAGCCAAAAGCTTAGCCCGAAATGTAGACGCCTCTGCGTGATTTTGTGGTAGGTTTTTTTGTGTTGCAAGGAAGAGACAACGTTTACTTGCGGGTGATATCATCAGGCCATGTTTACCGTCTCGCCCTTTTCCGTTTTGAGCGAAGTTGCGTGCTTGCGATTTATTATTACAATTTCCTGGCTAAATTGAACACATGTGCACTAGGCAAAGTGCCAGTTCTAAAATGTTCATCATAATGCTGGCTTTATTGTTGTGGGCAAATTTATTGAACGCTGTCGTTTTAAACTGAAAAGAACAGACGAGGGCACTGAGCTCAACACGATTGATATGGTTGGTGTTTGAGGCTAATGCACTTGTGAAAAGGTGTTATCGGTAAGTTTAGAGAATGCGTTTCGTTCTGAGATCAATAGCCTGTTGGACAAAAGACAGTATTTTTTTTACCCTCGCGAAAACTGAATAAATGTTAGTACTTTTTTAACAAGCTTTCCTCTTAGTACATTTGTAATTTATATTTTTTATATTGTGCAAAAATGGCATAGCCGGTTACCGTAGGCGTACCGAACTAATGTAATTCTGGTCAGTTTATATATCCCCTTGCAGCTGGTATATAATTAAAATAAATAAAGGTTTTAAATGATTTTTATTTGACAATTACTGACTGATTTCCCTAACTTAGCTATAGATGGTGCCCCTACTTTGACCTTGACGCTGTCCAGTTTGTTATGGGGCAGCTAATCGAAAAATTCATCCGATTTTGATCAAACTTGCCAAAATTGTGTGTACAGCCTACCGATTACAATCCTGTATTCCATTTTAGCGAGAGTGTTGGATTACGTGGGCATCGACTTTAGACCGACCACAATCAGCTCTCGCAGCTGCGAAATGATATCGCTGGTGATCTGCAATGAGATGGAATTCTATTCGTGCTTAGTACACTTGGTCGTGGGTTCGAATCCCAGTTGAGCCCAACAATTTTTATATATCTTTGTTTTTCAAAAGTTCTAAAGAAAACAAAACTGATGTGGTCTCTGTCAAGTGTATAAGGAAGAAGAAATATATATATATGGGGCATTCCATACAAAAAAAACTTTTTTCTGGGATGATGTCTCCGAATTGGATGATAATTGGCCCAAAGGGAGCTTATTATGAGAGAAGCTTAACCCCAAAATGTGAGCTTTTTTGGAGCTCTTTTGCGGAAGTTCTACGCTTAAAAGTGTAATATTGTAAATTTTTCAAATTTTCAATAACTCGAAAACGGTTTAAGATAGAGCTTGGCAATTTTTTTCCATATATTCAAAATTAAAAAGCCCTTTTTAAAAAAATTTTAAAATTTTTTTTCTTTCTTGAAAAACAAAGGATTTTTTCAAAAAACTTAGTCTAGCAAAAAAGACCCATCCTTCAAAAATTCTCAAAAAAATATATGTGAAAGCCGCATCTTTTCCAATCATTTTGAGTGCTCGAACATATCTGTAGCTTGAAAATTGAGGAAGTTATGGCCATTTTTGTCATGTAATCTTAAAAATATTAGTATGAAAAATTTGTAAAAAATTTCTAATAAATTTTTTTTTTATTCTTAATTTGGCCCAAAAATCATCTTTGAGCTATTAAATAAAATTTTAGGATGCAGAAAAGAACGCATTGGCTTTGAAGCTTACAGTAAAATATATATAAAAGACATCCTATGACTTCGTAGTGGAATTCCCAGGACATCGATTTTTTTTATTATTATTCTTCAGTAATGATTTGATGCCTATATTGAAGTGCTTCCCTGAGGTAGTTTGCTAACACAACCCAATTTTCACCGTTCTGTATTTTCTCAAATTTCTCCATGTCTATTAATTGGGTTCCCCAGTGTGCTTGCCTGATTTCTTTAAGCACCGTGTAGGTTACTCATGCTGCACTCGGTATTTACTACCGTAATGTATGGCCTATAGTTGATATGTGACACCTCTGTTCTCGCTTTAAATATCACGGATATTGCCTGTGAGCCGAGAGTGTCAGAGAAATAGTTTTTGACTCCCATGTCATATTTCAAGCTCCTGTAGAACGCTCGGGTTTCACTCCTTCTTTCCTGATCTATAAATTTATTTTGTTTCCTTAATATTTCTACATTTTTCATGCAGCAATCTGGTTACCACACGGACGTTTAGGTTTTCAACATTGACGTTTAGATATTGAAATGCTACACGCGCGTGTGGAAATTCTAAACGAAAAATGTAGCTCTAAATCAGTACTAAATTCTTATATTTTTCGTTTAGCAAACTGGCTGTCACACGTGGCGTGTGGGATTTCTAAATGAACGTTTAGATTTACAAAATCTTAACGCTGCGTGTTAAAAATTTACACGAGTCGTGCGCAAATTTCTGTTGCCTGTATATAAATAGCGATAGCGTTGAATTAGAACTTTAGAATTACAAGCAAGCAAATATTGGATTGTGCCTTTGGCAGATTCAATACAAGTAATGTTTTACAGGCCTTGTCTTACACGCGTGACGTGGCGGAGACGTCTAAGCCATCACTCCAATCGTGTTTCAGTCCAAGGGGCCGGGATTTCAAATCTACCAGAGTAAGTGAAAAAATATAAATTTGAAAAAAAAAAAAAATTAAAAAGCTGCACGAAAATGTATGATTTCTACACGTTTCGACCGGGATTTGATGTTGAAATGACAAAGCCACACGCGCGTGTAGAAAACCACCACGCGCCGTGTAGAATTCAAAAAGCCACACGCGGCGTTTAAAAAAGCTACACAAAAATAGTGGGTTGAAAAACCCGGTCGAAACGTGTAGAAATTCTACATTTCCGTGTAGCTTTTGAATTTTTTTTTCTCTGTGTAGCAACTATTTTGCTCTTGTGAAAGTCGGAAAGGGTCAGAGCGAGATTGACAGTTGGTGTTGAGAGAGAATTGCTTTCGCAAGAAACTTATAGTCGTAGTATTATAGTAGTAGTATTATAGAAACTTATATAGTCGTTAGACAGCAATTTGGTGTCGCGACTCAGATGACTTATTTAACTACATAGATTTACATTAAGAATCTACAATAGTTTGATTTTTTGAAGTTTTAATTATTTTAAAGATAGCCAAGCCACAAGACGATTGTTGCTGCATGCATAAGAACAAACTGACGGACGGACATGGATTATTCTAGGATGTGCTTCCTCCCATGAGTTACGAACATCAGACCTTATGTATTGCTATATAAAAATGCAATATAAAAGAAGTTATCTTCAATCTGCGCCTAAAGGCACCCCCAGCACATCCTCCATTCTCCTTTTTAACCCACTATTAGGCATCACAATAGGCCATTGAAAATACAAAAAAAAAAAATCGGCTGAAAATACTATATTCTCAATTAACGTCGAATTTTGTTATGTTACTTAAGTATGCATCAAATTTTCTGTGTTCGTCCAATTTCCTAGAAAATATTGCTGCTCCTGCCTAAGAAAATTAAATTCTTGAATGAAAATAATTTAAAACATTTATTAAATAAATTATACGAGCTACAAAGTGTATATAAAATTTGGCCAAGCTGAAGTAGGCTTTCCTAAATTTTTTATGTTTTTACATTTGGTTATTATTTTAGAATGTTTAATATTTACGGCCAATAGCCGAGTGAGCTAAATGGATGCCAAAAGCTTCACAGGAATGAAAAGGTTGTGGTTCGAGTTCCAGAAGGGGCAGGTTTTTTTTTAAAATTTTTTTTTTAACAAAATACATTTACATATTTATAAACATCATAAAGTTTTTTAACTAAGGCTTTCCAGAAAACTGTAGGATGGGTAATAAGTTGCGAGATGATAAATTTTGTATTTGAGAATTCCAAGCTCATTTCAAGGATTTTAAATCTTGTTTTAATGAGACTGCAAGATTCGTTACTAGGTAGAATAGACCGCGTGAATTAGACCGGGGCGAGGCGGCCTAACATAAATGATTACACCGCCAGCTCAAGAATTACGCGCGGCCTATCATGCAAAATGAATTTAGACCGCCATGACAATGAATTAGACCGCGCGGCCTTATTTCATTTGCAAAATGAATTTAGACCGCCATCACAAAATGAGCAGCCCGGCGGCCATTTCTTTTCAAAATGAATTTAGGCCGCGATCAAAAGAAATTAGACCGCGGGCTTGACTTAGACTAAGTATTTGACTTTGTACAGATGTCAAAGTAGTTGATAAATTAAGTGATTTGCTTGTGCAAAATTTTCATTATTTTATTTAAAAATTGATCCGAGTTAGCGCCGCAGGCGAAATTTGATACAAAAAAATCGCGCGATTTTTTGTATCAAATTTTTATTATTTTTATAGTTATTTTAGATAATTTCTTTTACTAGAAATCCAAAAATACATTTTATTTGTAATGGCGGTCAAATTTCTTCTGCAGAATGAAATTAGACCCCGCGGCCTAATTTCATTTTGTGTGGCGGTCTAAATTCATTTTGCAGAATGAAATTAGACCGCGCGGCCTAATTCATTTTGTAATGGCGGTTAAATTCATTTGAAAAATGAAATGAGGCCGCGCGGGCTATTTCATTTGTAATGGCGGTCTAATTCATTGCAAAATGAAATAAGGCCGCGCGGGCTTATTTCATTTGTAGGCGGTCTAAATTCATTTTGACAAATGAAACTAGACCGCCGACGGCGGTCTAAATTCACGCGGTCTAATTTCCATCACCCAGGTATTTTCGGCTGGCCCCATGTAGGGGGCCTTACGGTCCTTAGTGAGGCCGGGTGCTTTATGGTACCAATTCCAATTTTTAATCTAGATTTTAGATACATTTTTGTTCTCAGTGTACCTTCTAAATTCTCGTACGAACCTTTGTCAGAATTTTTAGAGGTTTGCAGCCGATTTTATGATGCTCTCTTAATTCTAATAAAAGACCCTAAAATTTATTGACAATAAAAAGAAAGCGCAATATTGTATGATCAATTTGCCACCTCTTAATAAAGACCAGATAAGATTACTTAGTATTAATAAACACACCATCAGCGTCCAATTAAGCCGAGTTAATTGAACTCACCATTTTGTGAATTGTGCAGCGCTTTGTTATTGGTATAGAAATCCATTTTGCTCCAGTTGACGCTTTAGCTTGATGGGTTAAGCACAGTGCAATGCACCGAGGACAACTCCCCGAATACGGAACGGGGGGCGAAGGATAAGGGTGCAGTCGAGTGAAGCTCGAGTAGTACTTGTCAGGGGTTGGGCTTGACAACAATAATAATGCAGTAGCAGCCTGAATGGATTTTCACTTTGCCGCTTTTCACTATTGATTAAACACGTTACACTTTCCCACTTGATTGTTGGATAATTTCACTGCGATTACCCAAGAGATACGAAATCATTAAGAAAAAAACAATAGAAAAAAAAACGGAGAATGCGTTTTGCGTTTCGCTTTTAATTCAATTTTCAATGCTGTTGATCGAATTTTCTGCGTTGGCCGCTGGAAAAAGCGAAAAGTTTGTTGCACAATTTGACTTTGTGGCAATTTCTGACCTACATCACGATAATGGCAACAAATGAAAGATTGAATGCAGAGCCATAGTTGGTGATTGTCTGTATCTAGGGAATCATTATGGATGGTGCAAGTGACGCACTCTCCCTGTTGTTGTTGTTGTTGTGCAGTTTTCACCCAGTAACCGAGTTCTTTTTGGGCACCCCGCCCCGATGCCGAATGGAAAGCACTAAGCGACACGCGTCCAACTACAACTGACTGCAATGAACTCACGAAATGCACTGAAACGTTTCTGCGGATTCTGGGCAGGATGTTTTACGCTAACACGAAGGGTTGTTGCTCAATTCGTTTATCGTAAACGGTAATCGCAGCTTCGTTAACTGCGCCGAATCCACAAATACACCGTATCTATGTGTGTGCGAGTCCGTGTGTGGGTGCCACAGTAATGATTCCGTTTGCGTGTCACAGGGCGGGCATCCAATTCAGTGGGAACAATAGAGATCCAACAACACTTGAGCCTCAAGTTTAGCCCAGAGCCACCAGGAAGCAACGGCATGACACTCACGCACAATGCAATTACAGTAAAGCTTGGTATTACACCAGCTTCCGGAATAATTAATCCACCATTAACTTTCATCTTTTAATTGGCAAATTTAGTAAATCATACCACAATGAGGAGAGCAATAACTGCTTGGTCAAGGTTTTACAACCCTTGCCTAATAATTCGGATTAGCACCTAGTACAGATGCGGATCGCGAGAAAAGTAAAAGCATCACATAAGCTTTCAAAAAAGCTTTTGCACATGCTGAGCAAACAAGCGTGCAAAAGGGAGAGAAACCAAAGGGAGAGTGGGCTCGCTGAACCATGACTCTTCCGTGCCCTGACCGAGGGTTGAGGGAGGAAATCGCAGGCATTGTATGCCTATCAGCTGTCCGGCCTAGCATTTCATTTGCTTTTATCAGATCAAAATTTGCTATCGTTGTGGCACGTTCTATAAATAGAAACGAAAAACTAAACAAAGATTCTTTTTAATTTTTACAAGTTCATACATTTGCTTTCATTGAAAAAAATAATCTATTTTCCCACCCTCACAAAATGTGAGCAAACATCCATACACACACACAAACACATATTCATTCGACAAACAACACAAGCATAGCCAGTCGACAATGTGCCCCGACTCTCAAATAGCACGTTTGGTTGCTGTCGCTCAACAAGTCAGGTTGGCCGAGCGGTCTAAGGCGCCAGATTTAAGCTCTGGTTCTCGAGAGAGAGCGTGGGTTCGAACCCCACACCTGACAAGGTTCGGAAATTTTTTTTTTTCTTTTTTTATTTTTATAAAAATAAAACAAACCTTTTTTTTCTATTATGGGTTCATACCCAAGCGATTTGGTGGCCTTTGAGGTGATAAAATAAGGGAATATTTTATTGACCAGGCGCACTAAAATGTAGATTTCTCGTTTTTCATTTTATATTTCGAGAGGACTAATCCACTTCGTTGCATACCAGTTTCCCCCTTTCCGGTTGGCCTAAAACGTTAACCCTAACTAACAATAAAGGGCCGAGAAGTACCGTTGCCCTGTTGAATAATTTATAATCATGTTGTTCGTTATTTGTCTATTGTTTTGGCATGTGGCCTTTGTTATGTATTCTGTTGCATTGCGCAATACCTTGGTGGTGTTGGAAAATGGTTAACCGAGAGAGAGTGTAATCTCTTTAACAAATGAACATTTGTTTTTCAGATGTAAAAAATCAATTTACTATCCAATAAAGTTGTATTTCAGCGCTGTGACGAATGCTCTTGGAAATGTGCCATTCATATCAATTGAAACTTCTTTAGAGATAACGAAAAATGATTTAGAGAAACTGAAAAAAACAATTTAATATTTAGACGATACCGTAAAATCCAACATTTGCATACGGAACTGGAGTTCTTTTAACTGAAAGTCGAAAAATATTGCATTTTTATGCAAAAACTGTGTGTTACAGTCGATTACAAATAACAAATTAAGTTCGATTCAGCCTGGATACTATAATCGATTTAAAACTACCACAGATTCTTCAACGATTATTTCATTGAAAGCCACTTAGTCATTTTTCTCTCCATTCTTTAACTGCAGATTATCTTATTGTAAAGCGAGTGTTTAAAAGAATGAGGGGGTAAATCTTTTGACATTAAGATAGGCAAATGTTTTGAAAACATGGAAAAAATATTTGTAAACTTTGATTTGGTTTTTACCGTGAAATTATTATTGTAATTGTTCTTTTTATACCCTTGGGGAGGGTATATTAAAATTGTCCGGATGTTTGTAACGCATAGAAGGAAGCATCTCCGACCACATAAAGTATATATATTCTTGATCAGCATGACGAGCTGAGTTGATATAGCCATGTCCGTCTGTCCGTTTCTGTTTCTATGCTATCTCCTCCGTCAGTTTTAAAGCTATCTTAACCAAACTTTGCACGAAGTCTTTTAGTACAAATACGCTGCACATTTGTCGGAACCGGCCGGTTCGGATGACTATGGCATATAGCTGCCATAGGAACGATCGGTCGAAAAACTAGTTTTAGTAGGAAAAACTTTTTTGTTTTCAATACTATCGCTCTCAACGCTCGTATTTATAAGTTTTCAATGATTTCACCAAGGCTTGTCGAAATCGGACAACTATATAGTATAGCTGCCGTACAAAAGTTAGGTCTGAAAAAAAGTCTTAGTGAGAAAAACTTTTTTGTTTTCAATCTTATCGCTCCCAACGCTCGTATTAATAAGTTTTTAATGGTTTTACATAGTTTCACCAAAACTTGTCGAAATCGGACTGCTATATAGTATAGCTGCCATACAAAAGTTAGGTCTGAAAAAAAGTCTTAGTAAGAAAACTTTTTTGTTTTCAATCTTATCGCTCCCAACGCTCGTATTAATAAGTTTTTAATGGTTTTACATAGTTTCAACAAGATTTGTCGAAATCGGACCACTATATAGTATAGCTGCCATACAAACTGTTATTTGGTTTTTTTTTTTTTTTTTTTTCCATCTTAGTGGTACTAGTAATTAAATACTTATTTTTATAACACTAATCACAACGATTCACAATTACAAAGCTTTAGTTTTAGTTATTAACAATGGTTGTACAAACAGTGAATTTTTTAATCAGTTCAGTTACTTAAGATAAAGACAGATTATGTTGTATGTTAGATTAAATACTATTAATAATATTAATTTAATTTCGTTTAGTTTGAAATATGTTGTTGTTGTTCTTGTAAATGGTTTTTGAGTTTTTCCTGTCAGGCATATATCAAGCTCCAAGGGTATATAAACTTCGGTCGAGCCGAAGTTAGCTTGCCTCTATTTTTTCATCCCATTTTAATTTTGAGAATTAATTTGAGAGTTGAAGGCAAAATAGGGCTTGAAATGTGTTGAAGCAAATATAACAAATGCTGTCGCGGTCGGGAAATGACTGAACGTGCTACGCACAGATTAACTTAGAAATCATAAAAAGACTAAAAAACCCATATACAATATTTTTGCAAATTTCTAATAATGTTAAACTGATTAACCGACATCTCCTATTTACCCGTCTTCAATTGCCAACCATTATATCGCATCAGAAAGAGCGTATGGCCGCATGAAAACAAAAACAAATGTAGAAAATAAATCTAGAGCAAAACCAACCGCAAGAAACATAAACCTGATTTCTGTAGTAGCCAATAACATTTTATCACAAAATCTCAATTTTAATACTTATCAATGTTGAAAATCATAAAAACTACGAGGAAAGTATAAGGATGACCCAATAAGAGTGAACGATTTATTTCTTAACTTAAAAAAAAGGTGTGAGTGAAGTCAACACTCACGAGGCTTTGATGTGAAACATGATGCTACATTTATGGCCAAAATTAAAAGGTCTCTCAATGGTTTATAAATCAGCAACATCTTTATAAAGGGAAAACTAACAGGAAGTATAAATACCAACCACAATATGATAAGCAGCTGAGTGTTTTTTTTTCTGTTAAGTCACTGTCAAGTCAATTTCAAGTCACTTCTTGGTCACTATTTAGTCACTTTGTAGTTATTGTCAAGTCACTATCAATCCATGCTTAGTCACTGTTTTCACTATTTAGTCACTGTTTAGGCACTTTCAAGTTACTGTCAAGTCACCATCAAGTCACTTCTTAGTCAATATTTAGTCACTGTTTAGTCACTGTGTAGTTACTGTCAAGTCACTGTTAAATCACTTTAAAGTCACTGTTTAGTCACTATAAGTCAATGTTTAGACGCTGTCAAGTCACTGTTAAAACACTTATTCCCCCTCCTTTAATGCCCCCTTTAACATCTCTTCCCTCACATTTCTTCCTCTTACCTCCCGCCCACCCTATGCAAAATATCTTGTGTCTGCGAGTGTTCCGGGACATCGTCACGTGACGCCGAAATCAAATTTTACTCCTACTAAAATCTTCCGTACCGAAATTAAAGATGTTTCACATCAAAAATTTTTTTTGCACCGCAATCTTTTTAACAAAATCGAAAGTTTTAGACTTTTTTGCAATGCATTTTAAAAAATTGATTATATCGGCATTGGGCTTAAAACTGTACACAATATTTTTCAGTCTGGCATTAGTCAGTCACAATCGGGGGTGCCACAGAAATCACTAGAGATTTTCGTATAAACGATTGGATTTAAATTTTAAGCTGCTTGTATTTAAGTGTGAAGTGGCACTAAAAGTCTCGGTTACTAGATCAATAGACCAAATTTAAGCGATTTGAAACGGGCTGTTCAAAAGTCAAGTAAATTTGAGCAATGGGTTCCAAATCGCTTAAATTCACCATCTAATCTAGCAACCGGAGATCATTTTGTCAGTTTATATCTAAAGTTAAGCAATTTAAATTTGAAATGCAATCGTTTATACCAAAATCTCTAGTGATTTCTGTGGCACCTCCGAATATTATTTACGAATATTGAGACTAAAATGATTTCGAATCGTTAAGTATACATAAGCAAATTGACGATTTGTAGAGCGGAGATATGTTTATGTCTGAATTGTAATAAATAGTTTTGTTAAAAAATTTCTTGTGATGAATTTGTTCCTCTACTGAATAGACGATTGTTTAAATTTAACTATGTTAAAAACCGTTGTTTTTTTCGACATGTGTTTAATTTTAGAATGATAAAATTGTTTTATGCTGAAATTGTTTTTTGCTGAATATGCATGTGTTAATTTTGTGTGCTGAGTGAAATATATCTGTTAAATAGACATGTCACCGTCTTATACGATCCAGCTAACCACAACGATTTCTGGAATGGGCTTAGGCACCCCTGATCTAAACTCATTAGGCGAATTCTTTTTATAAGAATTTTGGCAACTTTTAAAAAACCGATTGACCAACACCTTCTCGTTGCTCGTTTTCAATTGTCAATTTTTAAATCTTTATGATTCTCTAAAAAAAATTATTAAAATTTTTTTTACAGTCTACAATCAGGTGTACTATTTCTATCTTTTAAATTTTGTACAGCTTTAAAATTGCAGAATTCTGGAAAGTCGTCACCGACTTTTGTTTTTCGGTTATCAAAATATTAATGATGTGATGAAACTAGGCAAAGCAAGGTGAACTGCTTATAAGTCTATTGTTCAAAATCGGAATCCTCTATCTGTTCCACCAATCGATTTCCTATCAAATTTGTGACCTGGGTTACAAAACGCTAAGTGGGTTTTTCTACATTGTTCCCATTTCTTTGGATTTTCATTTGAGGCCACTTCCCTGTGTTGAAAAATTCAACAACAAATTGCAAGCATAAAAAGCAAAACAATCGCCATAATTTCATAACCCAAAGCCAAGTCAACCTGGTTTACCATTCTTCCATTGTGGAAAAACAATTTGAATTGCTCGTGGCCCACAAAACAAAAACCCAGGAGAGAGAGAGAGATAGAGAGACACCGCAACGACGAACCACGAACCACGAAAATTGTGTAATAATTGCGACACTTTCCTGAGTTATAAGCCATGGAGAAGAACTGACATGAGCCAAACGCTGTGAAACAACTTGATGGTATAACCGTTAGCAAAAAATGTTTCAAAGAAATTTCATTGGAATTTGATTAACAAAAGCGCTTTGAATTGTTTGGGCCGTGCCAAAAGCCAGAACTAGGAGATGAAGCCACAAACCAGTTACCCGGTTAGTTTGCTGGTCAGTTCTTTGACCATTCGTTTTTCAATATCAAGTTCAACCAGTCAAGCGTAGCAGGGACACACTAACGGTGCGACAGGTTCGCGGGGGCCATCGAATCCATTGCACGGATTTGCAATGTGGCGACCAGTGAGCAACCAGTTGAACTTGTTTGACTGCGGCAGCAGATGTTTGCAGCTGCCACCAATGGGAGCAGATGATGAGTCATCGATGTTAACTAGCCCCAAGTTGGGCATTTTCATTTGAGAGGAAATCGTCGGAAAGCAATTACACTTGCAACAATAGAAGCTGCAGCTGTAAAATTTATGGCCCAAACGTCACAGGAACATGAGTTCCAACGGGGTAAAGTTCACTGTACCGTAAAGCTCGAAATAACGCTGAGCATGCGCAAACCAACAAACCAGCAAGCGAAACAAGTTTCGGAGCGCTTTGGGTTTTGGATTTGTTTTGGTTTTCGGGGCTGCCTGCTCCAAATGCAGCTAGTGCTCTGAGTTCATCGGCTGGCAATCAAACGGAGGAGTAGACGAAGAAAATAGCCAAGATTGTCGATAGTTAAACGTCGCGCAAGTGGAACCAATTAATGCAGAAAAGCCAAGCCGAATACAGGAATTGAAAATGGGTTTGTTTCGGCGTTTCCTCGTTTACAGTTAAAGGGAGATTCAATGAAAATGCAAATACCCAAGTGTCGACAATAAGATATCAAGAGAGCCCCCCCACCACGGGTTGAACGTTGATGGATTTGTGTGCGGCGACCTTATAACTCATTTCTTCCAACACATGTGCACAGATTTTCCATATGTCGTTACAGCTTCCCCCATAGCCCTCAAATTACCAAGTGCACTCGGCGGATATACAAAACCAACAGAGGGGAAATCATTTTTTGTATTTTGTTGGTAAATATTCTAGGCTTTTGTTATCATTTCATATTTAATCTTATCTCATGTGTCTGTACTATTATTTGTTTGGACACCAAAAACAGAACAAGAGGAACCAAGTCTATCAAAATAATGTAGGCAAATTTTAAATAAAATTAATGTAAAAAATTTCAGTTTCCAATAAAAGAAAGCAGACACTTTTATTTTTCTCACACTCATTTTACTTCATTTAAACTTAGCGGGAACGACATTTACATACCATTTCGATTGCGATTTGTCAACTCAATGTGGTGGGAAATAAATGGTTATAAAATTTAGAAATAGATTGAAATTTTATAAAGGTGGAATTATTTTTGCATATGCTTTACAAGTGAATAAGGCAGAGCATCCGTGATCCGTGCGTGTTTCTTGAGTGAGCCAAAGTCGAACATCGTGAATATGAATAAGGTAAAATTTTTAAAATTTATTTCACCTATAGAAAATGTTTCTGGGATTTTTGTTAATTTTATTTTGCTTTCCATATCATTAATTATGAATTCCATTGAATTCAGAATCGTTTAGAGCCACATTAATTGCACTTCGCTAACTGGTTTTTTTAATCCAGAATAACATTGTATTCATTTTTATGGGAAGAAGAACGATATTTTGCCTGAGGTAAAAGAATTGTGTAGTCAACGGTATTGTGCAACACGATAATAAAAAGCTTAACTCTATTAAGAGCAGTAATGCACGACTTACTTAGTTTTTAGATTCATCATATAAGAATCCGAAATCTTAAAAATATATTCATTCTGTGTGAAAGTGCGAAATTCAAAATTAAAAATAGAGGCAAGCTAACTTCGGCTCGACCGAAGTTTATATACCCTTGGAGCTTGAGATATGAAAGATTTTTTTTCAGACCTATCTTTTGTATGGCAGCTATACTATATAGTAGTCCGATTTCGACAAGTCTAGGTGAAATTATGTGAATAGCACTAAAAACAAAAAAGTTTTTCTCACTAAAACTAGTTTTTCAACCGATCGTTCCTATGGCAGCCATATGCTATAGTCATCCGATCCGGGCGGCTCCGACAAATGTGCAGCGTATTTATACCAAAAGACTGCGTGCAAAGTTTGGTTACGATAGCTTTAAGACTGACGGAGGAGACAGCATAGAAACAGACGGACGGACGGACAGACGGACATGACTATATTTACTCAACTCGTCATGCTGATCAAGAATATATATACTTTATGTGGTTGGAGATACTTCCTTCTATGCGTTACAAACATCCGGACAATATCAATATACCCTCTCCAAGGGTATAAATATGGAACTATGAATTGAAAGATAAAATGTCGGAATAAAACACACCTTATTTAATTTGTACATAACTGAATTTTTAGTTTAATCGTGCTCCAAATAACCTCAACCCAATAAATGCAGCTCTACGTCTTATAAACATGATTTCTGTTGAAGTAAAGGGGGATACTCCATGTGTGAAAATTTTTCCATTTCGTTTTTTTGCATTTTTAATTGCTTGGGTATCACCCTAATTTTGTTTAATTCGAAATACTTTTGGATATAACCTTTTTTGTGGAACAATGTCTTCGCTAAAACGCGTTATTTTCAACATACTTCAAACCTTAAACGAATTTTTTCGAAACCACGTTTTTTGAACTGGCAACCATGATATTTTAATTACACTGAACCAATTTTGATGAAACTAAGTGAAATCGACTTTGAATTGTCACTATTTTAGTCTCAATCTCAATCATAGTTTTGAAAATTTTTGCACTATTTTGTTTCACTAAACTACAAAAAACGGGCCCAAATTATATTTTTCATTTTTTTGACAACAGAGAACTTTTGGCACAGCCCTCATATCGAAACAGTACAAATTTTTATACCCTGTTCCCATTAAAAATGGGAAAAAGGGGATCATGAAGTTGTGCAAATGTATGTAACAGGGAGAAGGAAGCACCTCCGACCCCATAAAGTATATATATTCTTGAAAGTCTGTTCGTCTGTCTGTCTGTATGAACGCGTCGATCTCAGAGACTGTAATAGATAGAGCCACAAATTTTGGCATGTATATAGGTGTATACTGTACCCACATCGAGTTTGTTTCAGATTTCGAAAAATCCTACTCCTCCATCTTTAAACAGCGAAAATCTGTCTTTTTATCTGTATAAACGCGTAAATCTCACAGACTATAAGAGGTAGAGCCACAAATTTTTGTATGTATGTAGGTGTACACCGTACTCAGATAAAGTTATTTCCAGGTTTGGCAAATTCCTCCTCCATCTTCTTCTAACCGCGAAAAACTGTCAGAGCTACAATTTTTAAGTTTGAACCTAGTGACTTAATATATATTCAGTGAGGCCCAACATCTATCTATTCTGTGTACCACAATGAGATCCGAGCAAAGACACTGAAGATATGTAAATGATGAAATAAATTTTAAGATAAATGGAATTCAAAGCTATAGGAACCACATTACTTGGGACAGGGTATTTTGCTGTCGGGGCACTCGACCGCAACACTCTTACTTGTTTTATTTACTTTTCTCTGTTTGTAACACAATAAAATAAAAACAAAGTTGGGAAAACTCTTGCGTTTTCAAATGAGATTTTTTTTTTAAAAGGTCCAAACACAGCCTCGTCATGGAGAATTCCTCCTTAATTATCTTTTCTCAATCCCATTATTACATATTCATTGAACAAGTTTCCACAAATTCTTTGAAGGAAGTAAAATTCATTCATAGCAAGTTTTAGCCGGCTCAAGATCATGTTAGCTTTCCAATTTAAAACAGAAACACACAATACCGAAAGAGGCTAGTCGACTTTACAGTTGTTTCAAGAACTTCGCGGTTCTATCTACAGTAGTATCCGCACACAGCAAAACCGACAGCAAAAAACAACGACAATTTGATCAGCCTTCTTTGTGGAGTTTTGTCTTCATAATTAAAGTTATATACTACCATAACATGACCTCGAGCCGGCTAAAACATGCTAGTTCAAAATACTTATCTCTTGTTACACTTATAAAAATACATTAAGAGTTATCTCTCACAAATCACTAACAAGTTACAGAAAGTAATCTGTATGTTTATCTCACACGTAGCAGCTATCTGGAAGAAGAGAAATCTTTCCTAAATCAGTTTTTTCCTTGTTATGGAGCTCCACGGAATTAATTTTTGAACGCAATCAGAATATATTTTTTTCAAATAATCAAATGACATTTTTATTATCTTAGACATGATTATTGTAAAGATGCGTATATTTATTAGGAATATCGATATAATTTTTTTAAAACAAAATATGAATATCGATATCTGTATTAAATGTATTTAAAAACATTTGATTCGAACTTTTTTGGATTAAACCAATCAAATAAGATGACTATTTCATAGGATTGCTTTTGGAAACAATCATCGAAACTTAATTAAATTGTTTCGTAGTTTCATTAAGATGCATCTCTGGACTTTACCTCTCGTCAAGTTATCAACTCGTGACATAACTTCCTTTTAGTTTTATACAGTTGATTTCCATAAGAGATATGTCCAACGACAATTGTGGCACAATCTACGAGTTTGATAAAGCACGTGCTGCAGTTGTCTTGGTGGGAACCACAAAATATAAATATGGCTATATAAACCACAATAAACGATATCAAGATGAAGAAACATACAAAATTATGTTAATTTTTAATAGAAAACAAAAGCTGCAATTAAACCACAGTGGCTTTCTCCCAACAATCGCCAGTGACTATTTCACTTTTGTATTATATGCAAATTTTTCTAACGCGGCTCATAAAAATGGGTTTATTTTTCATCTGAGCAAAATTGAAAGAGAGTTGGATATTTTCTTTTGTTTCGATTTTTTTTTATTTGTCAAAATATTCCGTGAAATTCTGCTAGAAGCAGCAGCTGTGGGCTTTGACAATGGACGGAAAAGGTGATCAGGATCGACATTTGAGTTCCTGTCAGCTGTGTGGCGCGTGCAAAAAGGCCCCCTTGGGCAGAGCCGAGACTCGTTTTAAGCAGGAACGAGGGCGGTGGTCGAAAGGGGGTTGAGTGACAGCGACAGCAACGACAACAAGCAATGCTTAAACGGCAGATAAGCTAGAAAACAAGGCAGCAAATCTGATCGAAACATATTTACCCTAAAGAGAGTGGCAGAAATAAAATCTTTTATGCAATAACTTTGCATCTAGCCATGAAAGTACGTCAGGTTTGAAGTATATGTAGTCGAGTCTGTTCTCACGTCGATCAATTCCATGACTTTATGACTTGAAAGGTCTGTTCAAATCAATGCTGATTCAGCTCTGATGCAATAAGTCTTTCATTGATTTATTGATACTTTGTATAATTTTTTAATTGTAGCATATAAGAAAATATTAGAGATTAAAAGCGAAACGAAAAACGGTTAGGGTTACGGTAACTGTTTTTGGACGACCGATTTTTTCCGGTTACGGTTATATTACGATTGTGGGATATAGGTCGATTACGGTTATTAACCTTGTTCTTTTTCGGTTTACAATTATTGGTATAACATCTTACTTTGACATTGCGGGTGTCTGTGTGACTTTTTTTTGTTATATCTGCGCAACAAAAACCAAACGGAAACAATTTCGTTTTGCTGATAAGGAAAAGCCACTACATTGGCACAGGCCTATGCACATGTGAGAGGGAATTGAAAAATTGTTGTTTCTTAATAAAACACAAGGTTAATGTTTGCATGCTAAGGATAACCAACATAACGCAGCCAAATTACATGTACATTTTATTTTACAATCAAATCATTCCATGTTCAGCATGTACATAATATTTCTATACCAAAAGAATGAAAAAGAAATCAATTCCCGCAAGTGATGGTTTTTGATCGAGGCATCGCGGACTTAAGTCCCTCTTCTGGTCTAGAGGGCTAAATTTTAAATGTTTTTTAAAAATTCGTGGAAAGAAAAAAAAAGCAAGTGATTTTGTAATTCTGTTTATTAAAAATTTTATTAAAAATACGAAATTAAAAATTTGTGAATGCGAGGGCTGTTCAAAAAGTAATCGAGATCCAAAGTAGGCTCTTCCAAAAAAAATGTGTCGATAGTACCCACGTTTCCGGTACTACAATTATCAGAAAGCAAAACGGAAGATGGGAAGTTGGTTAGTATGAATGTCTTTATCGTCCGTAGCAGAATTGTGAAAATGAAATTGAATTTGAAAAAATGTTGGCAGTATACAAAAAAACGAAAAATCCAGTCCAGTGTACAAAAAATATTGTTTCCCAAAGATTGAGGTAGAGACGATAGCCACGTTAATTCTGCGTCCATAAAGGCCTACATCATCAAAATCGGCTATGTAGAACTTGAGAAAACGTGGGCACCATTTTGAAAATCGTGGTTTCGAGATAAATGCGTTTAAAGTTTTAAGTAATTTGAAAATTGCTTGTTTTATCGAAGACATTGGTCGACAAGAAAGGCTATATCTTCTAAAGTATTTCGAATTTTGAAAAATCTTTTTAAATACCTAAGCTAAAAATTAAAAAAATTTTGAAAAAAAAATTCTAGAACAGAAGAGGGCCTTAAAAATGTTTGGAATGTTTGAAACGTGAATAAAAATTATTCATTCCTTTCTTCCATCCTTGAGAGTGGATCACAGCGCAACTTGTCAATTTACCGGCGCCAATTTGTCCAGATGACAGCCTGCCAAAAACATATTTCTTTTACACATCACATCTTCATTAACAATTAGTCGAAGGGAGTAATAGCCTATTTCTATTATAGAAAATATGTTCATATTTTCACATTTTATCACATATCCAATAATATGAAATATATATGTAACATTTATTTCGAAATATGTAATCATAATGGAAATAGGCTATAAGACTGCCTTCACACTGATATCAAGTACTGTTACATGAGAAATGATAATCAAGTAGGACTGTATTTTATCATGATTCTATTATGAATTTGACAATCATTTCAAATTTAAAACCTAACAAAAAGCAGGACGCAAGACTATCATGTCTGCTTCGCACTGTTCGACACATGAGGCCTGCATTTCCCAATGAAATTCTACGAATTTGACAAGCTATTTAAACCATAACAAATTTAAATTAAAGCATAAAAAAGCATGACTACAAGACTATCATGTCTTATATGTCGAACAGTGTGAAGGCAGCCCAGCTGTGAAAACTGCATTGCGTAAACAACGATATGTGTGAATGCTTACGTTTTCATTCGAACAAATTGGCAGTGTAATAACAAATATAAGGAAGGTAAAGATATTGGTTAGCTGCTTTGTTTTACTGTTAGCTCTTTTTATTTTAATAAATAAGCAGACAATTTTTGTGATTAAATAGGAATTTTAATTGAGAATTAGTATTATTAGAACTGTTTTAGTACTGATAACCGGAAATAGGAAATTTTTTTTCGATGACTGTTACGGTTTTAATCTCTGAAAAATGTTTTCAGTTAAAAAAATTAAGAATCTAAAAACGGATGGAATTTAAGATAATGTATTTTTGAAATTTTTAGTGAAAGATTAATCAAAAAAGCGACAGATTACTGGTTCATAAATTAGGAATTAAAAAAATGCGAATTGTAATTTAATTTAGAACTGTTCTAGAAACTTCAACGATGAAAATTATATCTACGGTTATTAGATCAGGTAATAGAAAACTCACAATTAATTAAGCAGCTGACGGTATCCTGTAACCACATATTTGCTTGTCATTCCCGTATAAATTTATATACATTGACTCCGAAGTAAAAACGTTTATACGAAAATCGATTCGGAATTCGGAACAGGACATATAATTTTTTTTATTACACCGAAAACTTAGGTTTGGACTGGGATCAAGTTTAAGCTATTTCCGGAACCGTTTAAATGATTAAAAGTAATGACATTAAGCGAATCTTTTTACTAAAGACTAAGTTCCGGTTCGATAAAAGGGACTTAAAAACCTGAACCAAACCAGTTCTGAGGGACAATTCAAAAAACCAAAAACGTGCAGCTGATGGTGTCTAATATACCCTTCCCAATTGGGGGATAGCCAGGGTGTTTATTGTGCTGGCTGAATTGTAAAGCCTGTTAATTGGCTTTCAAATCCAGAGAATCGGCTGGGCACGTTCTGGTAACGACCCTGGACAGGAACACGCATGCGCCGCGCCGCGACTCCATGACGCCTTATACATACATATGTACAAGCAAAAGATACATAAATAGTTCGTAAATAAACGAAATGCGTTCCCGGCGACTGCGCCAAGCACTTTCATACTCCTTCAACTTGTACCCAAGTAAAATACATACACTCATATGTACAAGTTAAATGTTTACTCATTTCCGCACTCAATTAAAATGTTTGGGACAGAAATCTATCTTTCAGTTTTGTCTTTGTCACAAAAGGGACGAACAAAAACTGGCCCTAAAAATAAGAACGGTTCCAGTCTTTGTGTTTGTGTCTGTGTGTGCAGGACAGCTGGTAAGACTTATGCATGTGGACTGTTTGCTTTGGCGGGGGTGATGCACCCTCCCCTCGTCAGATCCATAATTGTTTGATTCATGGTCACGTTTTGTGACACAGTAGTTTTACCCCCGACTAGAGTCCAAGCGAATAAGTAGGTGTTTATGTGGAGGAACATGAGCCGATTTTCTGGCCCAGAGAATTCGCCAGTGTCAGCGCAAAAGTGCAAGTCAACAGAAACAAAATGAAGAGGAAACAGAATTCACGCTTACAGGTTATCTACGCCCCCCTTGTGCAACCTCATCGGCAGTCAGAAGATTCACTTGGCTTACCTGTTGCTGCCTCCTTTGGTGCGCCGTTGTGTCGACTTGGGCTCTAGGAGTCGCTCGCTGGGAGGTGGAGTCTTCTTACACCGACTGCTTAGCCGGCGTTGAAAAGTATTTAAATGTAGGCCGAAAACAAGCGCTCATTTGCAGAGCACACAAATTAGCGTACTCTTTTACTTCTCAATTTGCAATTTTTAAAACCGGCGCTAGGAAAAATGTAAAAAAATGACGTATTTTTTAATGATTGTTTTGTTTATATATTTTCACAACTTCTAATTAAACAAGCTGACCGATCTCAAACGACCATCCGCGCCTCAACCGCAACGTTTGATGTTTCGATTTCGACTGACCGCGCAACAGCTGTCAGCTGCTATCGATATGAGTGCTTATCGATAGCTGTCATCGAGAGGCACAGCTATCAAAATAAAACGTTATATTTTAAAAATAAAATGAGTAGGTAACTAATCACAGTGGCTTGAATTAGTATCTATAATTACTAAGGAATTACCAATTTTGAAAACATTCTATAAATTTATTTCCTCTGTAGAGCCCAGAAATCGAATCATACATGCATAGGCTTGAAATCAACGTTTTACTACTTTGCTTATTCAGCGTTACGACTTTGCTGCTGCGTTCTTACCACCTCCATCCCACCCACTCCCAATCTACTTTTTTCACAACTTCCACCCGTTTCCCACCTACTTTCCACCCACACCCGCTCACACATCCCACCCACTTATCATCCAATTCCCGCCCAGATCCAAGCCACTTCCCACCCACATCCCACACACCTCCCACCCACCTCCCAGCCACCTCCCACCCACTTCCCGCCCAAATCCCACCCACCTCCCACCCAAATCCCACCCACATCCCTCCCACTTCCCATCCAGTTTCCACCCATCTCCCACCCACATCCCACACACCTCCCACCCACCTCCCACCCACTTACCGCCCAAGTCCCAGCCACCTCCCACCCACATCCAACCCACTTCCCCTCCAGTTCCCACCCATCTCCCACCCACTTACCGCCCAAGTCCCAGCCACCTCCCACCCACCTACCGCCCAAATCCCACCCACCTACCACCCACATCCCACACACCTCCCACCCACTTACCGCCCAAGTCCCAGCCACCTACCACCCAAATCCCACCCACATCCCTCCCACTTCCCCTCCAGTTCCCACCCATCTCCCACCCACATCCCACACACCTCCCACCCACTTCCCGCCCAAATCCCACCCACCTCCCACCCAAATCCCACCCACATCCCTCCCACTTCCCATCCAGTTTCCACCCATCTCCCACCCACATCCCACACACCTTCCACCCACTTACCGCCCAAGTCCCAGCCACCTCCCACCCACATCCAACCCACTTCCCCTCCAGTTCCCACCCATCTCCCACCCACTTACCGCCCAAGTCCCAGCCACCTCCCACCCACCTACCGCCCAAATCCCACCCACCTACCACCAACATCCCACACACCTCCCACCCACTTACCGCCCAAGTCCCAGCCACCTACCACCCAAATCCCACCCACATCCCTCCCACTTCCCACCCACCCACATCCCACCCCCTTCCCGCCCAATTTCCACGGTAAGGAAAGTCCTTATTTGAATTATTTCATGTTGCTGTTATTTTAGTTGTGGCTGGAGTTTTTGTATTTGCGTTTGTTTTTGTTTTATTTGCAACTGTAGTTTTTTAATTTGTACTCTGTCTTGTGGTTGTTGCCGAGGCAACTCAATTCAATTGCTCCCACGCACACATTGAAATCGTTTCTCTTCGATTTATGCTCTCTGGGCTTTGGTATTGCGTGCGCTCTTTGTTCTCTGATGCAACGGTAAAGCAAAGTGTGCCTTTCGAAATGAACTGGGAGCAAATGGCTGGCAACCTTGACCTCCAACATTCCACCCAAAGGTGGTTGATTTTCGGGAAGATTGGTATGCAGTTAATGTTGAATAATTTTTATTGATTTTTGAAAATAAGTTTGAACTTGATCGGATGAAAAACAAAAAAGTTTCATACAAAAGTTTTCCGCGAATTTTCCACATTTCCCGGCAGAATTTTCCAAAATCCTTTCTTAGTACTCACTTTCAGCATAAGAAAAAACTACTGTGAAAATCTCATCTTCCTATCTTTTATGGTTTCGGCTGTGCGACGGTCACCAGTCAGTCAATTAGTCAGGTTGAACAGTTTTATATATATAGATATATTATATTTATTATAATATATATTAGTATATAATATATATATAATATATATTGAGCTGCTAATTTGTGTTTAAGTTCTTTATTGGATTGTCCCAGAAATTTCTAAAGATTTTCAGATATACCATTGTAAAATTTCAGAAATTTTGCTTTAATTTAACATTTACATGTCCATCTTTATAGTTGTTTAATAACGTTATAAATGGCCCAAAAAGATATTATTACAAGAAAAGCTTAAATTATGCGTTTTCTTTGGGCCAATTAAAGATATTATGGCCATATATATATAGTATATACACTTTCGCAGGGCTTTATCGGCTTTATATTACTCCTACAGGTTTCAAATTTTTTTGCGAATATATTTAGAGTAACGGTTTCTGAAAGGAACATGCTCCAAATATAACAAATATCGGCATTGGAAATGTATATGACTCGTGATGTTGAAGGTCACCGATGGAAATATTCAAAAGATGTTTTAATTCAAAATAAGAGACAAAGTCGATAAGTATCGCATAATAAGTTATCGATGTGTCGATACTTTTCTCACTCAATAATGTGTTGATCTGGCAACGTGCCGATGTTAATTTACAGAGGTATGTTGGCGGTTTTGATTTGAAAAAACATTTACATTTTGCGGCTACATCCAAAGAGGTAATTTAAATTTTTTACAATATAACCGTTGGTTTTACTTTCACGTAGTTATTAAGTTATTAAGTTTCGGAAAGAGAGTTTCAATAGGAAATATAACGCAACGCTGTTCAGTTTTAGCAAAACAACAAAATCCAAGCAAAACAATCGAAAATGGAAGAGTCGAAAGCAGGGAATCAAACCGAAACGATTTTCGGTTCTGGTTCCGGTTCCGGTACGTACCGAAACTAACGTTTCGGTAAACGGTTCTGTCTTGGTTCTGCTACTGTTTCGGTATTCGGTTCCGGTTCCGGTACCCTTTTATTTCGGTATCGTACCGGTACGTACCGGTATGGACCGGTAAAACTAACAGAAATTTTACAACTTAAGTTTAATCAAAGTGGGTAAGCAACAGTACACATGTATACATAAATGATCAATTTACTTTAAACTTCTTTAAAATTAGTTGCAAAGAAGGTAAATTAATGATTATTTCTTAGAAGCATGATAGCGGTCAATGTATTTCCGGCCATCTGATTTCTAGCGGAGTTATAATAAACCGGAAAATAAATGTTCTACGCAGCAAGAATAACTTTTGATAGTTAATACAGTTCCGGAAACATTGTCGAATTTTCTGACCACCATTTAAGTACATTACCTTTATTTTGTAAACGTTTTAAGCTCAGGAAAACCTTGATCAGGCATCATACGTTAAACTGTCTTGTGAAAATACTAAACTATTTGTATTGTCCTGATTCTTTTCTTAGAAATTCATATATAAACCGACTTCATCTCCACTTTCAGATAAATTAGTTGGGTCAGAGCTGCTTTCCTCATTTAGTTTCAATTAAACAGAAGTGGATTAAATTCTTGAAAATATACATATCAGTCGAATCAGTTACACATGTACTTTTTTCTGTTCAGAGGTTAGCCTAACATTATAACAAGGGTCTAAGAAAATACCACATAGGAATGCATTATTTTCAAAGGGACTGGTCTCGCGATTTTGTATTTCACTGACCAAAAGTTTTGCCAAGCTAGAATCTTTTTTATTTGAAGATAACAATTCAGCCAAACTGAGTAAAAATCCGCCAAATCTAACTGCTCGTTTCGCTGTCTAGTGGTTGCACTCAGAACCGAAACCGTACCGGTACAACGTTTAGGTTCTTTTCGGTCTTTTCGGTTCTAAAAATATCGGTTCTCGAATAACGGTATACAAAAAATTAAGAATATCGGTTCCGGTTCCGGTACCGGTTCTGAGTTTCAATCGGTTCTTTTCGGTATACTGTTCCGGTTCCGGTTTGATTCCCTGGTCGAAAGTAAAAGTTTCTCGTTTTTCGATTTCGTTTGCAATGCCAAAATCAAAAATATTCTTCTTTAAATACTAAAGTGCTAATTTAATTGCACCAACAAATTCTAAATTGATCAAAAAATCAAAACCAACTTAAACGGGGGTGCCACAGAAACCTCTTCCAACCAAATTTTTAAATTTTGCAATATATTTATGGAGAATATGAATTAAATTATAATTATAATTTAAAAATGCAACATAACACATATTACACAATCGGATGAATAATAGTTATTTTGTGTGCAGAATTTTCCGGGCGTTTTCACGCCTGGGGCGGATTTTCCTACATTGAAACTTTACATTTCAAACTATTTCGCATTCCGTCCTTACAAACCTAGTTTCAACCCAATCGGATGAAAAATAGTATAGGTATTCACGACCCCCAGTTAAGTTACGGAATTGTTGAGTTGAGAAATTGTTGACAGTTTTACAAAAACAAAATACACTAGCCAGAAACTCCACAACTAAGCAGCCCTGCCCCTATGTAAATAAGCAATATTTCTCCGGTTGAAATGAGAGCTCCTAGTGTAGAAAATTGACATTCTGACAAAAAAAAAGTATTAACGACAGTGAGAAGAAGTAAATAACAGTACGAAAAAACTGCCAAAACTGCCATTGATAAAATATGCGAAAACGAAGCGGGTCTCTTACAGCTATGAGAACGTCAGTTAGCACAAGATGAGGGAAGATTAAAGCTGGAGACTGAAAAATTAGAATGGCATAAAACCATGGAGTTAAAAAAGTTGGAGTTGGAAGAGCGTCGAGTGCTACTTGAGGAGCAGAAATCCTATCAGGAACAGAGGAAAATGGACAACGAATTTGAGCTTAAGAAAATGGAGCTGGATCAACGAAATAATTTGCTTAAATATGAACTTGATCTTAAATATGGGAAAATATAAACATTTATTCAAACATTAAATTATAAATTGCTTGTCGCTTTTCTTCGTGGGTTGGTGCATTCAAAGTGGGAATACCATACTCGATCTCTTCGTTTTCAATCTCTGATTGTGTTCCCTCGATATCACGATTAGTAATTAAGATATTGTGTAAAATGCACCACTGGCAAAAAAATTGTTGGCTCCTTTTATTAGTAATTCTCACTCGCATTTCTTTCAGGCTGCAGAATTTGTTTTTTAACACTCCAAAGCAATTTTCAATGCGCACGCGATTTTGACTGTGACGTCTATTAAAACTGTTCTGATTTCGATCTCCATATGATTTGAATTACTTCGATATGGTGGAATCAAGAAATTAGACAGAGGATATGCAGAATTCCCTGCAATCCACTGTTCGCAACTAAAAAATAATTCACTGCGCTTAAATATTGTGCTGTTCTTGAATAATTTTGCATCATGAATGCTTCCCGGATATCCAACTACAATGTCCCGAATACGCAGTTTATGATCGCAAACCGCCTGCAGTTTTAGAGCATAAACTCGTTTACGAGAGTAGTAAGCTACGTGGTTTTTGTTTGGCTTCTCTGCAAATTTGATCTCCGTTCCATCTACGTATCCTATACAGTACGGCAGCTCGTGAAACGTCTGTGACACAAGCAACAGACGCTCTGATACATCTGGCCAATACTTTATGTTCCGAACGATATTTTTTATACCCGTTAATCGTAGAGTAAAAATGGTATACTAAAGTCGTGCAAATGTATGTAATATATGTAAATGTATAAAGTCCGTCCGTCCGTCTGTCCGTCTGTCTGTATGAACACCTAGATCTCAGAGATGGTAAAAGATAGAGGTTTGACATGTATGGGACATATGCTTCTTTTATCTGCACGCAGATCAAGTTTATTTCAAATTTTGGCCACGCCCCCTCCCGCCCGCGCAATTCGGGAAAACGGTCTATCTCCTACAGTTTTAAAGATAGACTATTCGTATTTTTTAGAGATAGTTAGTAATTAGCAAAATGAATAAAATAAAACGGTTCTCAAGTTCTGAGGAAAAAGTGTCGAGTTAAAAAAATGTTGCATACTTTTCAGATGTTCACCCTAAGGAACGCAGGAACACTGTTAAACATGTTTTTTCATGAGTAACGCGTATATCGAAGTCGGTTGGAGCCGACTTTAACTTGCGCTCTCGTTTCGTTTTAAATTGTGAGAATATCAAACTCTGTACAACGTGCGTAACGTGCAAAGTTTTAGATTTTAATTAAAAAAATAAATAAATAAAAGAAGATCAGAAATTGTAATAATGTAAAAATATCTCTACTCTCAACCATGTGCAAAATCTTGCAAGGATGATCCCATTGATCTAAGAGTTTTTTTTTGTTAAAAGACATCATTCAGACGCTTCAGACGCTGCCTCGCTTAGAGGCGCAATTGCCACACATAAAAGTAAATTAAAACGAGAGCGTAAGTTAAAGTCGGCTCTGACCGACTTCAATATACCCGTTACTCATGAAAAAACATGTTTAAGAGTGTTCCTACGTTCCTTAGGGTGACCATCTGAAAAGTATGCAACATTTTTTCTTAGGATGGGAGGAGGGGTAGCGGGGGGGCTTGGTTCACTTTTTTGCTCATAACTTGAGAACCGTTCATCCGATCTTTATCATTTCTTCGGCAAATCGATTCATTTTGCTAATTACTAACTATCTTTAGAAGGAACAAATCGTCTATCTTCAAAACTGTAGAAGATACAAGGTTTTTTCTAAATTGCGGGGGCGGGAGGGGGCGTGGCCAAGGTTTGAAACAAACTTGATCTGCGTGCAGATAAATGAAGCATTTGTCCCATACATGTGAAACCTCTATCTCTTACCATCTCTGAGATCTAGGTGTTCATACAGACGGACGGACGGACGGACGGACAGACGGACAGACGGACATGTCTATATCGACTCGGCTGTTGATGCTGATCAAGAATATATATACTTTATATGGTCGGAAATGATTCCTTCTGCCTGTTACATACATTTGCACGACTTTAGTATACCCTTTTTACTCTACGAGTAACGGGTATAATAACAAAATGCATGCGTATTGGCGCTGGGCATAAGAGGTACAGTGTAGAGTGGTCGCTCCCACAGGCCAAAAATAAAAAAAATTAAAGTCAACATTTTGGCTTAAAATGTGTCCACACTAACTCATCTTAGATTTAGCTATCAAAATGCATTCATGTTTTTGATTTTCCCGAACGCATTTAAAACGGAGCAATTGATATTGTAAAGAAAGGTATTAACTAAGTTCTCTGACAATCTGCGGTTAGTTAACGTGTTGTACAAAGTATAATTTCATTTAAGCTTTTAGTTGGTAAGCTAATCGAAGCCAATCGTATGTGTAACTGTGCTTTTTTGTACCGTTTGTTGTAATTATCGTCTGTGCTTTTTTGTGCCATTTTTTGTGAATGTCTTCTTGGTTACTTTTGAGCAATTGAATGCTTTGTTGCAATTTAGTTGATATTATAATGTTATGTTAACAATTTTAAGTTAAGTTTAGTTTACTTGATTTTTTATCCCAGTGCATCAAGGTTAGACCTTTTAAATTACAGCACTAGTCACGACAATATGATACAATGTTTTCTTTTAAACTTATATTACCTTAACACTAACAATGTTATGACTTACAAATATTGTCTCAATAAATCTTTAAACCTAAATCACACAAGAAAAGTGGTTATACAAACGTTGTAGAATTGATAGTCAGGAAAATAATATAAAAAGAAGTAAAGTAGAGTGAATTTGATATTATGTGATTTATCTCTGTAGACGTTCTTTAAGTTTAGCGCTTAGTTTAGCGCTTTTTATGGGTTTTATAGAATTTGGTAGGGAGTTCCAGTGGCGAGCAGCATATATGAAGAACAGTTTCTCAGAACTAGCCAGTTTAATTTTAGCGCATATTAGATTATTTGTTCTGGAGGATATGGCAAAACTAAGCTTCTCATATAAGTAAATTGGTTCGCTGCGAGTGCTGCGAGCCCTAAACTTGATAAATTGACTAAGGTAAAGATCAAAAATTTTATTTGCAAAAAAGTTATGTGTTCAGTAGACTGGCCCTTAAAAATAGATTTCAAAATACCGGGCGGAAAAATATTCGTTTTGGTCCCAATAGATACGAAAACGAGAAGGCCAAGCTAACTTCGTCTTTGCCGAAGTTTTTATACCCTTGCAAATGTTTTTACTGCATCATAGTTTACGAACGTTAGCATTAAAACAAACAATTTTTCTAAATAAAATTCACCTTTCGACCGATAGTTCCTATGGCAGCTATAAGATATAGTCATCCGATTTTGACCAAATCTTCCGAATCTGTGTAAAAGCGTTTATAACTAATAATTGCTGAAGCGGGAGGCGTTTACATTAAAAAGAAAAAGTATTTCTCACAAAGACCCACTTTTCGACCGATAGTTCCTATGGCAGCTATAAGATATAGTCATCCGATTTTGACCAAATCTTCCGAATCTGTGTAAAAGCGTATAAAACTAATAATTGCTGAAGCGGGAGGCGTTTACATTAAAAATAAAAAGTTTTTCTCACAAAGACCCACTTTTCGACCGATAGTTCCTATGGCAGCTGTACGATATAGTCATCCGATTTTGACCAAAACTTCCAAATCTGTGTAAAAGCGTGTAAAACTAATAATTGCTGAAGCGGGAGTCGTTTACATTAAAAATGAAAAGTTTTTCTCACAAAGACCCACTTTTCGACCGATAGTTCCTATGGCAGCTATAAGATATAGTCATCCGATCCGGTCGGTTCCGACATATTACACTGGCCAACAGCCATTTTGGTCCAGCCCTATTGATGACAAATTCTGATCATCAGCTCTTGTTTTCAAGATGTCGCGGAAAAACCATTTTGCAGTATTTTTGACTTTTTAAAAATTCTGGAGGTTACACCGAGCAACAATATCTTTATTTATGAGCTCTATGCGACAGTATACATATTAAGGTCGCCTAAAAAATCAATGGAGCATCATCAGCAAACCTAAAAGCGCCTAAATTGGCCTTTGAAGAGAAATATTCATCAAATTATAGCAAATTTTACAAACTTAATCGCCGTGTACCAGCCATTTGGGGTGCTTGCATTTTAATGAAAACCACTTTAGCGTGTAGACCAAAGGATCTTCTAGTTTCACAAATTTTGTTGCATTTAAATCTTCTTGATGGACAAAGTTACAAGCGTTTAATCCCGAAAAAATTAATTAAAATTTATGGCAGGATAACTAGATTGATACACAAAATCTGTATAGGAAATATTAAAAGACTACTTGATCTTACATAGTCCTTACATTAATTGTCAGGCAAATGTACAATAACATTCAATCAGTACTAGATTCAAACAATTTTCCCCAAATCCATATTTGCTTAACCTGCGAGAATAACATTCAAATTATATGAATTGGGCTACAAATGAGCCAAATGTATTCCGCACTCACTATAATCTACGGATTAAGCCCCTTGTGACTATTCCCTATTTATCTAAACTATAGATGCTTGTCTATTACTGGAGTGACTTCGGATGCTTGCATTGTGCCCATCCAGTGCACATTTCACAAGAATGATATTTTAACGTCCCACAGCAAGGTGAAGATGTGCCTTGGAGAAAGAGCTCAACCATGGCTTTTATATTAACAAGGCTGTAACCAAAGCATCATATTGCCTTGCTTATGCCTCCAGGAGCTTGGCATTATTATTCCGGTAACCGTCAAGCGAAAGTGTTAACGGGCCATAATAACGGATTTTGTCATACCAATTCGGACTGCTAACGAAATAGAAAGTGCAGATATATAAGCTCATTGCAATAAAAAGTGATAAAAACCTAAAAACTTATTTTCCAAAAACTTGATTTTTATTTAAGCTCTATTTACACGACCTGATCCCTCATCTGAGTTTTCGTCTGATTTGCTGTCTGACCGTGTAAAAAGGCGTCTAAATAGACAAGAAGCTACTGAGATTAGCGATCAGACGAAATAGAACCGGTTCTATTTAGCCTGAGCACTCATCTGAGTGGCATTTATCGAGTTACAGTGTTTGTCTGACGAAAACTCATCTGAGCGATCAGGTCGTGTAAATGGAGCTTTATTGCCAAGAAACATCTGCATAAGATATATATGCATATATGCATAATGCATATTGTGTATTTTGTATTTGGTTGCACAATTCATTAAAAAATACGAAATTAAAAATGTGTGACTGCTTGGGGTGTTGAAAAAGTTCTTTTGAAAAATGATGTATTGATGGTTCGCAGCTTTCCGGGAGTCACCGTTATGTCAAGGGCAAGCGTAAAATAAAAAATTGGTTAGTTTAAATGCCTTAATGTCCCGAAGCAGAATCATGGAAAAAATTAAATTTACCATTGAAAACAAAAAATTACCCTAAGTGGTGGGGAATTTTTTTTACATAATTTAATTAAGACGTCTTCCTATGAAAAATTCGTCAAATGACGTGACAGATTCACAAAGTTATTCGCTTGCGAAATGGAACGAGTTTTTGCACTACCTTGCACGAATGAGCATTCCTCCAAATAATAAGAATGGCCAACTTCCTCGACATATACATTCGTTTCACAGATAGAGTCTTTACTAAAACCATAATAGTCACAAGGGGCTTAATCCGTAGATTATGGTGAGTGAGGAACACATTTGCCTCATTTGTAGCCCAATTTAATTTTAATGTTATTCTCGCAGGTTAAGCAAATATGAATTTGGGGAAAATTGTTTGAATCTAGTCATGATACAATTATATAGGGTAAGGTGCTCTCTGAGAGAGCTCTCTGTTGGGGACTCCAAATTTTCATTTTGTTGCTGTCATTTGATTGAAAAGGTTGTGTGCTAACGAATTTTTTTTTGATTTGCCGACGGGATTTATTTATAATTTGTGAAAATGTCGGGCCAATACTGTTGCGTATTTCAATGTAAAGCAGTGCCAGCCCAAGCTATTGATGTCAGTCCTGGATTTATGCAAATGCGAGAAGAACTCTTGATTGTGTAAATCGGAGTACACTGAATTGCAAGTAAGACGCCTGTGGACTGGAGCAGAGACGGCCAAATGGAGAGGACTGAAAAGGGCGCTTGTGTTGGTGAACAAGAGAACTCCCTCCAGACTGCAGTAGTTTAACTTGCAATGAAATCTTCACCGATTCACACAACCACAAGTTCGGCACGCGTTTGCTTAAAAACACGACCAACACCGGCTCGTGTGAGCTGTGGATCGCCGCCTCTGGTCTAAAGAGTGCTCTCTTGGCCGGCAATGAAGTAAATCAGGGTTCCCCAAGAAGAGACCCCGAGTTTGTGGCTGTGTGTTTCTCCTGTCATATTGTTACGGCACTGCATTTTGGGCTGACACCGGCTAGCAAGTCATTTCAGGGCGGGATCTTAACCCCAGACCGCATAGCGAACAATCACTACAAATTCAATTCTTCACTAGCAAAAACGGGCACAAATTCAAAAAAGCAAACAGTTATTGGCCAACAATCGAAATTCAGAACAAATCTCTATCGAAGAAGCAGCGCCATTACCCGGCTAGAGTGTTCCAACCGGCAACGCTCCCAAGCAGCGATTTGGCTTTATCAGCTGCCATTTGAAAAGTGCCAAGCGAATACTAATAAAATTTAGTCATGTATATACTATGTGTTTGTAATTTTAAGGGTGCTTTGCTTTTTGTTTTATTCTCTCTCTCTCGATATTAGCAAAAGCTGTCAGTCCTCGATAAACTCTGAATGCCATACCTAATATTATTGTATCATGAATCTAGTACTGATTGAATGTTATTGTACATTTGCCTGACAATTAATGTAAGGACTATGTAAGATCAAGTAGTCTTTTAATATTTCCTGTACAGATTTTGTGTATCAATCTAGTTATCCTGCCATAAATTTTAATTCATTATTTCGGGATTAAACGCTTGTAACTTTGTCCATCAAGAAGATTTAAATGCAACAAAATTTGTGAAATTAGAAGAACCACTGGGCTGCATGCTAAAGTGGTTTTCATTAAAATGCAAGCACCCCAAATGGCTGGTACACGGCGATTAAGTTTGTAAAATTTGCTATAATTTGATGAATATTTCTCTTCCAAGGCCAATTTAGGCGCTTTTAAGTTTGCTGATGATGCTCTATTGATTTTTTTAGGCGACCTTAATATGTATACTGTCGCATAGAGCTCATAAATACAGATATTGTTGCTCGGTGTAACCTCCAGAATTTTTTAAAAGTCAAAAATACTGCAAAATGGTTTTTCCGCGACATCTTGAAAACAAGAGCTGATGGAGAAAAACCGAGACCAGTTTTGGAATCAGTGCACAAAACGGGAACAGAATTTAATACAAATAGGGCTGGACCTCACAAAAGTGGACATTTTGTTGGCCTGTGTTATCAGTGTGCAGTAAAAAGAAGACTCTGTGCAAAGTTTCAGCTCGATAGCTTTAAAACTGAGAGACTAGTTTGCGTAGAAACAGACAGACAGACGGACAGACGGACGGACGGATAGACGGACAGACGGACAGACAGACGGACGGACAAAGCTCAATCGACTCAGCTCGTCGCCCTGATCAAGAATATATATAGTTTATAGGGTCGGAAATGAATATTTCTATGCGTTGCAAACTTCTGGGCAAAATTATAATACCCTTTGCAAGGGTATAAAAAGTTTGGTAGCGATAGGACTTCATTTAGTGGACGCGAGCTCGCCCTCAAAATCGATCACTTGAAATATATGAAAAATGAGAGGGATGAGTTTCGAATGTAATCTCTAAAAATTCGAAAAAAATGGTATGTGTTAATTCTTTTTATATCCTTTTAAGGGGAATATCATAGTAACATTTTAAATATAAATGTGTCTTATTTTGAGCGTAAGCTTGGCCAGAATCATATCAAAAGGGCCAATTTTTCCAAATTTTTTTTCGGTATTTTTTTCGATGAATTTTTAATACATATGAGATTCTGATATTTGCTTTTACCCGGGCGGCAAAATTATCGTATATAATAAAAAGTTTGGCTGCAATCGGACTATATTTAGTGGACGCGCTATCGACCCAAAAACCAAAAATTTTAATTATAGGTACTGCCAACATATGGGATGAGATTCGGATTAAAGCTCTAAAATTAAAAAAAAAAATAAGTGGTTGTTCTCTTTAAATCCTTTAAGGGGAATACCATAGCAACATTTTACATATTTTTTGTTGGATATTTTGACATAAACTTGGTCATAATCATATCAGTTCGCACAATTTTAAAAAAAAATTTTTTTTCTTAAAATTAATTTCGGATTTAAATCTCTAAAATTTTCAAGGATATAAAAAGAATTAACACATACAAATTTTTTTGGAATTCTTAATGATTACATTCGAAACTCATCCCCCTCATTTTTCATATATTTCAAATGATCGATTTTGAGGGCGAGCGCGCGTCCACTAAATGAAGTCCGATCGCTGCCAAACTTTTTTTTCATATCTATTGGGACCAAAACGAATCTTTTGTCCGCCCGGTATTTTGAAATAAAAAAAAGTTAATATAAGGGCCAGTCTAGTGTTCAGTCCTATGTATTTCTATTAAGGGGTTATATACAGTTAGGATTTTCAAAAAATCGATTTTTTTTTTTTGCATTTTCTTAATATATATATATCTGAGTATACACACACAAAATTTTAAGTCGATCCGACGAATATTTTCAAGTTATAGACACATTAGTGAAACAAAATTAACTACATGTAAAGTGATTTCAAAACTTTAATCGCGTTTTTCCGAAACAGTGTTTTCAAAGTCGGTGAGCAAGATTTCTCAGAAACGGCTGAACCGATCGGTCTGCGATTTTTACACAAGCTTCCTAACTATATTTTTTAGTAATTAATCGAAGGATTTCCCGATCCGATGAAAATTTCTAATTTTTCTAAACAATTAAAGAGCCGAATTTTGGTCGAAAATCGAACCTTTTGCTTTGAGTAGCCCCCATTTTGTCAAAAAAATTTTTTTGCTAATTCCTTCGATTAATCACTAGATTATTCATTATATTAATGAAATTTATTTGGCTTTCGCATTTTAGTTGAGCCAGTCCAGAGATATCGTGCTCACCGCAAGGGGCCTTTTTGTGGACCTCTGCAAAATTGAATAACAAATTTCCCGATTATTTTTTTTTGTAAAAAAAAAATGTGAATATAGTTTAAGGTTGTCATAATATACCTGCCAAGTTTCAAATCAATAAACCAAATAGTTTGCTTAGAAGAAATTCTTGAAAAATCTTTTTCTCGACCTCCTAACTGTATATAACCCCTTAATTATATACCGTCGGTGCCACAGAACTTCGAGAGATTTCATTTTCTTATGAGAAAATTTAGTTAGAGCACCAGCTGTTCCAGTTGAAGTTCCATCTCTAAAAACAGGGCTGAATTTCTAGCCAAAAAATGTTTCTTCCTGTAATTATGGGTTAAATTGATGTTTAAATGAAATTTTTTGATTGTGTTATATGTTTAATGATGCATTTTTAAATTATAATTTAAATTAAAGTCATATTCTCCATAAATAAAATGCAAAGTTTAAAAATTTGTTGGCGCTAACATGAAGATATCTTTCCGCTGGCTGCCAACCAGATGGCGACACAAACTCGCGACAAACGATAGGCGCGCCACTGTTGTGGTTGGTTTTGATTAACATGAAAGACTTTGGTTGTTTTCCTAATAATTATTGAAACGCAAACTTCAATGTTTAAACTAGTTAAATAATTTATTCGTTTGATGCAATCTATCCTAGAAAATAATGTTGATTATATTTCCAAAATTTATTTTGCTTGTTAAAATTGTTTGGGTGGTGAATTTTGCTAAATCTCCCTATAAAACACGGAAGGTTTGCAACCAACCAAACGGAATTTCTGTTGGAATTGGGTTGGAATTTGGTTGGAAGAGGTTTCTGTGGCACCCCCGATAGGGTTAAAATCGACTTTAAGTTTAAGCAAAGACATTTGAATAATAAGATGAGTAACGCCATACGTTTTTTTTTTGCGTGGCGTGGCTTTTCAAGTGGCTCTTCGATCTTCAAAAGCCACAGAGAGAGAGAGAGAGCGCTCTAGAGCCAGCCGCTTTTTGTAAGCATACAGCGACAGCCGACGACTGTAGGTGTGCACACGTATTCTCGAGCATTACTCACACAAGCAAGTTAATTCTATTTTTAGAATTTTTACGCTCTCAACTTTGTGTGAGCGGAGAGAGCGCAATTTTCGTCGCCACCAAAAAAAATAGCTGCATATTGCAAAACCAATTTATGGCCGTTTGGCATCTAAGAGATTATATTGGTCTTTGGTTTAAGCATACTAGATGCATCACAATGCCCAAAAACCTCTATGACATAAAATGGTGTAGGAATCAGATATATTCTAGCTATTGTCATTCGAATTTGTATTGGTAGAAACTTTTGGAATAAGCAAAGCTGCTTGAGTAATCCGTATAACCTTCCAGTTGCTCTATTTATTATTTTAAATTCTGCTGCAGGGGTTTCACGTGAATGTGAATATTTGAAAACTGGTGCTCCGAGACCGGTACAATACAATTTTTCTAATATGTATATATTTTCAAATCTATTAAACTTGCGAATTGCATATAAAAATTTTCCTTTTTAAATAACATTTTGTAATTGCTTTCCATTGCGTATTCAATCTTCAAAGTCCTCCAGAATCTTATCTGTGGAGCTCTGTTCATTCATACATATACACTCAAAAAAAAAATCAATCCATATGGGATCAAATCAATCCTAAGCGGTAATGAAAACAACATAGTCCCGGATATGCTTGACCCGATCTGAAAAAAGATTGAGTTGATCCGACTTTTTTAATCCTAAGAAGGATTACATATATCCCGGGGTAATCCTATAAAAGATTGAATTGTGCAAAAAATTCGTGCACAATTTAATCCCAAAGCAGGATCATTTTATGCTTATTCTAGATTAACTTAAAAGCTCGATATGTAATATTGATTTGATCTCAGGAAAGGTAACTATATTCTTCCTTTCTTCCGCCATGCCATTTGCCATAGGACATCCTCATACATGTCAAAGACCACCCACAACACCAGTTTCGGTTAATTTAGGACTTCTGAAAAACAAAGAAATAAATATAAAAATTTTTGGCTGCACTGGGACTCGAACACACGACGATTCGTACTGAACAGGAATGGGACGGCATCTCATCGCACACCACCATACCCATTGGTTTTTGCAATGTGTCTGAAAGGCTACTTATATTTCTTCGCTCTCGCTGTCTAATTTATGGACTTGTGATCTTGAAAGGGATTGCAGTAATCACATTTGGAATGATACAAGTTCGAAAGGAATGGAACAATCCTTAAAAGATTGAATTGTGTAGAACATCCTGGAAATCGAGATTGAATTATCAAGCTCGTGCCGGGCTTACTCCAAGATTTAAAAGATTGAAAATATCTCGACGTTTTTTTTTTCTGTGTAGTTCTTCGAATTAAATCCGAGTTCTTAATTCACAAAACGAATTAGTTAACATACACTGTGTAGAGTATAAAAAGCATATAAAAACTTTTCTGACATGGTGTACTTTTGAGAAAATCAATTTTTCACACTTGTTGTGTAAAATATGGAACGTTTTGTGATAGGAGCATTAAAGTTTAGTGCGTCTATCTAAAAAGCAGCAAAAATGCCAAGAGTTTTCTTAATTTGTTGTATATTAATCATTTATCCTGCTCTGAGTCGTTCGAAAGAGCAGCCCGGTCGAATTTACTACTCATCTTCTGTGGCTGACATGGTCCCCTTGCAGCATTTAAAACATGCGTTAATCTCCAGACTAGAAATATATTTGCAGCAATTGCAAATCAAATTGCAAACAGTTCAAAAGTGAGTAATAGAAAGTACAAAAAAGCCTACTTTTTTTAAACCAGGTTCTTTTAAGAGGAATTTCGCAAATAGAAACGCAATTAAATAATCTCCAGCTGGAAAAAGACGATCAGGAATTAAGTAATTTTGGCATACTTCGCCATTTGCACTTTGATTGGACCCACTGGCTAAGGTTTATGCAGCAGAATGTGGCAACGGGTAAAATAAAATCATTTCTTATATCACTTTACGATTCCAGCAACTCGCACTCCTTTAATAAAAATTTTAAATTGTAGAAGAACAAAAATACGTTCAAGAGGTGCGACCATATTTCCCCTTGAAAGAAGACTTGACGGAGGCCTTGTCTAGCGTATTTCTTATTTTGAATGTCTATCTGATAAAGCCGCACGACTTTGCCAAAGGATTGCTTGATGGAAAACAATACAAGTAGTTTGTATTAATCCTTCCTATATCATTAATTAATCAATGATCCAACAGCTCTCGCCTCGATGCCTTAGATGGCTATGCTTTGGCGAAATTCGCCTATGAGCAGAAATATTATGAGGAAGCAGGGGCTTGGTTTCGAATTAGCTGGTCCTTCTACCAGGCAGCCATCAATTTGACACACTACCGGGAACTCGGATTTAAGCCGGCTCACTTTCTTCAATTTTATGCAACGTATCTGGACAAAATGAGTGAGTTTTTTAAACTTAATTAAGTTTCTGTACTTATATTTCACATCTCATAGATAAGAAAGTGGCCGCCTGGCATGCCTTGGATAGTGCCTTGCAAATGAAACCTCACGATACTACCATTTATAGACAATTGAAAATGATTGAATTGAATTTGTACACCCCTAACAGACCAGCCGAGTTTGCTCCAAGAAGTTACCATGAATTGCATAGGGAATGTTGCCGGGGAGATTTCGGTCATCCGAAAGGATTAACCTGCAACTATGATTCCCAAACCCATCCGTTCTTGCGCTTGGCTCCGTTTAAGGTTGAGATGTTGAATGTCTATCCTTTTGTGGCCATCTATCACGAGGTTCTGTATGATTCCGAGATTGAAACACTCTACCGCATTTCGATTCCTGTGATCGAAAGAAGTAGCACTCTCAATGTATCCAGTAACCAGAGAGTTGTGGTCCAGGAGCGCACTTCTAATAGTGTTTTTCTGCGTGAAAGTCACAGCGAAGTGATAACGACCGTCAACCGACGTACAGGGGATATGACGGGACTTGATGTCACTGAATCCAATGCTGACGATTTCTTGGTAATGAACTATGGACTGGGTGGCCAATATGCGCCGCATGTTGACTGGTTTGGACCCAAGGTAGGCTTATTTAAGTGTTGCTTTATAAGTTTAATTCGGCAATCCATTAAAACAGGGACAGGAAAAACTTTGTTGTATGTAGATTTTCGTTGAAAATGCTCTAACCGATAAAATTAGTAAAAATATAGCTAACCATACTTTCTATGGTGTGTTTTGTGAGTGTAAGTGAGAGTGGCTACGAAATGAATGAAAACATTTAAAAATAAGGTATTTTAAAGTCGGGGCACTCGAATGCAGCCTTTTTAATTATTAGTTCTTAATTTTGTATGAGAACTTCACCGAGATAATAATTCGTCATTAAGTTATGATTTTGTCCACAACTTTTCTAAAATATATACTTTAAAGAGTCTGGTTGACTATTTCATGAACTTTCCGGTTCAGTTATCAGCAGTCTTGGCCCATCTTCAGTGTGCTGGCAGAAGGTACCTCATTAGAGCACGGCAATGACCGCTTGGGAAATGTTTTAGAAAGCTCTGGACAAATTCATAACCTAATGACCTAGAACCTGCCAAAAGTTTTACGATTTATAATCAAAAAGGTCACCAAAACAGACACTTTTGGGGTTTTCACGTCAAATGGGTCGTCAAAATGTAATCTTTGATTGTAGTGAACACACTTTTGTGTGCTTGTTATTATAACTTAACAATTGTAACAATAACAATAACAAACAAAAAAAATAGTTATTTTTGTACGTGTCTTACTTGAACCCAGGTCTCTTTGACTTTTAGTCTCATACCTTACCCACTACACCACAGCTACCAAGACAGATATAACAGCTAAATGTGCTTTATAACTCAAAAGCATCTTTTCTATTTTTATTTTATCTCTTCTAAAAGATATCAAAGTGTTTATCAACACTGACATTTATATGTAACCAGTTAATTTCATGACCTGGGACTGGGCTGGTGATGTCAGCTTATTTTATCACAGTACACTTTGTTATTGAAGATTTTATTTTTAAACAGAATACTTGATAACCAAGTTGACGAGAAAGCCCTAATTGTGTTAAAATTTATATGTTAGAATTTAATTATTACATTTTTGACATTATTTACTATCAATTTAAGTAAATTATATTCCCATGTATTCTACAAACCGCCGCACAGTGGTCCCAAATCCCAAAAAGACGCCCAAAAGTCGAAAAACTTTTTGATTTGGCTGTACGATTGTAAAATGTAAATGTTGGCTATACAGCTCCTCTAACGGGGCCAAGACAAGCTTCTCTCAACGATTGTACTCGGGGGCTATCGGGGTCGCTGATCACGAATCCGATGTTAAAAATTAGTAAAACCAAATTGCGGATCCAATATGGCGGACGTTTCTTCAAAAACGCTTTGGATTTGGCTGAAAGTCTGTACTCGGGGGTTTTCGAGTTTGTTGATCACGAATCCGAAGTCAAAACAAAATGCCGGATCCAATATGGAGGACAATTTCTTCAGAAACGTATTTGATTTAGCTGAAACATCGAAAAACCCGTTTAGCGATAATATCTCGATAACTGTTCGACCGATTTTTTTCATTTCGATTTTCGATAGCAAGTAAACTATGAGGTACGCTCGACGCTCACGAACGGACGCTCATACCTGAGCCAGATGGGGACACTTCCTCCTGATTAACTATTCCAATCATTAAAAGTCCATGAAAAAAATATTTTCGTATCTTGACTTTTGGGACCATAGTACGCCGTCCCAAGAACGACCTTATTCCCATACGATAGTGTCGAAAGCGATTAGTGGCACACATTGGATTAGTTTGGATCAGATGGTTATTATTTTCTTTCCAAAAGAAATAAAAAATTCATATTGTGGAAAAGTTCCTTTTAATCAGATAAAAATCAAAATACAAATTTTTTTTTCTCTCTCTGTGTACTTTTATTTCGATTCATAAGATCTAAGAACTATCACTTACAATATGACGTTGACGTCTAGAATAGATAACAAATATCAACACTCTCAATGCAAATGTTAAAAATTAACCATAAAAATAGAAAATCTAGCTTAATTTCTGAATTTGAGTGATTTGTGATTGGTTTTGAAACTGCGGCTTTCAGTAACATTATATAAAGTAGTAATTCTTTTTTATTTGTAATAATTTTCGTTTACTGGGTCATCAGAAAAAGTTACCAGAATTCGAACTTGATCATTTATGCGTAAGATTTATGACGCGTTGCCATCAGCGTGAGTGTCAGTCGAGCCGGTAAAAATGATGTGTAAAGCGAGTTCCAATCCATGGTTTCAAAGTTCGATTCACCCCGGAGTAAGAATCCTTTTTATGATATTATTAATAATTCTATGTTTTTCTGAATTAGTATGTACTGCACTGCGGTATTGTGGTATTTGTATTGATGCTGTGTTAAACTTATGAGTTTTACTGTGAACTATGGTAAAATTAACAATTTTTATTGGTTGGAGCATTTTCAAGCGTCATTTCTGGTTGAAGTCTGCTGTGTTACCGTAATTATTATCCGTAACAAATAACTTTATGACGGTTTTACTGTACCTGACGGTAAGTTCAACCCACGATTGTAATATAAAATGTAAATACAACAAAATTTTTTTTTTGTATGATTATTTAAAAAAATTGGTACAGATATTTAAATCCTGACTAATTGAAATGCCATTTCTTAGGCGAGCCCCAAATATTGTTTATTAATGTACCCTTCTAGATAATTTTAAACCCTTGGAGAGGGTATCTTAATATTGGCCGGATGATTGTTAAGCGTTGAAGGAAACATCTCCGACCACATAAAGTATATATATTCTTGATCAGCAAAACGAGCTGAGTTGATATAGCCATGTCCGTCTGTTTCTATGCTATCTCCTCCGTCAGCTTTTAAGCTTTTGGTACAATTACGCTGGACATTTGTCGTAACCGGCCGGATCGAATGACTATAGCATATAGCTGCCATAGGAACGATCGGTCAAAAAAGTAGTTTTAGTGAGAAAAACTTTATTGTTTTCAATGCTATTGCCCCCAAACCTCGTATTTATCAGTTTTAAATGATTTCGCCAAGATTTGTCGAAATCAAAAGATAGGTCTGAAAAAGAGTTTCAGTGAGTAAAACTATTTTGTTTTCAGTGCTATCGCATCTAAACTTGATACTAATCAATATTTCGTTATCACTCTGTTCTGTCAAGTTTGTTCCAAATCGGATGCCTATAGCATATAGCTGCCACAGGAACGAAGGGCAGAAAAAGTAGTTCTTGTGAGAAAAAATTTTTACATTTTTCAGTTATGAATATGTTGATGAATATATTGTTTAACTGCCATAGGCATATTTCATGCTCCAAGGGTATATAAACTTCGGTCGAGCCGAAATTTGCTTCCCTCTATTTTTTGAGTTGTAATCCTTCTTTATAGTACGACGGATTCCAAACGCGTGGCGATCGAGTTGCCACAGTTCTGTTTTACGTGAGTATTCCATCGCTGTTTTTTTTATCTTGATAATAAATAGACAGGGCGTCTTGCAGTTGAATGATGTTCCGCAAGGTGGTGCCACTGTCTTTCCACATCTTCGCTTAGCCCATTTCCCAAAGAAGGGCACTGCCCTGATTTTTCGAAATTTGGATACTACCATGACGGGCGAACGACTCTCTACCCATGCTGGCTGTCCAGTGCTCTTTGGCAGCAAGTGGGGTGAGTTTCTTTTAAGTTCCAGAACTTTGTGACACTTTGTGAAAACATCTTTACTTACAGCGGCGACCAAATGGATCTACAGCCAAGGACAAATGTTCCGTTGGCCTTGTAAGGCGGACAAAATGTTAAAGCAAATCAAACTATAAAGAATTTCTTTTAAATGAATCGAAAGACATACCGATTTTTATTTCTTAGTTGCTTAATGAGAATGTGATACGCAGACTAATTGAGTTTAATTGAGACTGCTGGGATCTGGCAATCGTACGATGCAGGCTTAATTGTCTTTGACAAATCTCAATTGGAGCAGGCAGCGATGTGCCAAACAGACAGACCGTAGATTTGAAAGCATAACTCATATTTTATATGGGTGGATTTTGATGGAATTTTCAGTAAAAAAAATACTGAAGCTTTCATACAATAGCATTAACTTAAAAAATGCGAAACTATGGAATTGGTAAGAAATTATAGCTTTGAATCATGACATATTTTTATACTCTGTACCGAAGGTACATAGAGTATATTAAGTTTGTGCAAAAGTATGTAACAGGCAGAAGGAAGCATTTCCGACTATATAAAGTATATATATTCTTGATCTGCATCAACAGCCGAGTCGATATAGCCATGTCCGTCTGTCCGTCCGTCCGTCTGTCCGTCCGTCCGTATGAACAAACAGATCTCAGAGATGGTAAGAGATAAAGGTTTGACATGTATGGGCCAAATGTTTCTTATAGGCAGATCAAGTTTATTTTCAATTTTGGCCACGCCCCCTCCCGCCCCCGTAATTCGGAAAAAACGTTATATATCCTGCAGTTTTGAAGATAGACGTTTTGCACCTTCTAGAGATAGTTAGTAATTAGCAAAATGTATCGATTTGAAATGATAAAGATTGGATCAGCGGTTCTCAAGTTATGAGCAAAAAAGTACATCGCTCTCGCCCACCCCCTCCCACCCATTCACAACTAACACCACACAATCTTAGAGAGTGAGAGAGAGCGAGAGTGAGAGAGAGAGAAAAAGAGAGAGAGAGAGACTTTAAGATGAGCGCAGCTCCAGCATTGCATTCTTACGCTCGGTCGAACTCAGACAAACTAAAATTTCCGTTCATATCCATCGGAAAGCTCGTAGTGCCGCTAACTTGACAGGCACAAACAGCTGACTCCATTTTGTAAATAATATATCGCTCACTTACTTCAATACTGGCATATCTCAAAATAATCCATTTTGAGAAAAACACGTTTGAAGTTCTCAATGGATTTAACCTTAAAAAAAAATGGTTATTTTAGTTTCAACTCAATTAAGTAAAATATTATAAATTTAGAATGCTTATTAATAAACATTCAAAATATGATGTTTTAACTGAAAGACAAAGTATGTTTGGTCAATATCGACAGCAGGACAACTGAGATATGGCCGTTCTTGCATCAACATGAAAATGAACCTAGAAAATGATATTGCGACATATTCTCATCTCACATGGAAAGTAGAAGAGATAGCAATACGAAAATTTTTGCATAAAATAGTACAGTAAAGCGCGCAGATTTCTGCATCATTAAGTCAAAAATCGTATTTTTTGAGTTATGCCAGTATTGAAGTAAGTGAGCGATATGTATTTGGAATAATAATAAGACAAGTTAAAAAGAAAGCTAGACACGAATATGTTTAAATAACACTATGTCACAAAATTTGAAAAGATTTTGTATCCCGCACTTTTAGCAATTGATGCTAATGTAAAATTGCACGCTGAATTCAAATCTGCTCTCAGATAAGTCAAAAGTATAACGCTCCTTGAGATATCGCGAAATTTTCAATTTTAGTGTTTTAAAAAAAGGTAGGTCTACTGAAATGCCATTTTCTCTGATTTTAGTCCACCGATATGTATAAACTGGAACAAAAATTAAAGATAATAAAATTATTTCTTAAAAAATCGAAAGTTGTTGTAAATCCAACCATAAATGACGAAGTTATGGCACTTCAAAGTTGGATTTTTGAAAAATTTTTGATAATTTTTAATTTTTTGCTGCCTTTCATTAAGTTTTTTTTCAATCTTACCATAAAAATTGCTCAGGTCTCAGATATTGACAGGATTGTGTAATCTTTAATGAACATTTTTTGCCCTTGGTCATCGAAATCGGATGAAAAATAAACGCTATATTCACAATTAAGTAAACATACCTCTGTTTGAGAGTATTTTTTGCTAGTTTTTTCAGTATAAAAATCACATCTTAGCAAGCCAAATAAGAATAAACGTTGAGCATTAGGAGTTTGTATTGCAGTTCACCAGTGGAAAATCTGTGCCGATCTGAAAGTTGAGCAATGGTAACAGGCTTGCAACAAGGATGGACAAAGCATTGCTGTTTTTGTGCAGATGGGACAGCCGAGATCGCAGCCAATATTACTTGGGTAGAGACTGGGATGTCAGGGCCAAGTTTGTAGTCGGAGAAGATAACGTAAAATTTCCGCCCCTAGTTCAAAAGGACAAAATTATTCTCCCTCCGTTGCATATTAAGCTTGGTCTCTTCACAAACTTCGTTAAAGCTCTCCACAAAAATGAAAATTTTGCGGCATTTGAATTTTTAAAACGACGATTCGCACAACTTTCTGACGCCAAAATCAAAGAAGGCGTATTTGTGGGTCCGCAAATCAAAAAGCTAATGAGCGACAGAGAAGTTTACTCGGCACTATCAGCAGACGAGGCAAAACCATGGGAATCATTTTGCGCAGTAGTGTCTAGTTTTCTGAGAAGCAAAAGAAGTGAGGACTATAAAGAAATTGTTAATGATTTACTGGAAAACTACAAAAAAATTGGTATAATCTCAGTCTATTTTTTAAAGGAGTAAATAAGTCCTTAAAAATTTACTTTTTGCACTCCCATTTGGGTTTTTTCCCGGAACGCTACCATCAGCAAATGCAGCAGATGGAGATTCGCTACCAACGCAAGTGGGATCCGGCAATGATGGGAGACTATTGCTGGTCTTGTTGCGAGAAACACAAAGTCTGCGCAAAAAACAAAAGCGGTCTACATCATTTGAGTACTTTTATCCAACCTTGAACTGCAATAAAAACTCCTAATGCACAACGTTTATTATTATTTGGCTTTCTAAGATGTGATTTTTATACTGAAAAAATAGAGGCAAGCTATTTTGACAAGGCTTGGTGAAATTATGTGAAATCATTAAAAACTTATAAATACGAGCGTTGGGAGCGATAACATTAAAAACAAAAAAGTTTTTCTCACTAAGACTTTTTTTCAGACCTAACTTTTGTATGGCAGCTATACTATATAGTTATCCGATTTTGACAAGGCTTGGTGAAATTATGTGAAATCATTAAAAACTTATAAATACGAGCGTTGGGAGCGATAGCATTGAAAACAAAAAAGTTTTTCTCACTAAAACTAGTTTTTCAACCGATCGTTCCTATGGCAGCTATATGCTATAGTCATCCGATCTGGCCGGTTCCGACAAATGTGCAGCGTATTTGTACCAAAAGACTTCGTGCAAAAGTTTGGTTAAGATAGCTTTAAAACTGACGGAGGAGATAGCATAGAAACAGACGGACAGACGGACGGACGGACAGACGGACGGACAGACGGACATGGCTATATCAACTCAGCTCGTCATGCTGATCAAAAATATATATACTTTATGTGGTCGGAGATGCTTCCTACTATGCGTTACAAACATCCGGACAATTTTAATATACCCTCTCCAAGGGTATAATTACTGAAAGGCAGCAAAAAATTAAAAATTATCAAAACTTTTTCAAAAAATCCAACTTTGAAGTGCCATAACTTCGTCATTTATAATTGCATTTTAAACAACTATCGTTTTTTTAAGAAATAATTTTATTATCTTTAATTTTTGTAAAAGTTTATACATATCAGTGGACTAAAACCAGAGAAAATGGCATTTAATTAGACCTATCTTTTTTCAAGACACTAAAATTGAAAATTTCGCGATAGAACCGTTCTACTTTTGACATATCTGAGAGCAGATTTGAATTCAGCGAGAAATTTTACATAGGGATCAACTATTTAGAAGCCGGGATCAAAAAATTTTTGCATAGTGTAATTTCTATATCACGTTGGGATTTTTGGTAATTTGAGGTTACATTTGCTTCCATGAAGTCTTTGTATGCATCTGTTTCATAGCTCTAAAATAAACTAACTTTTTTAGTCGAAGAAATAAAACTTATAATACATAATTTTAAAATAAGTAAAATTTTGTACAGCCCAGTATGCAACTTGTGAAAATTATCTTTTGAAATTTTAAACACATAAGTTCAAAATGTTGTATCTTCATGCGATAGTTTATTATAAAATTTAAGAAATATGGCAACCAATCAAGAGAAGCCTATAGAAACAAGAACTAGTAGAGGTCATACCTGAAAAACCTGGTCACACTTGATAAGAGGCAGAGGAGAGGAGAAGAAAAAAGTGTCAGAGTCGTGGGCAGAAGTTTAAGCGCACAATCACTAAATTTAAAAAGCAAAGTAGCTAACATGCAATATAATGTTCAAGAATACCCACCACCAATTTATAAGCCAAATTTCAATAAATACGAATCCACAGAAAAATGTGCGATTCCAACATAAAATGTCGGAAAATAGTAAATATGGGAATTTATAGCAACTTCTAACCAAAACCTATTCACAACCACTCTTTCTGCATATCGAAGGTATTGTTAATTAAGATTACATAAAAAATGGCCAGCAGTACCTATGCACTATTGCCGAAAAAATAACACAAATAACCTTTTTACCAAGGGAATTTAGAAGTGTATCCAATTTATATAAATTGTATCTTTATTATTTAGAAGATCAAGACTTAAATGACTTCAGTGTCTCTTGCCGAAAAGTTTTAATCGCAGTTTTAAATATGTTTTCATTCGCCAAAAAAGCACAAATGCACGACTTACGAAAATATAAATTATATGAACAAAGATGATAGAGAAAAAGTGACGTTTTTGAAAGAAGAAACTTAAAGTTAAATGGAAAAAATTTCTTTGCGCTAGTTTCGAATGGCAAAAAGTTTTGCACACGCCTTTTTACGAAATGGATACAGTATGTAAGGCGAAATCGATGGCAAGAAAGGCACAGCCCTCTTGAAGTTTCTTCTCCGAAGATCTGAGCCTAGTGGTAGATAAGAAAAAGGCTGTGCTAGCAAAAATCTTCGAAAAAGCGTATCTTCAAACTTTTTGATAATTGGCTATAAGGTTGGGGGAAATTCCAGGAAAAGTTTTAAGGTGGTGGTTCAACGCGAACTGCCAAAACCATCACATTCAAGTTTTCTTTAAATTATAGCAAAAAATGTTTTCAGTGTATGTCACCAATTTTCTAATTTTCGAAAACTTTGATCAATTCTCTATCGGTGGCAATTTATTTCATGTCTCTAGCTACTCTGCACTATGGTCCAGACGACCACTTTGGTTGGCCAAAATTAATATCTCGCGAACGAAATAAGATATTTTGATTTGGTTTTTTGTATTGGATTTGTATATAGTCAGTAGGAAATAGATTTAAAATAAAAACGGGTGTGGCACCGTCTTTTTTATTATAATGCATATTTAAACCATTAGTAATAGGGAATAACAAATGAAGTATTGAGCAATTTTTTTTTAAACTTTTTTCTTTAATTATAAGGGCGTGGCACGCCTAAAGGAAGCACATTTTATTAAAAAAAAAATTAAACAAATTTTATAATAATAATTTTATAATTTTAATAACTTCTTCTTGTAAGCGTTTGGTAAGGTTTTGAAGCGGGACCTCTGCTTTTGTCTCTGATACCAAAATGTTATTTGGCCGGCGTTCTTTTTTCTGGTCCACAATTTTATTGTACGAAGGATATATGTCGCTATTTTTACTTTTAGATTGATCCCTTATTGCTTTGCTGAGATCTTTGTCAAGGAGCAAGGCTAACGCTTCGCTTGGTAAAATCGGTGTCGGCTTTTCCACTGGGTTCTGTACTGCCTTGCGAATTAATTTAGCTTTTTCTGGGCATAAGGATAACAGTTTCAAATCATAAGCGAGATCGTGTTTGTGTTGTTTTCGGTCGGCCATGCTTGCCGCTTGAAGCTATAAACTAAAGTTTACTCCCTCGGATACGACAAGATCTTGCCTTCTTCGTGCTCTTCGACTTTTTTTGGGATACGCTAATGCAGGGCGTCCAACTGATTGAACTGTTTTTGAGACGATTACATATGTTTGTGCATTTAACCAATCCGCATGCTTTCGTTTAAAAGCATTTTCATATGACTTGCACATCCTCCATTTTTCCGCCAAACGGTAACAAAACCTCATTGAAGCATCTGCAACAGCTTTATTCATTACATCTGAAATGTCGCCACAGCTTTGTTTTCATAAATTTGCACAGCATTTTCCTTGGATGCTTTGCTCCTCTCTAAATGCCACAAGCCAAACAACTCTGCATTGTTGAATTTGAGGTTATGATCTATAAATGCAAATTACAAGAGATGTGGCCAAAAGTGGACAAATTTAAAAAAAGCATTACAAAGGGAATTATTTAACCTACGACACACAATTAGTCTCCGGGCCGGAATAGGCCGGAATCATTTTATATACCTTTTCAAATATTAGTTTTCATCACAAATCGACACATTTTGAACGACTCACTTTGACACAAAATTACGAAGACAGCACAACTCATACAAACAGTTCACATTACAAAACACTTAATACAAACCCCACTGATTATAATTCATCACAAAACTTTGTTTAAAATAGGTTTTTTATATCACTTTACAAAGATTTTGAATTGCAATCAAATTGGCAATTTTTCGCCGCACGTGCTGTTTAACAACAACCGCTATGTTTATCAGCTGGTTTCGCGAATGTGGCGCCATCTACAGAAATTTCTGGTACGCAACAGAGATGGTCACTCTTTTTCTGATGCAGAGCGATCAAAAGTACGTTATTTTTTTAACTTTTAAAAATGAGGTTTTGGCCAACCAAAGTGGTCGTCTGGACCATAGTGCTCTGGTTCCCGAGATATTTCTATTTAAAAAAAAAGCTTATAAAAAAAGGATTTTTGACGATATCTCAAGGACATGCCACCAAAATGATTTACTACTAGTTATCTATCCAATTATAAACGAAATTTCAAAATCCCAGACTTTAGGCCGCACCCTTATCGGGCTAGACCCTTTAAGAACAAATTTAACAGACTACTTTTGTGTAACTTTAACCAAAACGTTTTATTTTTATTTAGTTTTAACTTATAAGCAAAATTATTTGTACTCTTTGGTAATTTATGCACCGCTGTGTCACAAAAACCTCTTTCAATTCTCGGTGTCACAGAAATCTCTTTCGGTTGGTTTTAAACCTTTCGTGTTTTGTTGGGAGATTTAGTAAAATTCACCACCCAAACAATTTTGATAAGCAAAATTAGTTTTGATAATTAAAATAAAAACCTACCCAAGTCGCCATCTGTTTACCAACAAGGGTACCAGCAAGGGTTGCCAAGTTGAATTTAATAATTGGAGCAAAAATTTTTAATTTCGCATTTTATTTTTGGAAAATCTGACTTAAAGAATTATGGTGTTAAAATGCGCCATAAAAACACAAAAAAAAATCATATACCGAGAAAAAGGATACGGATTGGTTACGGTTTTTCGGTGGTGGGTAGGTACGGTTAGAATACATGACGCAGTATACAACACACAAAGCGCATAAAATAGAAAAAAACAACGCAAACCCTTAAATTTTAAAAAGAAAAAATTCAGAAAAGCATCGTGTAAACTTTATAAAGTAGATAGTACATTGGTCAACGATATTATGCGTAGTAATAATTTATAATGTAGAGTTTTGAATTAAAGTTGAAGTTAAAATTAAAAAAAAGGTAAATAAACAAAAAAGGGAAAATTGGCACAAAAAAAGTGAAATATAAAAGTAAAGTAAGGTCGACACAAAAAATAATACGATTCCACCAGCAATAAAACGGGTACACAAGAAAGTAAGTGGAAGCGTAAGTAACAACATAAAATTCCACAACAAAACTATGAAGAAAACCGGTGACATGTTGTTCTGTCTAGAAGTGTGAACAGTGTGACAACTTCGGGCAGTCGGCGATGAATAAACTAGAAAATAAAGTGATTGTAAGAGTGTATATAAATAAATTGTTTTATACAGAAAGGTATATCCAGGTTAACCAGAAGGAACACTGACCACAAAGTATATATTCAACAGAGATGATTAATTCCGTCGTTCGTCTCCTCGTTTTCGTTTTCAGATTAATTTAAAGACGAGAAGAGTCTTCGTAATAGAACGACGCGGTGCTGCAAAAGGGTGAGGGTTTATGAAATTTGTGTACGTTAAAGTAGTATTTATTTTAAGCTGACGTAAGTTGGTGGTCTCCGTTGAGAAAGCGTGTTATTAAAGAGATTAGGAATAAGCGGTATGCAGTTTTGGTGTTTAGGTTAAAAAAGTATGTGAGTATTTTTAAAAGTTTAAAATGTTTATCGTTACTTAGTGTCAATAAAAACTTAAAAAAACAGATGAAACAAAGGAAAATAAACAATTCCTCTTTGTAAACAAACAACACGATCGATTGGTACATATTGCAGGGCCGAATCAAACAAGCCGCGTGTTCCAAATCAAGACTATAGTCAAAACAAAATCCCCCAACTATGATATCAATAACCCAGGGACCGTACTAATCAGAGCCCAATAATACAGCAAAAGTGAATAAACCAATATAAAAAATTCATCAACCATGATTTTACAGAGAGGAAAACGAAATAAACCGTTATTTTTCGTTGTTGTCTTTTAATAAGTTTACGTTACTTTATAAGAAAAAATTTTTTCGTTACGTTACTTCTTCTTTTAAAGTGTTTTAGCGGTTACAACCCTGTTTATAGATTTGACCATTAGCAGGGACACAAAGCTTCCAACTCGATTTTCTAATAAGAAAATTAAATCTCTTGAAGTTCTGAAACACCGATGGTTTTTTCAAGCGTTTTCTTAACCAACCGAGGCCAAAATCTCTACACAGAACGTTCTCAAAATTTTTGAGAATAAATGATCTAACTGTTCTTGGAAGAAAGAAGAAAGAAGAAGAAAGAACAACAAAACCGGATCTCAGTAGAGAGATATACAGGAGAAAAAGCGAATTGGCTCTCTTTTTGATCTCTCTCTCTCTATTGTCTGCTCAACAAAGCATAAGTAGCCCTCTAGACGTGCATCTGCAAAACTGTTCAACGGCTGAACTGTTAAGTGCGTTATTCCATACGTTGAGTGTATAAGGTACCGGGCTGAAATCCCCGTCAAGTCCGAACCATTTTTTCTGTGTAAAGTGGTAAAGTCAGTCGAAGTGGTTAGATCTATGAAGCGATGTTTCTGATTCCTATGGGATATATGGGTGGAGGGAGAAAAAGGGTGGTAACGATTGTGCTCGCTTTGAGTCCAATGTACTCGGGTTTTTCCCTCTGTGTAGAGATTTCTGTGGCACCCCCGGAAATAAAATAAGTAAACCATAAAAGAATCATTAGAAATACTTGAAGCTTCGACATTTAATTTTAACAAAAGATATGTTTAAATATCCTAATTTTTTGTTGAAAAATGCGCCATTATTGACAAACATAAAGTTGACATTCGATCCGAGTAGTTAATACAATACAATCTCAAAAGAATTGACCATGCTTTTCCCATTCTAAGCTGAGTAATTTAAAAAATCTTCTCCTCTAAAATTTGGTTTTTTTGACATACGATACTTTCGCGGAGCTGCGTCGATACTATGCCGTTTAAAAATTCCACGGTATTAGTTTTCATTAATTACTGTTATTTCAATTCTTTTATTATTTTTACAACTTTAATTTGTTATATCTTTTTATACACTTGAAAAGTGTATTATAATTTTGCCCAGAAGTTTGCAACGCATAGAAGGAATCATCTCCGCTTACATAAAGTATATATATTCTTGATCAGCGTGACGAGCTGAGTCGATTAAGCTTTGTCCGTCCGTCTGTCCGTCCGTCCGTCTGTCTGTTTCTACGCGATCTAGTCCCTCAGTTTTGAAGCTATCGAGCTGAAATTTTGCACAGAGTCTTCTTTTCTCTGCACGCTGCTAATATGTCGGAACCGACCGGATCGGATGGCTACTTCTTGTAGCTGCCATACAAATGATCGGTCGAAAAATGGATTTTAATGAGAAAAACTGTTTTTTTTCTCAATATTACCGCTCTCAATCACGGTCATGGGTAATATTAAATGTTTTTAAGCTGATCTGCGAAGGTTGGGTGAAGTCGCTTACCGTTGAGACAAGCGTTTTCAAGTGTATTAAAACTTCGGCACGGACGAAGTTAGTCTTGCCTTTCTCGTTTTCTCTTAATCAAGACCAGAAGTTTTTTAGTAGAAGGCAATTTTGGATGAATTTTGAAGACTTTCAAAATCAATTATTGAATCTAGATTTATTATTTCAAACCGTTTGATGAGAAATCGCAACCCATTTAAAAGAATCATATACTCGTATTAGGATGACTCATCACTTAGGAGGGAAAGGATTGGTTTTCCAAATATTTCTCATTTATTAAATGAGCAAGTCGGTTGTTTACATAGTTCCTCAGCTGTCCCGCGCCCTAATCTCTTCCTGTAATTTTTTTTTGCCTATACCACACTAGGGGTTGGATTGATTGTCTTTGTCTCTGACATGGTTTGTTGTTGCACCCCCTACAAATAACCGGCGAGCAGTACAACTTTTCCTGGGTAAAGAAGAGCGAAACTCTCACCGCAGAGCAGAGCGAGAGAAATGGGAAAAGCAACGGAAGGAGAGTGCGAGTGAATGCAGCTGACAAATTCGTCATTTCTGTGGGCCATTTAGATGTATTCTATGCCCGAGAAGGCCAGGTACTGTTGGTACATAAATACAGACGTACATATGTATGCACGAGTGTTTGTATGTACATTGTACACATATGATTTGTTGGCCATGTCAGCAGTTGCAGTCCGGTCTCGCTTGGGTTTTCAGTTCTGTTGAGTTTGCGGAAGGTGACGCATCTCCGCTGCGCGTTGAGTTCCGAACTCGTGCGGCTTTAGATAAATTCGATTCGGCTGTTGCTTTCAGCATTCGCATTAAATTTGGCAACACGTGTTTGTTGATAATTGCCGCGAAAGAGAATTGTACGCAAACCGCCGCCGGCTGACCGTCGTCGACCGTATTCTCAGTATCACCTCGACGTCGGAGCAAAGTACACGTCAACATTGTCGTTGCCGGCTGGGACTGGTGCGCGCCATCACGAGAAAGACAACCGTCGCGCCGCCAGTGAATCATAATACTCAAACACAATGGGCTACGACGAAGTCATCGGAGTGGTGGGAGACTTTGGACGCTATCAGAAGATCATATATCTGCTGATATGCCTTACCTCCATACCCGTTGCCTTCCATAAGCTGGCTGGGGTATTCCTTCTGGCCAAGCCGGACTTTAGATGTGCCTTACCCTTCGAGGCGGAGGCAGAGAACGGCAGCCAGTATGAGTTAGCCCCGCAGCTATGGAACCTATCTTACCCATCCGCATCCAAAGCCTGTGAATACTACGACATCCCGTACAGTGAGGAGTATCTAAATGGCAGCGTCGCCAGGCCGACCAATGACACTCGGAAGTGCAGTCGATACATCTACGATCGTAGCACGTATCTGAACAGCGCCGTGACCGAATGGGATCTGGTTTGTGGTCGCGAGTTCCTTGCTTCCACCAGTGACTCAATGTTCATGCTCGGTGTGCTCCTGGGCAGCATTATCTTTGGTCAGCTCAGCGACAAGTACGGCCGCAAGCCCATCTTCTTCGCCTCGCTGGTCATCCAGGTGATCTTTGGTGTCTGCGCTGGTGTGGCTCCGGAGTACTTTAGCTATACACTGGCGCGCTTGGTAGTGGGTGCCACCACCTCTGGTGTGTTCCTGGTGGCGTATGTCATTGCCATGGAAATGGTGGGTCCTGCCAAACGACTCTTTGCCGGGATCTTTGTGATGATGTTCTTCTCTGTGGGCTTCATGCTGACGACGGCTTTTGCCTACTTTGTGCGCGACTGGCGACAGCTGCAGATTGCCCTGACCCTGCCGGGTCTGGTCTTCATGTGTTACTATTGGGTCATACCCGAGTCCGTACGCTGGCTGCTGTCGAAGGGTCGCAAGGAGTGCGCCATAGCTAATATTCAGAAGGCAGCGCGCTTCAATCGCGTGGAGATTACCCATGAAGCCTTGTGTGTGCTACTGGATGAGGGCGATGCAAATGCGGGGGAGAATAATCTCAAGCTGCAGGAGGAGGAAAAGCAGAACCCACACTCGGTGTGGGATCTGTTTCGCTATCCCAATCTGCGTCGCAAGACATTGATCCTCTTCTTCGACTGGCTGGTGAACAGCGGAGTTTACTACGGTCTCTCCTGGAACTCCAACACCTTGGGTGGCAATGTCTTGGTTAATTTCCTTATCTCAGGAGTCGTTGAGATTCCCGCCTACTCGTTCCTGCTGCTCACTCTAGACAGGTGGGGGCGTCGTTCCATACTCTGCGGCAGCATGTTGCTGGCCGGGACCAGCCTGTTGCTCACTTTATTTATTCCGCAGGATCTCACCTGGCTGATTGTTACTTGCGCCATGCTGGGCAAGCTGGCCATCACCGCCTCCTATGGCACCGTCTACGTATTCTCCGCCGAACAGTTTCCCACTGTGGTGCGAAATGTAGGCCTGGGCGCCGCCTCTATGGTGGCCCGCATAAGCAGCATGTTGGCGCCCTTCCTCAACTATCTGGCCAGCATCTGGAGGCCGCTGCCGTTGGTCATCTGTGGAACACTCTCGCTGGCTGCTGGTTTGCTGTCCCTGCTGCTGCCTGAGACGCTCAACAAGCCGATGCTGGAGACAATTGCCGATGGGGAACGTTTCGGCAAGAAGACCAAGGGGGATCTGTACCTGGAGACGGGAAGAGAGCTAGAGGCGCAGCCGCTGAAAGGAGAAACTGCAAATGGCGGGACGAGCAACGGCAAGGGCCATAAGCTTTAGAAGACACCGGCAGTGGGGAATAGACAATTGTAGAATGTAGTTGGGCCGGGTCCGCATTTTCCTATACGTTTAAATCAAAAGACAAAAGTATTAATAATCAGAAATCTCAGATGCTAGCCAAAAACATCCTCTCATTGTTAGCATTTAGCCAGGGATCAGTGGTGTGACGGTGGTTCGGCCTGAGCCGGGATTAGGGGATACACCGCTGTCTTATTATTTGTTGTATACGCATGTATCAGTGTGCATAATCTAGCTTATATTTTCGGTTACATGTAATTCCATCATACTTAATCATTTCAAAATAAAAATATAAATTTGTAATTTTCCTACACCAATACCAAAACACATTCACAATTATTTGTTGACCTTACATTAACCCGGATGGTCTGGCTCTCGGCTTTGAAACGTGCTTCCGTTATTGATACCCTTTAGTAGAAGTTTGCTACACTCTTATGACCTCCACTTAGCATTCTGAATCTTTTCTTACAGCACGCTGTAGACATTTGTCAGATGTTAGGAACATTCGGATAAATTTATCCAAGAACAACAATTTATCGGTAACAAATCAAACTATTGGTCATTGTGTTAGAAGTGGAAAGGAAATTTCTCCCACTAACATAGTAAGGTCGAATTGGGGACACACACATATAAAGCGAACTGGTACCCAGCGCTGTTCTCATGGTGCCAGTTAGGAATTCCCAAACGACTTTGACAGCTCTGGCATGTAGAGGTGGCTGTTGGCTTCGATAAAAATGGGCAAAGATCGTTGGTGTTTTTGTGGAGATTCCAATGAAACAGCAAGCATAACGATATGTCGAGCCGGCGAATATTTAAGGTTTGATTATGATCACCGACTTCGAACTAAATTGGGACTATTTTAATTCTGAAGTGACAAAAAGGGGCCCTGGCTAGTAGATCATATGGAAGGAAAACCTAACGCATCATATCTACTTCGCGTTGATCAGACTTTTTCAAATCGTTTAATTTTCGTTATATTTGCACCCCTTGCACATATGAAATCAAACAGCTTTAACTTGAAATGATTAATTTTATACGAAAACCTCAAGAGATTTCTTCCTTGTATACGATTTGCAAGCCCTTATCAATGAATCAATGTTCCGGGAAATTCCAGAACCGAAATTCAAATCGAACAAAAAAGTATGAGTTGTTGATATTAGTTTCGATTCCATATTATATATGGTTATTAATTCTGCTCTAAAACTAGTTTAAAGCAGGGTAGAAAATTTTTTTAATTTTTCCAACCTCAAAATTCAACCTTTCTTTTTTTAGTAATTATTTGAAAACATTTTTTCAATACATTTCCAGTTTAAGACAACAATTTCTTTAACATATTCCCACGCATAAATTGGATGAACCCAGCACTTTACAGGGTAGAGAAACGTCCACAGACTAAAAGTAAGCTACGCAATTTCATTGTTTCATATTGTATATATTTTTATGCTTAATGATTTCTAATCAGCGACTTTCATGAGTTAAACACGAGACTGTCACTTCAATAAAAAGACGATAGAGCCTTGTGCCACATGATACACTTAAACACAAAAAACACTTGTGCTCGGTGTGGAGACAGCAGTGTAAACTGTTGTTCAGTCGATTCCATATGGGCTGTATGTTTTAGAAAAAATTAAAACCCATGCTTTGTCAAATAAAAATCCCTGCTTTTGGCGTTTCACAATTTACTTTAAAAGTTTCGTTTCATACGTAAGATAAAAATTTTTGGGAATGTATTTTTTTTTTATTATAATTTTTTATCATTTAATAATTATCAAATTTATCGTTAGTTTCACATAACAAAAATTTTTTTTTTTAAAAAATTTTTCCTAACAAATATAAAAATGAATCAACACTTTCACTAAAACTGGGCATGCCCCTTTTTGCGATAAGCGAAATATTTTTGACCAAAGTTGCAAATTCGAAATAAAGAAATTTATGTTGAGGAAGGTCAACTATTTCAAAGGCTGTGATGAACTATTTCATTAGCTGTTTCAACTGTTGCTGTGTTATGTATACATTTTTAATACTTTACTGAACATACATGGAACTGTGATCAGGAATTTAAATCGAATTGTATTTCAGTTGCGGTTCCGGTTCTGGTACGTATCGAAACTTATGTTACGGTAAAAGATTCTGTTTTGCCTCTAACATAATTTCGGTATTTGGTTTCGTACATGTCAAACCACTTTATTAATCAGATCTGTTTGTTTATAGGATCAGACAGACGGAAATCTGTTGATGCTGATCAAGAATATATATATTCTTTAAGGGTCGGAAATGATTCCTTCTACCTGTTACATACTTTTGCACAAACTTAATATACTCTGTGTACCCTTGGTATAAAGTATAACAGGATTTTAATTGCAAGCAAAGCTTAGGGAGTTCACTCTGCCAACAAGCAGGACACTATTTAGGGGTTATTCTCCCTATCGAGTCTGTTGACTTTAAAAAAATCTTATTTGAAAACGCAATAAGTTTTTCCAATTCTGTTTATTTTACTATATTACAATCACATTAAAGTAAACTAAAAAAATTTTTTAAAAATTTTTACTGCCTCGATACGAGGGCTGTTCAAAAAGTTCTCGGCTGTCAAAGTAGCGGGTCAAAAAACAGGTATAGTGCTGTCGGCCTATTATAATTATTATTATAATATTATTGATTATAATCAGTGTCAGTAGATTTCATTCTGGTCTGACCCTCGAAAAAAATGTTATTTTTTTTCGAGCGTTGCACCTGGATAAAACCTCCTAAGTGTGGCTTGAGATGTATCAGAGAGAGAAACCTGCAGACTAATCAAATGTGAAGAAAATATTTGGTGGGGCTCTGAAAAGTACACTTTACTCAACAATTTTTTTTTGTGTGATGTCTCACGAATGCCCGCAATAACGTGAACTCACGATTTCTCACTTACCAATTCATTACTGGTTTCAATCAAGTTTTAGTGGGTTCAAATGTTAGTATCAATATGCTGCCAGTTCAAACTCCACCTGATCTAAATATAGCGAAAGGTAGGTCATTGGTATTTCCTAAATTGAATTTAGACCGATTTGTTTTTAAAATTTTAAAAGCGGATTGTAATAAGTTTATTGATAAAACAAGTGAGAAAGTAAGTCAAGCCCGACTATGTCATACTCTGTACTAGAGGTGGGCGCGGGCCTGTATTTTGAGGCCCGGGCCCGCACGAACACGAACTCTTTTTTGAGGCCCGGCCCGGGGCAACACGAAACTTTTTCACCAAGGCCCGGCCCGGCCCGGCACGAAACTTAATTTTTTCTAAATTTGAGCTTTTAAGCCTAGTGCGTTTTTCATTTAAAACATGGCCCGATGTTGAAAAAAGCCTTTCGCTCGTAGACGAACTGGCGGGAATAGCCAGAATGGTCCGAGCTAATTTGGGAAGGTATTTTAAGTCCCTTGCATTTTTCCAGAATTCTAAAAATATGTGTGCCAGGAGCTGCTTGATAGGCCAAATATTTGTCAAGCTCTATGTCGATAGCGTTTTTCTCAACTTTTCGTTTTTATACCCTTGGAGAGGGTATATTAAAATTGTCCGGATGTTTGTAACGCAGAGAAGGAAGCATCTCCGACCACATAAAGTATATATATTCTTGATCAGCATGACGAGCTGAGTTGATATAGCCATGTCCGTCTGTCCGTCTGTCCGTCTGTCCGTCCGTCTGTCCGTCCGTCTGTCCGTCCGTCTGTCCGTCCGTCTGTTTCTATGCTATCTCCTCCGTCAGTTTTAAAGCTATCGTAACCAAACTTTGCACGAAGTCTTTTGGTACAAATACGCTGCACATTTGTCGGAACCGGCCGGATCGGATGACTATAGCAAATAGCTGCCATAGGAACGATCGGTTGAAAAACTAGTTTTTGTGAGAAAAACTTTTTTGTTTTCAATGGTATCGCTCCCAACGCTCGTATTTATAAGTTTTTAATGATTTCACATAATTTCAATAAGCCTTGTTGAAATCGGACTACTATATAGTATAGCTGCCATACAAAAGTTATGTCTGAAAAATAGTCCGAGTGAGAAAAACTTTTTTGTTTTCAATGTTATCGCTCCCAACGCTCGTATTTATAAGTTTTCAATGATTTTACATAATTTCAACAAGATTTGTCGAAATTGGACCACTATAGCTGCCATACAAACTGTCAGGCATATATCAAGCTCCAAGGGTATATAAACTTCGGTCGAGCCGAAGTTAGCTTCCCTCTATTTTTTTATATAACTTAAGGTTTTTGCATTTTGGCTGGCTTGAGGTCGGTGGAGAGTTACAATTCAATGTAATCAACACAAATCAACAGAGATTAATTACAACATTTTGGAATAGCAATTGGTATGTCTGTACAACGATCGCTGTTTCAAAGATAACCACATCTTATCATCAGCAGACTTTTGTATTGCATATTCACATTCAAACGACCACACAGACTCCCTTATAGATCTTCATATCGCCGAATAACGAGTTGGGGACTCCAATTTGCTATGGGACCAGACCACGATTCAGCCTAGAATTCTGCTATGTTTATTTGAACGTGTTGCTTTTGCTTTTCCAATTGTTGTAATTAATTTCTTTTGCCTTTGAGCTCCGCAAGGTGGTTGAACAATCTGTCCAATGATCCTCCATAGCAGAGTCATGGCGTTTTTTGTAAATACACAGGGTATTTGTTTTTTGTTTGTTTTTCAATAGGGAAACCGTTTTTTGGTTTTTATTGCAAACATTATGGCGTGCCGTCCATTATATCATACGTATAAATAAACATAGCAGAATTCTAGGCTGAATCGTGGTCTCGTCCCATAGCAAATTGGAGTCCCCAACTCGTTATTCGGCGATATGAAGATCTATAAGGGAGTCTGTGTGGTCGTTTGAATGTGAATATGCAATACAAAAGTCTGCTGATGATAAGATGTGGTTATCTTTGAAACAGCGATCGTTGTACAGACTTACCAATTGCTATTCCAAATTGTTGTAATTAATCTCTGTTGATTTGTGTTGATTACATTGAATTGTAACTCTCCACCGACCTCAAGCCAGCCAAAATGCAAAAACTTTGACAAAAAACAGGTCGCTAAAACCCATATAAATATATAACTTAAGTCTAAAAATTCAGCAAACATTCCATTTTCGGAATTATTTGGGTTTATGTTATTAGTTATATCATCAACGCTACTATATGTATTCATGATCCCATATAAATTCGGAGAGCATTGCTTTTACCGTAGCTAACACATTATCTCTTTTTTCCTCTGAGAGGAAATTCATCTCTCTATAAGGAGGGTTCAAGAAAAGCCCAACCAAATGAGCGATTGCCGGAAGAAACCTTTTTTCTAATGCGCTTAGGGTCATTGTTTTAAACTCAGTTATTATTTGGGAATCAAGTGTGCTAGCTCTGCAAAGTTTACATAATTTTTTTGACCACAATGCAAATATTTGCAAATATTTGCAAATATTTGCAAAGTTTTATCAATTTTGAATTAGTGGTGAGCAAACAAGTAAAATATGTATAAGCAAATCGATAGTAGTATCGATAAACAATTAAAATGCGATAAATGGCGGTTCTAATTCGAGCATAAACAAAAATAGCGCGAACAAATCAAAATTGTTTTCGGGCCTATTTCGGGCTTTTACGGGCCTATTTCGGGCTTTTACGGGCCTATTTCGGGCTTTTACGGGCCGGGCCTTTTTGCTAAGGCCCGGGCCCGCACGAAGCCCGCACGAATCTTAATTTTAAGGCCCGGGCCCGCTCCGGGCCTGTGTAAGCCCGCGGGCCACGAAAAAAAGCCCGGCCCGCGCCCACCTCTACTCTGTACCAAGCATAGGGGCTGAATGCAAAGCTTCTGCTGCGCTCATCTCTAAGGCTCTCTATCTCTCTTTTTCTCTCTCTCACTCAATCACACGTTGTTGAATGAAATGCGGTGTTGGTTGTGAGTGCATGGGAGGAGGTGAGGGAGGGGGGATTTTATTTTTTGGTCATAACTTGAGAACCGCTCATCCGATATTTCTCATTCATTCGACCAATCGATATATACTGCGAATGACTAACTATCTCTAGAAGAAACGAATCATATATCTTCAAAACTGTGGAAGATATGAAGTTTTTTCAAAATCGCGGGGGCTGGAGGGACTTTGCTCTCAGATTTAGAAATTCTCATTTAAAAAAATCGACCTGATTTCAATAATAAAATTTTCACTTACGTAACGATAGATTAATGGAAAAAAATCTCTGTACGCACGATTCACGCACATAGTTTTATGAGCGTTTCGCGACAATCACGATTCACGCACGATTTAAGAAGGCGTCACGAATGATCACGCACGATTAAAATGCATCTACTAAGAGTTCAGCGATGTACAAATTATGTAGCTTTTCATTCCCACATAAACACTTAAAAAATCAAGGGGTAAAATATCATTCATTCCATAGTTCCCCATTTTTATTAAAAATATTATCGCTTAATAACCGTGTTCGCCTTTCTTCTAAAATAAGAAAAGCACGGTATATTTCTCCAAAAGTCAAGATACGATTTCTACGGGAAACTGATGAATCTTAAAACTAAGTAAATCGTGCTTTACTGCTCCAAGAACAGTTAAGCTCTTCGTTATCTTTGCACAATGCTGTTAATCGCAAGATTGCTACACATTTCTATTATCTGAAGCAAAATATCGTTCTACTTCTTATAAGAAAGAACACAATGTTATTTGAATTCTGGATTTAAAAACAAGCCTTAACCGACTCTTTACATATCGGCCGGTATATTACGAATAATTTCATTAATATTGGCTTCCAGTGCGTCAACTGTTGCGTGCTTTTCGCTATAGACATGAGACTTAACATGACCCCACAAAAAATAGTCTATAGGCGATTTATCGCACGATCTAGGCGATCAATTGACAGGCCCTGAACATTAAATAAAAAGTTCACGGAACTCGCCTCATGAATTTGGATAGTAAAACTTAATGATTTGGAAGTTTCTTCGTTTGTAAGTCGATTCATGGTTAAATTATAGACCAAACTTAATATGTTTGAGAGTTACACGAGAAGAAAGTAGCAAAAAATCTAAAATGTACAGGGAACAATCTGTCGAAATCGTAGTAACTCTGAGAAACTTTATTTTGTCTTTAACTCCAAACCTCGTATTTATAAGTTTTTATGCCTTCACATTATTCCACCAAGATTTATAACTTATAGTATAGCTACCACGCCGCGTTGTATATACAGTGGATAAGAACCTGCCGGACAGTGATATCTAGTAAATTATAATTAAAAATGTAAATGTAATGTCAAAATTGGCTATACAGCTCCTTCAACGGGGCCAGCTAAGCTTCTCTCAATCTCTTGGCGTGTGTGCTTTAAATTTTTCGCACAAGGGAAAGGGACCTACAGTTTAACGCCGGATCCGAACGGCAAAGTTTGAGAATTTGCTTTTTCATGGCTGGCGCCAATAGCTGGCGCCAATAGTTGGTAAATGTGACCGTAAGTGTAAAAGCTATTTTCTAAAGAAAGAAAAAAACTTTGATTATTAGATGTTCAGAGGCGGGATCGAACCCACGATCTCCCGCCCAGCAGTCCAGCACACTAACCACTGGGCCACACACGGCCCATTAATTAATTAAAATATGAAAATATTCAAAAAAAAATGTTTTTTTATTTTTATACTCTGTTCCGAAGGTACATATAGTATATTAAGTTTGTGCAAAAGTATGTAACAGGCAGAAGAACTCATTTCCGACCCTATAAAGTATACAAATTCTTGATCATCAAAAACAGCCGTGTCGATATAGCCATGTCCGTCTGTCCGTCCGTCCGTGCGTATGAACAAACTGATCTCAGAGATGGTAATGGATAGAGGTTTGACATGTATGGAACAAATACTTCTTATACTTGCAGGCAGATAAAGTTTATTTTCCCCGCGATTTAAAAAAAACCTCATATCTCCCACAGTTTTGAAGATGGATGATTCGTTCCTTCCAGAAATAGTTATTGAGTCATAATATGTAATCGATTTGCCTAAGAAATGTCAAAGATCGAATGAGCGGATCTCAAGCTACGAGCAAAATATAAAATCCCCACCCCCTCCCACGCAGTCACAACCAAAACCGCATTTACATATTAGTAAAGTGTATTTACATATCAGTATCAGCACTAACACGGTCACGAAATCTGAATTAAAGCATTTTGGCTGTTTTTCCTTACTGCAGTCAAAACACTTTTTGGCTCTCAGCAACCCCACCCCAAACAAACCAACAACTTAATGCAGCATTCCCATGGCATTCCTACGATATTGTCGGAAGAACTGGGTGAAGTTAAAATTTTTGAAAATCTTGATAAATATAGAGCACAAGAGCCAAATTTCAAAAAGTTTTAAAACAGACAGCGTGGCAAGGCTTTCTTGAATGGAATATTTTTTGTTTGTTTCTAACTTCAAAAACTTATATCTTTTAAACTATAAAAGTTTCCATCTTTTTGAAAACACCATAGTTTAAGTTTATCTAGGGCAGTGTGAGTGTGACCTTCTTTAGCACTAATTAACTCATAGATTCTACTTGGTATACTGTTTACGAGGTTTTTAAATCACTAAGGGACAGTTCTTTCCATGCCTTAATAATTTACAATTTGAGCCTCTTAGTACTATGGTACTCGGGGTTTTGAGCATAAATACTTCGGATTAGCAACGCCCACAGGTTTTCCATCGGATTTATGTCCGGGAAGCAGGCGGGCCACTTCAAAAACCGAACATTATTGCCTTGTGTAGCGTGCATTGAAAAGCAAATAAATTCAATGACAGAATGTCCATGTACTCTCTGGAGTTCATACAAGTGCTTGGAAATGCCAGCTCCAAGCATCCACACTCGCAGAACGCAGTCCAAATCATTAATGATTCTCCTCCAAAATTTGTCTTAGAAAAGTACCGGGGATCCTGCCTCAAATCTCTCCAACAGTGCGAAACCCCATGAGGACTGTCCAAATTAAACTTTTTCTCATCCGAGAAAAAGATCTAGAAAGATAAATTAATATTTGCATTGCTCTATAAAGTTTTATTGTTTCTGCCCAGTCAGTTCCCATGTTAATTCTGGCGAATTTTATCCGGGGTTCTTTTTGGCGGTCTGGCAACCTTTCTGTCACCTTCAATATTTGTCGCACTATGTTTTCAGATTCCTTAAAAGCCCGTGCAATGGTCCAGCGAGACACTTTCAGGCCACATTCAGTTGATAATTCATCAGCGTTCTTAAATTAATTACTTGCAGCGCTCACTAATCGATGCTGGTCACGCTGATTTATCTTCGGCGTACGTCCTCCGTGTTTTATTTTATATATTCATTTCGGTTTTTACAAAAATTTCGCTTTCACTTTGTCGGAGCTACCAATTTTTCCGACAATTTCACAAAATGAGCAATTTTCACTTTTGAGCGCTAGAATTTGGACCTTTTCAACATCTGACAGCACTGGCCCATTTGCATATTTACAAATTTATTACAAAAAGTAACCCAACCAAGTGCAAACACCAGCAACACCATCCAGCAAACACAGACTAAGAAATTAAATGGTGCGGCTATAAAAGTGCACCGCTCACAAAACGAAAATGAAACATAACGATTAATATTTGCACTGAAAGTTTTGATGTTGTAATTTTGTTTCTCTTATTTTAAACGCTCTTTCAAACGGTAATGGCAAAGTTTTTTCATCTCTACTCTCTTTCTATGCGTACACTGAAAAAACAAGGTGCGGCTATAGTATTGCTCCAGAGTTTATACTTAGAAGCTATAACATGGTGGTTAATTCTTAGAAAAAAATATATATAAGATTTAGGAACAATTGCTCAATATTATTTAATAACTTAAGAATTTATAAAATTATAAAAAAAATACTTTTCAACAATATAAACATACGACCAGTTCGATAAACGCAGCCTAAGAAATCGACTTTTTAAAAAACCCTTTTTACACCCTTTGGAGGGATATTAAAATTGTCCGGATGTTTGTAACGCATAGAAGGAAGCATCTCCGACCACATAAAGTATGTATATTCTTGATCAGCATGACGAGCTGAGTTGATAAAGCCATGTTCGTCTGTCCGTCTGTCCGTCTGTTTCTATGCTATCTCCTCCATCAGTTTTAAAGCTATCGTAACGAAGTCTTTTAGTACAAATACGCTGTACATTTGTCGGAACCGCCGGGATCGGATGACTATAGCATATAGCTGCCATAGGAACGATCGGTTGAAAAACTAGTTTTAGTGGGAAAAACTTTTTTGTTTTTAGTGCTATCGCTCCCAGCGCTCGTATTTATAAGTTTTTAATGATTTCACATAATTTCACCAAAATTTTTCGAAATCGGACAACTATATAGTACAGCTGCCATACAAAAGTTAGGTCTGAAAAAAAGTCTTAGTGAGAAAAACTTTTTTGTTTTCAATGTTATCGCTCCCAACGCTCGTATTTATAAGTTTTCAATGAGTTTACATAATTTCACCAAAATTTTTCGAAGTCGGACTACTATATAGTATAGCTGCCATATAAACTGTCAGGCACATATCAAGCTCCAAGGGTATATAAACTTCAGTCGAGCCGAAGTTAGCTTGCCTCTATTTTTTAAATTTTTTTGTTTTTGACGATTTTTGATATTGTTTATAAATATAACAAAACAATTTTGAGCAAACCCGCAAATTAAATTTTAAAACCGTTCGGTTTCTAAAAGAATGACCCACTTCTACTTTCAAATCAGAAACAAAGACAAATGGAACTTTGACTCAATTCATTCAAGGCTCTAGTCAATCGTATTAAATGGGCCGCTCTAGACATTACGGTTATGCGATGTATTTTAAATTTCAATGTCCTAGGTTGGCGAAGTTAGATTAATGTTGTATTTCTGTAAGCTTTTATAACACATTTTAAGGGTCTTCTGTATTGCTTAAATCATCCAAACCCATTCCCATGCTATGTTTTTGCCAATTTGCATAGCAACTTGCTGGCACACATTGATTTCAATTGCCATCACTTAGATTTGCGTATCTAATTTTATTACATGACGCTTAACATAGCATTAGCTTTGATCTTGAACTTTCGCAGCGTAAAAAAACTGAAGTGGGTCGTCTATTTGTGGTTAAGAGATTACAATAAATAAGTCGCGTGTTTCTAAAAACGTTTCTTTTACCGGTATCTAAAAGCAAGGTTGCTGATTGTTGGCAGATAGCAACAAAATAAGAACCTTGGCAAAGAGCACCAATAGAAAAGAGAGTAACCATAGATGTGAGAGCGAAATAAAAGAGCAGGCCACAAGACTCTATTCCTTGCCTGCTAATTGCTTTACATCGTAAATTGGTCTTTCCCATCCTTCCCTCCCTACCAATCTTCAATTCGATCACCACAAGCATTTGACTCGGCCAGAGATTGTTTGCTGCTCACTCACCAAATTGGCCACAGGGGTTGCAGTGCCATGAGCGGGAGAGCCGAGCATTTACTCGGACTCAGATAGTAGCTGTGGTTGATTTCGGTTCTTTAGTAGCGTTCTAAAGTAGCTGGCGAGCGGTTGATCGAGCGCTTGAAACTCGAGATCACAGATCAAGATCGGTTATTCGGAGGCTGGCTGTATTGCTGAGACCAACCCTGTCAGTTGCACAAGCAAACTAGTTCAATTGGGCACAGGCGGCGTATACGCAACGCAGTTGAAAGTTGTCCATACGCTGAGAATTGCATCACAACGAAAATCGTACGACTCTCGGTGAAGATTATCGTGGCCCAAAGGCCAATCACTTCACTTGCTTTCCGATGGGCTACGACGACGTCATCAAGCACCTGGGCGAATTTGGTCGCTATCAGAGACGCATCTATTTTCTGCTCTGTCTACCCGCCATTGTTTGTGCCTTCCACAAGCTAGCTGGAGTGTTTTTACTAGCTCGCCCCGAATTTCGATGCCAGCTGCCGCACGAGGATGCAGAGACTGCACAATTTTCATCCCTGCCGAGCGAAAAATGGTCCCTGGCCTATCCCACGGACAGTGTGACGGGCAAGCTCTCAACCTGCGAGTACTACAATGTGCAGTACAGTGAAGATTATCTCAATGGCAGTGCGCCGTTTACACAAAATGGAACTTTGCAGTGCACTTCTGGCTATCTCTACGACCAGAGCAAGTATCTCAACAGTGTCGTGACCGAATGGGACTTGGTCTGCAATCGCAGCCTGCTGAGTGCCACCAGTGACGCGATATTCATGGTGGGAGTGCTGTTGGGCAGCTTCATCTTTGGACAGATGTCGGATAAGCTGGGGCGAAAACCTACCTTCTTTGCCTCTCTGGTCATCCAGGTGATCTTTGGTGTACTGGCTGGTGTGGCTCCGGAGTACTTCAGCTATACCATATCCCGCATGATTGTGGGAGCTACCACTTCGGGTGTCTTTCTGGTGGCCTATGTTTTGGCCATGGAGATGGTGGGCGCCTCTTACCGACTGTTTGCTGGAGTGGCCGTGCAAATGTTCTTCTCAGTGGGATTCATGCTGACAGCGGGACTAGTCTACTTCATCCACGATTGGCGTTGGCTGCAGATTGCCTTGACGCTGCCGGGGCTACTTTTCTTGAGCTACCATTGGATCGTGCCAGAGTCTGCACGTTGGTTGCTGTCGAAGGGACGTAAAGACGAGGCATTTGTGATAATCGACAAGGCAGCCAGGGTCAACAAGGTGGAAATCCCAAGCGAAGTCTACGAGCAGCTGGTAGAAGAGGTGGCCGAGAAGAAGAAGCTGGACGAATTGGCCTCCACGCAGCCTGCTCCCTCGGTGTTGGATCTTCTACGTTACCCGAACTTACGCCGCAAGACTTTGCTCATCTTCTTCGATTGGTTTGTCAACAGCGGCGTCTATTATGGTCTCTCGTGGAACACCAACAATCTGGGAGGGAATCAGTTAATCAACTTCGTGATCTCTGGAGCCGTGGAAATTCCGGGTTACTCATTGCTGCTCTTCACCCTGAACCGCTGGGGCCGACGCACCACTTTATGTGGTACCATGGTGATAGCTGGGATAAGTCTACTGCTGACCGTTTTCGTACCCAGCGACATGAACTGGCTTATTATTACCTGCGCCATGATTGGCAAGCTGGCCATCACTTCCTCCTACGGGACTATCTACATATTCTCTGCCGAACAGTTTCCCACGGTGGTGCGAAATGTGGCGCTGGGCTCCTCATCCATGGTGGCTCGCGTAGGTGGCATTTTGGCGCCATACCTGAAACTTCTGGGAGAGATCTGGCAGCCCTTGCCGCTGGTCATTTGTGGGGCCCTCTCGCTTACTGCGGGTCTACTCTCACTTCTGTTGCCCGAAACACTCAACAAACCCATGCCAGAGACCATTGAAGATGGGGAGAACTTTGGCAAGAGGCCACAGGCCGCGGCATCGGCCGAAGCAGCCGACGAGGAGATGAGGGGAATGCTCAATGGCAAGGGAAGGCCAGTTAATTGACACACTCCAAAACAGATGGCGGCGCCTCAATTGATAGTCGCCGTCTGATCATTGCAACGAATTTAAGCAATTTTCCTTGTATTCATTCAATCGAAATGTATTCCCACTCATTCATTTCCATTCCATTTTACTGTATCAACAATTGTTTACTTTTACTACTTACTTATAAACAAAGAAACGAAAAAAAAACTCAAGTTCTCCTCCCATTGCTGTGTGTTTTGCCTAGGAATCAACGAACTTTAAGGCAACTGTTTTTATTTAATATTTAATGTTATTATTAAGCTAGACAAACGATAAGCTGATAACAGAGTGCAACCATTGCAACAAGCTTAGATGCTTACTGTGAGCTGGTAGTCTTTTAGTCACCTAAGCTAATTAAAACATGAGACTGCACTCTCGATGCTTATCAAAATTAAAAACATTCCCATTTGCGTATCAGCTCGTAGATTCATTCACGCCAAGTTATCAAAACCATTTAATATTATAATTCGTTTAATTTTTTTGAGTTACTGCCTCTCAATGAATTGCACAAAAAATAGTTTATCTATGTGTGGGAAGTTCAATGTACCTAATGGAGCCCTGCACGAGTCTGCTCGTAGTGCACTTCGAATCCCATTTAAAAAAGCTCAGGAAGTGTTTCCGAATCAAATAGTTGCGTACCTGCCTTTCTACAATGATCTATTTGACTCAAAATAGAACAGCTCAACGGTTCAAGCTCCAAACGATTTAATCTACCAAGTGTTTACTCAGAAAGTCTGACGTAGAACCCTATGCAGGGTTCGGAGTAGCGAGCAAGCCACTATAGGAAATATTGACATTTATTAGGCATAACCCCCTTTTCCAAAAGTCCTCAAAACTTAAATTGCTTAAGTTAGAACAGAAACTATTGTGGTATGTCGATAGTTGCTGTGAAATTATCAGAGATGTGTCCACTTTTCCCCCAACTTTGCTTCCACAACCTTGCCTTCGAACTCTTTCTACCCAATCATTTGCTCCCAAATTTTTTTTTAATTATTGCCATCGGACGCATTCCAAATTGCAGCAATTTTTCTACCAGCGATTTCAACTTAAAGATGTCCTCGTCGCTTAAAGGTCTGATCAGTCGTGGGCGACTGCTTGCTTGAAAATAAAGTAAGATTCGGCATTTGAACAAAGACATTTACTAAATTGAAGTCAAATTCATGTTTATTATTTCTGTATTAGAGATGACGGTTCAGACAATTCTTTTGCGTAGGGCTACATGCTTACAAATTACACGCATGCTGACAATTTAATAACAAAACTATATTATTGTACTTTAACTTACACCATTGTGCTAGTTCTTATCCGAATTAGATATCCAAGCTAATTTACAAAAGTCCTAGCAAATAAAATACTCGTAAAATCATTACAAGTTTGCCAAAGCTTGTTCTTACGTTTGATTTGCAAGATCAAACTCGAAAAATGTGAAAACAGTTTGACAAACAATGTTTACATTGCGTTCAGAGAACACACAAACTTATAGAAAACTTGATTTGTCAAAATCGTCAATTCGGTCGTCCAATGAGTTTGACTGCAAATAAATTTGGCGTTTACATACAATTCAAACTTATTTTGTAAAATTTTCGGCATATTTGACTAATTAATTTGACTGTGTGAACTTAGCTTTATTAGCTCATTAGTTCACAAATACATCAGTCTTCAATATTACGTACCACAAATTTTGATCGAATTTTTTGATGGAATCTAATCGTTGTGGTATGTACTCTGTTTGAGTACCTTTGACCTTTGTACAAATTAATCGTAGCGTCCCTGTAAATGTAAATGTAAAAATGGCTTACAGCTCCTCGAACGGGGCCTAGCCAAGCATCTCTCAATCTCTTGGCGTGTGTGCTTTAAATTTTTCGCACAAGAGAAAGGGACCTACAGTTTAACGCCGGATCCGAACGGCAAAGTTTGAGAATTTGCATTTTCATGGCTAGTTACTTCACAGCTGGCACCAATAGCTGGTGAAGGTGACCGTATGTGTAAAAGCTATTTTCTAAAGAAAGAAAAAAACTTTTATTATAAGATGATCAGAGGCGGGATCGAACCCACGACCTCCCGCCCAGCAGTCCAGCACACTAACAACTGGGCCACATACGGAGCGTCCCTGTAGTTGAGGGTATTCGTCTCACAAAATAAAAATTAAGAAGAAAATTCAACTTTGACGAGCCGTACCAAATTTTGTTTAGTTTTGTTAGAGCTGTGACTTTTACCACCTTTTAGAGCTATCAATTTTGCTTCTGTTGCACGCTTTCTCAACCGCAATTATGTGCAATTCTTTGCAAAACTTCCCTTTTAAAGCTTAGTACTCAGACAAACTAAATCCTCCGCTGGCGGAATCGAAAACTTATTCCGATGGGTGCAGTGTTTCCAGATTCGCTTTTCTTCCCGTCAAATCCAGCTTTTTTCAATGAAAAATTGGCAACACTGGATGGGTGGGCCAGCGTACGCTGCACAGTGGTTTTTGTTGCCTTTTTTTGGTATAAACTCTAGTTTTTACGTTATTGACCCCAAATTTGGAATATAATTATATTTTGGCCTCCCAGAATGACTTCGAAAATTTTACTCAATTTTGACCAATATTTGATTAAGCTGCAATATAACAGATCTGGCCGATTTGCTTAAACTTTGTTGTTTTTTTACGCTATTGAACTGAAATTCGGTTTGTAAACGTATTTTTGGCTCCTAATACTTTTTACAAAATCTTGTTAGGTTTGGACCGCTATTTAATGTAGCTGCCATATAACCGATCTGGCCGATATGGTCCAACTATGTTGTTTTTTACATTATTAACTTGAAATTTGGTTTGTAAAAGTGTTTGAAGCTCCTAATACGACTTACCAGATCTTGTTTGGTTTGGACAACTATTTTATATAGCTTCCAGCTAACCGATCTGGCCGATATGCACCAACTTCGTTGGTTTAAAGATGTTGATCTGGAATTCGCTTTGAGCACGTATTTTAAGCTTCTTTAGCGACTTATCAAATATGGTTTGATTCGGCATACTATTTCAAATAGCTGCCATATAACTGATACATCCGATTTGCTTCAAATTTGTTGTATTTTACGCTATTGAACTGAAATTCGGTTCGTACTTTTATTTATGGCACTAAATACGACTTACCAAACTTTATTTGTGTTTGACGCTACCAAACGAAAAAATTGTATTCTGTCTCTCTCGGGTAATATCTTCAACTTAGGCACGAATTCAGCTGCAATAAAGCCAATTTTCTCGAAAAGTCGCACGTTGAGGCAAGAAGTGTTAGTTACTTTTTAATCTACACTCTTTCGTTTATAATTTTGCATTTAAAACTTTTTGTGCCATGCTGTGCATGCACAACTAATCATCCAAAAAACAGTGCTACACTTGTTAGGCTCAACCTAAAATTACACACAAACAACACGCGGCAAAATTGGACAAAAGCACACTACAATGGCAAACCAGTTATCAAATCTTAACAAAACATACTGGAACTAACAGTTTGCATTTTTACATTTTTTATTTTGCTTCTAACTTTTTAAACAGACGCACTAAAAGTTGGAAAACATTTGCCGCCAGTTTCACAAAAAACACGTGGCACACAAACAGCTGACTTCAACCGCCCGTCAAAAACGCAGTGTTGCCACTAAGGTTGAATGCGATTATTTTTTAAGCCAAGATGAGTATGGAAATATTAGTGGTATTCCTGAAAGTTGATTTGCGTTTGATTTGCTTTCGTGAAAGCAAAATCAAAGCAGTTGGTGGAACGACCCTGATTTCATTTTGATTTGCTTTCAACTGGCGCAAAATTTAAATATTGGCGGGTAAGCAAAAAATGACAAATGTAATTGTAAAATTGAATTTTCTAATCTTCTTTAACAATAGTATGTGGGCAGAATCTGTAGTTCTAAGAAGTTTGTAACTTTACTAAGGTGAATTCAATTAATTATGTATTTGTTTATGGCCACAGAAAGTGACCTGCAATTTGACAGATTCAAAGAGGAAGAGGCAGGATAAAATAGTGGAAGAATTTGTAACCTCGAACCTTCTAGGAGAGCTGTGCAAATATGTTAGCCTGAACAGCTCTGACCACGTCAAGCACAAGCTCCAGGAACTCGAGCACTTATGAGTCTGTCCACTTAAGGCCGTGGGCCTTGTTTTCAGTAGTTTCGTATGGAGTCTAAGATGCAATAAATAATTATCATTTAATTGCTAAAATATGGAATGCAAAATAACTTACAACATTCTTTGTACTTAAATCAAAACAAAATTTAAACAAACAACATGAGCGCGGAGCCATTTCTTCTATGAGAACGGTCACACTAAAACGAAAGCAAATCGAAATCAACTTCGAGGCTGATTTCGCGAAATCAATTAGTATGACCTTAATTTCCTAACATTTTCTGGGCACACAGCTCATTTTGTATGGAGCAGCTGTGATCAGCTGTTTCGCGAAATCAAATCGAAAGCAAATCAAAAGCAAATCCCTTTCAGGAATACCATGTGAACTTAGTAAATTGTTTTAACAAATATTTTGGAATTTTAGTGTAGAGAAGTTTAACTTCGGGTCGAGTTGTTGCTAGGGTTATGTGTGTTTCAATCGGCTTTTGAAAAAAGGCACCTCGGTCGGCAAAGTGCCAACTGCTTACATTCTTAATTATGATTTTGTCGCCAGTTCTTCCATATCCCTAATAGTCAAGTGAGCTAACGTGCCGTCGTCCGTGTGTTTCTGTGTTATGGGTCCCGAGTTCAATTCCTTCTTATTCTCATACAACATTTTTTTTTTTTAAGTTTTTTAATTTTGATCCCCATTACAATCCGATACATCTAGTGTGTGGACGAGCGTACAGCTAGTCCACACACAAGTATCAAAATGGTGTATCGTCTTGTGAACTGAACGCATACTTCCTCGCCAACATTTTCCAAATGGTATATTGAGTTGTAATCTAAAGCCGAAGTGTTTTTTGTTATACGCCCACTTTTCCGATTACATAGTATTCTGCTTTGAATACATGGGGGTTTGTGCTTTTTATGATATGGGCTCAAATGTAGAAGAAAACGAGAGCGCAAGTTAAAGTCGGCTCTAACCGACTTCGATATACCCGTTACTCTTGAAAAAACATGGTTAACAGTGTTCCTGCGTTCCTTAGGGTGAACATCTGAAAAGTATGCAACACTTTTTTAACTCGGCTATTTTTCACATTTTTGCTCATAACTTGAGAACCGCACCTCCTATCCTTATCATTTCTTCGGCAAATTTATTCATTTTGCTAATTACTAACTATCTTTAGAAGGTGCGACAGGCAGATCAAGTTAATTTAAAATTTTGGCCACGCCCCCTCCCGCCCCCGCAATTTGGAAAAAGCGTCATATCTCCCTCAGTTTTGAAGATAGATGGATTGTCATTCTTAATATGTATTGATTTGCCGAAGAAATGATAAAGATCGGATGAGCGGTTCTCAAGTAATGAGCAAAAAAGTGATAAATAGCCGAGTTAAGAAATGTTGCATACTTTTCGGATGTTCACCCTAAGGAACGCAGGAACACTGTTAAACATGTTTTTCATGAGTAACGGGTATATCGAAGTCGGTTAGAGCTGAAATCGTAGTAAACCGATTACATACAGAGAGATAAATATTTGTCGTGATTTTATAAATCTCCTTGAACCCTTCAAAGAAATCACTGAAAAATATATCTGCGCCGATGAAATAATCAAAAACTTCAAACATCAGACCGTACGTAATTATAAAATTTATAATAAACTAGCAAATAGCCCGTCACGCTTCGCTGCGCCTTCAACAGTATATAACCAACGCACACCCACTTCAGGCCCACGTCCCACCCACTTCCCACCTACATCCCACCCACTTGCCACCCACATCCCACCCACATCCGTCCCACATCCCTCCCACTTACCGCCACAATCCACCCACTTCCCATTTACATCCCTCCCACTTCCCACCTACATTCCACCCACATTCCACCCACTTGCCACCCACATACCACACACTTCCCGCCATCTTCCCGTCCACTTCCCGCCCACTTCCCATTAACATCCCTCTCCCATTCCTCCCACATCCCACCCACTTCCAAAAGAACTTTCCACCCACATCCCATTCACTTCACAGTGAGCATCCCGGCGATATTTCCAACATCGGAAAATTAAAAACAAAATAAATTCTCATTTTGACCTTACAATCCGAGTTTCAAGCCAATCCACAGTGGTCGATTGTGCCAATCTGACAGACAATAATTAATAACATACAAAATAATTAAGTATTATTTTTGGAATTATTTTTAAAAATTTGTGTATAAACAAAAGAAATTAATAAACAAAAAAAATTTTTTTTTTAATATAAATTTTAGTGTTAATTTTAAAAAATTAATTAAAATTTTTTTTTTTTAATTTTAAAAATTTTAAAATTGAGTCATAAAATACGATTGCAATCGTATACAAAATAGTTTTTGCATGCAGAATTTTCCGGCCATTTTCCTCGTGTGCGTATTTTCCAAAATCGGGAAAACACGTGTGAAATTATTTCGCGTACTATGCTTACAACTTATGTTTTGTTATGTGTAATTTGGAAAATGAATTCGGCGCTAATCGCTGGCAACTAAAGTTTCGGCCATACAACCTTGACCACCCACTTTCCACCCAGGGGGGGTTAATTTTCCGGAAGATTGGTATGCAGTTGTTGTTGTATTTTCATATAGAGCTTTGAAAATGAGTTTGAACTTGATCGGATAAAAAACAAAAAAGTTTCATACAACAGTTTTCCGAGAATTTTTCACATTTACAGATAGAATTTTTCAAAATCCGTTCTTAGTACTCACTTTCAGCATAAGATAAAACTACTGTTAAAATCTCATCTTCCTATCTTTTATGGTTTAGGCTGTGCGACGGTCACCAGTCAGTCAATCAGTCAGTCAGTCAGGTTGAACTTTTTTATATATATGGGTGATTCCATGAAAAATCGCCCACGGGGATTTTTTTTGGATCGAAATAATTTTTTTCGTATTCCTTTTAGTAAAATAGTATATACGTATTTTCAGCATTTTGGCGAAATATACTTAATTCGCGGGTAAAGTCGATTTGAAAATTTACATTTTTAAAACATTTAATTATTTTCAATTGCTTGCTATCCAAAGCCATTGGTAATACAAATTTTTAAAAAATCTGAAAATTAGAATCTGAATCCAAACTTTCAAATAACTCACACTTAAAAATTTAAAAATTTTTCTTTGGTCTTAAAATCGCGAAAATAAGTAAAAAAAAATTAATTGCCGCGAAAGGGATTTTTTTTTGTCTTCATTTTTTTCTCAGAATTTGGTCTCATATCCATTAATTTACTGTATTAAGCTGTAAATGGGAAATCCAATAGTTCCAGAGTTATGGCCATTTTTCATTTATTTAAATTCATTTATTTTAGAAACTAACAATATTAGATGTTTCGGAATGTGAAATTGTTTTGGTTTTCAGAAGATAGTTTTTATACCCGTTACTCGTAGAGTAAAAAGGGTATACTAAAGTCGTGCAAATGTATGTAACAGGCAGATCAGCATCAACAGACGAGTCGATATAGACATGTCCGTCTGTCCGTCTGTCCGTCCGTCTGTATGAACACCTTGATCTCAGATATGGTAAGAGATAGAGGTTTGACATGTATGGGACAAATGCTTCTTTTATCTGCACGCAGATCAAGTTTGTTTCAAATTTTGGCAACTCCCCCTCCCGCCCCCGAAATTTGGAAAAACGTTAAATCTCCTACAGTTTTGAAGATAGACGATTCGTACCCTCTAGAGATAGTTAGTAATTAGCAACTAGCTTTCTCATTCTATCTAAAATCTTTCTGATGGTTAAAAGGGGTATACATGAATGCATTTAAAACCATGAGACACTATGTCAATACAATTTACTGTGAGTCTTTGCTTCTCATTATAGCAGAAACCACATAAATATAATAATGGAAAAAACTGTCCCGGGCGAAAATGCTTAAGCTAACATTTTGAAAAAAACTGTAAATTATTTTTGGGTGAAATAAAAACCATTTTAAGGGTACTGTATACCTTCAGGTGTCATTTTTTAAAGGTTTACAAAAAATTTGATTATTTAAAAACTATAAGTGGTATTAAGAAACGGTTGTTTCATTGGTTAGTTAATCGGTTAAACTAAATTAAGTAATTTTTGTTGTTGTTGTTGTACCTACGGTTGTTGTATTTCTGTTCAAAGTAAACCAAAAATTTAAAACATAGGCCCATGGTTGTAAAAATTCTTTGAGAACGGATGATCTGAATTTAAAACTGAAGACAGGGTTTTGTTAAGAAATAATGTAATTCTGGTGTGAACTAGGATATTTTGGATCGGTCAATAAATGACGTAGTTATGGAGTTTCAAAGTCAAAATTTCGAAAATCGACTATTTTTTCCCACTGTATTGGTCCTAGCTCCGTTATTTGTTGACCGATCAAAAATATCCTAGTTCACACCAGAATGGTGGGTATTAGGAGCAATTTAAGGGAAAGAATTTGAAAATCGGTCAACAGGTTCTCTTTAAATCTTTGCAACCATTTTGGAAAAAGTGGTTCCGAGATAATCGCATTTAAAGATTCGACATCTGTTTTCGATGAAATAAAAATTATATTTAATAAATGTATAAATCGGATTTGGTGCATTTGGGTGTTAACTTTCACCGAAAAAAAGATTATTCAAATCGGTTAAGCAGTTCTCCAGAAATTTGAGTCAAAGTGCGTCAAGACATGGTAAAAAATAAATTCTCCAAAAATTTCCAAGTAAAATTTTTATTTTCGAAAATTTTTTTTCCGTAATATCGAACATTTTATAAATATTTATAAAGTTTTTGACCAAAAAAGGGAAAAAAATACGAATTTCTAAAAATACGAGGGTCGATAAAAACAATTTTCATATAAAAGGGTCCGAAAAAATAATTGTTTTTGTTTATATCTTTAAAACTGAGTTTCGGATCAGCTTGAAAGTTTTGCAGGATGTTTTTAAGATCCTAAAAGAACGTTTAAGCAAATAAAAAAAAATCAAAAAAAAATTTTTTGAACGTATACAGTTCCCCTAAAACGACATCAATGTACTACTTTTTTGACTTTTTTGAATGTTTAAATGCGTACGATTGTCCCGTTCGACGTCATGGAAATGCCCATATGCCAAAGCATATAGATCCGGGCTTACTTAAACTTTAGTTAGAAAACATTATGGTATAAATATGTAATTACATAAACCAAGCGAATCGAGAGACTATATCATATAGTTGTCATTGGGACCATCTGTCTGAAAATAGGTTTTATGGAGAGATAACTTTTTTGTTTTTATTACAAGAGCTCCCAAATAAAAAAATATGCTTTTGCATAGATTTTTTAAATTTTTCTCAAAATCGAACTGCTATATCTTAGGCTGCCTTTAAACTGTTCGACACATGACCCATGATATCTCGTAGGCCCGCATTTCTCCATGAAATTCTATGAATTTGACAAGCTATTCAAATCTAAAACAGAACAAAAAGCAGGACTACTAGACTATCATGTGTCATGAGTCCAACAGTGTGAAGTCAGCCTTTATAGGCTTTTTACACTGAGCACATCTAACATCCAACATCCTGATTTTAAATGCTTAATAACCATTTACTATGCCAACATTTTTAAGCTTTTGTTTTGTAAAAATGTTAAGTGGGTCGATGTCTAATAGGTAAATGCTACAAAGATAGCAAAGGTCGCCATGGTAAATATCTATGACTCAGGATGTTAGATTTTTTATTGTTTTTTATATAAGTATCTCTAAAGTCGGCCATTATTTATATTAAATACAATTTCTTAGCATACTTGATATTAATGTAAAGAGGCAGCACACCCTAATATAGGTAAAAAAGAATGGCTGTAGTCTCAGTAGGCGGCTGTAAAAGCTCAGTTTGTTGTCAACAGATTGTGCGGAAAAAATCTTACATTTGTTTTATTTTCGACTCAGACGTTGTCGACAGCAGAGGTACAAATATTTTATTTTTATTTATTTTTTCGGCCTCCAATTCAATTGTATTAGGTCGCTGGATATTACTTGGGTTCGTTCGATTGCTGTTTCTCCGTAGAAATACCTACGCCGAATAGTATTTAGGCGCTTCTTCTGGATGTGTACGTTTACGCCGCTGCATGTTCTCTGAGCGTTTTGGCGGTACATAGTTAATAATTTGTTTATTCCGTTCATCGATCTATTTTTCGCCGCTTGGCAAGTGGGCATGTAAATGGGTAGCCGACAAACGACCCATGGTAAACGAGCGTGTCAGGCACCTAGATGACTTCTTCACTGATGCAAATAAAATTTGTCGGAAAAAAACCATTGATGAATGAATGAGGAAGGCAGACTAAAGTCGTGCAAATGTATGTAACAGGCAGAAGGAATCATTTCCGACCATATAAAGTATATATATTCTTGATCAGCATCAACAGCCGAGTCGATATAGACATGTCCGTCTGTCCGTCCGTCTGTTTATATCTCCTACAGTTTTGAAGATAGACGGTTCGTACCCTCTAGAGATAGTTAGTAATTAGCAAAATGAATCAATTTGCCTAAGAAATGACAAAGATCGGATGAACGGTTCTCAAGTTATGAGCAAAAAAGTGAACCAAGCACCCAACCCCCTCCCACCCTAAAAAATGTTGCATACTTTTTGGATGGTCACCCTAGGGAACGCAGGAACACTGTTAAGCATGTTTTCTCATGAGTAACGGGTATATCGAAGTCGGTTAAAGCCGACTTTTACTTATGCTCTCGTTTTGTGGTTGAAAAGAGTGTCCCTTGTATAGTTTTGCATTTCGAAAATCGTAATTTTAATAATTCTGTGGCCCTAGTTTAGTGATTTATGTTTCTGTATCTTACTGTGATGTTTGGTAAAAATTCGTTGACCCATTCATAAAGTTCCACGGCAGGGGTAATCTGTTTATCGGTAATCATTTGAAGGCTTGCCCTTCTAGCCATTCTTTTTAGTGTTTATCCAGCTCCATCGCAAGGCCCTTTACCGTGGGCTGTTGCATCAAAATGCCACTCCGCCGACCTGTTAAAATAATTTTTATGATGATAGACTTCACTATATTCGACCATAAAAACATTGCCTTCATACTATTAAACATACTAAATCGGATTTGTTACAGAAAATTAATTTAATTAATTATTAATTTTAATTTAATTTAAGTGTGAGTTATTTGAAAGTTTGGATTCAGATTCTAATTTTCAGATTTTTTAAATATTTTTATTACCAATGGCTTTGGATAGCAAGCAATTGAAAATAATTAAATGTTTTAAAAATGTAAATTTTCAAATCGACTTTACCCGCGAATTAAGTATATTTCGCCCAAATGCTGAAAATACGTATATACTATTTTACTACAAGGAATACGAAAAAAAATTATTTCGATCCAAAAAAAATCCCAGTGGGCGATTTTTCATGGAATCACCCATATAAATAGATGAAAGCAAAGTTTGACAATTGTTTATTAGCCTCGCATTATACAACTACCCGTAGATTAACCCCTATGTAGATGATGAAATTGTCTTTTTTGTGGATTTTTGCAATAACATTTATTCTAAGGCACTTCAATTGATGCATATTTTAAGTCTTTTATACATCTGTGGCAATAAGAAAGAGCTTTAACTAATTACGCTTCCCATTTCAACTAGAAACTCTTTCTCTGTAAGCTGAATTTTTGAAGGATCGCTCTTCTCTGATCACTGCTATCTCAGCAATCACCAGTACAGGGGAATAAATTATTAGAGCTGTATTTGAATTTATCGTTGTTTACCCTGGATCGGGATCCCATAAAGTCCTGGATGGAAGGATGACATTGTCATATCTTATTACACCAGGAAGCTCCGTACCATCGGAACGCTTGGCTTCGGCTATACAAAGTGCAGTTTCTGACACCAGAAGCCAAGAGACCGATGAGCACATTACTCAACCCATACATGGCACATAAATTGGTGCATGCACCTTACCAATTTTCCGCTTCAACTGATTTGTTGTTCTTTAGCCTTTATATGGCAAGCCTTTTAATGGCTAAACAGACTTCCTGTTGGGTTGGCGGGCTTAACTCTATGTTGTCGATTGATGGCATTGCTACTTCTCTAGAGGTGGGAGAAGTAACTTCGTCATTTGTCAAATGCCACTTGCGGATCAGTGCCGAATGATGATTCCACTTCCTTTCTTGATCATTCTTTCTTTTTCTAAAAAGGCGCTTCTCTTCTTTCCTTTTCTTCCAGGATAGGGCCTTATCAGTCTGCGTTGCTTCCGACTGCAGAGTTCTCCCGTAGACAGCGTCTTTCTCTGCAATGGCGCGTCGACACTCCTTATCGAACCGCTTTCGAGGGGATTCGGAGTACCCGAGTATCTTCTTGGCAGCCGTACTCATGGAGTGTGATATACGATGCGAATGGTCGCATATATCGGCAGGGAATGGCGAGGTTTCCCTGAGCAGTTGGGCAAATTTAGCTGTTTAGGCTTTAGAGGTCCTTTGTGATTCCAGCTTCTAGACGTATGCCAGAGCGTGAGCCGCATGCGTACCTCGGCTGCGACAAGGCAATAATCCGAGTCTATAATGGCTTCTCGAATAGCGCGCCCACGATGAATGCCTTCCGACGATCCCAACGTGATCAATCTCCAGGTCGCCTTATGGAAGTCTCTATGTTCAAATTTTATACTACTTGTGGCCATGTTCCTGCCCGCAGCGAAGTCTATTAGCCTCTCTCCATTACGGTCTGCACGTTCATGAAGGCCAAATCGGCCGACTGTGGAACCAGAAACTTCTTTTCTCTCGACTTTCGCGGTAAAATTGCCTAACACGACCTTAAAGTCGTATAGTTGTTCCAAGCGCTCATTGAATTCGTCTTTTATCGGGTCTTTCTTGTCTTCAGTTGGCGCGTGTGCACAGATACGATTGCGGATGCATCGCTCTGCTTCTGGTGGAAACCACGAGGAGGTGAACAACAGTATGGAATGGGGAGTGCCTTCCTAGCCCTCTCGTATTTGCTCTTTTTTGTCTACGACAGACAATCGTATGTAAACGCAGCTTCACAAAGCCTCACAAGGATCACTTTAAGCACTAACTATTTCCAGGATCAGAAAATAATATATTGCAGAAATGCTACATTTGAACTACCGCCCACATATTGAAAACGAAAGCGAGCACAGAAAGAAAAGACACCGAACACATTGTAGCCAGGTGTCCAATTCAACGGGAGGAGTACAGACTATTACATTTCCGGAAACAAGGTTTGCAAGTGAAAGAGTACCTGATCATTTTGAACAGCAGTTTCCTCACGGATGCTTCAAAAGCTTAGATTTAAAATATTAACAGAACCTTTTTAGTGATTTGTAAATCATGTGACAGGTCCAACTAAAATTAATTCACAATCTAATGAATTCATGTAAAATCTGAAATTATTACTTATGTTCAATGTATGAAACTGCTTAGGCTGACGGCGCTACGCCGTGCCCACGAAAGCACCCCATCCTTCCCACCCTACCAATCTTCAGTTCGATCACAAACATTTGTATCGGCTGCTCACTCACAGGGGCTGCCGTGCCATGAGCGGGAGAGTCGAGCATTTGTTCGGATTCAGATCGAAGCTGTGGTTGATTTCAGTTCTTTAGTATCGTTCGAAAGTAGCTGGCGAGCGGTTGATCGAGCGCTTGAAGCTCGAGATCACAGATCAAGATCGGCTTTATTGCTAAAACCAATCCTGTCTGTCAGTTGCACGAGCAATCTAGTTCAATTGGGCACAGGCGGCGTATACGCAGCGTAGTTGAAAATCGTACGACTCTCGGTAAAGATTATCGCGGCCCAAAGGGCAAACGCTTTACTTGCTTTCCGATGGGCTACGACGAGGTCATCAAGCACCTGGGCGAATTTGGTCGCTATCAGAGACGCATCTATTTTCTGCTCTGTCTACCCGCCATTGTTTGTGCCTTCCACAAGCTAGCTGGAGTGTTTTTACTAGCTCGCCCCGAATTTCGATGCCAGCTGCCGCACGAGGATGCAGAGACTGCACAATTTTCATCCCTGCCGAGCGAAAAATGGTCCCTGGCCTATCCCACGGACAGTGTGACGGGCAAGCTCTCAACCTGCGAGTACTACAATGTGCAGTACAGTGAAGATTATCTCAATGGCAATGCGCCGTTTACACAAAATGGAACTTTGCAGTGCACTTCTGGCTATCTCTACGACCAGAGCAAGTATCTCAACAGTGTCGTGACCGAATGGGACTTGGTCTGCAATCGCAGCCTGCTGAGTGCCACCAGTGACGCGATATTCATGGTGGGAGTGATGTTGGGTAGCTTGATTTTAGGACAGATGTCGGATAAGCTGGGGCGCAAACCCACCTTCCTTGCCTCTCTGGTCATCCAGGTGATCTTTGGTATACTGGCTGGTGTGGCTCCGGAGTACTTCAGCTATACCATATCGCGCATGATTGTGGGAGCTACCACTTCGGGTGTCTTGCTGGTGGCCTATGTTTTGGCCATGGAGATGGTGGGCGCCTCTTACCGACTGTTTGCTGGAGTGGCCGTGCAAATGTTCTTCTCAGTGGGATTCATGCTGACGGCGGGACTAGTCTACTTCATCCACGATTGGCGTTGGCTGCAGATTGCCTTGACGCTACCGGGACTACTTTTCTTGAGCTACCATTGGATCGTGCCGGAGTCTGCACGTTGGTTGCTGTCGAAGGGACGTAAAGACGAGGCATTTGTGATAATCGACAAGGCAGCCAGGGTCAACAAGGTGGAAATCCCAAGCGAAGTCTACGAGCAGCTGGTAGAAGAGGTGGCCGAGAAGAAGAAGCTGGACGAATTGGCCTCCACGCAGCCTGCCCCCTCGGTGTTGGATCTTCTACGTTACCCGAACTTACGCCGCAAGACTTTGCTCATCTTCTTCGATTGGTTTGTCAACAGCGGCGTCTATTATGGTCTCTCGTGGAACACCAACAATCTGGGAGGGAATCAGTTAATCAACTTCGTGATCTCTGGAGCCGTGGAAATTCCGGGTTACTCATTGCTGCTCTTCACCCTGAACCGCTGGGGCCGACGCACCACTTTATGTGGTACCATGGTGATAGCTGGGATCAGCCTACTGCTGACCGTTTTCGTGCCCAGCGACATGAACTGGCTTATTATTACCTGCGCCATGATTGGCAAGCTGGCCGTCACTTCCTCCTACGGGACTATCTACATATTCTCTGCCGAACAGTTTCCCACGGTGGTGCGAAATGTGGCGCTGGGCTCCTCATCCATGGTGGCTCGTGTGGGTGGCATTTTGGCGCCATATCTAAAACTTCTGGGGGAGATCTGGCAGCCCTTGCCGCTGGTCATTTGTGGGGCCCTCTCGCTTACTGCGGGTCTACTCTCACTTCTGTTGCCCGAAACACTCAACAAACCCATGCCAGAGACCATTGAAGATGGGGAGAACTTTGGCAAGAGGCCACAGGCCGCGGCATCGGCCGAAGCAGCCGACGAGGAGATGAGGGGAATGCTCAATGGCAAGGGAAGGCCAGTTAATTGACACACTCCAAAACAGATGGCGGCGCCTCAATTGATAGTCGCCGTCTGATCATTGCAACGAATTTAAGCAATTTTCCTTGTGTTCATTTGATCGAAATGTATTCCAACTCATTCATTTCCATTCCATTTTATCAACAATTGTTTACGTTTACTACTGACTTATAAACAAAGAAACGAAAAAACACCTCAAATTCCCCTTCCATTGGTGTGTGTTTTGCCTAGAAATCAACGAACTTTAAGGCAACAGTTTTATTAAATATATAAAATTATTATTAAGCTAGACAAGCGTGCAACCATTGCAACAAGCGAGTTTTTTTTCCAAATTTCGGTGGCTGGAATGGCAAAAATTAAAAATAAACTTGATCTGCCTGTAAGTATATAAAGTTTATGTCCCACACATGAAATCCACAAACCTTTATCTCTTACAATCTCTGAGATCTGTTTCTTCATAAGAACGGACGGGCAGAGATGGATATGTCGACTCGGTGCTGATCAAGAGTATATATTTATTTTAAAGGGTCGGAAATGATTCCTTCTCTTTCTTTTGCACAATCTTAATGTTAATGTGTACCTTTCGTAAAGAGTATAAAAATAGAAATAATTTCAAACCCTCTCTTCCCCACTGTTAAGTCTCCATTTACTCACTGTTAAATTTTTATTCACTATAAAAAACATTTTCCAAAAAAAGGAAAAAAAAAAATTTTTAAAACACACCAAAAAAAAAAACAGTGGCGGGTTCCCGGCTGAATTTATTTTCTGTGTTCTGAGACACGCTAAATAAAGCCCAGTTGGCCTTCGATAGTTGACGTATCGATAGCGGTGTGGGTCGTGAGTGGATTGAAAGAACAGCTGATTTGATTTGCGGAAATAGCTGTAGCTATTTATTTGACAAGATAAATTGATTATGGAGAAAAAATCACCTGAGCTCAAAGAAACGGATAGAAAGTTTCAGACGAGGGGAAGCCCCAAGCTAAGGGCCACAAATCAGCCCAACAAAATGACGAAATCGGCACTGAAAACAGTCTCAATCCAACATTCAACGTTTGGAGACGCCTCGGTCGGTGGCACGGACGGTGCGTCCGAATCTGAGGAAATCAGCAGGTGATAACCATCAACCCGGTAGGTGGGCAGCGTTTCAGTTCCAGCGGCTCCCGAGGAGGAGGATTTTGAATTTACGACCAATAAAACAAAAATTTTAATGAAAACTAAAAGTATATTTGCCAATCTCTACGTAGCGTTTCAGTTGAGAGGAAAACGGTTTCAAGCACAAGTTCATGATTCAGATACTCCAAGAACCTTTAAAGTCTTAAAAATGCTACCACCACCCCCATTTGTCGCATATCTGGGCACCGTCAGGGCCGCATGATCCTATGTACTCAGAAACTGCTCCATGACCCACACTGTAGCCGATTAACCAATCTCTGTACAAACTTCAAGCGATTATAGTTGCCTGAATGGCAAACATCCAAAGACCTCAATTGGTAGTCGGGACTAGTCCGAAATCTCAAATATTTACCTTGTTGATGACAGCTCGGCCCCCTTGAGACGATACAGGACTGCAAAGTGGATCACCGCCCTATTGTCAATTGTAGGCCTCCTCCTCAATGTGACCTGCTCAGTAACAATTCTCTACGGCATAATTTGATCCTCGCTCACGCCGAAACGGATTTTGCGCAACGCTACACAGTGTCCGTTATTTGGCAAAATACACCATTTAAATTTTTTTTGTAAACAAAACAAAACAGCTGACCACCGGGCCGTTTCTGTTTTGGCTTCATTGGCTATGTGTGGGCACTCAAAAATTTATTTGGATGCTAAATAAATAAAGTGCAATTTAGCGTGCTAAATTTCCGCTTCTGAGAACAGCCTTAAGGGAGCTATAACTTATTTGGTAGCATATAATATTAATCAGTTACAAGTTTGGGAGCGATAACGTTAAAATTAAAAAAGTTTTTCGAACTAAGACTTTTTTCAGACCTATATTTTGTATGGCAGCTATTTTTATTTGTTGTCCGATTTTCATAAATCTTAGTCGAATTATGTGAAAGCACAGAAAACTTTAAATTACGCTATTGAAAACTTGAATGTGGATCCTATTTGATTTGAGTCACCCACTGATGACATGCATCAATCTTGCTAGAATTCCTTCTGCACTTGTCGTAATCGGTGTTTGAGTAATATGATTGAGCAAAAAAATAAAACTCGGGCAATAATCACTATTTTTGATTTTTATTTATATTACTCAAGTCATAATGATTATTTCCTGAGTTTTATATTATAGAATAAACAAATCATTATTTTTTGAGGAATAAAATAAAAATCTTAAACTAATTATTAATAATAGATTTTTATAATAGAACTCATAATCGTTAGGGTCCTTGGTTTAAAGTTCTCAATGGTTTTAACCCAGAATTAATAGTTAATTTCACTCTTGAATCAAGAGCATTCGTTCTCAAAAGTAGGGTAGGAGTGAAAATTCTTGATCCAAGAGCGATATTCTTGATCCAAGAGTGAATTTTTGATCCCGACATCCCGACGTGGTGTTTTTTGTTTGCTCCGGCGCTACTCGCCACTCACTCATCAGCCACCCACCCACTTTTTTCTAAGATGTGATTGATTTTGAGTTAGTCATATAACAGATAAAAATTTTTACTTTACTGGGACTTAAACTCGGTACCTCGAGACTGCAACATACACAGTTGGACGAGCAGATTAACCGACTCGACTATTGTCGATAAGCTACAAACAGCGGCGAAAGCATATTTATGAACCAGCGCGGTTGGTATTTGGCCAGCCGACCGTGGATCAAGTCCCCGTAGCAGCATTTTTTTTCCATTTTTTTGTATTTTTATTTTATTTTTTTAATGTGGTGTTTTAAACATTTTTATTATATTATACAGACGTTCAATCACTTACTTTTGCCCAATCTTAATGTTTAACTTTAACATAATTATCGGCGTGCCACGGTCAAATGACAATGACAAACTGCGCATGCGCTGCCTCTCTTTGAAAGAGCGCGGCCAACGTTATTCTCTCAAAGTTTGCGTTTCCTCACTTCCCTTGAGCGAAATTCTTGAAAATTCAAGTGCGACTAGATTTTTTTATTCGTTCTAGATTTTTATGAGTGCTCTCTTAAGAGTTTCTTTATTTTCCATTTTACACCAATCAATTATCTGCAACAAAATTCGAGTAACACCCACTAAAAATTGATCAAGCAAAACTAACCCCGCAAGCACATTTGCTGAGAAACTTGCATCGATTGAATTTGACGCACAGCTCTGTAACGGTACTCTGTATTTAGGACAAACAGACAACCGCAGTGTGCAGTAAAAAGAAGACTCTATGCAAAGTTTCAGCTCGATGGCTTTAAAACTGAGAGACTTCTTTGCGGAGAAACAGACAGACGGACGGACAAATCTCAATCGACTCTGCTTGTCGCCCTGATCAAGAACCTATCTAGTTTATAGGGTCGGAAATAAATATTTCTATGCGTTGCAAACTTCTGGGCAAAATTATAATACCCTTTGCAAGGGTATAAAATAGAAAAAACAAGAAGCGAACTTAACTTTTCTTTTTTAAAAGTGGAAAAAAAAAATAAATTTTTAATAAAGATCACAATTCCCGCGGTCCTCTGATGTTTTATTCGCAAAAAGCTAAATTGAATAATAAGCTGTTTTTTCAACACAGTTTATTTTTCTCCTTCAAACTCCTTCATCTTTAATCGATAAAAAATCTCTTAGATTATCAACTCACAGCCTAGTTTATTCAAATAGACTCGCAAATGAGATAAGGAGACAACTAATTTTTAGCAGACTGCTCACGACATGTGTGCCACCACTTTTCCGATAGTATCGTTGAGATCACGTACAAAAGACGGACGCCTGGCACCCTGTGCGCTGTGTCTGGTTGTGCATATGACAGAAAAATCAATGACATATTTTTTCAAATTATTTATTTTTTCATTTTTATTTATTTATTTAGTTGGCAAAAAAAGGCTGTCAACTCAATAACACATACGTTATAAAAAGCCTTATTGCCTAAGAAAACCTAACAAAGAAAAACTTACAAAATAACTAATAACGACTCTGACTCGTTTTGGCTGTTAGTTTTGTGAAGTTTTAATTTCTTTATTTTGAAATACGGTCAACATATTGTTAAAGCTATCTATCGGGGGTGTCACAGAGATCTCTAAAGATTTTCAGCTCGGTTGGTTTGCAAATAGCTCGAAAAATCCGTCGGTGTCCCAGAACATCAAGAGATTTCATAATCCTTTTTGAAAATTTAGTTAATACAGAAACTGTTCCAATAAAATGTTCATTTCTAAAAACAGGGCTGCATCTCTCGCAAAAAAATTTCCCTATTTTTAGTTATGGGTTAATTTGAAGTTCTCCATAAACACAATTAAAAATTTAAAAATTTGTTGGCGCCAAACATGAGGTATAACTTGCCAGCCCTTGATCCGCTGACTGTGACAGAGACGGCGACAACATTGACAGAGAGAGACACTGATGTGTTGGGTTGATGTGAAACATCTTTAATTTCGGTACGGACGATTTAAGTAGGAGTAAAATTTGATTTCAGTGTCACGTGACGCTGACGGACGATTTTAGTAGGAGTAAAATTTGTTTTGAGCGTCACGTGACTCTGACGCCAACCATATTATGTTGCTGTATTTTCTTTGTGCAGTGGCTCGGCACACACATACACAAGACGGTTGGTAGAGTTATGGCAGGGAAAAGATTGGTAATGGGGGGCGGAGAGAGATGCAGAAAAGAGTTTAAGATCACACACCCACACCCAACATTTCATTTACAGTTCTTTGCCTATGGCTCAGCCAAAAAATCAAAACAGAGAAAACTACCACATCAACAACGAGAGAACAATATAGAGCGTACTCCCACAACCCTGCAGAGAAATTGTCAACTAGTAACAAAAAAAAACTGTCCTATACCTAGTTGAAATACAAGTAGAATTAAACTGGTACACTGAGAAAAAAAAGGATAGTTTTTAATGATCCTTACGATATTTAACTATCCATTTGGACTGGATAGTTAACTATCCTTTTTTGGGATCCATTGGATATTTTCGAAGTCGAATTATTTTCGCTTAAAAAGGATATATAAGGAAATAAATTTTTCATTGATCTTTATTCTTCATCCAAAGGAGCTGAAAAAAGGATATTTGAAAAAATGGATCTTAAAGTGGATATTTGAATATCCATTCTACGGGGATCTTTTTTTTCTCTGTGTAGCAAAATTTCTAAATTCGGGTGAGTTGGGCAACAACATTCATTAGCTTCCAAAGAAATGCACGATTAAAATACTAATTAAAGGTAGTTGTAATAAAGTTGTATTTTAATCGTGCATTTCTTTGGTTAACTGGTTGCAAACAAATCGGTAGTGAGTTGACCGACAGATGTCGATATGCCATTATACTGCGCAGGGACATAAACAGACTGTCATAAGCTGCATATAAGGGTCAACTGGTATTTAAATGGTTAAAAATGGCTGCTGCAGAGACAACTCTCTCCCACCTATGCCATCTGGCATTAAACTGGTTTCAAATGGCTGCTGCCGGGGGCAATTGTCACATTCTTATGACATGCCTGTGTAAAATGGACGACTTCAATGCTTGGACTTGGATAGGAAGTGCAACCAGTTGCAAGTTTTTTGCGACCGATCCACTTCTGGTTGTAAACCCGAAACTTTCCCTGCAGGGTAAGTACTGAAAAGACAGGGCACTGAGAGCAGCATCAAACCGTTTTAGTTGTATCATGGTTTTCTTCTTCTGACAAACTGCCATTGCTGATTTGTATACCAAGGTGAGAGCTTCTTTTTGATGTGAAACATCTTTAATTTCGGTACGGACGATTTAAGTAGCAGTAAAATTAAATTTCAGCTTCACGTGACGCTGACGTCGTTGATATTTTGTGTTGTTGTTTTGCGGAGTTTCCCAACAAACACACACACACAAACATAAGAGAATGGTCGGAGGGGAAAGCGAAGAGGTAGGAAAGATGCTGAAGAGGGGCAACTGGGTGGGTCCTGGAAAAGATCTGGGTGAGATCTTGATGGGATCTTAGAGGGATCTGGAAGAGATCTGGGCGAGATCTGGGTGGGATCTGAAAGAGATGTGGGCGGGATCTGGTCGGAATATGGTTGGGTTCTGGATGGGATCTGGGTGGGATCTCGGCGGAATCTAGGTGGGATCTTTGCGGGATCTGGGTGAAATCTGAAAGGAATCTAGGTAGGATTTGGGTGGGACCAAGGTGGGATCTTTGTGGGATCTGGGCTGGATCTCGATGGGATCTGGAAAGGGTCTGGGTGGGATCTGGGAGGGATCTGGGTGGGATCTGGAAGGACTATGGGCGGGATCTGGACGTGATCTGGTGGGGATCTGGTTGGGTTCTGGATGGGATCTGGGTGGGATCTGGAAGGGTTCTGAGTGAGATCAGGGTGGGATATGGGTGGTATCTGGATGAGATTTGGTTGGTATTTGGGTAGAGTCTGGATGGGAATTGGGTGGGATGCGGGTGGGATCTGGTTAGGGTTGTCGATATTTCTCAAAATATCAATATCGATAATATCAAAAATCAACATTTTCAATATCGATATTTGATATATGGCCTCCAAAAACATCGATATATCGATATTATCATTATTTTCTAAAGCTTAAGAAAACAGAAAAGCTTTTAAGGAACGTCTTCACCATAAAACTGCTAGTTAAGATTTCTAAAAACCGTTATATCAAATCTTCTCAACAGTTTCTAATAGTTTTCTGTACATTTATAGTGAGAGTTTCAGTTTCTTTAAACCTTAAAAGCGTGTAGTCAAAAAACATACAAATTTGATTAGGCACATAACTTCGTATAAGTTAGTTCAACCGAGTTTTTTCATGTGAAGTATTGTGATGAGCTAAATTTGTATCTTATCTGAGTGAAGGTTTTAAGGACTTTCAGATTATACTAAGAAAAGAACTTCAAGCTAAGAATTTAAGAGAACGCTTTGCCTAATGTATTTTCCAGTCACTCTGCTGCGGGTGTCTGTAAATCAGCGATTGTTACCTGATGCCCCCAGGGGCCGAAGACATTTCGCTATTAGCATATTAACAAGTTAAACGCTTGCCAAAGCGGAGCCCGAAAAAGTAAAGCAGAGTTCCCCAGCGATAGACCCGGGAGCACGAACTTACTTGCCGAATGCTTGCCGAAGTCATACTTTATTGTGTGTTAGAGAGAGACACAGCCACGTTTTAGCGTTCTCTTCTTGGGAAACCCTGAAGTAAAGGATCGAAATGCACTTTCAGACAGCATGAACAATTCAACCGCAGCTCTCCAATAAGCTATTGGGTTATTGGGGGTATTGGAGGGGTATTCTAACACTGACCCCTAATATTGCAGTGTATTGCAGTATCCATACTTGTATGATTAGTTCTTAAATGCGATTTTAAGTTGTATTATCAGGCTAGCCATTTATAAAAATATCGATAATCGCCAATATGGGCATGTAAAATATCATATCGGAACAACCCTTATCGTACAACAAAAATATCGATATATCGACAAAATATTGACAACTCTACATCTGGTTGGGTTCTGGGCGGGATCTGGATGGGATCTTGGTTGAATCTGGGTAAGACTTTGATGGATTTTTGGATGGATCTGAGTAGGATCTGGGTGGAATCTGTGTGGGATCTAGCTGGGATTTGTGTGGTATCTGGGTAGTATCCGGGAGAGATCTGGGTGGGATCTGGGAGGGAAATGATTGGGATCTTGGATTTCACCTTGGTGGTATGTTAGCAAAATAATCTTCCTGAAACACTGCAGCAAGTGATCTTGTTTCTGGTATTTCTACTCGCCGTTAATTTTCTTCTTTCGAAAGAGTGCCCTTGCTAATTTACATATATACCATTGAGAGAGCTTGCAATTTGAAGCTCTTAAGCTAAGCATCCTGTTTCACATCAAAGACTCTCACGAGTCGCGAGCACTCGCTAGCGACACTCACTCCTTTTTTTTAACTCAACAAGCAGCTGACCGAACACTTGATTTTGCAGCCCTGCGAAAATTCCAGGGCTACACTGATGGCAAAACGCCTAGTGGATTTAATCTACCTTAAGAATATTTGATTAAAATCACGATTTGTTTCCATAAAAATGTTGAATTTATGCCGCCCAAACTGAAATCTGGCCAAATGTGCAATGGGAGAGTACAACTTTAAAGAAGTAGAGGATTTTATCTGCCTCGGAACGATGATATTCAGTGACAACAACATCAGCCTGGAAATCCGAGGAAGAATCACTCTTGCACACCGACGCCATTACGGGCTAAGTAGAGAGGTCAAGAGCAGAGACCTCATGCCAAAAAAAGCTGGATACAAATCGCTTATAATCCCGGACCTTTAAAAGTTGGCGATGATTTCCGTATTCGAAAGAATACCAAACTGTATGAGTTAAAGAGTGGCTGCGCTGGTAAGGACATGTCACCCGGATGGACGAAAAAAAACGATTTTTCTTGGGAGCTGACATTGGATCCCAAATCAAAAAGTTTGTATGAGATGCGGTATCTATATATGTAGTGTCTTTGTAGGAATGCAATAGCTGAAGAAGTTTTATTTCGACTACGGACCAGATATCAATTAAAAAATCTAAAGAAGCTTACATTCGTAAGCACTTACATAATAATTGGAAAAAATCTTAAAAATAGTGGGGCTTTTTACTTTTGGCTACTTTCAGTTGAGAACACCCATAAGTACCTTTCGCGATTCCCTTGCAACATGGCAAAATGTTTTCTTTGAATATTTTGCTATAGCTGTAGGTATGCGCTTTTGCGCGGTTTTGCTTTGTTTTTCGTTAAATTGCTTTTAAAATTTATTTCCCATGTAAAATCGCCAAATTTAGCAATATTAATTTGTTCAGCCCGAGAGGATGCTGTTATTAAGTTTTTAGAGAAGCTGTCCATACATGGTTGCAAGAGCCGATACTTATTGAAATATCTATAGAGAGAGCAATCGAATCATCAATTGAACAGCCAAGAAAGAGAGCGACTAAAGTTTAAAAAATGTTTTGACGCAGCAACACATTTTACCAAAAAAAAAATTTTATTCATTAAAATAAAATAAAATTAATTTGTATTTTAACTTCATTGAGAACATTCGCTGAATAATTTTATGTTGGCGGTCTGTGTTCTAAAACTCGATTTTGGAAGTATTGCTCACTTTGTGGCCTTTCGCTCCTTTCACCACGCCAGGACCTTATAATGTTTTAAGTGTGGGTGTGAGTTAACGACCACTTAGCCAGCCCGTCATTTAAAACAATTTATAAACGGTAAAAGGCATTTGTGTTTATAAAATTTCTTAATAATTTGCGGTCCATCGAAAAACAACTTTTTTAACAACTTCCCTGTTTTTTAGTGGTAAAGGGGCCTGGTTTTTTGGGGGCTTTTGATATCTCGCTTAATAAAACTTCCAGTTCCTTATCTCCAGTCCGCATCGCTGCATATGCGCCGGCTTGAGCGAGTTTAAGTGAATCGTGTTCACTTAGCGTGTTGCGATTTAAATGTTTTTTCTTTAAAATCTAGTTTTGGGCGACCTTCTTTAAATGGGATTATGCGGCTGTTTTGAAAAATTGAAAAGTTGGAGTTTAGCCAAGCTTCATGGGTCCCGGCAAAGCTTTCTTTTGATTTTCTGCTAAACCGCTATTTTGCTAAGTATTAACTCTTTAATTAATAAAGCCTGAGCTTAAATGATTTAATTCTATCTGTGTCATTATCAGAAATTCTTGCCTTCAAGGCTAAGAAATTTGCTATTATATCAACATTGCTATTATTCTCCGCGAACAATTTTAAAATATCTTAATTTGTTAAACTGCCATATTCATCTTCCGCTTGCCTGTGCTCGCTTCGAAGTGCATAAGCCAATTCAAAAGCACACGCTTTTCACACTGCCAAAGCAAAGTGACAGCTCGATAGTTATCACTATCGATAATGTTAGTTTTCGCCAAATGCGACCATGTATGAATTGAAACATTTTTTATCGGCACCTATTTTGACTATGTGCTTAGCCAACCAAATGTTTTACAGGAATATATATAACACAGCCTAGCCAAAATGTTACCGACATGCTGCACAAATTTAGCGAGTAATATGCCATATTTTTATGTTTTTCATGCAGTTCTTCAATCAGCCGCAAAGAACGCTTTTGAATTCAATACCTCGGATTTTGCCCAAGAGCACTGAGATAAACTATCCTAATAAGCATGGTTTAAAATGCGTAACACACTTTTAAGAGCATTGGAGGTAAATTAAAATATAAATAATAAATAGTTTTTTAATTAATTTAATTTTTACTTTTGATTTGTTGTTTTAAGTAATAAATCTATAGAGAATGTGAAATAGTTGGAAAAAACAATGAAATCAGTCAGATTGACAGAAAATCCTTGAGGGGGTGGGCAGTCAAAGTCATTACCAGTTTGGGTTAATAACTCATAAACGACATATCAGATCGGGACAACCTTTCACAAAAATAATTGATAGCTATATACTTCTCTGCAAATTTTGTCTCAAGTCGAATCACAGGGTTTTTTTTTATAAAATTAAAAAACAAGAAAGTTGAAATATTTTAGAACTTCGACTTGGAATTTAAATATTATATATAAAATTTTTTTTTACTTTTTAAATTATGTACGAAAAGTTCAATCTTTTAAGAACATTTTGTAAAAAATTTCATCTTCCTAGCTAGGCTGGTGTGGAAATGCCAGAGTTTTGTCCAAAAAATTAGATTTCTGGCCCACAGTCGGGTGTACAAAGTGCACACTTCAGAATTAAAATTGGTTTCACAACCAACATAGTTTCTCGACTATTATCTTTTTTTTCCAAATATCAACATCTTTTGGAAAGGAAATAAATTTCACTTAAGTAAAGAGGTTATTTGTGATGCGATTTTGGGAAACCTGTAGAGATTTTGCCGAAGGTTGGTTTGTAAATCTTGTTCTTTGTAAGTCATGTTCTTAATAAATATAAAGCAAAATTCAAAAATTTGTTGGCGCCACACATAAGGTATAAGCATCGACAGATGGAGCTTGTGAGAAAAGAGGTTTGCTAATGCTCCTAACAAAACACGGGAGGTTTGAAACCAACCAATAGAAATTTCTGTGGCACCTAAGAATTGGAATTCGGTTGGAAGAGGTTTCTGTGGCACCCCCGATCATTTGGAAAGCACCGTTGGATAAAGTGCATTGCTGTAAATGAAAAATATCCGGAGTTTTTTAACCATATTTCTTGAAGTGTTTACGTAATTGCCAGACATTTCGCTGGTTACTTTTTAAAATTAACGGACAAAAAATTAATTATAATTGATTTGTTTTTTTAATGATAAAAGCCTGTTTCCTCCATTTCATGCACAGACCGGGTATGTCTATTAACTAATCATACTCGTGCAGAAGTTTTTGTGTCAGTCAGATAACTAAAAATGTTTGTAAATAATTATCTAACATCGATTGTTTCCTCTGGCGGCAATTCGTGAAACTGAAAATTAAGTGCTGCCTAAAAGTATGCTAGACTAACTGCAAAATTTTATTCACTTGCCTTTACCTTTTTCTTATCGTAAAGGCTCATACGGACATCCGAAGTTCGTAATTTATCTAACTTCACCTTATGTGACAAGTTGATTTTTTGTAGAAGCTCGGCCACATCTCCCCAAGCCTTGTTCACAAAATTAAAGTCCAAATGCTTGGGGTGGAAAAGATCCCAAATGACATCGCGCTCTTTCACCGCCAAAATTAAAGAAATTTTTCGTCATGGGAAAACAATTCCAAACGACTCTTTCACTTCTGTTGTTTTTCTTTTTTTATTTTTTCTTTAAATCACTTTAGCTACAAGCAGTCCAGCTGATCGATGCAGATAGAAGCAGAGTGGCTTAACATGGTGCATTCTCAATGCTGCGTCAGCTGGACATAGCACAATAGGGCCCACAGCCAATTTACAGAATTTCCACAAATGTGCTGTTAAGTGCAACATTGTCTATTAAGTGTTACATTTAACTTCGCACCTCCGTACATGCAATAAAGTTCAAGAGGCGAAATTGTAACTTCTGCTTCTTCGTCCCTCAATTTTTGTATGAAACTTCTTGCCACTTCTGATGTCCGTAAGGGCCTTAAGGAACGCAGGAACACTGTTAATCATGTTTTTTCATGAGTAACGGGTATATCCAAGTCGGTTGGAGCCGACTTTAACACACGCTCTCGTTTTTGATAGTTTGGTACACACTTATGACCTCCACTTAGCATTCAGAAGAACTGAGTATGAGTAACTGAAGGAATCCTAATACATCGATTTGACTTAATTAGAGATATTCGGAGTTCCATATATTCCACTAATTTATACTGCTTCTTCCTATTAAGCGCTTCCAAGATATTGATTATGTTATCAAGAGCGTACGCAGGAATGGTGCAGACTTCATAGTATGATTTGTAAATTGCTTATGAAACAAAAGTTGTGTCAAATATTCTGAACAATAACACAGGCCAACAACGACAACGTCAAGTCGACGAGCAAACAACAAAAATACAAAAAATAAAATTTCTCAAAAACATAAAATCGCGTGGTTTTGGACACGACATTCTGTGTATCGGTATCATCTGGGATGCGGTTAAGTAGAAGGGGGGCCTTTTCGCCGGAGTGTTAAACTATTACTGTTATGCAATATGGATGGATCTATGAAGACATTGTTGATAGTCACTGGAAAAACGGATATGAGCTCATTTTGAAAACATAGGGATAGGATTGCCAGACAACTTATGTGTGGGGTGTAGTACCACGTACTATCATCAAAAAATTTACATGCTGGGGCTAAAATACGTATGGGCAGTTAAATGTGTCAATAAATTATGGGAATCGAAAGCGTGCGGGGCGACTAGAGAAATCGCGCCAAAATTGTTTTTTTTTTAGATATTGAAGAAAGCTTAAATGCAACTTGAAGATGATTAAATTTTGCGTAATAATCAAAAGAAATAGTCTAGGATATTTGGTCTCCCACAACACGCATTTAAAGTTCACCTTTCGAACTCGTTTCAAGGAATTCATAAAATAGGGCATTTATTGTTGTCGAATCGTTTTTCATGATATGAAACTTTTTGCGGATATGTGGCGATTGGAAGTATTACTTTTGACTATTCTTGTCTTAGTAAAAAATTTCAAAAAAAATTTTTTTTTTAATTTTGGAAAAAGGTCCAAAAATACATTTTTTTGCTTATTGGGACATAAAGTAAGCGGCGTGTCGAAATAAATTTAAAAAAGTAATTACCGAAGTTAGCGTGCCTTTGCCTTTTCGAGAAAATTGAATTTTAGTAAGTGAGTCATTCACAAAATTCAAATATTGCCAGCCGGAACATTGCGCGTTGAATGTCATAATCTGTTTAACTTTGTTTTGTGTTATTTGTATTTAGGTAGATTAAATAAATTTTTGTAGATGGAGAACGGAGTGTATAGTAGTGTGAAAGCATAAGGAGAGCGGGGAAAGAGGGAGAAAAATGTGATAAATAGATAGATTTAGTAAACACGTAAAGAGCAAGAAGAAAGCTAACCGAAGACTCAAGAAGAGGGAGAACAAGATAAAGGACGAAAGAGTGAAAGTGCAGGGGTCAAGAATGAAAAAAAAAGAAAGTAGGAGTAGAAGCGAGGAAATGTATGTTTTTATAACAAAATAAAAAAAAGAACAAGGCGACGGAAAAATAAGAGAAAGACACAAGCAGAAACTGAAACAATAAAAATTATTAATAAAAAAAAAAAAGACTCAACAACGTCAGGGCGGAAAGTACTGGAAAGTCCCAGTATAACGGTAAGCAAATAAAGTAGTGGAGAAAAACGGAGTAAGATAAGATGAAGGGCCAAGAAAAGTAAAAGAAAAGGGGGAATTAAAAAAATGACCTGGTTACTAAAAAAGGAATTAAAAAGTGTAAAAGTAGAAAGAGTAACTAACGGTTAAGAAGAAAAAAAAAGGAATTATAGAAGAAGTAGAACGAAAACGAAGGGAAAAGGGGACCAAGAAGGTGAAGTGTAAAAGAAAAGTTAAAGACAAAGAAAAGTGAGAAAGAAGAAAAATAACTTAAAAGTAAAAAAATAAAAAAAAGAAAAAGAATGACAAAACACAACGAAAAAAGTCATAAAAAAAAGAAAAGGAAAACGGAAAGGGAATACGAAAAAGGGCAAGACGCAAACACAGAGAAAAGAGAGAGGGTAATGGTACGGGAGTAGGAAAGTGAGAAGAGGGCAGAGACGGCGGACAGGGGTGGGAAACAGTGAGAAAACCAAAAAAACCGGAAAAAGAGGAAATAAAGCTGAAGGCACCAAAAGTCGAGATAAAAATGAGGGCGAAAATATACGTGCCAAAAACGAGCCTCGAAACAATTTGCGTGAGCCTGTACAACACGCGTGTACCCAATTCAGCCTGGACAATCTGTTGAAGGCGTTCGGTTGTCTAAAGTTAAACAAAATGGACGTGTCGACGTGACTTTGTTGATGTAGTGGTGGAACCAAAGCCCAAAAGGTATGGGTGCCTAAGTACGTCGGCCATACGTGTTTCGTGAAACGTGCGAAAGACGATTTATTGGGTAATTCACAAACAGGTAAATAGTGACCGCGCTAGATGGTGTAGGAGCAAAAAACGGGGGATGGCCGTCAATTGCCAAGCATCAGCCAACAACGGGAGAACCATCTGGGTACTGGAAAGCATTCAACCGGTATGTCGGACTTAGGACAGAGCTAAACAGGAGGCTAATCTCTGAGCAAGCTGCCATAAAAACAGGACTATTACTTCGCCCATTTGGCGTCGCTCTCCCGGTTGGGGCTCCCACGTGCAATCCCAATTTGTCGCCAGACGACAAAACAGATACCAGAACTATCGGGCTCGGACGGGAACAACTCCGCGGCAAGGCCGCGAAATGGCGTGATAGAGCTAGAATTGCGACCCCCAGTCAACCGAGGGGCATGTAACGAATAGAGACACAAGAGGAAGAGTACAAATAAGTAAACACACAGAAGGATACCAGCGTAATGTTGAAGAGAATGAACAAAAAAAAAAAAAAAAAAAAAAAGAATATTCAAAACAATGGGTTAAAAGAGTGTGTGTGTTTTTTGTTTGATTATGTACAAATGAACAAAACAACAATCCATGGACTCAGAAACACAAACATTTTGCCTGGACTTATAGCTAAAGCAAGCCACGAAACAGTCGTTAAACTCAATGGCACATCACGGAATGGCGCGGTATGGAACATCTTCCCTTTATACTTTCCTTGGTATGTTGTCATCTTGTTAGTAATTTTTTATCGCTAACCGTGTACCGTTGCAAAGACGCGGTTGGTTGTATTTCGCAACATACCACCGTCCAACCTTTAATTGAGATTGTGAGGTGGCAATCCTGCAAATCCAGCGGTTTAAAATCCGGTGGTAGTTGACTATCTCTTGTGTGCCGAATCAACTGTTTATATTCCTCAATTCGCCTGTAATTTGTTCTTGAATTTTGAAATTTATTCTTTACATCTATGTTTTTTGCAGCCAGTATAGCTCGTTCGCTCACCAATCTGGTTCTGTAATTTTGAGAAACATCTGGAAACACCTTCTGAATAAGTTCATCTTTTGATCGAGTTAACTGACAAAAACTTTGAGGAAAGTTATGCGCCAGTCAACATGTCTATGGAAATTTGCCATTACCAATGTCAATGGTTGTTTAGAGAATATGTTTCCAGATTGGTTATTTTGACTCGACACGCATATTCTTGTTAATGAGTACTTTGACTGTTCCACAAATTGGAGGACTTTAGACATGCTTGGCATCATGCGTGACGGGAATTACTGGCATGTTTGACGAAAATCTCCGAAAAACGCCAAAGGATTTGCGTGGTCTGAAAGCCTCAAAGATTTTTAGTGCCACGGCACCCAAACACAATTTACTTCTCAAAACCTTGCCTTCAGGTTCTGAAACGTTCGTTGGGTTCAATGCTTTGCATATTTATGGCAATTTTAGTGCTGATGGGCTGTTCGACCACCTTAAGCAAAGTTGCTGCGATTCCCGACAGCGAGTCAAGTGCAATTTTATTTTGTGAGCGAATTGTTGCTAATATTAATGAAATCAAAAAGTTTTTCCTGTACCACCAGGTGCATCTAAGAGTAAATCCCTAGTTTCATCATTTGTTACTTTCATAAGAGTTTCAAATACATACTTCTGTTGTTCATTTAACAGTGGAAGATTTGTTTGAATTAATTCTTTCAAGCGTTGAGATCATACAGTCTTTCTCGATGCAACTCTTGGTTAAAAGCGTCTGCATTGGACGATTGGGCGCGGTCAGGCCTAATTGATTAATAGTTTGTTTGACATTACAGCCTGTCCTCAATTGAAATCAATGCTTCTTGTAAATTTCTTACTGTTTGTATATTTGGTTCCCATTCTTCCGTATTTGAAAAAACAACGTTGATCCACAAAATTGGGTTGATGGAAAGCAGTAGATATGTTATGAAAACAGTCGTATTTGGAGCGGTGATACATGTTATCCCAGCGTCATTTTCAAGCAATTGCAAACGTTGACAGGCTTCTTGTAGGATCCACACATCACCATCAACAGTTCGTAACTGTTGGAATGATGTTGGGCCACGTACATTGACTAATAGCAGTCGTAAATAAAAACATTCATCATTGCTTGGATGTACTGAATAAATCCGGCCAATCGCATCGGTGGAATATACATCTGATATCCTGGAACTGGCTTTCCTTGTTTCCGTCGTATAAATCCCTTGATGGTAATGCGTGGACGTGCTTTCTCGGTGGAAACAATACAAAAGGAACACACTACATGCTTAGACAACGTGGCTTGTATTATGAACTTAACCATAGCAATAAAGCTCAAATTGTACGTTTTGTTACAAATCATTTGTATGGGAAAAGAAAGGGTATTTAGGGTTTTTCCAGCAATATTCTTTTTCGCGTAAAAACCATCCTTGAACTAACGAACATTTTAAAAAGTTGGCCAAATTGGTAGGCGTGTTGGTTATCGCTACCTTTTGCGATTCTTTTTATATTATGAGTTTTTAAAAAACAACTTAGTAGGCCAACCACATTCAATGTAAATACAACATATAATTTGAATAAAAGTCAATTCCTTGCTGATACCATAGCAAGGGGGTGTCTCAACTAGTTCTTCAAGCGCACAAACAAAAAAAAAAAAAACAAATGACCATCTTTGTGAGGTGCAGCCCTGTTTAAAAATATGATAAGTTTATGTTTACTGATTCCAAAACTGGTTTCGGTTTCGTTCCATCAGCTCTTGTTTCCAAGATATAGCGGAAAAACGAAAATCTTGCATTTTTGGCACTCTAGGATTTATGGATGGTCATGGTCATAAGTAGTACCAGATTTGAACACCTCGACATCCATAAGGCGACCTGGAAGTCCCCTGGTCAACGAACACGAAATCAGATTGATCACGTTGTGATCGACGGAAGGCATTCATCGAGTGTACTAGACGTGCGTGCGATTCGAGGAGCCAACATAGACTCGGATCATTACCTGGTTGCAGCCAAGGTACGCACGCGGCTCAGTGTGGCACGCGGCTCAGTGTGGCACATGCCTCACGCTCTGGCACACGTCGAAAGCTAAACGTCGAGAAATTGCAATCACAAGGGACCTCTGAAGCCTACACAGCTAAACTCGCCCAACTGCTCAGGGAAACCTCCCTATTCCCTTCCGATATATGCGAGCAGTGGCAGCGTATATCGCACTCTATGAGTACGGCTGCCAAGGAGGTACTCGGCTATTCCGAGCCCCCTCGAAAGCGGCCTTGGTACGACGAGGAGTGCCGACGTGCTACTGCAGAGAAAAACGCTGCCCACAGGACAGCTCTGCAGCCGAGAGCAACGCGGGCTGTTACGGAGCGATACCTGGAGAAAAAGAAAGAGGAGAAACGTCTTTTTAGAAGAAAAAAGTTTAAGCAGGAAAGGCGCATGCGCGAGGAAGTCGAGAGTTTATTCGGCATGTGTGAGACTCGAAAATTTTACCAAAAAATTAAGCAATTAACGGAAGGTTTTAAGCCCAGAGTCGCACAATGCAAAACGAACACGGGAATCTGGTCACAGATCCGCAAGTGGCGCTTAACAAATGGAGAAGTTACTTCTCCAACCTACTGGGAGGCGATGACGAACATGATGCCGCTCCTAGAGAAGTAACGATGCCACCAATCGACAACACAGAGATAGACCCGCCGACCCAACAGGAAGTCTGTTTAGCCATACGAAGGCTAAACAACAACAAATCGCCAGGCGCTGATTGGTAAAGTGCATGCACCAACTTCTGTGCCGTATATGGGATGACGAAAGCATGCCCGACGATTGGAATCTAAGTGTTCTATGCCCGATCTTTAAAAAAGGGGACACTGCAGTTTGCGCCAACTACCGCGGGATCAGTCTCCTCCCCATCGCATATAAGGTTCTGTCCCGCATTATTTGTGAACGTCTAAAGCCGCTTGTTGATACACTGATTGGACCTTATCAGTGTGGCTTTAGACCTGGTAAATCCACCACAGACCAGATATTCACATTGCGCCAAATTCTGGAGATGACCTATGAGAGAAACATCGAAAATCACCATCTTTTTATCGATTGCAAAGCCGCTTTCTACACGCCGATAAGGTCAAGGTTTTTCGAAGCCCTGTCTACTTTAGGTATTCCAGCAAAGTACGTTCGACTTGCATGATGACGTCGAGAAGCACTCAAGGCTCCGTCAAAATAGGAACGAACCTCGCTGAGCCTTTTGATACCAAAAGAGGTTTTAGGCAGGGTGACACCTTATCGTGTGACTTCTTTAATCTGCTGATGGAGTATATACTGCGCCAGTGCCCAAATGCCAACAGATCGGGCACCATCTTTAATAAAGATGTAATGCTACTCGCATACGCCGATGATATTGATATTATCGGCAAAACCGAACGGGCAGTACGCAAGGCGTTTTCAGAGATTGAGAAGCAGTCTGAACTAATGGGTTTAGCAGTAAACGAGGACAAGACAAAGTACCTAGTGTCCTCGCAACAGAAGTCTACGCGCCTAGGGCAATCTGTTGCAATGGGAGAGTACAACTTTGAAGTTGTGGAGGACTTTGTCTACCTAGGAACGATGATAACGCTCGCAAACCGATGCTATTACGGGCTAAGTAGGGAGCTCAAGAGCAGAAACCTCAAGAGAAGAACAAAAATAGCGCTATATAAGTCGCTTATCATCCCAGTCCTGCAATACGGCGCAGAAGCATGGGCAATATCATCAGCGGATGACGCGGCGATTGGCGTTTTCGAGCGAAAGATCCTTCGCAGGATTTATGGCCCTTTGAAAGTTGGCGAGGATTTTTGCATCCGAAGGAATGACGAACTATATGAGCTCTATGGGGATACTAGTCTGGTCAAGCGCATAAAGCAACAGCGGCTGCGCTGGCTGGGACATGTTACACGTATGGATGAACAAGCTCCAGCAAAAATGGTCTACAAGAGGAATGCGAAAGAACTGGGACAAGGCAAGGTGGGACGACCACCTCTAAGGTGGGACGACCAGGTGCGGAAAGACATTATTATTTAAGTTACATCATCCAAAAGAGAAAGAAATTTAAACAAATTTTTTTCTTGGTGAAAATAACGATGTAATTTACAGTTTTTTTCAAATTTTCGAAAAAAAATTAAACGAAAGTCTCGATATCGTTGTAATTAGCAGCTACACCACAAATTTGACAATAAAATTATGTACAAACGATTGAAAGTTAATTTTATTAGCTTTAATTTGGTGCACAGAACTTGTTTATAGGTTATTTCATTGTTGAGATATTTAAAATTAAGTGAGAGGTCCTTTTTCAAAAATCCGAAAAACGGTAACTTGGGATTATCTCGGAATCTGTTCTACTAAGAAATTTTTAAGCTCCATATTCGGATTCAGCGCGTGATTTTACATAAGGAGTGACATCAAATTGTAGAGGATGAAAAATCGTGTTAACTTGTGTTATTTCTCACAGTAAAGGAATTTTTTTTTGAAATTCAATTTTTCAAGTTTCGCAAAGAAATCCGATATATAGCTGAACAGCTGTGAGCTATCAAACACAACATATGTTTTGGAAAGTGCTTCTAAATTAATTGCCGCATTTTTGCAGTTTTTGATTTTTTAGCGGTGAAATATAAAGTTCTCGTTTTTTTAACATAAAAGCTTGGTTATATATTCATATAATGGTATGTATTAAACAAAAAATCAATGTAAGTGACCTGTATGTATTACTTAAAAGACATAGTGAAAGAACTTGTATTAACAACCTGCCCTTAGTAGCCAACACCTGTCTTCCTGGAGCAAAACTAAAAATGATTGATGTTTAAAATTGTTAAAGATCCCCTGCTCATATCTACTACCTTTGCATCTGTTGGAGTTTTTAGGCGCAATGTCTATTCAAAACGGACGCTGCTTCAGTATGCCACAACGAGGACACCCTAACAAAAAGTTTTTTGGTTTTAAAAAACTATGTTTTCGATGCAGTATTAGAGAAAAAACCTGTAGTGAGGAAGAACGTATCGCAATTGGTAAAAAATTGGAAACTTTTACTCTTTTAAAATTTAAAAAAAAAATTATTTTTAATTCTGCAAATAAAACGAGAGCGCAAGTTAAAGTCGGCTCTAACCGACTTCGATATACCCGGCACTCATGAAAAAACATGTTTAACAGTGTTCCTGCGTTCCTGAGGGGTGAACATCTGAAAAGTATGCATCACTTTCTCAACTTGGCTATTTTTAAAATTTATGCTCATAACTTGAGAACCGCTCATCTGATCTCTATCATTTCTTCGGCAAACTTATTCGTTTTGCTAATTACTAACTATCTCTAGAAGAAGAAGGAGATATAACGTCCGAATTGCGGGGGCGGGAGGGGGCGTGGCCAAAATTTGAAATAAACTTGATCTGCCTGCAAGTATAAGAAGCATTTGTCCCATACATGTCAAACCTCTATCTCTAACCATCTCTAAGATCTAGGTGTTCATACAGACGGACGGACGGACGTACAGACGGACAAGTCTATATCGACTCGGCTGTTGATGCTGATCAAGAATATATATACTTTATATGGTCGGAAATTATTCCTTCTGCCTGTTACATACATTTGCACGACTTTAGTATACCCTTTTTACTCTACGAGTAACGGGTATAAATATTCTTAAAAACTTTTTTTTATTATTTTTTATTATTTTAACTCTAACCTTAAAAAATAGGTTTTTGTTTTTTTAATATAAAAAAAAAATTAAAAATTTAACAAAAATACAAATTTATTTTCTTATTTTCCTACCTTTAGGAGAAAAAACAGATTGCGATTATCTCATTTACTTTGGAAGATATTCATTTCGACGCTCTAGAATGGCTGTGTGACGGCCTGAAATCGCCCCCTACCTTTCAAAAACGTAGTTTACTCATAACCTACGTAATTGAACTCGCAAAAACGTAGTTTTCTCATAACCTACGTAATTGAACTCGCAAAAACGTAGTTTACTCAAAACCTACGTAATTGAACTCGCAAAAACGTAGTTTACTCATAACTCGCTAAAAGCTTGTCATCGGAATTAGTTCACTCACCACTAGGCCGAATAAGCTCTTCACTTGCCTGCGAGAAGTTGGCAGCCCTTTATGAAATCCAGTGTTGGTAAGCGGCTGGCTTAGCGCGCATTGTTTGAATTTGAATTAAAAATTATTTATTTTACTTTCTCTCGTATTTTATTTTATTGATAATACTTGGCACCATTTAATTGTCCATGTTCATTACAAAATACATACAAAACTTGGCTCTACGCATATAAAAAAGGAATCTCTAGAGCAATATCACAGAAACTTACAAACTAAATTGGCTTTGTCAACTAAGCGCTAGTTTAACCTACTAATAATGACCTTTAGTGTGGTGGTTAGAGTGTGTGTGCCATGTAGTTAGTTGGAAAATGCACTTGGGTGTGTAACTGTATTATGGCATTCATTAAAAGTGAGCGCTCAATCACGGCTTCTTGTCAAGTGCCATTTAAGATGATGTAGTTGAATTCCATGTGCCTCCGCCCGCACAACCGCAGGACTACGCACGTGGCATAGCAGGCGTTGTGGTTGGGGCATATACGCTATAATCAGCATCGTCCTCATCCACATCTCGGTTGACCAGTCTCTCGCGCATGCCATAACGTTGCCTGGGGGAAACAAAACGATTAGCCATTGCCAATTAAATGCAATTAAGTGTTCAACTTACTCCAAATGCGAACGCCAAATGACCAGACCCGCGTACAGACCCACAGAGGCCAAGGCCAAGACGACCAGAATTATGCTGAGCAGCATGTGGCTTTCACTGATTGCACTGGACTCCACATCGACAGGTGTCATTTCAATATTCTCTGCCACAAAGGTGTCGGAGTTCGTATTAAATATGCCATGGCCCTTAAACTGCTCCTCCAGCTCCTCGCTGTCCCTGCTGGTGTCGCTGTCATCATCGCTTGATTCCAGAATTTCCACATCGTACTTGTAGTTTTTGGCCAGAACCAGATTTGTGGCAGTATTCAGTTGATCCTCATCGCGATGTGGAAAGGCATGCGGTGTGAGCTCTGCTGAATCCGAGTCAACATCCTGTAATGGAAATGGTAAGGGGAATACAGGTTTAAAAAAAACGTCAGAGAATTAGTCACGTAATTGGGAAATATATGACAACCGTTAGTTCCCCCCAGCCGGCATTAATCATCGCCTTTTGTTGTCACTTTTCGAAATTGATTTCGTTTGGCACGTGATTAAATGCGAATTTCAGGGCCAAGTAACCATTTCACACACGCGAGCTCAAAGTGTGGGCAACTAAATGTAGTGTGTGGGTGGGGGCATTAGGAATTTTCCGCCTCTTTGCACAAATAAGTGAAATTTTAATTGAGACTGTAAGTTGACTCAGAATTTATTTCAAAATACATTTAGGGTGTGAAAGTCAAAATTTGAATGATTATGATGGAATATGATATTCCGGATTGGGTTTCTAACCAAATATATTAACTATTCCATTAAGTGGCGTTATACCAAGGAAAAAGTTAAAATAATATTAAAATTAAGCTAAGGTTTATAATAATAGAAACTCCTTTATTAATGTCTAATAGCGTTCTCAGGTATTTTAGCACCTTTTAAGAACCTATGAAAATCAGGAGGAATATTCGGAAGGGTTCACTTCGGGGCTTGACTAAAACGCATATATGGTGCGAGTGAGAAGATCCTCTTTCAGAAGCTAAATGATTCTTCTTTTTATACATTTTATGGTGTAATCCCAAGAAACGTACGAACGTTCTTTAACAAAATCTATTCGTCCTAGAATTTTTATGAATTTCACTCTTGCAATCGAGCTAAATTCGTTCTTCATTAGGTTCATAAAGGCAAGAGAAGTGAGGCAAGCTAACTTTGAGAATAGCTTTGGACACGCTCTCACAGAGAGAAAGAGAAAGAACACATGCGCAGTCTGTCGTTGCCTATCTTTTTAAGTACGATTTTGACGTGAGGTTTTGCTGCTGGCTGATAGTCGAGTTGGTTAAGGTCCCGAGTTCAAGTCCCAGTAAAACAAGTGAGAAAGTCGGTCGAGCCCGACTATAACATACTCTGTACTAGAGTTGGGTAACGGTTGTTCTTTTCGCTGATCATGTGAGTCAACTCACTCAAATCGCTCACTTGTTGTCTTCTTCAATTGTTCTTGTTCCCTTGTTCTTGTTTTGTTGTTCGTGTGTTCTCAGCAAGAGAAAGAAAACAGATGATTACAAGTGTATGTGTGTGTATTGCTGTTTGGCCCCCGATGCCAAGCTCAGTTTTATCGTCATATTAGCCATTTGCTCGTCGCGTATTTTTGGCAACATGTAGGGCTGGCTTATACACAAAGCTTGCAATCCTTTGTTGGCTTATAAGACCGAATTGCTCGACATTTTCCACCAGGGCAGAATGGTCGTTGTTGTTGCTCTGCCCGACAACTGGTTTCACTGTCGCGGGGTGTTTGCATTTAAGATGCCGAACTAGATTGCTTTGTGATTTGTAACTTAAGGCAACTCCGTAATATTTACATTTCGCCGATTTATTTCTGATTAAAGACATTCTGACTAGAAAAAGCGGACGTGATTACCACTTAAAGGTTGCTTAATACAGAGTTGCCATAAATTGACAACAAACAGTGAACTAATTCAACAGTCAGGTCAAACTGAACAGTTCGCTGAACTAGATACTGAACAGATATTAGGGTACAGCACACAGAGCAAGACAAAATTGAACAGCTCACAGAGCGAGACAGACTGAACAGCTCACAAAGCAAGGAGAGACTGAACAGTTAAGAGATAAGACAGAACAACCGTCTGAGCAAAAGAACAACAGAGCAAGAACAGAACAAGAGAACAACTCAGAGCAAGACAGAGTGAACAAGATAGACTGAAAAAGACTCGCTGAACAAAAATTAACAATTGAAGAAGAACATGTTCGCTTGCTTAGTTTAAAGAACAACTAAATTTTGTTCACTCACTCATGAGCAAACCAACAATACTCTGTACCCGGAATAGGAGCTGAATGCAGCGCTGCCGCTGTGCTCATCTCTAAGTTTCTCTCTCTCTCTCTCTTTGTCAAGTAAAATGCAATGTTGGCTGTGGGTGCGCGGGAGCTCATAACTTAAGAACCGCTCATCCGATATCAATTTTTTCGGCAAATCGATACATATTGCTGATGACTAACTATATCTAGGGGGTACGACTCATCTATCTACAAAACTGTGGGAGATATAACGTTTTTTCCAAATTGCGGGGGCGGGAGGGTGCGTGGCAAAAATTGAAAATAAACTTGATCTGCCTCCAAGTATAAGAAGCATTTGTCCCATACCTGTCAATCCTCTATCTCTTACCATCTCTGAGATCCGTTTGTTCATACGGACGGACAGACGGACATGGTTATACCGACTCGGAGATATATACTTTATAGGGTCGGAAATGATTCATTCTCCCTGTGACAAAGTTTTGCACAAACTTAATATATTCTGTGTACCTTTGGTACAGAGTATACAAATTTAACGGCTCCTTTCCAGAACTTGCAGTTTTGTTGATAAGAGAGTTATTTGGTTGCACAAAGACAACGTGAATCTTAAAATCCAGGAAACCAAATATTTTTGGCTTAGAACAAAAACAGTTGGCAAATAAACGTATTGCTGAATTTTATCATCGTCCAACGGAACTAATAATTAAAAGCATCAATGATTACCATGTTCATCTTCTGATGAAACTAATCTTTCGCTAAGTGGCAAGATGATAATTAAAATGTGACAAATATCAAACCGGTGAACGACTTTATTGATTCTTTTCTTGGAACTTAAAGTTTGTTTCAAAATTATAATTGATTAAAGCATTGGAAAAATTAGCATTGTAAAGAAATGAATATCTAACATTTCCTGTCACAAATATATAGCCAAAGAGCCAGTATTAATAAAAGTTTACTGAAAAACTCGAATATGATATAGAAAATATCAACACTCTAATCTTCCACTAGAGCGCGCGCACACTTGCCACCGAAAGTGAACTCCGGTTTAAACTAAAACCTTGGTTTAGCGACCTTCCGAACCCGAACCCAAAAATTTTAAGCCGGTTCGAACCCTGGAGTGAACCCCTTTGAAATGTATGGGAAATATACTTGCAAACATGATTAAGAATTTTTACGTTTAAAAAAACGTTATATTTCCCACAGTTTTGTAGATGAAAGTTTTGTATCTTATAGAGATATTTAGTAATCAAGACTATTTATCAGGGAATCAATCCAAATCGAATTTCAGTTCCGGTTCCGGTTCCGGTTCTGGTACGTACCGAAACTGCTCTTTCGGTAAAAGGTTCTGGTTTGGTTATATTTTATTTCGGTATTCCGTTCCGGTACCTAGATATTATATTTCATAAAATGAACAGCACATTTTAAACGATAGCCCAAACAAAGTGCGTAAGCAAGCTATACACATGTATGTATACATAAATGATCAAGGTTATTTGCGTGTGTTTGCCTTAAGAGGAAAATAAATAAAACCTTAGTTACAAGGAAAATATATTAATGATTACTTCTTAGAAGCATAATATCGGTCAATGTATTTTCGTCCATCTGTTTTCTTAGCGGAGATATGATCAACTTCACACCGGAAAATAAGTATTATACGGAACAGCAAGAATAACTTCTGTTCATGCAATTCTAGAAAATTTGTCGAATTTTCTGACTACCATGATATACTTATCATTTCTGTTTTGAAAACGTTCAATGCTCAGGAAAACCTTGATTAATGCAATTAAACTGCTTTGTGAAAATACTAAGCTAATCGATTTATTCCCGGTGAAGAATTGCTTTCCTCATTTAGTTTAACAGAAGTGATTAAAATTCTTGAAAATATATCTGTGTAGGAAAATGCTACATAGGAATGCGGTATTTCAAAGACACTGGTCCCGCGTGTTTCTATTTCACTGAACAAATCTTCTTCTAAGCCAGAATTTTTTTTTTATTTAAAGCTTACAATTGAAACCGAAACTGTACCGGTACAACGTTTAGGTTCTTATCGGATACAAAAAAATTTAAATTTTCTGTTCCGGTTCTGAGTTTCAATCGGATCTTTTCGGTACACGGTTCCAGTTCCGGTTTGATTCCCTGCTGTTTATCGATTTGTTGAAGGAATGATGTAGATTGGATAAACTTTACTCCCCAAAGTTATGACAAATACTCCTTTGCTCTATTTAAGCCGCGTTAAACATTTAGTTTAATACACAGCTAAGGATTTAGTTCGGTTTGCTGCCGGTAAGAATGCCTGTAACACATTGGCAGAGAGTTATGTATGTGTGTTTGTCAGTTAGAGATGTACATAAAAAGGGAGCGAGTATCGAGCATCGATAGTTGATAGTGATGTGTGAACTAGATAGAGAAACTAAATCTCTGATTGGAGCTGGATGAACTGGAACTGCCACAGTGGTTACAGTAGTGGCGCCATCTACTTGTTTTTTGTGACAATTTTCTGTTAGTTTTCTAAAAAAAAATTCAAATCACGGTAATGTTTTGTAGTGTAATAATAGTTCTACGAGCGGCTATAATTATTTTTCTCAGTTTAGTGTAAGACAACTCCAAAGTCCAAAGAACTTATATAATATTTGGTAGAAAGACTGCGGTATCGATCTTATTTTTTTCAGAAGCTAGATTTAACTTTTTAGGTAACTGCAGACTTTTCAATGTTTATATATCGAATCATTATTAATTAATAATCGACAGTATTCAATTAATAAGCAACTGTAAATTTGCACTAATCTGCATTTATTTAACAAACAACTGTTTAAATAACGTTCTTAAAATGTTAACAAAACAATGTTTTGTTTTGTTTTTCTCTTATCGAAACTCATTAACGAGGAGAGCAAGGTCATAAAGAACTTGCATAATAACACAAGTGTCTATCTTTCTGTTTAAATGCATATATTTTGAGTACATACTGTTTACATAGTCGTAACCTGATTTTTATAAGAAGCTGATCTCGATCTGAAGTCTAGGTCCAAGTGCAGATTCATGATATGTAATTAGAATATCATTTGCCGGCCCCTTCACCCTTCAAGTAAGTAGAAAGTAATGCTTATTTGTTTACACTAAGGTGACCCCAGTGAAACGATTGGCATTGGCAGCGAATTTACGTAGAACTTTAGTTGATTCGGTGAAGCTTGCGTTGACTCATCACCCCTTACCCCCAGCACCTTCCGTCGTACCCAAACACGTTTGTTGTCTGGTTTTGATGGAATTTCGTGACTAATCCATCCATTGAGCCTCTGAAAAACCTCGCTGGGGTTTCTTTAATTTTATGCAAATGTTGGCCACTGGAAACTTCATTGCGTGCCTTTAAAGGCAAACGCCGCGCGTGTCTTTCTTGCGGTTTTGCATTTAATCAAAGTGAAAATAAATAAGCGTAAATTTCCGGTTCTGTTTAAAAATAAACCCAAAAAGTGCATACAGGTATTGACCAGGCGTCTCAGGTTTCATGCGTCAGAGCCGGAGCTTTGTCCCAGTTTACTTTACGTACCTTCTCCTCCTCCTCCTCCTCCTTCTCAGCGGCACTGACAGCTGTTGTCTTATTTCGGTCTGCAAGCAAATCACTTAACTCGGTGTCAATTTTACTTAAGTCCTCCAAGGGCTTGGCATGGGCTATAAGAGAACAACAAGAGGCAATTAAGCAGAAATGATTAAAATATTTAAATAACAAAACCAGATCTTTCGTTTTCAGAGAAACTTAAATATTTGCTTTCGTTTTTTCCCCACTAGCACCTTACTCAATTATTTACTTATCTTTCAGCGATAAGTTTCAACAGAATCTTGCGAAACTCAGACAATACACAACGGATTGGCATAAATTTGGCACAAACCAGTTTCTAGAAACTTACAAAAAAACAACAACAAACACATTTCTAATGCCAAACTGTTTGGCCATGCAACGCACATTCAAGTGCAAAAAAAACATAAAGGTTGCCCCACTCGATATGCCGACTTACATTTCATCGCATTTGACATTCATAAGCCACCCAGATTTCATTTTTGGGCTACGTGAGGGATGGGGCCCCACAAGGGTATTAGCCATCTATATTGTATTCGCATGACATGTGCCAAAATATTCCACAAGTTTTCCTTATCAGTGACTGCATGACATTATCAACTGATATCAATCGTAATTAGAGTTGTGTCGTTCAGTTATAATCTTCTACTGTTGAGTAATGAACATCGAAGAAACGTAGAAACCATTGTTTACTTGGGCAAGTTTCGAGCAAAGTTTTAATACGCTTAGAGTTTGTATAATTTTCATAAGAAAGGTTTCAAATAATTTTCTTTCAGAATATTAGGTTTAGCGATGTTATTTTGTAAACTCAGCAATAGATAGAGCTACTGTTTTAAGTATTGTGGAGGTCCCAGTTCATCCAATTCCTCACACATCACTAACAACTATCGATGCTCGATACTCCCGCCTTTTATTTATGTTTATGTTTGTTTATGTTTGTGTTACAGTCATTCCTACCGGCAGCACACCGTGTTCAACAAACCAATAAAGCCCAATCCGTGTAAACTAAATAGTAAATGTAAATGTAAAATTGGCTATACAGCTCCTCCAACAAGGCCAAGCCAAGGTTTTCTCAATCTCTTGGTGTGTGTGCTTTAAATTTTTTGCGCACGGCAAACTTTGAGAATTGGCTTTTTCATGGCTAGTTACTTCACAGCTGGCGCTAATAGCTGGTGAAGGTGGCCGTATGTGTAAAATCTAATTTTTTAAAGAAAGAAAAAAATTTATTAGAGTTAATCGAAACCACGACCTCGAGCTCAGCAGTCCAGCACACTAACCGCTGGGCCACTATATAGTAAACGTGACCCACACAATTTGCCATGCGATATATTCCTTCGATTTAGATCAAACTCCACGAAAAATAGCTTTAGATTTTGATTTACTAATTTTATATCCCAGCGCAAGAAAAAAGACATATAAGTTTGTATTGACACAAAATGAGAGTCCATTTTACCCCATTGGACCAAACCAACCAAAATAAATCTATCGACGCGTTATCAAAATATTATCGATTATCATTTTTTTCCATTTTTCCAAAAGTTGCCTCCACTTAAACACCCCCGACTTTTCTGTTCTTCAACCGATTTTAAAGCTCTAATCAAACATAAAACGAGAAGGCCAAGCTAACTTCGTCTTTGCCGAAGTTTTTATACCGTTGCTAATGTTGTCTCTTGGTAACATAAAAACAAAACAAAAAAAAATAAAACAATAAATTTTTCAAACCATCAATATTATGCTGGCTCAAGGTCTCGATATGCTTGCGCATAACTCCAAAAAGGAGGAACACATCACACCACAAGTGAAGCTAAATTTTTATAAATAAAACCTACTTTTCGCAGCTATAAGATATAGTCATCCGATCCGGTCGGTTCCGACATATTAGCAGTGTGCAGTAAAAAGAAGACTCTGTGCAAAGTTTCAGCTCGATAGCTTAAAAATTGAGAGACTAGTTTGCGTAGAAACAGACAGACAGACGGACGGACAAAGCTCAATCGACTCAGCTCGTCGCCCTGATCAAGAATATATATAGTTTACTAGCAAATAGCCCGTCACGCTTCGCTGCGCCTTCAACAGTATATAACCAACGCACACCCACTTACCACCCACTTCAGGCCCACATCCCACCCACTTCGACCTACATCCCACCCACATTCCACCCACTTGCTACCAACATACCCCACACTTCCCGCCCTCTTCCCGCCCAAATCCCACCCACTTCCCATTAACATCCCACCCACATCCCTCCCACATCCCATCCACTTCCCATTTCCAACCCACCCACTACCCACCCACATCCCACCTACTTCCCGCCCACTACTCACCCTCATCCCACCCACATTCCACCCACTTGCTTCCAACATACCGCACACTTACCGCCCAAATCCCACCCGCATCCGTCCCACATCCCTCCCACTTACCGCAACATTCCACCCACATCTCATCCACTTCCCATTTCCATCCCACCCACTTTCCACCCACATTCCACCCACTTGCCACCAACATACCGCACACTTCCCGCCCTCTTCCCGCCCAAATCCCACCCACTTCCCATTTACATCCCACCCACATCCCTCCCACATCCCATCCACTTCCCATTTCCAACCCACCCACTACCCACCCACATCCCACCCACTTCCCGCCCACATTCCACCCACTTCCCGCCCACTTCCCACCTACATCCCACCCACATTCCACCCACTTGCCACCAACATACCGCACACTTCCCGCCCAAATTCCACCCACATCCCTCCCACTTACCGCAACATTCAACCCACATCTCATCCACTTCCCATTTCCATCCCACCCACTTCCCACCCACATTCCACCCACTTCCCGCCCTCTTACCGCCCAAATCCCACCCACTTCCCATTTACATCCTACCCACATCCCTCCCACTTACCGCCACATTCCACCCACATCTCATCCACTTCCCATTTCCATCCCACGCACTTCCCACCCACATTCCACCCACTTGCCAACAACATACCGCACACTTCCCGCCCTCTTACCGCCCAAATCCCCCCTACTTCCCATTTACATCCCACCCACATCCCTCCCACTTACCACCACATTCCACCCACATCCCATCCACTTCCCATTTCCATACCACCCACATTCCACCCACTTTCCACCCACATTCCACCCACTTGCCACCCACATCCCACCCACTTCCCACCCACTTCCCACCTACAAACATACCAACTTTCCACCCACATCCCACCCACATCCGTCCCACATCCCATTCACTTCACAGTGAGTATCCCGGCGATATTTCCAACATCGGAAAATTAAAAACAAAATAAATTCTCATTTTGAGACTTACAATCCGAGTTTCAAGCCAATCGGATGAAAAATAGTTTTTGCATGCAGAATTTTCCGGCTATTTTCCTCGTGGGCGGCTTTTCCGACATTGAAAAATCACATTTCAAATTATTTCGTATTTTGTCCTTACAAATCGAGTTTCAAGCCAATCGGATGAAAAATAGTTTTTTTCATGCAGAATTTTCCGGGAATTTTTCGACCGTCAGGTCAAATTTTCCAACTTCAGAATATAACATTTTAAACTATTTCGTATTCTATACTTACAAACCGAGTTTCAAGCCAATCGTATGATAAATACTTTTTTGGATTCGGAATTTTCCGGTCATTTTCCTCGTGTGCGGATTTTTTTTTCAAATTGTTTCGCGTACTATGCTTACAACTTATGTTTTTTTATGTGTAATTTTGAAAATGAGTTGGCGCTAATCGCTGGCAACCAAAGTTTCGCCCATACAACCTTGACCCCCCACTTTCCACGCAATGGGGGTGAATTTTCTGGAAGATTGGTATGCAGTTGTTGTCGAATTTTCATATAGATCTTTGAAAATGAGTTTGAACTTGATCGGATGAAAAACAAAAAGTTTCATACAAAAGTTTTCCGCGAATTGTCCACACTTCCCGGCAGAATTTTCCAAAATCCTTTCTTAGTACTCACTTTCAGCATAAGATAAAACTACTGTGAAAATCTCATTTTCCTATCTTTTATGGTTTAGGCTGTGCGACGGTCACCAGTCAGTCAGTCAGTCAGTCAGTCAATTAGTCAGGTTGAACTTTTTTATATATATAGATAGGGTCGGAAATGAATATTTCTGTTCGCTGCAAACTTCTGGGCAAAATTATAATACCCTTTGCAAGTGTATAAAAAGAGAACAAAAATGACAAAAATGAGCTATAGGCTCAAATGTAGAAAAAAAATTTTGTTTGCCAAATTTGAAAATTATCGAAATTAAAATGGCTTTAGATTCACAGTTAGAAACACCTTGGCTTTGCTTTGACGCTCATGTGCTGTTAGAAAAGGTTTCTATTTATGTGTAATGCTGTGACGAAAGGAATTTTATGTCGTTCTCCGTACTAGGCTTATACAAAAATTTTACTTTTTAATAAACCCTCAAACACAAAAATCGGACATGAAATGGCTATTTTATTAAAAAGGTGGTGAAAAAAGGAAGACTGGCAATTTTTAAACTTAGGCTGCCTTCACACTGTTCGACACATGACCCATGACATCTAGTAGGCCCACAATTCCCCATGAAATTCTATGAATTTGACAAGCTATTCAAATTTAGAACATAACAAAAAGCAGGACTACTAGACTATCATGTGTCGAACAGTGTGAAGGCAGCCTTACTTGAGCGTGTACAGAAACCAAGTGATACTTATGCTATCATTCTTTTGTTCATGACTTGAATAAGTTTTATCCGAATGCAGACGTTGTAAATATCGTAGAGTTTTTGCCTACCGCTTGTTTTACCCTTGTTTCTCTGGATGAATTTGTTTGTGTTTAATTTAAACTGTGTTGAAATGACGTGTTCAAATTGGGAACTTTTTTTCTTAATTTGTAAAGTGCTGAAATGACATATGTTTATTCGACCTTTTTTAAGTGTTTTGTGTTGATTATACTGGGAATTTGTTTTCCGAATCGGCGGCGGATGCGTTTTAAAAATGTTGAAAAAGAGCGCGATTTAAAAAAAAATTTGGCCTGCAAATAGTGTCAACCCTTTTAGCCCTGATCAGGTTGGTCTTTGTATAGTTTGTAAAGTGTTGAAATGACGTATGATTAATTGACTTGTTGAAATTGAGCGTGTTCAGCAGCATAAATCGATGACAAAAAATCGACTATTTTTGTTAGATTGTGCTGGTGAACGGGCATGATGCGCAATCATGTTTGTTATTTTTCGTGATTGTGTTAGATGTGAATCTAACAAGGAAATAGTTTATTAGAATTGCATGATTATGATTTGTTATCGATAGCACACGCTGTCAGAAGAAAACAAATGAGAAATGAATGTGGAAACCTCTTTGTTTTATATTAAATGAATTGGCAGAGGATGTGGTTTCACATGCAGCTGGTATGTACTGGTTGTGCGGAGGAGGAGGAAAGCTTGAAAAGCCGCCACTCCAAAAAGAAAAAGCCCTGCGTACGCGTAGTAACCACCTCATCTGGATACATATACACCTCAACACAGTTTGTCAAACCACTACCATTCAGCTCCTCCCAGATAAGAGCTTGATAGGGACGACCATATCCTTATACAAGATAATCACAAGGAATGAAACCCGGCGCCTGGTTACGGAACGATGGCTTGCGGCTTGCGCTGTAGCTAGGGTCACGTGGTCCTCGTTTAACCTGAAACGGAAAACATCTTACTTCTGGTCTGGGCCCTAACAGGTCACTGCCTTATTGGCAGGCATGCAGCATTGAATTACGATTTTTTGTTCGGGAACGGGACGGGACGGGAACGAATTTCCCTTATTCGCCCATCTCTACTCTTAACCCATTGCCACTTTGTTAAATTTAACATTTCCAGACCCTTCTTTGCGTGGCTAGAAGTCCTTTTTAATGGTAAATGTATGTTTCGACAAAGGAAAAAGATTTGGCCATCGGTTGTTCGAGTCATTCTCGCCGGGGCCGGGCTTACAACAAACATTAAATGGCTAACAAAGTCTTAAGGAAACTTCAAGGGGAATTCTAGGAGAAGTTGGTGCTATTGACGATGGTCGTAAATATTTGTTCAAAAATTCAAACCTTTCGCCAACAAAAATATATCGATAACATTGTTGCCAAAAAATTCTATCAAGCTCGTTCAGACTAAAGCTAAGTTCACACAGTCAAATTAATTTGTCAAATATGGCGAAAATTTGACAAAATAAGTTTGGATTGTGTGTGAACGCCATATTTATTTGCAGTCAAACTCATTTGACGACCGATTTGACGAGTTTGACCAAGCATGCTTTCGATAAGTTTGTGCGCTGTCTGAACGCAATGTGAACACTGTTTGTCAAACTGTTATCGCATTTGCCGAGTTTGATGTCAAATGTAAGAACAAACTTTGGCAAACATGTGATGTGAGCAATTTGGAATGCCTTTGTTTTTGAAAGCCGATAATTTGACTGCGGCTATGGACATTCCACAATAGTTTCTGTGAAACACAAATTTCCAAGTGTGAAAACTAAAGCGCCCCATACATCTCACAAATTTTTGGGCAAATCGCTTATGTGAGTTAGTGAAATTTGGGTGTATGCGTCTCACACACGCATTTGTGCAAATCGAGACAAAAATCATAAAGGCTTTGATTTTTTGTGTTATTTGCGCAAAAATTGTGTGGCTATTGGGCACATTGTGCAAAAACAGAAGCAAATGAGGCTTTAATTTTAAAAATCATAGACGTTTATCGTTTCTGAACTGCTCTGTGGATCATAAAACCAAAGGAGTATGCCCTCAATGGGCGTGTGTTGATTATATCGAAAGTTTTTGGTTGAAAACGGTGCTGGAGGCAACATTTTTATGTAAAAAGTCGCCTTTAAGGAAATTATGTCTTTGTTAGTGTGGTCGAATGAAACAACTTGTTCAGGCTCTATATTTCTTCCGCTTCTTTTGGTCAATATCTTGGTTTTGTGAAATGACTTTGTGATTTAGACGTACGTTGACATTGTATTGTGTGGAATTTATTTTGTGTTGTGTTTGGTAAAATGGCTCTGAGATATTTTGACATGTGTTGAATTGACGAATTGTTGAATTGCTGTGTTGGGTGAAATGACTGTGTGTTTTATAGACGTTTCACCGTTTCGCTTTGTATAGTTTCATTCCATAGTCGCATAGTAAGTATAAAGAAATCGAGGGTAATTCGAATATTTGTTCTCTTAGAGGCCGAGAAATTTTGCTTGAAGGAAAGATAGTTTGATTCGTTCTTTACTATAATCTTTGCTCTAAAGTCAAAAGAGACTCGACGATTAAAAAAATATCTAACAATTGAATTAAAAGCTAGCGTTAATTTTCTCAACTCATCTACATGGAAGTTTCCGATGGGTTTCTTTGCAATTAGTAGACAAAGTTCTTGGAAGATCATGAATATATATAGAAAACAACAGAGGTCCTAAAACCAAGCCTTAGGAACACCTCTCGTAAGATGTTTGAAATTAGACGTGGAGGATCCAGAGACCACTGCTTGTGATGAAAGTTTGGTTTCATTAATTGTGAATTAATAAATATCATTCAGTTTTGTACAAAGAATATCAACAATTTTTCCTTATTGCAAAGGGCGGTGAAATTTTTCAAAACCTCATTCTCATTTCCAACACAAATGAAATCTTCATGCCGGAGTTTGTATGATTTGTGTCCGAATTTGTTTAGATGTTCACAAAGAAGCCAAACTAATTTGTACAAAAATTTGTCACAACTTTGAAAGTTTGCATTGAATTTGGCTCAATGAATACATTCACAAAACTGGTTTGTGACATATTTGTGTTTCCCATGTGGTTCGTGGATAGCAAGTACCAAATTATCGACTTAACGCTAATTGACTAAAGAAAATTTGTAATTGATTAAAATTAATACAAAAGTTGGCATGAAACCATTGATGTTCAGTTTCAAAAAATTAATTTGCTTGTGTTATGTACATGGTACATATTAATGAAATAAAAAGAAAGAGATTTGTATAGTTTACCAGCTGACCCGGCAAATTGTTTCTAGTAAATAATATAATAAATAAATATTTCGCCTAAATCCAGGTGCTCTGTAAATGGTGTTTTATCAGAATTGATAACAATAGCGTGATTGTCACTTGGTAATTTGTGCATATGTGATTTAAAGAATTTCAAAAATTCATTGTGCTCGTTCAAAAGGGAGTCCAGCTCGTCGACGTTGCGCTTGGGGTAAAGTCAATCCAACATCTGGCTCATACTCGAATGCTATACGAAGGCACGAAGCAGATGTAAATGCTCGATGTACTTAACGTTCAATTGTTCTGCATGTGTTAACATCTGTCTGGCGCACTTGTTGTTGTTGTTGAGTTCGGAAAGCTAATTGTTGGTCTGTTCTTGCTGCCCTAACATTTCATTCGTTCGACGGCTCAAATGGTCACCCCTACGTGTTGCTTACGTACTGAAGACAATTCAAGAGCAAAAAAAGTTTAAAAAATCTTTAATATCGTTGAAAATCAAAAAAAGAACACTGATTCGGTTCAATGACTTACACCCTATTGACGCCCCCTGTATACTCCCAAGAGTTGGGCAAGACCAAAGCAAGCACCAAGTTTTCCATTCTTTGTCAGAAACACAGAAGTAGTCAAGGGTTTGATCTCTGGCTAAAACCTTGAAAACCTTATTCCGTTCTTGTTTAATGTTTATCACTTAACATATCTAGAAAATGTAATCCTCTTGGCCAGATTTATTCAACTTTTGCTACGCTCTATTCCTTGTCTAATTGGGCTGTAAAATAACAGTTGTGTTTACATTTTGATAGAAATGTTAAGTGCTGCCATTTGAACTAACAGAAGGCAGAAGGAACACACTTGCTCAACTCTACAAATTGTAATCATATCTTGGACTGGCGAAATCTTATCGGCTGATGGGTCAGCAGGTAGTGCAATCAACCCAAGTTCTCCGCAAATTCATATCTTTCTCTTGTTGAGTCGGACCTTGGCTGTCCAGTTTGGTTGGAATTATTAAAACAGATATTTATGCGCCATAAACTTTATCTGGCGAGATGGACAGAACAGGCAGGCACTTAACATTTAAACAGTTAAGGCAAAAGGTAAACTGCCGCCGCAGCCGCCTCTATGCAAGCTGGCTCCGTCTCCTCCAGCTGCGTTCGAAACTAGTTTCCCCCGAGGTAATGTAAATGTAAAGAAAAATAAATATTGTGACGACTCTGCGTGGTTTTTTATGTTTGCTTGGGGCCCATCTATCTTGTTGTTGTTGTTTGTACTTACAGCAGGCAGCGAGAAGCAGCAGCAGCGGCAACAGCAACAAACTTTTCCTAGTGCGCATTCTTGTTGTTATTGTTTTTTTGGGTTCTAACTAGAAACAACTTCTTGTCTTTGGTTTTATCACTAACTACCCGAATTTAATACCCCTTATCACTGGCGGAATTTAACAGTTTCACGCGCCTTCGTCAGCCGGATATTTTCAACACGGTGAATAAGCGGCGGGGTTTTCAGTTTTAACAGCCACTTATAAATATTTATACCCCAGTTGGCCAACTTAGAATGAATTATTTCGATGGCGGACAATTTTCGATTCACGCGTGCGTTAATGACGAGCTTTGCTTTCAGACTGAATCAACTGAACTGAGCCAAAGGCGCACACAAGCCAAAAAGTTTTCTTAACGGCCAAAGCTCGCCTCGCCAGAAAGTTAACAGGGAACGGCTGTTAAGAGAGCAGAGAACAACTTAACAGCGGGTGAGTTCAAATTAACGGCAAGTCAAGTTGAGCGGTTAATAGTTAACATTCAAGTCTATGTAAATCGTACACCGTGCGATATACCGTTACGTACCGGTAAATATGTGTCGTAAGATCGGTCCATTTATTTTTTAGATGACCCAATAACTACAGTAAAAATGGTTCTGTTTGATGCCATTAAACTGTTTGGAGAAACTACTGATCTACTTGAATTGTCGTGTTTTTGCATTTAAATAGATGTACGAATCCACCACAAACCGCAGTACTAGTTCGGTATGGATTTTTCCTCAATCGAACCAGTCCCTTGGTTGTGGGATTTTTAAAATTTTAACCTCCCGAACCTGGACCAGAACCAGACCTCTTCGGCTTGAAAAAAATCGAATCAAAGAATATCTTTAGTCAGTTTTTTTCTGGGCTTCTAAAAACTATTTAATAGTGCTGAATCGAGCATTATCATTTTAAAATTAGGAAATAAAGTCAAGTTAAGTCAAGTTGTTAAGTTGCCTTGGTAGAGAAATACTGAATGATTACTATAGAGAGAGATTACTATAGAGTGGGGGGTTGGGATCATAGTTTTGTTTTTCGAACATAACAGCCAAAAATCAATTAGGGTATTCACTTTGTTGAGCACATAGGCACTTGAGCAGTTTTGCCTGACTGATATTGAGAGCAGCCCTCTGTGCATGAAATTTGTGCACAATTACGTTTGAGATATGATTCCGGCAGCAATCCATGGTTCATTCAAAGTTGGCGCTTTCTCCATACAATTTATATGAATGTTTGATCACACATTTGATTTTAGCTTGTATAACATTTATAGCAATAAGGTAAAAGTGCCCGACTTTTCGTAGTCAGGATCTGGGTCGAGCAAGCACAATTTGTTCAAAGTAAATTGTTGTTGGAAATGCTTAGGCTGCCTTCACACTGTTCGACACATGACCCATGACATCTAGTAGGCCCGCATTTCCCCAAGAAATTCTATGAATTTGACAAGCTATTCAAATTTAGAACAGAACAAAAAGCAGGACTACTAGACTATCATGTGTCATGTGTCGAACAATGTGAAGGCAGCCTAACACTTTTCCCCAAGTGCCTAAGTGGTCAACAAAGTGAACACCCTAAATATTTTTTCGTTCTGTAAATTTTGTATTTTAGTTTAAAGTTGCAAAAAACTTTCCTCATCATTAGTTTTAAGAAATTAAAATTTTAGTTTTTTATACCCTTGCAAAGGTTATTATAATTTTGACCAGAATTTTGCAACGCATAGAACACTATAAACTATACATATTCTACATCAGGGCGACGAGCTGAGTCGATTGAGCTTTGTCCGTCCGTCTGTCTGTTTCTACGCAAAGTAGTATCTCAGTTTTAAAGCTATCGAGCTGAAACTTTGCACAGAGTCTTCTTTTTACAGCACACATGTCGGAACCGATCGGACCGGATGACTATATCTTATAGCTGCCATAGGAACTATCGATCGAAAAGTGGGACTTTGTGAGAAAAACTTTTTTGTTTTTAATGTTAACGTCACCCACTTCGCCGATTACACAGCCCAACAGTGATTTTGGTGCAGGTCTATTTTTAACAGATTATGTTAATATAGACTTCACTGAACAAAGCTGTATCTTTGGTTTTGTTCAATCAGCTCTTGTTTCCAAGATATCGCGGAAAAACCAAAAAGTCGACTTTTTGGCACTCTAGGATTTATGGAGGCCACACTAGGCATAATTATCTGAATTTATGAACTAATTGCGGTAAAGTACATATCAATGCAAATTTTAAAAATCATATCCGCTATATAAGTACAGCGGAAAGTGTCTAAATTGGCCTCTAAAGACAGATATTTTTCGATTTATAGCATTTTTAGCATTTTTTTATAGCCCGTTAAAGCTAGCGCAGTTATTGAATTAATATTTTCACCATCTGAGCCTATAGACAAACATATGATCTAATTTTGTGATTTTTATGGCAATTAAATCAATTTATTTGGCAAAGTTATACCCTCTTAAACACGCAATTACATATTTAAATTTATGGGAGGAAAACTAGATTTGTAACTCAAATTTTTATAGGAACTGTGAAAAGGCTACTTGTTTTCAATTATAATTTATCATCTACATGTAAACATATAACAATTTATGCCGAACCAAGTAGCCCCTTAACAGTTCCTATACAGATTTAGAGTAGCAATCTAGTTTTCCTCCCATAAATTTAAATATGTAATTTCGTCTTAGAGTGCCAAAAATGCAAGATTTTCGGTTTTCCGCTATATCTTGGAAACAAGAGCTGATGGAACGAAACCGAAACCAGTTTTGGAATCAGTAAACATAAACTTATCATATTCATAAATCAACAGGGCTGCACCTCACAAAGATGGTCATTTTGTTGGCCTGTGTTATTAATATTATACGCTTTTACAGATTTAACCAAACTAAGTACACAAAAACCCTAAAACTTAGTGCTATCTTTCTAGTCTGGTTGTTGCTCAGAACCGAAACAGGTACTGGTACAACGTTTAGATTCTTTTCGGTTCCAAGAATATTAGTTCTCAGATACCCGTATACAAAATATTTCAAATATCGGTTCCGGATCAGGTTCTGAGTTTTAGTCGGTTATTCGGTTTGATTCCCTGCAGTAAACCACTTTCCCCATAGTTTTAATCAAGATTTTCCTTAATTTCGAATATGTTTTCTTAAATGTGTTTTAAAACTACATATTTTGGTAATTTTCCAATTGAATTTTGAGCTAGTAACATAACTCGAACCTTGGAAAATCGCGAGCAGACAATCAAACCAAAACCCATACAGGAATCGTGTACCAAATAGATTGAATTTTTGAAGAAACGGCATGCGGGAAGCATAATCCCAACAACTCGAATAAATAAGCCGAACACATATGTTTCGGTACGAACCGGAACCTTAAAACTATTCCACTTGAATCTCCTACAAAAAACCAATATATGTTTTGTAAATCCTTCAGATACATTGTGTTGCTCACTTAATATAAAAAAATTCACATTTGAAAAGTTTTGTTTTATTTTCTAGATTTTTCCATGTGGCGTTTAGCTTGGGTTGTACAACTCCTCGTTTGATTTGTTGGCCTGTTGTCTTTTTTGTTCGTTTAGTGTGTACAGTGAATTTGCCTTGACCCTAGACCGACGCTTGCGACATTTTAGGTATTTACAATCGGGTGAGAGTGAAACGGGCCATTTTATAGTACCTAAACACAAACTTTTCTATACTCAACAATTTGTCTTAATGGTTACTAATGTGGGTAAACAATATGCCTGCGGCATAGATGGGCTTTGCACTTTAAGCTTCAACATTAAAAATTTTGGGCCGCCACACACCGAACGCAGCAGCTCCGTGCCATATAAAAACACACATACGCACAGCTTACAAGGTAGGTAAAAATATACAACATCTCGTATAGGGTCTATATATGAGGAGGACGTGGATCAGTGTGGGGCCTCAGCGGGTACTGCTGCATCACAGATGAGCTAGGAAACCGACCAGCAGCTCCGCCGGACTGACTTGCAAAGAGGTGTATGCCAAGGGATTGTGGGTGTGTGTGGGGTCGATGAGAAACTTAAACTGTCTAATGATACGATCTAAACAAATTGCTCCTGACTATTTGCCGACAGCTCCATCAGCCGCCACGCAGCCTTGGGATTGAGTTCGTTTCGGTCGCGACACAGCACCCACACATAGTGGACTCGCATCACCTTGTCCGGATCACCTTCAACAATCTGGGCCTTTTGATCGCGCACACACATGATCTGCTGGGCCTGGAATGTGATAATCAGCACCGGACCCTGCTCCATCACTTTGCCCATGGCCAGCTCAATGTTCTCAATGTCCAGAATTTTCGAATCCAAGTACAGGCCAGCCTTTTTCGCTTGCGTTATGGGCGTGCCAATGATGTTGTATGTGCTCTCGAAGCACCAATCCTTGAGAATTTCCAAATCGCCCCGCACAATTGCCTCTAGTATATTGGGAATGATGTCCGTTTCGCAGTCATGCAGAAACTCTTTTTGATCGAAACTGGGATCGATTTTCACCAGTTCGGTCATGGTCTCCGAGAGCTCGGTCTTGGAGAAGAGACCACCCATGACATCGGACACCTTGTCGGTGAGCAAGCGGGAGGCGCGTATCACCGGATTCTCGGACTCATCGTATTTGGCCTTCCAGTCGAACACCTTGTTGACGTAGGTGTTGTTGTTCTTGAAGTTCTCCCACGACTGATAGAACTTGGAGTCTTTATGCAGCTCCACACCTTGGAAGGGAAGGGGAAGGTATGAATCCTGGCATAAGTTTAATCAATTATCAAAGCAACTCACCTGTGGCCTCGGTATTCGCCTCCACCACACGCGAACTGTCCGCCATGTCCACCTGTACCCGTTTCCTTAGCTTCACCGGCGGCCGATAGACTCGATTGTCTATGCTCGTCGTGTCCATTTCGTTTTTAATCATTTTGGTGGTGTCCGAGATGGCTTGGAAGGCGCCCGTCTGACCCAGTTTGCCGCTGGTATCGGTTATTGTGTCACTAACGCCCCTGGCCGTTTTGGACAACTCCTCACTGACCTTTTTGGCCAGATCTGATTTGGAGGCGTCGTCCAAGACATCGCCCACCTTCTCCTTGATGGCCCCCAACTGCTCCTTCAGCTTGCTCGACGACCTTTGCGCCTCAGACTCAACAATATTGAACTTTTGCCGTGCCGATTTCAAGGCATCCGATTGCTCCAGCTTTTGTGCCTCCTCACGGAACTTTTTGATGCTGTCCTTCATCTCCTTGTTCTTGTCCATTTCGGAGCGTACATTGTCAATGAACTGCGAGAAGAAGCCGGGCCTGCGACCTGGTGCACTGTAATAGCGCTGCTGCGGGTGGGAGAGGCATGGTTGGAGTTGTGGGTCGTGCCGGATGAGCCACAAAAGGCGGTTGCTTACCGGCTGCTGTGGCAGATTATGCGTGGCATATTGACACGTAAAGAGGCAGGCGCGCTCCCGCGCAAAGGCAGCCAATTTTAACTGAAAGTGGAAGGTAGAGAAGGGATGAGAGAGCTTAACCTAGAAACTGTGCCACATGCATTTTGGTCTCGTTAGTTAGCCAATGACCATACAACCGCTCCATGAATGAACCTACCATTGTGAGGAGCCTGTTTGTTACAGTAAAAATTTAATGGAAAAAATCGCGTCAGAAGCCTCGAAATTTATGTAATTCCTATGGTTCTTGGACCACGCACGTCAGCCCCCTCTCCCCAGTCAGCTGTTCGATGCGATAGGCAGTGTTGGCAGGCGTCCGCAATGTACAGTGTTGGCCAACGCCTGCGACAGGTGCGCGCTTAGTTTAAAATAAACGTTTTGTTGGTGTGGTTACAGCAAAGGTATAAATAGTGAAACTAGTGGAACGAGGATGATGACAACAACACGTAAAATGTTTTTATATTTTTTTGTATATTTTTGTTGATTAAAAAATTACAGTTAGCTTTGATTCATGTCGTTGTACTTTTTTTTACAGATCCGGCAGCGCCAGCAATTACTTTTAGCTTGTTTCCCGCTAAAGCTGTTAATTTTTAAATTAGAAAACAAGACAAGCAGCTGAGGCTGACGGCTGCACCTTGATGATTCCACCTAGCGAGCGTAACAAAGGATTTACGGCTTTTGACAATAAACAACAAAATATTTTGGCTGCCTGAAAGGTGTTTTAGAATCTTCTAACATTCTTCTTTATTTTTGGCTTGTGGTGGTTATGATACTTTTTAATCTTACTTGACAAGAAATTAAAACAAAATAAATTGATATCTCAATCCCACTACTTTTGATTAAAGCAACTAGTTCTCTGGAAAAAGTAACTCTTTAGTAATTAATAAATCTTTTAGGTTTAAAAAACGGTTGAAAATCTTTAATTTTCTTCTCATGGAGGCAAATCTCGAGCATTCAAAGCATCATGAAATTTATTACACTCTCGACAAATATAATCAGGCCTTGCTTTGATTGTGTAGACTCTACACTGTAGAGGTACACATTGTCATATGTGTGATTAGTCAGTAGTCTATTAATAAGTTTTATTGTGTACGCATCCCATTGAAGATGAGCATGCCAAGGAGTCATAGAAACCTCAGTAAAAATATCGGCAAAGTAAGACCTTTAGTACCGAAGCCTCCTTGTAATGGTCATTCCAGTTCGAGTATACTCTCTCTTTTATATTTCTGTACGCTTCACCAGTGCTGAAAAATACCACAGTAAAGAAACCATCTAAGGTTTTTAGCGATTTTGTAGGCGTCTTAAATTACTTTTAGTCCAAACAATTTTAGCCACTTTAAGCTCTGACGAGACAAGCATACTATGAATCTCTCTAACAAGATAGACATTTGAGTTTTTTTTTCTTAAGTAAATTAATAGCTCCCCAACTATCTGAGTAAAGTACAAAATAGTCACTTTTAGTATCACAGGCATATTGTATGTAATAATTTATTTATTTATTTATTTTCGAAGAAAGTTTAACAATGTTCAGTCAAACAATAATTACCTAAAAGTACTTTACTTAAGATTGTAGACGGTGGGTTTTTGGCAAGTGTCATAGTTAGTGGTGTGTTAGGGTTTTAGTGAGGGTGACCGGGTTCTTTACGTCTAAAGAGGCTATCAATAGAAAATATGGATGTCTATTGTAAACCAGGAAGGCCGGAGGGGTTCGTGCTAGTCGTGGGGGGGGTGATGGGGTTGGTTGCCTAAGGGGTAATAGCTAGGAGGAGTCATCGTTTTTGTGAGGCGTGTTGTGGGGAGGTTAGCCAGTCGGGTGGTGGGGGGTCAGTAGGCCCGAGGAAATAAAAACTGTTCGAGTCGATTGATCCTGGTATGTAGGAGACCAGAGGCAAGAACAATATAGGTTGTCAAGGAGGTGTGAGTGGTGGTGTGGGGTACGGACCATCTCTTAAAAATAAGACGCTCAGCTTCAAATCACAGAGATGTGACTGTTAAAAATCAGTATCAAACAGAGTTGTTAGGTTCCAGGTGTTTCGAGAAAAGGCTGGTCGTGGTAAAGGGAGGATCAGGCAAACAGAGTAATACTTAAAGATGGAGAAACGTCGTAAAGACGCTACTAGATCCCTGCTTGGGACGGTCTTTTGAATACAAGGAGGCTCAGGATACGATCAGACCGACTAAACCGTCGAAGGTGGGGCAATATAATTTCGATGCTTATAATGGTAAGAATAGTGTTTATGTTGGTGAGGAATGTTGGTCAATGTGGCAGACAGCTTCAGATTTAATGCATATAGATTATGATAGGTACTTCATAAAGGGGAAAGAGCTCAAAGATTAAAAGTTGAGGGGATGAAAAAATTAATTGTATGAGATGCTTTTTTTAAATTGTAGGAGACAACGTGTCGGGGCGGGAGAATCAGTTAGACGCTGTGGTAGGGTAAGTTGGAGACGTGTTCGTATCGGTCGATGGAAAAGGCAATAGGCTGGCAAGTCTCGTTCTCACATAGCATTATAAAGAGGGAGGGGGGAATTGTGGAGTTACGCTGAGCGGACAAAACGTGAATTCGGGTTATGAGTCTCTAACTGGTTTATTCGTTACTTTTCAAATCAGACGAGCCACTCATATTTTGCGAGTCGTGGATCCGCGCTTAAATTTTTAAACGCTCGGATTTTTTAGGCTATCACGGTGACCATAGAGGAGCCGAGAAGAAGAGGGGGTTTCGAGGAACCAGACTCAATCCAAAGAGAACTCGTCCGGTCTTCTAGTCGGAAGATGTACTGTGGAGTTGCGAGTGTTGGCGGAGGGGAGAGGTGGGGACGCTGCGGGGTGCTTCTTCAGAGTAGTTTTTCGGCGGGCGTCTCTGTTCGTGTCGTTAGATCCAGTTATGGTTTTTCCCTTTCAAAGTGGTTTCCGTCTTGGGGTACTTAATGGCTAACAGCTCAGCGAACACAGATGATAGGTTTTTGTCAGTCTTATACATTATATTTAAATTGTTTGATATATCAACCACAGCCATTCCAACCATGCATCATTCCAATGCATCTGTAGCAAGTATTAGAAAGCCAAAGTCTTTTTGAAAGGCAATTAAACAGTGATATTCGCTCCTAATTTGCTTCATAGATGTTTTGTTTTTGCTCTGTATAAAAGACTTGCTGATGATTTCTAGTTTTTGACTTATTTTAACTTTATATATTAAAAATATCTATAAACTGGTTATAGCCCCTTTGATAACTAGAGTCACTTAACAGACTTTTCGTCTTGCTAAAAACTACAGGATTTATACTCATACTTTTCAGAACCGCTTTTGCAGTAAGTAACGCCAATCTGAGCTCTGGGGGCAGTACTCCTGCTAAAACATAGATGAGGTGAGTAGGAGTGCTAGGAGTGACTCCAACACATCTTCTTAGCACAGAAAGCTGTGCTGTGTTCATCATTTTCACATTCATTTAAACACATTGACAGCAACTCTAGGTCTTAAACCAGATTTAACACTAGTTGCCATTTGCATCAGTCTATGTCCACTCTTGGTGTCTTTCTTTATTTTGTCAACATGTTCTATGTTAAGACAGATTTACCTTTTAAATTCTACCAAGGAATTTATAGCTGCAAACACGTTCAATGTTAGTTCGGTTTACACTAACAATAACGGTTCTATTTTTATTTGACGACATAACCATAAAAGCAGACTTCGCAGGGCTAAAACTGAGATTTAAGTCCTGACAAAGTAAGTGGAAATTGGTCAGTTTTTCATAACGAAGTTTTCAGCCTCCACTGGATTTTCATGACTCACTAACATTACAAAATCGTCAGAAAACTGATACACATCTGTATTTTCATCCTTAACTTTTTGAGTACAGATCAAAAAGAATCGGCGAGAAACAACTTCCTTGCGGTAGGCCTCCATCCACTTCTACCCATTCATTAACTAAACGAAGTATTCGTTTAGACAGAAAGTTAACAATCCATCTAGCATATATTGACGGAACACTCTCACAGAGGAGGATGATGTCCATGTCCGACCTCTTTTTCCAGTAAGCGTAGCACGTCAGTGGCAGCTATTTTCCTCTTCCAAAAAGCTATCTAGGCGGTTTTTAATGAGGCCATTCATAGTTTTAGCCAACACCGATATAAGAGAGATGGGTCTGTGGTCGTGGTAGATCTTTAAGATCCCTGCCCTTTTTGGGAATGCGTTTAATTCTTAGCTTCCGCCACTCCCTGGGTACATTACACTTAGCCAGTTTTTCTTCAAAGAAATTAATCTTATTTTTAAGATATCAGATATTGTGAGCTTTATTATACAAAAATTCCAAGAAATTACGAAAACATACTTTTTTCTTTGTACGCATCACCTCATACCCAGTTTTTCAAATGAAGCCTCGGTTTGAGTTTAATGGGTACTTTTGTAATTGCAACACACAACGACAACAATTTTAGCTAAGTTTCTAATGACTTAAGATAAAATTCTCAAAAATTCAGTAAATGTGGACAGGGTTATTGGGAACGACATAAAAAAATTCACTTAATTCGCGCAAACGGTTAAGGTACCTCCAGAAGGGGTTTAACATTCATATTATAGTACTTTGGGTATACTGCATTCGCGAGGATAGACTTTAGTTCACTCACGATACTTGAATGCTCACGCACAAGACTCAGTGTTTGCTCACGATCCCGTCGTGACACGGCACGGGATCAACTCTAGTAGTTTCTAAGCTCTTAAATCTATTTTGCTCTGAACCTTCGATCATAACATATTGTATCGAAAAGAGACTTCCCACAGGCGTCCATAATCTAGTAAATTGTCCCACAGCAGGAATTTTGGCTGTTTTACAACATAGATATTAGACTTCAGCTTTTTTTTGTTAGCAACAGGTTGGCAGCGCTGCGCTTAGCCAAACCGTTACCCACTGATATTCCTCAAACGCATTTTGTTTTGCGCTTTTGTAGTTGGCGCCGGTTGGTCGGAAGAAAATTAAAATTGTGATTGAATTTCGCGTCCATTACACGCCTCTGAAATTGAGTTTGTATTATAAATAAATATTAAATCCTAAGAAGTAACGATTATACTTCACAAACCTAAACTTTTGCTCGATTTTGGATGTGTGCGTGAAACTTGGGCCCAAAGCGAAACGCGCAATAACGGCACTTTACATTTTGTAGTGTTCCCTTTTAATTTTTTTTTGGTTGGACTTTGACATGTTTCGCAACAGCCTAGAAAGCAACGCCACAAGTGTGAGTGAGAAAGAGAGAGATAGATGGACGCCATTGTGAAATTTCCTTTTTTTTTTTGAACTGCAGGACAGCTTTGCGGCGGGGTTTAATTCAAGGATCGGTAGTGGGCTTAACCTGTTGGGCCTCCAGGATACGGGTGGCAGTACGCCACCTGACAGCACATTAAGTCCTCCACCCACACCCCTGACCCCCGAGCCTTCACCTTTCGGCTTGCAAACATCAACTCAGTTCCCTCTGCTGACGGATGCCGCCACGGCAGCCAACACCCTGTTGTTCCAACGCCAATATCACTACCATTTGCTGCTCCAACAGCAGCAACAACAACTGGCCCTGGCCCAACATCAACTGGCTTTGGCTGCATCGGCGGCGGCCAATCACCAGCAGAAGGATGAAATAGCGCGGTCACTCAAAATATTTGCCCAGCTGACAACTGGCACGGCAGGTGAGACAGAGAAAGATTGAAAGAACGCGAAGGAGAAATAGAGAGAGAGAGAGTGCTAAATAAGTACAGTCAACACTGAGCAGAGGGCATTGACCTATTAAAATTCACAGATGGTGCCAATGGCTCTACGCAGGATGTGATGCAGGAGTTTGCCTCTAACGGCTATGTCAGCGATGATCTAAATCGCTTTCCGCCTCCACGTCACTTACCTCAGCCACCACCAGCAGGAGCAGCAGCACCTCCTTCAATGACAAATACCAACTGGCTCCACAATTATCGCGAGCAATTGAACAATGTGTGGCGCAACATGTCCTATATGCCCACAATGGCTAACGGTGTGGCGGGACAACTACAACTGAACTCGATGGGTGCTTTGGGTGTGCCCGTCCAGGTGAACGATCACATGCGAAACGTGAACAAACAAAATACCTACACCAATCAGAAGGTGCTCAAGCGCTACAACAACAAGACCAAAGAGGTGAGTAGAGAGACTTGGGTCTTGGGAGGGTTTCGGGAAAATAAGGGTAATCCTTTGAACTTGAGTGTGGAGAAGAACTAATGAACTTACCCAAACAACGTCAAAACTTTTTAAAAAATTTCAAACCGAAAGGCCTTAAATCTAAACCACATGAGGACTCTGAATCTCTGATCTGTATCAATACCTTAATTCCCTAGACTTGTAAAGAAACCCTAACCCGCTATCCATACTTGGTACTTCTCCATAGAGAAAAAAAAAATATACTCAACGAATGAGAGGAGGACCATGAAGGAAAGGCTCCAAAATGATTGAAGCTCAATGTGATACTGTTAGGGAGTACTATGCTCAGTGTCGCATCTTTGCTGCTTTCCCAGTAAGCTATCTCACCAGGATTAACCGAGCGGTAGCTGATGAATGCACCAAATCTATCGCCTTACCCACCCTCACTCACCCTTCCTCCAAATCAATATGTTTTGAGCAAAGGTCAGCGATTTCTGGTAGCCTTTTGTAACGATGCCAGCACAGGGGCCGCGAGGTAACTCAGACAACTATGCGTGCCGCAGTGCATTCTTTCTCTGGTGTCAAAGGAATCACTTAAATAGGGCTTGACTGTCCTTTGATCAAATCGGACTGCTCATTGGTCCTGTGCTGCTATTGTGGAATCTGACAATTGATCAATAGATTGTTATGTGAAGTGGATGTCGTGTCAGTTTCTTGATGCAGATGATCTGAGCTTAAAATAGCCATCCGGAGAGATGCGTTTTGTACAGTTTGCAAATTTCTCCACTGTGTCTGGCTGATTGACAACAAACCTAGCGTTTGGATGAACATTTTAATAAGAATCTACTTAATGAATCTTTTTGCAGTCCTTTTGATGATTAAAATGAGTTTAATCTCAAGTGCGATTGAAGGAAGACTCGAAACTGACGTAAGCCCTTGCTCAAAGTGTGATTCATTAAAAAACGACTCGAAATAGACTATTTTAGGCTGAGGACTCGAAAAGTGAACACAAATTTCATAAAATGTTGCCTGGAGATGACCAGATGGGTGCTGCATAGTTCATAAATGATCGACCAATTGCTTTATACGTGATGGTGATGGTCCCCTAGTCTTAACCCCATCCTTCAGTACTTTGCTCTTGCTCCTACCCTTCTTCGTTATACTATCCAAGTGTTTTGCTTATGTGTTCGCAAGTGAGTCAAATGTGACCTTTAGAATTATTGGGTTATTGATGGTCAGGTTGCAATGGTTAGAGGGGAGAATCACATTTCTTTAAACCATTACAAAAATTGTAGAAAATTAGGCAAATAGATTTTAACTATTTCAGAAATGTCTGACAGATCGTTTAGAAAGGTAGGACCCAAAACTGTGGGTCGGCTTCTGATAAAAGCTGGACCATGAGTGAAGTGGTGCTGTACACTCTCCTCTTCATCCACGGAATTGCAGCTGCTTCAGAAGTCATTGTGCCTGATTCCCTGTCTAGCGGACTATTTTCCAATTAGGCAGTGTCCAGTAAGGGCGCCTTCTAATAAGGAAATATTCACTCTATCTTAAAGGAGTAACGCCATAAATTTTTTATTTTTGAATAGGATGAATTAAAATTGTTCAGATGTTTGTAACGCATATAAGGAAGCATCTCCAATGTCTCCAGCAATGTTTAAAACTTCTTTTTTTGACTAAATTGATAAAACGTGCCTAATTTAAGGAAAATCAATATTATCAAATATTTCTGCATTCTTTAACGAATTTGGATAAGTTAAACAATAATATTAGTTATTTTAAACTAAAAATGTGACAAAATGAATGAAGTTGAGTTAATTCAGATTTAAATCAAATGAATGAACAATCAAATTTTCTAATTCATTTAAATTAAATCAAAATCAATTCAATTTTGATTGGGAAAAATTGAATTAAATCAAAATATGTCAATTCGATGCCTGAATGATTCGCAGGATTGATTCAAAAATGAATCATTCGTTTACAGCTCTGCTACAAGCCATCCTGTTGGTCGGACATTTATTGGCATCATCTCATCATATAGTTAAACATAAGCCCTAATTATGGTAATTTTGTGGCATTTTTGTCAGGACCGCGGGCAAAGTTACGGCCAATTACACTGTGACACATTTTTGAACTAAAAAAAGTTGATACGGTCGAGACCAAAAAATTCTGAAAGGGTGTGATGGTATTATAAAAACGCTACATGGGTTTGGTCTGATTAGCTGCCGTTTTCTTTTTATTGACCTTTGAACTTTTCAGCTTCAGTGTAGGATTAATGATTCCATATCTCGTAAGCTATATTGAATTTTGCTTTTATGTCTTTAGCAAAGTTGTTGCTCTTGCTTGGCCTACAAAACATTTCCTAGGAGCAAATCAAAAAAATTACGTCTTGGTACTTAAAATTACAAAAGATGTCCAAAAAAATCAATTTTTCACAACTTTTTTTAGTTTTTCAACTTTTTCCTGAAATCCGTTACAAATTTCGACAAGTAATGTAGGTAAAAGTTGTTGCTTAGCAAAATAATCAAACCGTTAGTACGAACACACTTCATTTAAGCACTCTTTGATATAGTAAGAAGACCAAAAGAATGAAAAACTGTCAAAAAAATTCGAAAAAAACGAATTTTATCGGTAAAAAAGTAAATAAATTAATTTTCTTTAGCTAAATTTTTTAAGTTATATTTTTTGACAATTTTATTGATTTAATACAAAACAATCGAAATTTTTGATAGTGTCAGCCAATTTCTACCAAAAACTGTACTTTTTCGAGTTTTGGTTGAAATTATTCATTTTTTAGGGTCTTTAACTATAAGAAGGACCATTCGAATGAAGTTGGTATGTTCCAACCGATTGTTTACGTTAGTCTATGCTACTTTTTCGTCCTTCATTGCTTGGTCAAATTCGTTATAGTTTTCAAGAAAAAGTTGAAAAACAGTACAAAATGAGGGGAAAACATGATGAATTTACGACATTTTTGCAATTTTGAGTTTAAAGATGTGACTATTTTGACTTGTTAGAAATGTTTTGTAAACCAAGTCAAGAGCACCAACTTCGTTTCAGACGTCAAAGCGAAATTCCAAATAGTTTACGAGATAGGGAGTTATAAGTCCCAATCATATGCTTAAAACTTCAAAGTGCTATAAAAAGAAATCGGCAGCTAACCAGACCAAACCCAGGGAAGGTTTTTGTACTACTATCATACCCTTTCAGAATTTTTCGGTCTCGACCGTATCAACTTTTTAGTGTTGCACAGTGTTATATTTAAAAATCAAGATTTAAATTTATGGGAGGAATACTAGATTCCCATTACAACTTTTTATAGCAGTTTAAAAAGGCAACTTGATATAGCATTGGCTTAACAAAATATTTATAGAAATGTTATGTAATCTGTCCGCTCTGTCTTGGTAGCTGTGCTGTATGAGACTGAAAATCAAACAGACATGGGTTCAAGTCAGGGTAAGGCACGGTCAAAAATGTTTTTTTTTTTGTTTTGAACAATTATTACATTATTATGATAAGCACACAAAAGTGTGTTCGCCACAACATTAAATTTAATTTTTAAACAGATTACTTAATAACCAATTTGACGTGAAAACCCTAATTGTTTTCGGCAAAGTCGAAACACAAATACAAAAGTCAATATTCAACAGCAAAACTCTTCAAGAAACACGAACTCAACCACAATAACATTACCTTTTACTAAATCTGATGTTGTTACTGAAAATAAATTTAAATAAATGAAAACGAGAAAGGCAAAGCTAACTTCGTCTGTGCCGAAGTTTTGATACACTTGAAAACGCTTGTTTCAACGGTTAGCGACTTCGGCCAAACTTCGCAAATCAGCTTAAAAACATTTAATACCACCCATGACCGTGATTGAGAGCGGCAATATTGAGAAAAAACCAGTTTTTCACATTAAAATCCATTTTTCGACCGATCATTTGTATGGCAGCTACAAGAAGTAGCCATCCGATCCGGTCGGTTCCGACATATTAGCAGTGTGCAGTAAAAAGAAGAAGACAGACGGACAGACAGACGGACAGACAGACAGACGGACAGACAGACAGACAGACAGACGGACGGACAAAGCTCAATCGACTCAGCTCGTCGCCCTGATCAAGAATATATATAGTTTATGGGGTCGGAAATTAATATTTCTATGCGTTGCAAACTTCTAGGCAAAATTATAATACCCTTTGCAAGGGTATAAAAATATGTTATAATGCTGACGTTCTTGAACTCTGATGTATTAAAACATTTGCAAGGTTATAAAAACTTCGACAAAGACGAAGTTATCTTGGCATTCTAGTTTTTATAAAATTTAATTATTTGGTTACCAATGATCTGCTAACTTAAAACAATTGGTAATGGTAATGCAAAGATGTTTAGAGTAATAGGATTAGAATTAGTTAAGTTAGTTGGACCTGCAGAGTGAGAGAAGAAAATTGTGGACGAATAGGACACAATTGGTGATACATAGATTGATCGGTACGGCGGTAAATGCCTATTAGAGTCCTTATGCAGATTGCGAAGACCGAGAATTAGAAAATGTTTCTGCACAGATTCGGTTAGCGATGTAGTAATGCTTTCAACCAGTTTTACATAATCTCATCTATCTATACTTACAAATCAGTGGGCTTGACTGACCCACATCCATAACTGCTTATCGAAGAGATCAGAGATTTGGCAGAGACCTTCGTTTAATTATGCAGGCACGCACTAAGAAAGAAAATTTTAAAAATTTGTCCGCAAAGTGGGCGAAAAGGCCTAAGAAAAGTTTGTCTGGTTTTTATAAATGGCTGTGACAAAGCTCTTGTGCTAAGAGTGCGAAAGAGAGTGAGAAAGGGAACGAATCAGACTCACACAAATTGGGTATGTGTTGTATGTGATTTGGCTCTCTGAGACAGATGAGAAGAGGAAGTACAGACAGAACGAAATGGCAGGTCGAGGGAGAGGTAGGGAGAGCAATGAGAGAGGACGAAAAAAAGAGTGGAGAGCTCAAGAAGAGGGAGGGAAAAGCCAATTTGAATTGATATTTAGTTGTAGAGTGGACGACAAGAGGTCAATTTGCTTTGATAATTAGTTCGTAATTATTGGCTTACAGAAACGGGACTTAATTTGAATTTTTATCCAAAAATATTGTCTGTTTAGTTTTTGGGAAAATCTAAGGATCTATACGTTCCTAATTAACTTTTAAAAAACTTTTATTTTCAATTTGATTGTACTTAAATTTGATATGTTTTCAAAAGATTCGCGAAATTTGGTAGAAATCAGATAACTATCTGTCGAAAAATGGGTTTTAGTTTAGCGTGGTTAAACTCTGATATTTTAAAACATTTGCAAGGGTAGAAAACTTCGGCACAGACTTCACCCTATACTTTTCCTAAGACATTCCATTTAAATCCTTATATAATATTATCTCATCTTCTTTAATCCACAGATAAGCCGTCACTGCGTTTTCTGTGAGAACAACAATGAACCCGAGGCGGTGATCAACAGTCATACCGTGCGCGATAGTCTCAATCGGGTGCTGTGCCCCAAGCTGCGCACTTATGTTTGCCCCATATGTGGAGCATCGGGCGATTCGGCGCATACCATAAAATACTGCCCCAAAAAGCCGATCATAACCATGGAGGATGCCATTAAGGCCGAGTCCTTTCGCCTGGCCAAAGGCAGCTACTACAAGCAACAGATGATTGCCTAAGAGAAGAAGGGAGAAACTCTGGCAGTATCTCCACTTGCGTTTATAAGCCTTCCTACTTAAGCGCCTGGCGCGTTCGATTTCAAAACAGTCACCGACGACTGACTGTTCACTCAATTCAAAAAAGTATTTATCTCACAAATCTGTGTTTCTTCTCGTTGGAAACGAATACTCACAATTTCGTAATAATTGTTTAATCTCACAATCTCTAAATTGTACGGAACTCGGGGTCTGTACATAATCTCCAAATTATATCCGGAAGTGATATATAACTTAAATTTTCCCTTTTTTTATGAACACTTTGAATTTAGAATTTAATTTGAATTTTTTTTTTTGCTAAGGTAAAAAGCAAAGAACACTTTCGCAGGCAAACAAATTTCCATTTACAAGTTTTTTTAATAATTGACATATAAAATCAAAAACTCACACACACAAACACACGAATATTTAATATATCGAATTTTTATATATTTATTAAATCCTCATCTTATCATCAAAATATAAAATATTTCAATCGTTCATTAAATTTAATTCATTTTGTATTTTTTTAATAAAAAATCGAAAAAATGTTGCAATGTTAATAAACTGAAGCAAATTTGAATAAACTTATCAAACTAATCCTGTTCATCATCTCGTCGTTTCTCAAACAGAGCCAAAAAGATGCCATCGGTGAGGTCATGTTGGGGCAGACAGTAGAGACAATTTTTGCCTATTTTGGGATACTCGCTGTCGCCCACATTTTGCCACTTGTTGCGCAAAGCCTTCTTGCAGCTGAGCATTTTGAAACTGGGATTTAGTTGGAGACAGCGTTGAACCACTTGCTCATTCTCCTCCTTCCACAGGGAACAGGTGCAGTAGGCAATACGTTTGACATGTGGAAAGGCGGTCATGGCATGCGAAAGGATTTTGATTTGTAGGCCCGCCAATTTGTATAGACGCTTGTCATCCTTTTGCTCATCACACACACTCATACGATTTTGCATGCCGTTGCCGGAGCAGCTGGGATCCACCAAAATGTACTCCACTTCCGGACAGCGGTTGTCATCTGGAGAATAATTTGATAGTAATTTGGAAAACCTCTAAACAAACACCAGCAGCTTACCCATGGTCAAAGCATCGCCTAAAATGGGTGTAACGATTTGGCAACCCGCCTTATTGGTGATTTCACACAAGTCCTTATAACGCTCTGTAGACTTTTCCACCGCATAAATGCGTCCCTTGTTTTGCATGACATTACACATGTGCAGGGTCTTCATGCCAGGAGCAGCACACATATCCAATACAGTGGAACCCACTGGCGGGGCCAAGAGCTCCGCCGCCAGGCAAGTGGCCTTGTTTTGTAGTACCAGCTCCTTTGAGCTTACCAAATCATGTGTGGCCCAATAGTGAGCCCATTTGGCAGGAAATATCAACACATTCTCCACATGCATATCTAGCATAAATTCGTTCTCTTCCATTTCTTTAATGGCCTTTAAAAAGTCTGCATACGTGCTCTCTGCAGGTAGCTCTTTGCGACGCCATTCCTCACCCTCCAGATACTCCAATGCCTGAGCCAAGGTGTACAGATTGGTATTGATGCGCACATAGCGTGGATTGGGCTCTACAATAAAAAGAACATTCGCTTTAAATCTCAACATTTTATTGTTTTTTGTTTTCAGCCCTTAAGTTAAGACTACTCCTCATGCTCCTCTTCCTCGAGTGGTGGTGGATCACTTTCACGGAAGGCCTTTAGCACATACATGGCCACCACCGCATTGACCACCAGAACAGCCGTCAACACCGAGTAGCAATTTACCTCAAATACGCTTAAATGGGTAAATGATTCCTGCAGCCAGTTGCGCATGCCATAAAAGCCCAAAAAGGGTAAAGTAAACATTAGCGTACTGTAGGCCAGCAGCCAGAGGAACACCTCTCCACTGGTGTCACCTGCTGGTGGTCTTGCTGAGACCTTTACCACTGGCTCTTCCGTTTGCTTCTTATTTTTCTTGCCCATGTTTCAACCAGCTTTTACTGTACACCTGCCTTTCTTTTGTATGGCCGAGCCTTCAATCGCCTGCTTTAGTTTCTCCTTATAGTTGAGTACCGTCTGCACCGGTTTGCTTTCCCCGCTTAACTGACCGCGTCCAAATATCAGTTCTGTTACCAGCACCTTGGCCAGCGCCGTGTCCAAATAAGGATTATCTTTCAGCAGGCCCGTCTCCGCCAAGGCTTGGTCAATGGCTCCGCGGTTGTCGCTGTACTGTTTTAGCACCGAATACAAACTACGGACACGCTACGCGGGGGGCAGAGAGACAGAGAGCGAAATAAATAAAATACCATTTGTGTGTCTGTGTTAAGCTTACCGCATGCTTCTCCTCGAATATGAGGGACTTTAAGGACTTTTGCTTCTCTATAGCTAGCTTTAGTATCTTAGCTGTGGCCTTATATTGGGTGGGCACTTTAATGGAATGCGGTCTACGAACGAAATTCGATTTTACGTTGTCACGTGTATTGAAATTGGCCATTTTTTATATGCGTATTAGTGATGTGCAAAATACCGATATCATCGGATGGGAGTTAGCGGCAAGCGTTGAGTATGTAGCTATTTTCCCGCCATTTCTGGAGTTTGCACATACCGGAGAAATTTATTTTTTTAATTTGACTGAATGGAATTATACTATTAAGCTAGAGGTACTCAGACATTCGAAATTTTTGCGGAGCGAAAATTGTTTGATAATTTCCCGAGCCGCTCTGACAATGTAGTGTGACCAGGCAACAGCAAAAAATTCAGCTGTTGTTTATTGAAGAAATTGGCTGGCTAATTCAAATGAAATTAAAGAGTTAAGAGAATTGATAAAGGAAGTCACTGGGAGAAATGCAAAGGTCATAGGCAATGCCATGGTAAATTTCATGGATGCATTTTGGGTGTGGCTGGAAGTATAAGCAGTGTCCCTTATTATTGTATTGTAAAACCTAAAGGTAGCAACGGGAGCGACTAGACCAGGGGTGCCCAGAGCGAGCTTACCCGCGCGCCAGAACAATACACATACGCCAAATATATTTCAAGCAATAACAACAAAATGAGATAGAGAGTGAGAACCGATTCTTGTTTGTGTGTATGTGTGGTCGTTGCTACGCAAATCATACTCGATAGCGCGACAAGCGTTCAGCCGTACGCATAAGCAATTTGTTGTTGGGTTCGAGTTTGCGAGAGACATAGGAGAGAGAGAAGAGAGACACATATGATGTTGTTGTTGCAGGTCAGAGCGCGACAACAACAAAACACAGAGCAGGCATAAGATTTGTTTTTGTTTTTTGATGGCATGGCTGCGCAAATCGAATGCGCGCGCCTATTCCTTTGCGTAGAACAACAACACATGCGTGTCATGCGCAATAGGCATGGGCGCCCCTGGACTAGACTCTAGTCACTAGAGCAACGGCAAATACCACATTAAGCCGGAGAATACACCGGGTGGTGTGCACTAGGGTTGGGTAAAGGTTGTTCTTTTCGCTGACCATGTTCACTTGGTCTTTTTTTCTAGGTGAGTCAACTCACTCAATTCGCTCACTTGTTCTCTTGTTCAATTGTTCTTGTTCACTTGTTCTTGTTCACTTGTTCTTGTTCATTTGTTCTTGTTCTATTGCTCTTGTGTTCTCAGCGAGCGAAAGAAACCAGATGATTATAAGTGTATGTGTGTGTGTATTGCTGTTTGGCCCCCGATCATCATGCAGATGCCAAGCTCAGTTTTCTCGTCATATTAGCCATCTACTCGTCGCGTATTTTTTGGCAACATGTTAGACTGGCTTATACACAAAGCTTGCAATCCTTTGTTGGCTTAGACGACCGAACTGAACAGATGTTAGGGTACACAGAGCAACACACAGAACAAGACAAAACTGAACAGCTCACAGAGCGAGACAGACAGAACAACCCTCTGAGCAAAAGAACAAAAGAGCAAAAACAGAACAAGAGAACAATTCAAGAACAAATCAAAGCAAGATAGACTGAACAAGACTCGCTGAACAAAAAAGAACAATTGAAGAAGAACATGTTCGCTTGCTCAGTTTAAAGAACAACTCAATTTTGTTCACTCACTCATGGTCAAACCAACACTAGTGTGCACACATTGGGCGAATGGCATACCAACCACATCAACGGGAGAGCATACCGAAAAAGATTCTCAGCCACAAGTAATGCAGCGGCCGGAGCTGCCCTTATCAAAATGATTTTATTGGCCAGATTCCATAAAAATGTTTGGGACCAAACAATTGTAGCTTTGTTTTGTTTTAGTCGTGTTTGCTTTAATTTTTTTCATTGCGTGCTCAATTTTCGTAGGTACCTCTGACAATTATCAAACAAGCTTCATAATTTCCTGACCTTCTTCGACAATTTATCAGCTGTTTTCCAGAAAACGAGTTGGCAGGTCCATGTTTATTGTCGAAGCGAATTGTTGGTGTCTCAGTACTCGCTCAGGAAATGCGCTCTGACAATTTTCACGAGCGGATTTACTGAGCTATGTAATTAGATGGGCTCAGACAAAATTTCGATTGTCTCAGTACCTAGCTTAAGAAGAAACAGTTATTCGCAACAGTGCGACCGAACGCTAAACCAAATATATCACAAAAAAAAAAAATACTCGATTTGCGATATATTGCCTCGGAAAAATAGGATAGTGATATTCGTCATTTTGGGCAAAAATATCGATATAAGGATAATATTTTCGATAACCCTAATTTGACGGACGCACCGCGGCTCTCAAGGCTGTTTCCGGAGTATGCCTTCCGTGACGCCAATTTTGAAAGTTTTTAATGAATTGTAACGATTGGCTCCATAAATTTTTTAAAATTAGAGATGATTTTATCTCAGGGTACGTCACATCATCTTGCATTATCAGTTCACGCACAGCTTCGATCTAGGCACAACAACAGATTTTGGACGACCTTCACGGTATTCGTCGCTGATCGAACTACTACCAGGATTGATTGGAGGGGAGAAAGGACTCCGCCTTGTGACATTCCCTGCTTAATAATCCTGTTTTTGGATTAACGTTGAACATGATCTCCCTACACGAATCTCTATCTTTTACCATCTCTACTTTGCTTTTCTGTGCTCACCGACTCTCCCACTCATAACTTCGTCTCGCGGCTGTGGGAAAAGCACGAGTGCTGGCCGGCCCTGAAGGGTCCCTGCACAGAGTAAAACAACTTCACGTGACACTTCTGTTTAATTTTATTTTATTTCCATATACAACGACTAAAATGCATTTAAAACATATGTGTTGAGCTTAGCTAATATTTCGTGTACGTAAATTGCATGCGTTTTGTATTAAAATTAAGAGCATCATATTCGTATTTTGTGTATGAAAAGAAGCCTATGTACTAAGACGGAGCTTGAATGTTGATGCGGTTGATGGGAAGGGGGGTTTGGAGGTTGGAGGAAGTGATCAACTGATTACTAATCGCCGATTTGCTAGAAGAATTTCACTATTCACGTGCTACTATGGATGTCTGGCTTGAGCAGATGCAATTTGGTGGAAATGGGTCGCAATGATGAGGAGGGCAAAGCCGATGAGTGGGTGCTAATGGGATGCGAGTAATCCGTGACATCGGGCACAACTGTTTGCTCTGTGGATAGAAACTCGGCGGGCAGCTCGCCGCGATAGGCAGCAAATTGTGGTGTGGTTCTTATCAACTGCTCCAGAGGGGTTAAGCCATAGTGTGTATGACGCAAGAGTCCTGAATCGCGTGAATCCAGCTTAGGCGGCAACACTAAAGTGCTATCTACCACAGACTTGCCATCGAAGGTGTATAAAGCCCCACTGGGTAAACTGGCATGTGGTATTTTGCGATTATCCGGAGGCAGGTAATAGGTATCAATACGTTCTGCTGCAGCTGGTTCTCTATCGTTATCGTCTGATTCTTCTAAAGAAGAATCATTGCCCGGCGAGGGAAGCTCTTCGTCAAAGTCAAACAGACTGGACATGTCATCGTAAAAGGGGGCTTCGGTGATTCTCGGAGTGGATGAAGACTGGTTTAGGGATGGATCTTCCTTTTCTGGGACGCCCTGCTCTTCTAGCATTTCTTCACCAAATAGCTCCTCTAGCGTGGGTTTACGTAGTTCTGCGGCGGAGGGCAAGGCATGCTCCAAGGCGGATGAAGGTAATCTCAAGGCCAAGGCCCCAGCTGGTAATTCCACCTCTTTTTGTGGTTTCTCCGACTTGTTGACCAACGCAATGCTGGCATTGGTGCTATCCAAAGGCGAGGGTATAAACATGGGCTCAAAACTTTGCGTTTCGCTAACCCCCTGCTGGGCGGTAAGGAATAAAGTATCTGTTTCCATTACCTCATCGATCTCAGTACCGGGATCCTCACGCCGGTGAGCCACTTGTTCAATAAGCTCTGGTGGCAGCTGAACACCGTTGCCATCTTGGCGCATAATAGGTCGAAAGCCGCTTTCCACCACCACCGAATCGGGCTTAAAGCCCTGATTGATGGCCGGTCGCATTTTGGCTAATTGCTGAGGCGAAGGCTCCTCCAGCAAGGGACGTTTGACTAAAGGAGTTGCGGCTGTTGTGGACATTTTGGGCTCCGGCTTGGTATTTAGTGGTCTGGCCAGTGAGCCCTGGGGTTCTAAATCGCCATAGGGTACTGGTACAGGCACGGGCTTGGGCATATCCGTCTTACGTTGTCCGGCATTACCCAGTTCCGTGGGTTGACCCAACAGCAGCACTGAAGCCGCTATGGGTTGTATGGGGAAGGGCTTCTCCTTGAGAAATGGCTTCAGTAGACTGGGTACCGGCTTGCGATAGTGCTGGACTATCAGAGAAGACTGTGGCAGTAGATGGGGATGCTGTTGCGGCAGTATTGGCCGGGAGGCGGGTACCTTCTTTATGGGACCCGGATATGGACGACGACCGGGCAATTTAACCGGATGGAAGAGCGGTGCATTCTGCGGTGGTCTTAGAAACTCGGAAAGACTTATGGTTTTCTGTGCTAGTGCTGGAAGATTACTGGTTAGATTATGATGATGATGGTGCAGTGCATAAGTGAGTTGATGATAATGGTGATGTGGTAGTAAGTGTGGGCGACTCGGTCGCTGAAGCAAATGAGAGTTAAGTTTTGGATGTACGGATGGGGATGATTTGTGCGAATGCGTTTCGCCATGCAAAATCTCGGGCCTGGCGATGGCCAGCTGTGGTTTCGTTGGTATGCGAGAGCCGTTGGGTTGATTGCTGGGACTCGACTGGTTCCTTAGAATGCTCTCCTCGAGAGCCTCAGCAGCGCGGATTCCATCTGAAATCAGTTTGGTTATTTCCGAAGATTTCGTTATTTCAAAACTCAGTTTGGGCGGTGTCCCGTTCATATTGTGATTCTTAATCAAATCGGTTTGGTGCTTCAATAAAAAATTATCGTTGGGGCTGACCTTGGTTTCGTGGCGTATCGATGATTCGGCGTTATAGTCCGCCTCATGGACGGGTTTTGGTTCGACGGCTAGGCGTACCTCATGCCGCTCAGAGGCCGATCCGTTGGTATCGCCGCCCTCGCAAGAGTCATGCACATGTATCTTCCAGCCCAAATAGCGATGGGTAAAGCACTGATAGTAAACGGTATCCGGTGTATTCCTGTCTGGCTTCCAGCTAATTACTCCCGGCTCTCCGGAGTCACATTTCAGGGTTAGGGTGCGTTGATAGGCGCCAAATGATTGATAATCATCGGCCGGTGGACCGTCCACATCGGGTGTCCAGTTGCAGAGACGACCCACACCCGTGGGCGTCACCTGACCCGAGCGTGAGCGATGTACACCCGCAAATATGCGTACGGCCTGCAAATACCAGTAAGTTAGATGTCAAGACTTATATAAGACTTTTCCGGCGTCAAACTCACCTTCTTTTCCTCCTCTCGCTTGTGCTCGTAGCCACCGACAGGATCATCACTAATGTAGAAGGGATGGTACTTGGCTGGTATATCGGGATTGTTACCACCTTCCACCACAAAAGTGTAGGTCTTGCCGCGTACCACATGAATCTCGGGTATTAGCAGACCATTGATGTACCAGGAAATGCCCCAGCCCACGTGACCTTTAGAAAAGACAGAAGGTAATTTAATTGTGATTTTATTCCAGAGTCCGGCGCGTACGTATCTAATGTGTATTGAACACAGCTCTGCGGCAGCGACGTCAACACACGACGAGCATGTGTTTTATACTGAACTTTGTCACTATGTTTCAGGTCTTAGTTCATTCAGTTCTTCGTTCAATATTTCAGAACAGGGTTCTCTCAAGTAACATAATAAAGAGGGCAGGTATTAAAGAATCCGTATAAAATTTATTTCTGATCAGCACCCGTGCAAGTGAATTATCTTTCAGTTAAGTACAGTCAGGTACAAAATTATTGGAGAATAAGGACGCAAAGCGAAAAACGATTTCGGTTACGGATTTCCCGAATCGCACTTTGAAACACCTCTCTTTTTTAAGTGATATTACCTCCATCCTGACAAAGAGAACGATCATTGTGACAACTCAAAATTTTCCTAAAATCTTTTGTTGACATAGGAAAACAAGTTGGTTAGAGGGAGATGGACTCAGAGTCCCAAATTGACAGCAAACAGCTGACTTATATCTGAGTGAAATGTTGGCGACGCAGTAAAGTGAGCTTCTATGTTAGATTTGCTTTGGCTCAATAGATTTGCGTTTATCGATTAATAGTTCTTTATTCAATAGTTCACTTGTTCAGTTCACTAGTTCAGTCGTTCAATAATTTTGTCGTTCAATAGCTTTGTTTTACAATAGTTCACTACTTCAACAGTTCAGACTCGTTCAATAGTTTATTTGTTCAATAGTTCTTAGTTCCTAGCTCAGTCGCTCCATATTTAAGTCGTTTTAAGGTTCACTCGTTTTAAAGTTTAGTCGATCATCGCTCAATAGTTCTTTAATTAAAAAAAGGATTTACATAGGAGTGAACCGGTCGCCTGACTGATGCCTTGACTCTTAGCTGCACTGAGAAAAAATGTCATCCTCTTTAAAGTCTACTAAACACTATACTTATAATTCTGTAGGGCCGACTGACTTACAGACTGACTGACATATTATCAACATCAAGCCAAAACTGTTTATTCTAAGATTTGGCATTGAACTTCGCGCACTAAAAAAATTTCGGAAATTTGTACGCGAAGTGGGTGAATACTTCAAAGAAAAGATTGTATGGGGCACATAAATGAGCCCAGGCAATATTGTGAAATAAGCTCTTTTGCTAAGAGCACGAAAGAGAGAGAGAGAGCGCATGAGAGTGAACGACCTACACTCACACAAATTAGATATGTGTGTTATACAACAATGTCATGTATCATTTGGCTCTCAAAGAAAAGAGGAAGAAATGAAGGAAAGAGTGGAGAGCGTACCAAGAGGTCAATTTAATTTGATCTTCAGTTCGTATTCATTATTTGAACGAGACGGGACTTATGTCGAAGTTTTAAAAAAAAATATTGGGTCTTTAATTTTTGGGAAAGACTTAGGAATCCATACACTCCCAATTATGAGCTGATCCTGGAAGCGGACAAAGTTACGGCGCGTTCAGTTAGTTATACATAAGTTATGGAAAACCGACTAAAGTGATTCTTTGAACCTTAACAGAGAGTGCTTGGTTTGGGAGGTTTCACAGTAGTAGCAGGTCCGGTTCGATGGTACGGTATCATGAAAACGGAATTAATCCAATCTCAATGCAATCTCTCTCATTCCTAACTAGAATGGTACTTTTTATATGGGAACAATCGACTCACCTGTAATGGCTGGATAACCATGCTTTCCACCCGTGGGACCCATTTGGGCATAGAAAACTCCATCATCGGGCTCATGACACTGAATGGCCGGAATATCCCACGCTCCATTGCTATTTGCCGGCTTGGGTGTGGGCACCGGACGACGCTGTGTGATAATAGCAGTCTCCTGACGTCTTTGTGGCGCAGCAGGGGCCGGTCTTTGCAGGGCTTGAGCACGATTCTCATAGAACTCCTCCTCGGGTTCCACATTTGGGCGTCCAGCGGGTGGATAACCCTTTCCGCCGGTTGAGCTCTGTTTCTGTGGCACTTCATCTTCCTGTTCGGCGGATTGGCCTCCAGGTTTGGCACCCTCGGGTAAAGGACAATTCCATTTGGGCTGGCGTCCAAACTCAATTTGATGTAGATGCTTGTTGTAGTACGTATGGAATGAGACTTCACGGAAATCATTCAAGGGTCCTATGGCCCAGACCACAGATTCGGTATCGGTCACTGAAATGGGCAAATCCAAGCGATCGGTGGCGGCCAACGAGCGCTGATAGGTCACAATGGAGTAGCCATTGACCATGGCGGCATTCAGTAGGCGTATGGAGTTCGTCTTTTCTGCTATTTTGGTATCCGGACAGGCACCATGACCGCCCGAGCACTGAGCCTTGCCGTCCAAAAAGTAATCCTGTGCAAATCCATTTCCCGTCTCGGGATCCACCCAGGCTACCACGGCATCCGCTCCTATCATTTGGCTGATGCTCTTGTTCGGTGAAATGCCAAAGGACATGTAGTTGTTGGGCTCTGTGAAGGAGGGAGGGGGGTAAGCAATGAGCTGACATAGTAATCAACGAAAGTTGGCCGACCCATTTCCAGGCCCACAGCCAAACGCAACCGGTTGAACGCATTTTCCAGGTGAAGAATTCCTGTTGGCATTCTTAGCGGTTACAAATTGCACCCAAGACCAGTGGCAGTCGCAACGCGTGCTCATAGATGGCCATGATTGCGGCAGAAGATTGCAGATGCGGCAGCCGCACACTGTCCGCGATTTGCTCTTTGGCTTGGCGGATTGCGCAATAAACCAGTCGTCATAATTCGCAACTTGTTATTCTGCTAACGATGCGGCGTCCGCTGAGCGGACAATTTGGATGCTAACTGGATTTCTGTGATGAGAAGTGTGTGTGTGTGTGCTACTCCTTTATTATTAACTGTACCCAATAAAATGTCAAAGCATTGTTTATCAACATAAAAACAACAGAAATCACAATTAAAGCAATTGGGTGAGATTCTGAAAGCTTTACCTCGGGGTTGGGCAATAAATCTAAAATCAAGCAAGAATATTCTAAGTCAAGGATATTAAAAAACCCACCCTAAATTTAATGAATTTAAATGAATCAATAAATTTTATGTAGGAACTCAGCCTTTTCCCATTATTTCAAATTTCATTCCCAAAAACTTCGTACATAGATATCAAGATTGAAATATTTCTGATCTCCTCGGCTAGCCTGAACCGAATGTGGTTCAAGGGTTCAAACCCCGAAGTGAATCTTTTTAAGACAGAGCTTAGTCAGCAATCCCTTCCTTAATCGGCGCAAAAAGCCATTAAATGCATTAATCTTTATGAGTTTACAAATTAATTAGGAATATTAGTTAGGGTTTCTGAAAATATTATCATTATATCGAAATATCGATATTCTTGCCGTATATTTTTCCGAGGCCATATATCGGAAATCAAATATGTTTTGGTGATATTTCTCGGTGGTATTTTTGTTTTAGCGTTCGGTCGTACTGTTGCGAATAACGGTTTCTTGTGCTCTGGACATTTAAGGGAAAATGTTTAAAAGTTATTGTTATTAAAGTTGCTGCACAAAAATCGCAGTGCAAACTGTGCAATAAAGTTTTAAGGACCAGTGGAAACTCAACAAATATGAAAGTGCACTTAAAAGCAACGCATAGAATTGCTTGGCTAAAATGCAGCTCAACAACGGTAAATGTAAGTATAAATGATTTGGAATACTGGGAATAAGTGAACATCTATAGCAGCGATGGCCACCGAGAGAGAGGCCAAAGCCGAGTATTTGCTTCGATCTAATCGCCTCGAGCTCTGGCGAGCGAATGACGGGTTTCGCCCCCTGGAAGGAACCAGAGATCTATAGCTAAAAATGAGAGCAGTTGCCGTTAGCTTTAAGTACGGCGCCGCTGCAGCGCGCTGCGGTTATTCAATTTAAAGTAAGAATCGAAGTGAACGGAAGATTTAAAGTGAATCAATGAACGGTCAAGAAAATCTTCTTCATCTTCGAAAAGAGTTTGATCATGAATAAGCAATAAAATATTTAAATGGTCGGTAAAAGTATTGTATTCATAAAAAACACAGAAAACGAGAAAGGCAAAGCTAACTTCGTCTGTGCCGAAGTTTTGATACACTTGAAAACGCTTGTTTCAACGGTTAGCGACTTCGACCAAACTTCGCAAATCAGCTTAAAAACATTTAATACCACCCATGACCGTGATTGAGAGCGGCAATATTGAGAAATAACCAGTTTTTCACATTAAAATCCATTTTTCGACCGATCATTTGTATGGCAGCTACAAGAAGTAGCCATCCGATCCGGTCGGTTCCGACATATTAGCAGCGTGCAGACAAAAGAAGACTCTGTGCAAAATTTCAGCTTGATAGCTTTAAAACTGAGGGACTAGTTCGCGTAGAAACAGACAGACGGACAGACAGACAGACAAAGCTTAATCGACTCAGCTCGTCATGCTGATCAAGAATATATATACTTAATGTGGTCGGAGATGATTTCTTCTATGCGTTGCAAACTTCTGGGCAAAATTATAATACACTTTTCAAGTGTATAAAAAGGTGAGCTAAACACAAGTTAAAAAAAAAATTTGTTTGATTTCGTACAAGTTGTTCTAGACTTTAACTTAATCAAGTACAAAAGGATTGAAACAATTCTAAAATTCTTGAATCAATCAGAAAGTGCCAATTTGAAATATTGATCCGAATGATCCTGACTCGAGATTGTAGTAAATACGGTATTTCACTGCCAAACCGTAAGAACGAAAAGAAACCGTGAGCAAGTTTGAAGCTGAGAGAGAAAAGCTCCCAAATGCGTACACACTCAAACACAACTTTCTCTGAAAGCCTAGGAGTTTGGGTTTTTCCCACAACGAAAGCATATCCACTTTTCTGGTACAAAAATTTCACATTTCACCGCGACTTTTGTACATGATAATTTTTTATACCCCGGTCCATCGAAGAAAATTGTTTCTGAATTTTTCGAGTATAGGTCGGTATATAGGTGACATGACATAAAGCCCATATATAAAAATGTCGCAATGCACATCGAAATATAAATCAGACCTGATATAAGCGAAAAGTCCACATATAATTCGGTCATAATGCCCAGATTATTTGGGACAAAAGGCCCATATGAAAAAAAATGTGAACAAAACAAAAAGATTTCCAACTTCAAAGATTAGAAATGCAAGAAATGAATATGTTGAGAAAGAGAATCCATATATGGTGGCATCGGCTTCGATGAAACCTTTCCAGCACAGTTCTTCCTACAAAAATTGGTGCATTTAAGCCATGGCATCAAGGAATAACGACCACAGGCTCGTTAAAGTTATTTATTTTGCATGACAATGCGTGCATTAATTTGGGTTGATTTGTGAATCTATTTAAAAAATATGCAGTTCAATGCGAATTCACTCAAAAAATGGGATTTTGAGACTCGCTATGGAAAGAATTATGTAACCATTTTTCAAAATAAAGAATTGAATTTCCAAAATTATCGCACACAAAACAAAAAAGATCCCCGTCGAATGGTTATACACTTTAATATTCATTTTTTTAGATATCCTTTTTACATTTTTAAGCTCCATTGGATGAAGAATAATGATCAATGAAATATTTTTTTTCTGATACATCCTTTTTAAGCGAAAATAAACAGACTTCGAAAATAACCAATGGATCCCAAAAAAGGATAATTAACTATCCAGTGGATACCAATGGATACCGAAATCATCCTGAGGATCATCAAAAACTATCCTTTTTTTCTCAGTGCGGAATAAAATTGTGTTTGGGATTCTAATGGCGATGGATGTAATTGTTAGATTGCGTTGCCCAACAGCAAAGGTGCCCAGTATGAGCTTACTGCCGCGTGAAAACAAATACAAATGCACAAAATATTTCTCGAGCAAAAACAACTCCAAGATATAGAAAGAGGAACCCGATTTTTCGCATAAGAAACATTGTTGTTACTTTTTAATTTGCCAGAGACTTATTAGAGAAAAAAGGGTCACATATGATATGGTAATGTAAAATTGGCTTACAGCTCCTCGAACGGGGCCAAGCGAAGCTTCTCTCAATCTCTTGGCGTGTGTGCTTTAATTTTTTCGCACAAGAGAAAGGGTCCTACAGTTTAACGACGGATCCGAACGGCAAAGTTTGAGAATTTGCTTTTTCATGGCTAGTTACTTCACAGCTGGCGCCAATAGCTGGTGAAGGTGACCGTATGTGTAAAAGCTTTTTTCTAAAGAAAGAAAAAAACTTTTATTATTAGATGTTCAGAGGCGGGATCGAGTCCAGTACACTTGAGAGTGAGTGGCTTGCGAAATGGGCTTGGGCACCCCTGCCCTACAGCCATAGAAATATTCACGAACTTTTCTTCGAAGTTCGGATTATGCGCAAACATAAAACCGCCATCCTCCAATTAGCGTTATATTTTATAGAAAGTTTGCCCATGGTGAGTTATTCGCTGTTTTTTTTTTATATAACATAAGATGGAATACTTTACTTTTGACTTCAAAACTGATTGATATGTATCAAGCAAGAACGACTCTCGAACTGCGTAAAATATGACGTTGGCCCTACTGGATGCAAAATATCAAAGCCTCTATTAACTTAATAACAAGTCCAAAACTCTGGCTATTAAATCATAAATCAAAATTGTTATCTTTTATGAAGACCTTCATCTATTGCCGCTCATCTCGTCCTAATCGCAACATTTAACACTAATTTTCAGCCCATTAGCACAATGCCAAGTGCCTTTTTGATGGCATTCAACCGAGTGTTAAATGCTTCCGCTACAAATTAGCACCACAGAAACAGAACTTACCCAATTTGGCCACCAATTGTACCACAATACTCTCACCGGCCACAGCCCAGCGAACCTCAAAGGCCAGATCATCGTAGAGCACCTCGCAGTTGAGTTTGGACTGGAATAGAAGGGTTTAGGGGAACGATTGTTTTGGATGAAAAAAGGAAACGGAAATGTGGAAGGGAAGTGTGTAAATGTGTGTGTGTATGTGTGCGGGTGAGGGATTGGAGAGGGATCAATTGTTAAACGTTTGCCAAAATTAAGTTTTTTTTTTCTATTTTTTGGATTTTTGTTTTGCTGTTTTCGAAAATTTTGCCTTTTGTTTTGGATTGTTGTATGAAGCTTATACAAAATGAAAATGTCTTTTTTGACAGAGATAGAGAGAGAGAGAGTGAAATAGTTCTTGGTTAGTATAGTATAGGAATGGAGCATGTGGTGTGTGTGTGTTTGTGTGGTGGGTGTATTTGTGTTCTAGGATTAGGGATACTTGAGAAGGAATTCTTAGGGATTGGCAGCCCAGTAGAAACTATTGCACACATTTCATTTTGTATAGACCAGAAAGCAAACAATTTTCAAGACAACAAAACACAAACCACAATACAGGTGTGAGTGTATAGGTACACCAAATGTATTTAAATAGTTTATAAACAAATTATATAGCAGGCTTACGGTCTAGTAATTTCAAAGCAAAGTTGGCAAAAATTGATAAATAACTCGAATACAAATAAATATGCTTGCTTTTGAACTGGCGTTTGGTAATCAGAATTGCAGTTCGTTTAGAATATGATTTAACGACTTCTTTACCTGTGGACTAATGCCCAGCATTTTCAGCGAAGGCGGCACATTCAGACCCTCCGGCAGGCGCACGTGTCCAAAGTCCACGGTGAAGGCCTCACACCACACACCAAAGTGTCCTATATCGAAGATGGTCAAATCTTCGGGCAGGGTCAGCACTATAGTTTTGCGATCGTAACGTCGCAAAGGATTTTCCTTGCCATTCTCATCGGGTATGCGCAGTCCTTCGGGTGTGGGACGTTGACCGCGACCCACCCAGAATTTGGCATCTGCCAAAAAAGAAGACATGGTTAGAGCTAAAAGGAAGAAATCTCTTTAGTAGCTACCCACCTGGCGCCTCGCCATCGTAACTGAAATTGGGCACCAGCAGAGTTTGTGCATCCACAATCACGATATTGTCCGAGGACACGCCGTGTACACCTCTCAAAGCATTTATCTTTTGTGGACGCGGAAAATCCAAACTGCTGGGTATGGACACATCGCCAAAGTTGACGGCAAACTCATCGCACCACACCGAGAACCATTTGATGTCACGCAACGTTTTACCCTCGGGCAGGGACAAGGTGATGTCCTTATTGCGATAGCGCCGTGTCAATGAGGCTGTGCCGCCCCGCTCATCCCTCAGGCGAGCGGCTCCCTCGTTGCTGGGCCTTGCCGTGTTGCCCACATAGAAGTAAGCAGCGGGGGCTTCCCCATCGTAGTTAAATTTCTTAATAAAAATCGTGCGCGAATCCACGGCATAGACATCACCGGAAACGCCATGATGCAGACGTGTCAGTGAGCCAATCTTGGTGCCATAATATGGATAAGCTGCTTGGCAGCCGGGTTGCAGATCTGTGGGATAGACGAGAGAGCGAATGAGAAAACCAAAACAAAAGACTTGGGCAACAAACTTGAGTCAGAGTCGGCAAGTAATAAACAAACAAATCTCCAAGCACCACTTAATTATTCGCAATTTACATAAACAAAAACCGCCCGATCACGTCATATTCTTGTTTTCTATTTCGCATCTGGCCTAATCTGTGTGAGATGGTTACATAAATTGATGACTGATTGTGCTGTTCTTTTGTTTATGGAACAGGAAGTTTGTTTGTGTTTAGTTTTACGGATAATACAATTTTGAATAACCAAATAACAATTAAGAAAAGTTGGCAAGGCGTGTTTCTAATAAGCTCAAAACAAAGGCCATTTCCAGTTCTGAAATGTTGTCAAATTTATAATTTCACCAACCGGTCCGAAAATGAAACCACACCAAATTGAAGCTTTAAAACAAACAAAAATATTTAATTGAAATTAGATTTAATTGTAAGATAGCAAAAGGTTTATAAACCTTAAACTGCTACAGCTAAGGGTAAAAACCGCAGTTAAGTAAGCCTCGCAGACTTGAATCCATTGTACAAAACTTCAAACTTATATTTTTTCCAGTTTATGGAAAGTGTAGTGGTGCAGCGGGTAGTGTGTCGGGTTCAATCTTTCTTTCCAGTTACCTTCGCCAGCTATTGCCGCCAGCTGTTCAGAAACTAACCATGAAAAAGCTTATAAAAGGTCCCTTTATCTTGCGTGAAAATTATAATTATTACAGAGACCATCGCTGATGTAAAGCCATTTTATATTACAATGGTGATTCCTAATAAATACGAATATCTTTTAATACACTCGAAAAGTTTATTATAATTTTGCCCAGAAGTGTGCAACGCACTGAAGGATTCATTTTCGACCACATAAAGTATATTTATTCTTGATCAGCATGACGAGCTGAGTCGATTAAACTTTGTCTGTCCGTCTGTCTGTTTCTACGCGAACTTGTCCCTCAGTTTTGAATCTATCGATCTGAAATTTGCACAGAATTCTTTTTTTGATTGCACGCTGCTAATATGTCGGAATCCCCGGGTTCTAGTATCTGCCATGGAAATGAAAAGTCGGAAAATGAGTTTTAGTCAGAAAACCTTTTTTGTTTTCCATATTAGCGCTCTTGAACTCGGTCATATGATTTTTGGTCAAAGTCGCTAACCGTCAAAGCGGCCATATAACCCATTCGGTCGGAGAATCAGGCGACCTTTTGCAGGACATAATTTTGTTGTCCGCATTCTTGTGGATATTAGTGTGCTCGAAATTACCTCATCCCAAAAAATTTTATCTATTACATTACATTACACTTACATTTTACATTACATGACGCAATAGATATTATAACAAACTCGCGCTGCATTGTGGTAATCAAAAGAAAATGACAAAAATAAGAATGTTCTTCTAACCTTTTCGTTTTTTTTGCTGCCCACCGCTGATCTAAGTGAATGGATATACATATCGTGTCTATGTTTACGATATAATAATAAAACAAACGACAGAACATCAAAAACCGACACTAGGAGACAGCACTATGCATTTTGCTGGGTTTACTAGGGCGTCTAATGAGTTGGGGAGTTGGGATTTGTGCTTCCATACCACTACGAGCATGTTTGGTGTTGCATAGTTGCACATTGATGCTTTTTAAAGTTATTGTTAATATCTATTATGATTATTTTATTTGTTGTTGTTGCAAATTTGTTTGCTGTTTTGGCGTGATCGTCTTCTTAGTCGTTACTTTTAATGTTGATGTGGTTAAGATTTCATATGAGATTAATTTTGTTTGGGCGTCTGGTAAGTATTGTTGATATAAATAACAAATTCGGCCAAATCTGCTATTGTTATTTTGTTGGCTTTAATTTTGGCTGAGAAATTGGAGATTGTAGGGATTTTGACCCCTAAATTGGCTATATTTTAAGTGTAAGAATTATTGTTGGAATAGCGAAGACAATTTTAATGTAGGCCTATGTATATTTTGTTTGACATTTTTTTGCGCTTAAAGTGGAGTGTTGTGCTTTGGACATATTTAGACATATGTTTAATTTCACAGATTGCTGAGTAGATTTCTATACACTTGAAAAGTGTATTATAATTTTGTCCAGAAGTTTGCAACGCCTTGAAGGAATCATTTCCGGCCACAAAAAGTATATTTATTCTTGATCAGCAAGACGAGCTGAGTCGATTAAGCTTTGTCCGTCCGTCTGTCCGTCTGTCTGTTTCTACGCGAACTGGTCCCTCAGTTTTGAAGCTAGGGAGCTGAAACTTTGCACGGAGTCTTCTTTTGTCTGCTAATATGTCGGAACCGCCCGGATCGGATGACTACTTCTTGTAGCTGTCATACAAATGATCGGTCGGAAAATGGGTTTTAGGCAGAAAAACAATTTTTTTCTCAATATTACAGCTCTCAATCACGGTTATGGGTAATATTAAATGTTTTTAAGCTGATCTGCGAAGTTTAGTCGAAGTCGCTAACCGTTAAGACAAGCGTTTTCAAGTGTATCAAAACTTCGACGCAGACGAAGTTAGCCTTGCCTTTATCATTTTTAATAGATTTGGTGATGCTGAGCTTCCCATTACATACGGGAAGCTCAGCTGGCTGAATTGCTGGTTAGTAAGTTCCACCAGTTTGTAAAGTGTGTGACACTTCTTATACTTGCAGACAGATCAAGAATTGGGACAGGAACCCCCATAGCCGAGGTCAACCTCGAAAAAATCCCAAATAAAAAACCTATTTGGGTTGCTATCCATAACAACGTGAAGATTTTAGCTGAATGTCACCGAGTTGGTTAGACATGTGTTACCTTTATGTCAATGGAAGATGTCGATGCTGTGGATTGGACATAGGTATGTAGCTATGTCGTCGAGTTGACTGGACATCTGTGCGAGTGTGGATCCGCCAGCCACCGGTCTCTTTTTGACAAGGTGGATTGGATTGGACTAAGGGTTCTTGAGTGGCTATTTAAGCCAGGCTGAAGAAGCTCCTTGAACTTTGATTTGACGAAGTGAGGATTGATTGTTTTGTTCGTTGCGAATAGAGTGATAGTGTGCACTTGACATTGAGCTCCGACTATGTTTGTGTGTATGTAGGCGTGTGAGTGAGTGTGAGACGGCTTCTTGATGAAGTCGTCGGTTGAATTATTGGCACTTTATTTATGTGAATTTGTTTAATGTTTTTTGCACATTTCACTTTTAAGAGTTTTTGGCCTACAAATTTTCGTAGAAATTATACAATTTGTTTTGAACAGTGTAGTAGGTCACCATGTGCTCAATGCCTAATGTGCTCAACAAAGTGAATACCCTTAATGTTATACAGGCTTTCTAAACCTAAAGAAATTCTGAATTATTTTGTTTGTTAAGCAAATTAATTGATGTTCTTTTTAAAAAAACGTGAGAAACCCAGGGTCCAACCAAAACGCTGACGGGAAAATCTTAAATCTAAAAATTTCGAACATTAAACATTGGTTCATTTTAGTTCGAAGCAGCAAAACAAAGCTCCGAATAAAATGAGAGGGTTTGCAGCCCTAATTAAAAGTTACTAATTGTAAATGTAAAATTGACTATACAGCTCCAAAGGGGCCAAGCCAAGCTTCTCTCAATCTTTTGGCGTGTGTGCTTTAAATTTTTCGCACAAGAGAAAGGGACCTACAGTTTAATGCCGAATCCGAACGGCAAAGTTTGAAAATTTTCTTTTTCATGGCTAGTTACTTTACAGCTGGCGCCAATAGCTGGTAAAGGTGACCGTATGTGTAAAAGCGATTTTTTAAAATAAGAAAAAAACTTTTATTATTGGATGGTCCGAGGCGGGATCGAACCCAAGACCTTCCGCCCAGCCATAAAGTTAATAATTACTTTAATGAAAATAATAAAAAATTATTATGTTTGAATTCCTTATGGAAAAAGATATCTAGTATATATAGTATTACACGCTTTACACTACTTTGGAAACGAGAATCGAAATAGTTTTTCATGTCAAAGCCCACAGTGTGGTGGGACCAAAGTTGTTGAAATTCAATTAATTTTTATTTTATTACAGTTTTGTTTTTGTTTTATATTTTTTTTGCTTGCAGGGGCTATAAACACGTTTATGTTTACGGCACCTATCAAGCCATCTAGTGCTTTAGGCGGCCTGCATTTTTGGGTTATAGTTAGTTGATTTTTTTTTTTTTTTTGGTATGTGGCCGTGGCAGTTGGTGCTCCAAATTTTGCAGACACGGACAACAACAACAACAACGAGTCTTTCTTGTCTGCCCACAAGATATGTGAGTGTTTGGCCAATGTTTTGACATACAGTTTCCGCTTTGTTTTGGTGCAAAATGCCGGTTCTGGGCTGCAGGGCCCCAACAGCTGATTTCACAACCTCGGCAACTCAGCAAAACCTCAACAAAATGCCAAAAGGTGTAATTAAAAGTTAAATAAAACCAGCAAACAGCCAGCGACCGACACAATCGAGTGTCTCTCATTAATGATGAGCGGGCTAAAAAGCCATTAGGCAGGCCATCACGCAAAGCGAACTGGTTGGCAAATCAATAGATATGCAGAGATGCTGAGATACCTAGTTATTTTGCAAAATCTGCAACCTACAGACCTACTTTCACGGTGCCAGCGAAAAACGGATTTTCCACCGCGATGGCCGGGGCCTTTTGAATGGTATCAAGGAAACGCACATACACAGAGGCGCAGTTGCCAGGCACTTAAATTTATGATAATCTGTCATGGAAATGCTAATGCAGTCAGTCAGTTGGTCAGTTGGATAGTTGTGCACAGTTCAACGGTCAGAGCAAATCATAAACTAGCCACATCCACAACAACAACTGTTGAATATTCATTTGGCTTACTCCACATTCAACACACAAAAGATGATATATATTTTTTTTCGTCATGTCATTGTCTGGCCGCCCTCTGGCCATAAATAGTAGTTGCCTCTAATCTAGTTTGAGTTTCGGATTTGCATCACAATGGTTGGATTCCGAAGGTACTTACAACTGAAAGCGGCCACTAGGCCAAACAGCATTAACAGCCAAGGTTTATCCTTCATGAATGGCAACGACATGTTACACCAAATGTGTGTGGCCTGTGGCCTGTTGTGGATCTCCGTGTGCTTTTTCTTTCTTTTTTTTTTTGGTTTCTTTTGTAGGGGGTGGATTTATTTATATGGCACCTTTTGCACAGACACTGGGTAGCACTCGCGTTCGGTTTTCTGGCTAATGGGGTGTGTGGGATGACGATATCAACGCAACCAGACGCAACGAACTCCAAAACCGCACTGAACGACAATAATGTTGCGTCTGCGCTTTGTGCCAGTGGAAGAGTTGAAAAACTTTAGAGCCCCAACGCTGACGTCGACGCCAGCTGCGCATTGGGGCTGGTTTTCAGTTGGTCGGTTGTTGTTGTTACACTATGCCACAAAATTTTACCATTTTAAGATAAGAATAATATTTTGAAAATATTAACAATCATTCGATCTTTGTGACAATTTGACACAACTTTTGGACTTAAAGCGGTATTGAGGGTTTGCTAAATAACAAAGTGAATGACAAATTGGCGAATTGAACGAATTTTTACGAAAATGACAAATTGGCGAATTGAACTAATAGCGAAAGTTTAAAAAGCATCCTTGGTGTGTCAATTTGACACATATGAAAAAAGCGTTCATTCACTTAAAAAGAATAATTTAGGACGATATGTCGCCTGCGTCGGAAAATATAGTGGTGGACGACAAAGTATTCTTTTGAATTAGACGATGGTTTGGAAGTTGAAAGTGTTGTAGGTTTCATAGGCAAGTAACGATATGCCAAAAGACAAACAAATTCAGTATTCTCTGAATAAACGGAATACTATACGGCAAACTGTCTCTAAACTGCATGTTTCTTTACATCTCACACCATGGCAGTAAAATGGAAGCAGCGACAAATGACCATTGTCGGTACAATTCGTAAAAGTAGAAAGGAGTTGCCACCTCTGCTGCTGGGTATGAAGAACAAACCGACTTTCCATTTGGCATTCGTCTTTTAGAAAAAACGCCAATAATACAATTTTATAACCCTACAAAATGCGGAGTTGACTTAAGGGATAAGATCGTAGGCACTTATTGATTTAAAAGAAACTTTGATGGTATATATTTAACTATATTTGGTAACGCTAGGTCATTTGGGTGTCCCACTTCAGAGCATTCTTTTGAATTCACGACGCAACAGGCTGCTCATCTGTGTCTCTCTGTGTTTCATTATTGTGAATATCATTATCGTTATCGGATTGAGGTTTTATCTGTATGTAAACAATGACAGGTACACGTAGGGGTGGATACTTGGGTCGTAGAACGATTTCAGGAACACACGTGCTAAATTTTAGAGCAGCAATAACAGATCAACAATTACATGAAATAAATTAATTTAGGCATGTCAGAATGTCACAGTTACGTTCTTGTCAGTTACAAGAGGCACGAAGTCAACAGCAGCAGCTGGAGCAGAGACAAGCGAGCCGGACAAATGTTAAGACACGTTAAAGAGTTGACCGACAATGTCAGTCGAGCATTTATACCTGTTTCGTTCCTTCGTCTCGCTGTCGAGTATGAGCCAGATATCGAATATTCCACTCATCCGAAAGTCCTGATTGGTGCTATGGACCAAGAATGTCCCCAATGTCATGCGCTCAAATTCAGAATGAGTCCGTAGGGATTTGTGGCGAAAAGTGCAACTACCGGAAATGGAGACGGCACCAGAACCATGAATCGGCTCATCGGCACGGATCCAGATTTAAACCTGTTTCTAAGGTCCATTTAGATTTTATTTATGCTTTCAAGCGACTTCGTTCGACAGCAACAGAAATAATGCAATTGCAAATTGTAAGCAATTTAATTCAACCTTTAAAATCAAAGGCCTAGCGTACCATAAAGTAGGATCATTGCTGGGAATGCCAAACGAACCACATAAATTTTTACAAATCTACTATATGGGCGGTATATATCAATCGAGTGGATGCACTTCCCCTTAGGACAGACGCGTCGTCCGCGAGCTGGGTTCCCTTTTGAATGAATTAATAATATTCTTTAAATCCCACGCATGTGCAAAGTGACAATCACGCTATTATTATAATAATAATTAATTATAATTATCGATAATTATCGATCTTGATAAAACACTAGCTGAAGAGCACTTGCGTATATTTAATGTACCTGTTGTTGACGACGTTGCGGGAATTATGGTAATGGTCGACCGCACAGCGACGAGAGAAATTGTGGTTCAAAGAAGAACAATAATGTGGAGTAGATCCGCGACACACACCGTTGATATGACGCTGACCAATAGGAAAGGGCAAGATGGATATAGCATAAACATTGAACAAATCGATCCGGCCACAGGTAATTCTTTCATTACGAACATCATTACTCATTTTAGTTGATATGTATAAATCGTAATTTTAAGTTTTAAAATAAAACTTACTATAAGATTATTTTGATTTTAAACAATTGCAAGTAATGATTATTTTGATCAAAAAATAAAACTCAAATAAGATTGTGAGTTTATTTTTTGCTAAAAATAAAACTCACAAGAAATAGGCTGTACATAAGAATTTTGGAAAGTTTGAAGTATATTCTTAATAAATGAAGCAAGACGAACATTTAAAATGCAATTTTAAGTTAAAGTAGTTTCTTATACTCTGTACCGAAGGTACATAGAGTATAGAAGTTTGTGCATAAGTATGTAGCAGAGAGAAGGGAATCACATCGGACCCTATAAAGTATGTTTCTGATCAGCATCAACAGTCAAGTCGATTAGCCAGCCGTTGCGTGTCTGTCCGTCCGTCCGTTGAACAAACAGACTCAGAGATGGTAAGAGATGAGGTTGAAGTATGGGACAAAGCTCCATACGCAGGCAACGTTTTTTTTATTTTTCACGCCCGCTCCCGCAATGTTGAAAACGTTATCTCCAAGTTTTGTAGATAGATGGCTTGTACCAAAGACACTAATATAAGATAGGTATATTTTGTTATTCTAGGTTAGTCGAGCTAGCGTAATAGAATCGGTTGCGAGCGTGATTGTTCTTCGAATTTCAGGCTGATGTTGTTGTCGCCGGTTACATCGTTCCGAGGTAGACAAAGAACTCTACAACATTAAAGTTGTACTCTCCTTGCAACAGATTGCCCAAGTTGTGTGTACTTCTGTTCGAGCACATAGGTATTCGTCTTGTCCTCGTTTACCGCTAAACCATTAGTTATAATAAACCGTTACTCATTGAAAACATGTTAACAGTGTCGCGTTCCTAGGGTGACCATCTGAAAAGAATGCAATTTTTTTAGGGTGGGTAGCGGAGGCTTGGTTGATTTTTGCTCATAACTGAGAACCGTTCACGATCTTTATCATTCGGCATCGATTCATTTTGATATATAACTATCTCAAAAGATAAATCGACTATCTTCAAAGTGAAGGAGATATAACGTTTTCCAAATTGCGGGGGCGGGAGGGGGCGTGGCCAAAATTGAAACAAACTGACTGCGTGCATAAAAGATGCATTGTCCCATAATGTCAAACTTCTTCTCCACCATCTCTGAGATCTAGGTGTTCATACAGGCAGACGGACGCCGGACTGTTGATGCTGATCAAGAATATATTTACTATATATTCGGAAATGATTCCTTCTGCCTGTTACAACCTTTGCACAAACTTAATATATCTATGTACTCGATACAGAGTATAAGAAACTACTTTAACTAAAATCATTAAATGTCGTCTGCTTCATTTATTAAGAATATACTTCAAACTTTCCAAAATTCCTTATGGTACAGCGTATTTCTGGTGAGTTTTATTTTTAAGCAAAAAAAAAACTCAACAATAATCATTTTTGAGTTTTATTTTTTTGACAAAAATAATCATTACCAATGAGCAATATTAATAAAACTTACAAAATAAAAATCATGGATTCCAAGATTATCATAAAAGAATAATCGGTATCAAAGGTTTTCTTCCGGTTATTAAGTGCGTGATTTTTGGTTTAAAAATACACAAAATAATCATTATTTACGGTCCCTGGTATAAATATTTTACAGAACCCGAAAAAACGAGAAAGTGAGCTCGATTTTTATGCGTATCGCGAAGGTAGAGAGTGATATAATGCGATTCCTACGACACAATCAACAGAATGCTTAAATATGCAAAAATCTTCTTTAGAATTAAAAACGAAGAAGTGAGGCTTAATAGACAATATTTGTTTTTTTTTTTTTTCAAATTTCGCCATTTTTTGGCCTGTGTGATCTACACTTTTTATTAACCCCTCGATTTACCTTTCATCATGTCAATTTAAACTCAAATAAGAATTTTGAAAATGTTTAATTTTTCTTCCACCGATTGACCGACATTTTCTATTTTTCCGTATTTATTCTATTCAATCTTCTTGATAGTCTAAACCAGCGGTGGGCACGGCACTGCTTCTATTGAGCCGAGACTTTTTTATCGACAAGTCCATGTATTGTAAATGTAAAATTGGCTTACAGCTCCTCGAACGGGGCCTAGCCAAGCATCTCTCAATCTCTTGGCGTGTGTGCTTTAAATTTTTCGCACAAGAGAAAGGGACCTACAATTTAACGCCGGATCCGAACGGCAAAGTTGGCGCCAATAGCTGGTGAAGGTGACCGTATGTGTAAAAGCTATTTCTAAAGAAAGAAAAAAACTTTTTATATTAGATGTTCAGAGGCGGGATCGAACCCACGACCTCCCGCCCAGCAGTCCAGCACACTAACCACTAAGCCACATACGGCTGCCATGCATTAAAAGTGGGTAAAAGGGGATCATTCAGCGGTGTCTCAGAAATCTTTTCCAACCAGCTCTCGCGCTCTACACATGGTGGCGCTTTCTGCGCTAAGGGTTGCCAAAGTACATTTAATGATTGGCGCAAAAATTTTTTAACAAATATTTTATTTTTGAAGAATAAGTCTTAAATTTAAATTATAATTTAAAAATGCATCTCAAAACATGTAACACAATCAACAAATTTCATTTAAACATAAAATTAACTCATAACTAGAAGATGGAAAATATTTTTTAGCAAGAAAGGGCATTCCTGTTTATAGATTTGATAGAAAAATATCATTAGCATGGACACAAACCTTCCAACTCGATTTTCAAAAAAGAAAATGAAATCTCTTGAAGTTCTGGAACACCGACGGATTTTTCAAGCGTTTTGCAAAATCTCTAGAGATTTCCGTGACACCCATTAAGTTGTGCAAATGTATGTAACAGTCAGACGGAAACACCTCCGACCCTGTAAGGTAAATATATTCTTGCGCTCGTCGCAAACGGCTGAAAGGTGAGCTGAAATATTTTTTTGGTTACGGTTACGGTTTAAACCTCAATCAAATAATATTCCTAACTAAAAAGCATAAAGAGAGAGCAATAATCGTCGGATCGAATTTTTTAGAATGTTTGCCATAGTGTATAACCGCTTCGTTTAAAAACTGGATTACAGTCCACTTAAAACCGCATTGATTAGGCATCAGTCAAGCTATTTATCGTCAATTATGAATAATTTAAAAATTAATAAAATTAGAACCTCATCTCACAAAGTGCACCTAATGTTGCACAGTGTAATTGTCTCCGTTGTTGCTTACAAGTGCTTAGTTGTTATGGCTTTGGCCCGTCTCATCAGCGTCGGCCATATATAATTATCAGAGTCAGAGAGCCCCGTCTAACATCTTCGTTTAGGTGATGCTTAATTTTTTGCCAACTTCTTTTAATGATGTATGCAAATATGATGTGGCGTTTTGAACTTGTTTCACTGCATGTGGTGGGAATAATGAATATACCCATTGATACCTAACACAAATAGCTGGCGGGTGCTTCAATTGGTTTACAGTTTCTATTATCCCTGGATTAGATAATGATGACTTGATCGATGGCGGTGAAAGATGGCAATTCGTGATCGGATACCAAGTTCACTGTTGGTGGTTGCTGGTTGCTGGTTTTGGGTTAGTTTTTGGTTGCCTTTGCTCGTGTTGCCCTGCGGCTGCTGTGAAAGTTACGTGTTTTCACATGAAAAGGGATCGCAAAAGGTCAGCCAACTGTTTCATTAGTTGCTTGCATAATTCAATTAAATAGAGGCAAATTTTTGTAATGTGTGTCTAGAGAGGGAGAGAATGATAGAGATGAAACTTAGATAAAAAGATGTGCTGAAATTCGGTCTGTAATAGAGTTTAAATAGATATGAAATTATCGGAATAATATAGGTACTTTAAAAAGGCAACTCACTTGCACATGAGAGCAGGCCTCAATTGCATTCCGCATGTCAAGGCCAGCAAGTTGACGTCTGCTTGCTCTGAGGTAACACACTAAATTCACTGTTTTCTACATTTTAAGTGTGATCAAAGTCGATTTATTAAACAATCTCACTCAACGGAAAGAATTATATTTGTTAACTTGACCCTGAATTTTTGTGTTATCTATCATAATTACTTCTTTTGTTAATTATGAGAATCCTTAAGTATTGAAAACTGCTTTTTTTTTGTTGTTTAAGCACCTACAAAGGCAAAATATCATAAACTCGAAATTGTTTTTTAATGAAGATTTTGTTTTTGCGCATTCAAATTAACTTTCAAAAGATTTTGTTTTGCGCATTGCTTAAATTGTGAACTCTTTGGTTTGTCGGTCATGTAATTAAATAAAGGAAATGCTAAAAAATATATAAATTACGGAAAGTCATCATATTTCAGCTCTCTTTTCTTGCTTCTTTCACTTTGACTTTTAGCCATGACAAGCAGATGTATCTCCCATTTATAAAATGCTTTCATAATCAACAACATTGCGTGCGCCCGCCAAGAGTTGTCCGGGACGGGACTGCCCTGCCTCAACGTGCATCAAATTAGTTTTTAATTAAGTTGGCTTGACATTGAATACTCCGAACATAATAGCAAAACATGAATAATTTAGACATGAAAGCTACCAGATTTGAGGCTGGTCTGGCCACTTTCGCATATGCATCACCGACTTAACTTTGGACATTTCGATTTATGGGTCGCGAGTCGCATGCAAATGCTACTCTTGTCTCTGGCTTTTTGGTGAGTTGATTGATCTGAAAATTATGCGCAGATGCCCAAAAAAGAAAAAGACACAAAGCACCCCATGCTGGGGCTTTGGCGTATCGCGTAAGTAGCCTTTGTTATGCGAATTGGTTTGTTCAGCGAGGTGTGTAGCAATAGTTTCTTAAGTAAGGGACTCCTGATTGCAAGGGCGTAGACAGCTTTCCGCAAAGGTGGGGACAGCTGTGCCTGAACTTTTCTTAAATATTTCTGTAATTATATTTTTCAACATTAAACAGTTTTTTAGTGTAATAATTAAGAAGGTAAGTAACTGGCACTTTGCCGCTTAGCCAGCGACAAGGCGTGTAGCCTAGTGGCGAAGCATTCGCTTATAAAACGTCGAGATCTTGGGATCAAGTCCCAAAAGAACCAAAGCTACATCATTAAAAAAAGGCAATTAAAATTTTCGGAAATGATTGCCTCTCCCTGTTAATTGATGACCTCGAGCCGAACCAGATTTGCTGGTGTGAAAATTATTAAGATCGTTTAGTCGTGCTTTAGTCGATTTTGGGCATTTTTACACCAATCCTTCAAAAATCACACAAAGAAAATACAATTTAAAGCATATATATGTACAATATGATGTTCACTGTTTTAAAAATATAAATTTTTTTATATTAATAGGTACCTATACAATTTTAAAATATTAATATTATATGACTTTCATATCACTTAGAATTCGAGAAAAAGAAAAGCGACGGCATGGTCATTTTAGCTGTGATTCTGGTAAGAACTGATGTGGTGTAGTGGTTAGTGCGTGAAACTGCTGTGCCGGACGTGTGAATTCTATCCCACCTCGAAACAGTTTTTTTATACCCTTGGAGAGGATATATTAAAATTGTACGGATGTTTGTAACGCATAGAAGGAAGCATCTCCGACCACATAAAGTATATATATTCTTGATCAGCATGACGAGCTGAGTTGATATAGCCATGTCCGTCTGTCCGTCTGTCCGTCCGTCTGTCCGTCCGTCTGTCCGTCTGTTTCTATGCTATCTCCTCCGTCAGTTTTAAAGCTATCTTAACCAAACTTTGCACGAAGTCTTTTGGTATAAATACGCTGCACATTTGTCGGAACCGGCCGGATCGGATGACTATAGCATATAGCTCCCATAGGAACGATCGGTTGAAAAACTAGTTTTAGTGAAAAAAACTTTTTTGTTTTCAATGCTATCGCTCCCAACGCTCGTATTTATAAGTTTTTAATAATTTTACATAATTTCAACAAAATTTTTCGAAATCGGACCACTATATAGTATAGCTTCCATAGAAACTGTCAGGCATATAACAAGCTCCAAGGGTATATAAACTTCGGTCGAGCCGAAGTTAGCTTGCCTCTATTTTTTTTGTTTGAAAACATAGTGTTGACATTTTTTGGAATATATTAATTTAATCATAGTCATACCAGAGTAAAATTAGTATGAAAAATTCTGAATTGACTGCCATTTGCCTTTGACTGCCACTGTTGACCGGTCGCTTTTTTCCGAATACGGTTATATTACGATTGCGGTATATGGGTTATGGTTATTAACATTGTAATAACGCACGCTTTTATTAGATGTTAATCTGTTCGTAACTAAATATCAACTGAATTGTGTATATTTGTGTGTACATGTTATAGAAGTGTTTGTGTTGACAGCAAACTAGTCACATGCTCCTTATTAGGTTCCTACATCCTTGTTTTTCTTTCGAGCTGCTTAGTTTCCTTCTTACTCTTAAAACCCGATCAATTGTTCCGAGGAAAGCTCTTCCTAGGCCAAAACCCGTCAAAAAAGTGAAAAGTGAATTCTCACCAATGCATTTGTAAATCTCAGGGGGGGGGGGGGGTTTAACCCCCAAAACACCTCCCCCCCCCGCGTACGCCACTGCTACCATCCATTTTCACCACACTATATTCCGTAGTGTCCCAATTAGCATTAAGCTTGCTTGGGAAAACGACGTTTCTTAGTAAAATATTATCGCCAACATTAGTGTCCGTCTCCCTGGCTCCTCTCTTTTTGTCGGCCAATGTTTTCCCTTTTTTTTTTCCTGACGCACTCCAAGTCTTCTCAGCTGAATCTAGGAAATTTCCTGTCAGATCATTTCTCTTATAACACAGTTAAACATTAATTCAGGGGGCGTATTTCTAGTTGAGCTGTGAGGTTTTTCCGTTGTACATTAGAACATACTCCCGAATTTCTTTTTTTATAGTCGGTCTTATTTGCATAGGCAATCTTTAAAAGCTTTCCCAACGATCTATTCATATTTTCGACATCTCCATTAGCTTGTGGCCAATATGGTGGGGTCATAATAAATTTTACAGAAATCTCCGAGTTCCTTACTCACATACTGCCTTCCATTGTCGGTTCTCAGGTTTTCTTAGACTTTAAACGTTGCTTCATCGCCGATTCGCCAGGATGGCCTTCATGTGCAAGAAGAAGTATCCTCGATCGCAGCAGCTGTGGAATGACTAATCGTGTGCCTCTCAGTAACATTTGCCCCACACTCGACAATTCCAACCGAAAAGGGTAGTAACAATTTGATTTAAATTTATCACACGAATTGTTCAGGCCCGATATAGCATCGATAATATTTTCATCCAATGCGTTCTTGTTGACAACCTCAGATATATTAGGGCAACTAGGACAGAGGTGGAGACTATTTGAAAATATTTTGTTCCCCGCTCCAATCAAAAAGGCATCACCGCTTGTGTTGCATAAACTTGACAGTGAATCTCCTTGCCTGCCTTATATATTACCTTAAACCTGTATGATTGAAGTCTAAGTAACCATCTTTCAATTCTAGCGGGAGGTTTCGAGGTCGGTTTAAAAATTATCTCCAGAGGTTTATGGTCAGTGATTAATCCGAACTCCAGTCCGGCGAGATAAAAGTAGAATTTGTGTACAGCCCAGACTAGGCCAAGACTCTCTTTTTTCCGTTTGGGAGTATCGTTTTTCCTGTTCCTGTCCTGTGCTGTTACCTTTGTTCTTCAAATATTCATTGTTCCTTTCAAAAATGTTATATACTTCTTTGACCGCATTATCATGCTCTATCTCGCTGTTTCCAAATATTATGACATCGTTCAGAAAATTAAGTGCCCTAGAGCACGGAGAGAACAATTGCTCCAACATCCTTTAAAATATTTCTGGAGCAGAGTTCATACCAAACATAAAATTCCTATATCGAAATAGACATTTAGGTGTAATAAGCTTGATTCATCCAGTTCAAGTTGATGATAGACGTCTTTTAAGTCTAGCCTCGAAAAGAACTTGGCCCCCTTTCGTTTTGTCATAAAGGAATCAAATGTCGGAAGGGGAAATTTTCTCTGCGAATTGCCTTATGGGCTTGACTCATGTCGACACAGAGTCGCATGTCTCCATTTCCCTTAAAAACCAAAACTTAAGGTGATGTCCAAGCGCTCGGACCTGTGACTGTCTTTATAATATCCCTATGTAATAGTTCATTGAACCGATCTGATCTTCCAACGCTGCCGGTATTCAAAGGTTGTTTTATTGGTCTTATAAAAGGATCAATTGATAGCTTGACCGCCACACTGACCTACTTTGTAAAAGGTAAAATATCTCTAGTGTCTATCTTATATACGTCCAATCTCACTCTTAGGTCATTTAATTGGCTGGCAATTTCTTTACCCAGCAATGTTTGTCTTCCATGTTTTATCACATAGAAGGTTGCAATAGTTTCTGACTTACCCTTTACAGATATAGGGGCTTCTGAGGAACCGAAAGAATACTTGTTAACTTGACCTCTTAACCTTAATACAAACTCTGACAAACTTCCTCCCTCTGAGCGAGTCAAATTGACGTAGTTTGACTGTTTTTTGTTTGTCATAGGAGGCATAGGTAACATTCAAACTATTATATTTAAGGGCTACTATGACCTGCCAAATTTATTTTGTACCTGGTTAAGTTTTTTTTGTGATTGACTTAGGTTGGAAAATGAGTGCAAGACGTCAAATTGAATGCAAGAATGATCTTGGTATGCTTGCGGGCATTACTTATTTTCGATTCCGCTAACAATTTCAATAACAAGGCATATATGACGAACATAAAACAGTCAAACCAAGTCAATTTGGTTGAAATTGAAACCTTCCATTTTTTACTAAAATGCCAATAACTTCTTTATTCTTGATCGGATTTTAATGAGTTATGTGGATTTTCTATTTTTAATAGATAAATCTTTAGTGACCAGCAATAAAATAAATTTTGCACAATTTTTTCCGTGGTGAAAATCGCACTTAAAATCTAGCTTTTTTTAAAAAAGTGATAAATTTAATGCAAAGTTGCCGATAAAAGCCTATATAACGCCGAAGTCCAGCACCGGATTAAAAAGTGGTGTACCAACGAATGATAGGGCGTTCAATTACCTTCCTAGTAAGCGTTTCCTGTTCATAATGAAAGAACCGGTACCAAAGATATACGCATTTTTCTAAAGGTACTTTTTTTACAAATCAAAAAACTAGCTTTTCCGCGATTTCTTGGATTTTTGGACTCAGCAAATGGATTTACAAACGAAATGACTGCCAGATGGTCGGGATCGGAAATGCTGTAAACTAGTGTTACTTCCAAACTTTGTAAGTTACCCTCTTTAAATGCTTTTTACATACGTCTTTAAAATTAGCTTTACGATGGGAGAGTCAAAGATCATTACTTGAGCTACAATGAAACGGAGAATGTAACCAAAATGTTGGATCTATAAAGACTTTTCGTTTTATTCTTAGTTTAGAGAAAGTAATCTTTGGGCTATTTTAACAATTTATTTCAAATCTGGGCAACCATTTCCTTTTCCTGTCGTTCAACAACTGCAGCTTGCATATCAGGTGAACATATCAAGGTGGCTTCGCATGAAACTTTCAAAACTGTTTTCGCTGCTCTTTGCAATCAACTCACACGCGCCGTACACTAAGGTCAGGCAAATTGCACAAATCAGAGGGGGCCCGTCATAAAGTTTAATCAAAATCCCAAAATCTATTTAAACAGAAATTGAAGAGGCAGCCGTGTCTTGTGCTTTATGACAAAAACAACCAAATTGGAAAGGCAGCTTGGTATAATTTATGAGCCCAATGACGCGGCAGCTTCTAATCAGCTTAGGAGCCGAAAAAAAACACACGCAAAGCATCACAGTTGAAATGTTATCAGGTTGCTGTTGTTTGTCAGACAAATCGCGTGCCTAAAATTTTAATTTATTTAATTAGCCAGTCGGGTGCTAACGCACCACACAGAACCAACCACTTGACCTTGGCCAGCAAACTCTTTTGGCTGCACATTGTTTATGGCTTGATTGTTCACTGCTGCTAACACCTTCGACTTGGCTTCTTCTGCAATCCAAGGGCATCAGTGGAGCCGACCTGAGCTGTGGCTTGTCTCGCCCGGAGCTCGTTTGATGGAATTGAATGGCCGCTCTGATGTTGCCTGCAATGGTTTCTAATTTGAATTTTCTATGTGGGTTTTATGCTTTGCATTTGCAAATAATGCTTCGTGTGTGTTTGCCTTATTTATGGCCAACGCGCGGGTAATTAATCTTCAGAAAAGTTGTAATAAATGCGATTGCAAACACAACTGGCAAACTATTAGCCACATGCCATTAGTTTACGCTGCCTGGCATAAATTTACTGCATACTCGTACTTATTTATCATTCGACGGTTGTTTCGCATGCATTTCTAATGCGCGACGCTTTATGACATTTGTTTTAGCCAAGTTGTGGGTGATGGGCTTAGGTCGAGGTGTGGAGCAAATACTTGTGCACAGCATTGAGAATGGGCAAATACTTTTTGCTGGACATTTGCAACTTTTAATAGCTACAACAAATATATTTTTATCATACTTGAGTTCTTCAAAAGCATAGTCATAGTAAGAGGTGTCTAGAGATAATGTATTTTCAGTCTGAAATGAGACACTAAATGGTAAAAGTCACTTCTTCTTATTTATTGGTCATCACAACTGACTGACGGCCGCTTCTACTAAAGCCCGCCAGTCGCTTCTGCTCCGCACGAGCTGGCACCAGTTGGAAATGCCTTTCCGCACCTGGTTGTCCCATCTTATCTTATCTTATCTTTCGCAGTCCAAAATATTTTCCGGAAATCAGAGAGGATAGTACTAAAAGTGCACAGAGGAGAAAAAACTGCAGTTATCTTAGAAGTTTTTTAACAATTCTAGCATAAACCACCTTAAATGCAGATTGGTTTCTTCTTGATGATTCGGTTTGCTTTAAATGAATGGTAAGATTCTCTCTTATGGTCTGCCTAAGCGTTTGATCGCAAATACTTATTTCTTTTCCGGAAGCACATTTTAATTTAATATTTATTAAAGATTTAATCTACGAAAATATCAATTATAATGTTTAATTTTTTCCTGACTGAAATATGGAATTTCCTCGCATTCCTGAATTAAAAAGCAAAACCAGCTCAGGTGAAAATCCGACCATAGAAAATGTTCAAGCTAGGATCTTGTAGTCACAAAAAATCAGAGGTCGCATAGAACGGTCCCCCCTTTGCCTGTATCAGAAAACAACAGCTTTCGCGCGAGCACCAGTGGCGGATCTAGGAATTGGCTAAGGGGGGGGCTAAGGGCACTCAAAATCACTCAACATTTTTCGGATCTAATAGCCTATTTCCACTGAACAAATGAAGCTTCATTTCATGAAATGACAAGAAATGAAGAAAATGATATCATTTCTTCCATACGAATTGTCACTTCATTTTGCCTTTCATTTCTGAAAAATGTTGAAAGATTATGACATTCCCCACGAAGGAATCTGGTATTTTTTAAAAAAATACTAGCTACTCTCTGGCATTACTCGCTACTCTCTGAAATCGGAAAGTGTCATCACCAATAATTTGTTAATTTGAATTTAAATAGTAGGCGCAATTTTGTTTAAAATATAAATTAGTCAATAAAAGTTGTGTATTTAGCTTTCTGTTGATAATTCAGGATGATAACAATGCGTTTGCCCCTGAAAATTGCTGTCACGACGGGTATGTTATTTTTGCTAAATATTCCACGTGGGTTTGAAAGTGGCGCCTGTTATTTAAATCAAACTTTTCAGCTGTTTTTCACAACGTGTCGTTGTGAATGTTAAACAAATGACAATTTGTCAATGGAAACGGCAAAATTTTTAGAAATGAAAATGACAAGAAATGAAGCCAGTGGAAATAGGCTATTATTGTGCTTCTCAGAATAGATACGTCATCTCATAAAAAAAAGTCGATATGCTCTGAAGGTAATAAGTTTCGCAAGGTAAAAATAAAGAACTTGTTTTTTGGTCATTTTTTGAACAATTTTTGTCTTACCTCTGAGTGCAACTGCATTATCATTCACTCTCTGTACCATTGGCACAGAATATAACAAGTTTTTGACCAATACATGTATATGCCTTGAGCGAAACCGAAATATGTTTCGGTTTCAATCCCTAGTTTGAAGGTAAAACTAGAAAAATAAATAGCGCCGCAGGCGATTTTTTTAAAAGTCGCGAGTGAAGAAGGATTTTTAAGTGAGTATCCACAAACTGCACAAACAATAAACATTGAAAAACTGCGCAGGATGTGTAGGGCATATTTTAAAAATTTAACCTTTAAGTAAAACCTATTTTAAATCAAAAAACGTCTTACACGTCACTAAGACCATGTTTGCACATCATTTTGGTTAGTTTTATAAATTTGGAAATGCTATTGCATTTAAGCTACGTGGTTAAGTTTTAACGTTCACATATTCTTAGTACAAAACCCGCAAATTTAAAAACTTCATTAAAAAGGAACCCGTGGATGACCTACTCGACTTTGTTGTATAAAAATTCTTTATAGTTCGCGGCCCATCGATGACATTTTTACAAAATTGTTGCTTAGAACGGTGGTATACTAAATATTTACTAGTTTCTTTTTAGATGCTTCATTCTTAGTATTTGCATAAAAATATTTAACATGGGGGGGTAAAAAAGCGTCGTATACTCGTGTACATTTCGTCTGCAACTTTTTTGGCTTTTTTTCAAATATCAGTAAAAACATGCAAAGAGTTCAGAAACTCCGTTTTGCCAATCGCACTCATAAGATGTGCCGCTTTTGATGATGTCTCGCTATGTCTCGCTGTCTCTATTCTTAAACTTTTCTAATTCTCCAATAATGTAAAAAAGCAACTCGGCGAATGTGCACACGCATTCATGTTTTTCGGGCATACAACAACCATTCTCATCAAGAGACCACTGTTCGTTCAGTGACGCAAGGTGAAGAGCTGATAGGAATCGATTAGAATGAATCTTCCTGCAAACTGTTGCCACGTAAGGAACAGTGGTTAATCAAATTATTAAATATTCCACCGAATTGCCAACGATCGGTCGTAATATTTCAGCCCATATTCCAACGGTGTTTGTTTGTAGATACTTTCACTGCTGATTAGGGTTGTCGAAATATCGATTTCCTTGGATATTAGTAATATCAACAATACTAGTAATATCCAAGAGAATGTAAAATTAGGGATACAGCTACAAAGGGGCCAACCCAAGCGTCTCTCAATTTTTTTGGTGTATGTGCTTTTAAATTTTTCGCACAAGAGAAAGGAATACATGCACAGTTTAACGCCAAATCCGAACGGCAAAGTTTGAGAATTTGCTTTTTCATGGCTAGTTAGTTAGGTGGTGAAGGTGACCGGATGTGTAAAAGCTTTTTTCTAAAGAAAGTAAAAACTTTTATTATTGGATCTTCCGGCGGGATCGAGCACCCGACCTCCCACCGAGCAGTCCAGCACGCTAACCGCTGGGCGACGCACCGCCACCTAACTATCCAAGAGAATGCCTTCAGAAAACCTCCCTTTTGTGGCCGAAACTAACAAAAATACACACCAAAAATATATTCTATAAGTATTAGATATCGATATTTCGAAATCTCTACTGCTTATGCCTTTTTAAAACAATCTAAGTATTTGCATCTTTTTCTAAAATTCTTAATTACTTAATTTGCTCTTTGCATATATTGGGTGAATTAAGATATTTGGGCTCTAAGGGGGGGGCTTCAGCCCCTATAGCCCCCCCCCCTGGATCCGCTACTGGCGAGCACATTCGATAAAGGTTTCTAACCAGTGTTGCCAAAGCAGCTTTTTCCCGTCATTTCTGCCTTTTTTTAAAACCGTATTGCGGAAACAAATACAAAATGCGGGAAGCGGGAATTCTGGCTTTTTAAAAAGTGACTTCGGCTTCTTTTTAGCCAGTCATTTATTGACAATAATTAACACTTGCCATATGCCATATCCCCCTTCCCTACAGGGTATAATATATAGGGTTAGTGCGTCGGGTTTGGTACCCACCATCGTAAAAATCTCCACCAATGAAAACTGCGACTACAATGCCTCGGATACGGACCCCCCCTGACGACGTCCCACGCAAACGTTTTAAGGACCACGATTTGAGAATATGCACCTGGAATGTCCGCACCCTCAACAGAGATGGTGATGATATCGCCTTGGTGAAAGTCCTCAAAAAATATTCATCGGACGTTACCGCACTCCAGGAAATGCGATGGATTGGACATGGGAGCAAGATAATAACGCTACCAAAAGAGAAGACAGAAGAGAAACCACCACCCCCTGGGAGATACACTACAGCGGGCATGTCTCCAAGCACGAGTTTGGGTGCGGCTTTGCAGTGAGTGATAGACTGCGTCGCTCTGTCATCAGCTTCACACCAGTTGATGAACGGCTAGCCGCGCTCAGACTTAAGGCAAAATATTTTAATATTAGCCTTATCTGTGCTCACGCGCCAACAGAAGACAAGGACGGCACGATAAAAGATGAATTCTATGAGCGCCTGGAACAACTATACGAGCGCTGCCCCGACCACGACATAAAGATCGTGCTAGGCGATTTTAACGCGAAAGTCGGGAGAGAAGGAGTTTTTGGATCGACAGTCGGACGATTCAGCCTTCATGAAACAACCTCCGGTAACGGAGAGAGGCTAATAGACTTCGCTGCTGGCCGGAACATGGTCATAAGTAGTACCAGATTTGAACACCTCGATATCCATAAGGCGACCTGGAAGTCCCCTGGTCAACGAACACGAAATCAGATTGATCACGTTGTGATCGACGGAAGGCATTCATCGAGTGTGCTAGACGTGCGTGCGATTCGAGGAGCCAACATAGACTCGGATCATTACCTGGTTGCAGCCAAGGTACGCACGCGGCTCAGTGTGGCACATGCCTCACGCTCTGGCACACGTCGAAAGTTAAACGTCGAGAAGCTGCAATCACAAGGGACCTCTGAAGCCTACTCAGCTAAACTCGCCCAACTGCTCAGGGAAACCTCCCCATTCCCTTCCGATATATGCGAATGGTGGCAGCGTATATCGCACTCCATGAGTACGGCTGCCAAGGAGATACTCGGTTACTCCGAGCCCCCTCGAAAGCGGTCTTGGTACGACGAGGAGTGCCGACGCGCTACTGCAGAGAAAAATGCTGCCTACAGGAGAACTCTGCAGTCGAGAGTAACGCGGGCTGCTAAAGAGCGATACCTGGAGAAAAAGAAAGAGGAGAAACGCCTTTTTAGAAGAAAAAAGTTGGAGCAGGAAAGGCGAATGCGCGAGGAAGTCGAGATGTTATTCGGCATGAGTGAGACTCGAAAATTTTACCAAAAGATTAAGCAATTAACGGAAGGTTTCAAGCCCAGAGTCGCACAATGCAAAGACGAACAGGGGAATTTGGTCACAGATCCGCAAGTGGCGCTTAACAAATGGAGAAGTTACTTTTCCAACCTACTGGGAGGCGATGACGAACATGATGCCGCCTCTAGAGAAGTAACGATGCCACCAATCGACAACATTGAGATAGACCCCCCGACCCAACAGGAAGTCTGTTTAGCCATACGAAGGCTAAAGAACAACAAATCACCAGGCGCTGATGAGCTGCCCGCTGAATTGTTCAAGGCTGGAGGCGAAGAATTGGTAAGGTGCATGCACCAACTTCTGTGCCGTATATGGGTTGACGAAAGCATGCCTGACGATTGGAATCTAAGTGTTCTCTGTCCAATCTTTAAAAAAGGGGACCCTGCAGTTTGCGCCAACTACCGCGGGATCAGTCTCCTCCCCATCGCATATAAGGTTCTGTCCCGCATTATTTGTGAACGTCTAAAGCCGCTTGTTGATACACTGATTGGACCTTATCAGTGTGGCTTTAGACCTGGTAAGTCCACCACAGACCAGATATTCACATTGCGCCAAATTCTGGAGAAGACCTATGAGAGAAACATCGAAAATCACCATCTTTTTATCGATTACAAAGCCGCTTTCGACACGCCGATAAGGTCAAGGTTTTTCGAAGCCCTGTCTACTTTAGGTAGGAGAAGCACTCAAAGCTCCGTCAAAATAGGAACGAACCTTTCCGAGCCTTTTGTCCAAAAGAGGTTTTAGGCAGGGTGACACCTTGTCGTGTGACTTCTTTAATCTGCTGATGGAGTATATACTGCGCCAGTGCCCAAATGCCAACAGATCGGGCACCATCTTTAATAAGGATGTAATGCTACTCGCATATGCCGATGATATTGACATTATCGGCAAAACCGAACAGGCAGTAAGCAAGGCGTTTTTAGAGATTGAGAAGCAGTCTGAACTAATGGGTTTAGCGGTAAACGAGGACAAGACGAAGTACCTAGTGTCCTCGAAACAGAAGTACACACAACTTGGGCAATCTGTTGCAATGGGAGAGTACAACTTTAAAGTTGTAGAGGACTTTGTCTACCTCGGAACGATGATAACCGGCGACAACAACATCAGCCTGGAAATTCGAAGAAGAATCACGCTCGCAAACCGATGCTATTACGGGCTAAGTAGGGAGCTCAAGAGCAGAAACCTCAAGCGAAGAACAAAAATAGCGCTATATAAGTCGCTTATCATCCCAGTCCTGCAATACGGCGCAGAAGCATGGGCAATATCATCAGCGGATGAGGCGGCGATTGGCGTTTTCGAGCGAAAGATTCTTCGCAGGATTTATGGACCTTTGAAAGTTGGCGAGGACTTTCGCATCCGAAGGAATGACGAACTGTATGAGCTCTATGGGGATACTAGTCTGGTCAAGCGCATAAAGCAACAGCGGCTGCGCTGGCTGGGACATGTTACCCGTATGGATGATCAAGCTCCAGCAAAAATGGTCTACAACACTGAGAAAAAAATTCAATCTAAAATCTAGATTGAAAATTTTTTTTTGAGAATCTTTAATTTTGTAATAGCAAGATAAAAAAACCTTGAAATGAGATTCAAAATCTTAAAAACAAGATTTATCATCTCGAAATGTATCAACCGTCCTACAGTTTTAAGTAAAGCTTTAGTTAAAAACCTTTATGATATATATAAATAAATTTATTTTGTTAAAAAAAAAATTTAAAAAAAAAATGAAAAAAAACAACTCGGCTCTACTGGGACTCGAACCACAACCTACTCGTTCCAATAAAGCTTTTGACTTCCTCTTTACCGTCTCTGCTATTCAAGGAATTTTTTCCGCGCGACCAGTTGCAGTGTAAGAACTCAGCTGGTATTGTCTTGCTGAGTTCTTAAACAACGATTAGTGACGATCCAACAATGAGGCTGAACAGCCGAGATGGCTGAGTGCCGATGCAGTGTGGTCAATCAACCCGAGGTACTCAGTTCAAGTCCCAGTACCAGCGAATTATTAATTAACATTTATATAAGTTTTTCAGAAACAACAAATTGTTAATAACTATTTCAAACACAACAAAAAAAAAAAAAACAAAACATAAAAATAATAAAAGCTTAATATAATTTTTTTCGTTTTTTCTTTTCATATTTAAAAATGATATTGTTTCATCTTAAAGTCGAGTATAAACAATGTTTATCCAAGATTGATGGATTAAGATTAAAATTGAGAAAATTGAGCATATAATACTGAGTTAAGATCATCTGGTCTTAGTCAAATTTTGACACCGTTTCTCTTTGATTCAAGATTATAATCTTAATTTTAGATTGATTTTTTTCTCAGTGAAGAGGAATGCGAAAGAACTGGGACAAGGCAAGGTGGGACGACCACCTCTAAGGTGGGACGACCAGGTGCGGAGAGACATTTCTAAGCTTGGCGTGAAAAACTGGTGCCAGCTCGCACGGAGCAGAAGCGACTGGCGGACATTAGTTGCAGCGGCCGAGACCGTCAAACGGTTGTGATGCAAGCATCGGGCCAATAAAGAAGAAGAAGAAGATATGCCACGATAAATGGCTTCGAAAGGCTTGGCTTCGGAAGTATAAATCTAAAACATCTCGAATAATCTCGAGCAGTTCTTGAAAAGGAACAATAATATTCAATACTATTGAAAATTACACAAATCAACAAGATTCTTTAAATCAATGACACTGACGCATCCGGCCTGCTGAAAGATCTCTTGATTTCTATCAATTCTCTACAAATTATTCCATCAGATACCAATTTTAATATAATTCATGTAGACGATTTGGAGAATTTGCTGTAAAAGATTTATATTAAAGATATGAGCTTGAGAAGCAGATTTAAATGCTTCAGATAAATAGAATATTGGAGAAATCTAGTTGAGCATGTGCTGCACAAAGGGCATAGCAGAATAAGCATACAAAAACTGCCCCACTCCGATCAGCACCAAATTTAAGTATGTTGTTACCATCAATGAGAAACTCACTCTCCTAAATTTGTAGTCTTCTAATCGCTATTGGAGTAGAGTTATGAGGGCGGAAAGGTAAAACACAAAATTCGTTTATCTTAAGAACCGCTTAACCGATTTGAATGCGTTAAAAATATGTTATAAGTGTCCACCATAGAATTCAGAAAACTATTTTAGCACATTTTTATTACCAATTCTTAGGTACAAAAAAAATTAATACAATTTTTAAATAATTTTTTCGAGTAGTTAATCGATTTCAACTTTTATAGTTTTTTTCTGCTTTTTTCAATAAGAAGTCCTTAACAATGTAAAATTTTTGCAGGGACATCGGGAATCATATTCATAGTGAATACCAATTAAACATCTAAATAGTTTTACAAATATATTTTATAATATTGAGCACAATGTAACTACTCACACAGAATTGACAGAAAATTTCCCCTTTAAAATTGATTTACTGTGTGCTTAATATGTATAAAATAAATATGAAATATACTAATTTAACGTTTAATTATATTTTACCATGAGGTACACTTGGGATGTATTTGCAAAAACTAGTCTTGCGGTATATTTATTGAATTTACAATTGTTCATAAAATTGGTTATAATAATGCGATTTAAGTCAAATATGCGCCGTTTTGTTCGATGACAAGTTCCCAACGAGATGCCAACTTCATAATGCCCCTCTTATAAAAGCTCGCTTCCCTATTGGCAAAAAACTCGGAGAGCCAATTTTCACAGGACTCTCTTGTGGCCAACTTCCGACTACCAAGATCGTTCGCCATGGACAGAAATAGGTGGTAATCACTTGGTGCGAGATCCGGACTATACGGTGGATGCAAAAGAACCTCCTATCCGAGCTCCCTGAGCTTCTGGCGCGTCACCAAAGATGTGTGTGGCCTGGCGTTGTCCACATGGAAGACAATGCGGCCTCTGTTGATCAAAGATGGCCTCTTCTGCATGAGTGCTGCATTCAAGCGGTCCAGATGTTGGTAGTACAGGTCCGAATTGAGCGTTTGGCCATAGGGGAGCAGCTCATAGTGGATGATTCCGTGCCAATCCCACCAAACACACAGAAGAACCTTCCTGGCCGTCAATCCAGGCTTGGCCACCGTCTGGGCAGCTTCACCGCTTTTCGACCACGACCGTTTGCGCTTCACGTTGTCGTAAGTGACCCACTTTTCATCGCCAGTCACCATCCGCTTGCGATTCAGAAGCGATTCGCATGCATCCATACGGGCAAAAATGTTTTTTTGCGTCAAGTCGTGTGGCACCCATACATCGAGCTTCTTTTTGAATCCAAGCTTCTTCAAATGGTTTATAACGGTTTGATGACTCATGCCCAGCTCTTGCCCTATGCTAAGGCTGCTAACATGCCGGTCTCTTTCGATCAATTCAGCGATTTTATCGCAATTTTCGACAACAGGCCTTCCGGACCGTGGCGCATCTTCGATCACCTCTGCACCAGAACGAAAACGTTGAAACTATCGTTGTGCGGTGGAAATGGAAACTGTATCGGGTCCATAAACTGCACAAATTTTATTGGCAGCATGAGATGCATTTTTACCTTAATCGTAGTAGTACTGTAAAATATGCCGTATTTTCTCTTTATTTTGCTCCATGTTTGCGACGCTATAACTCACGAAGGACTAAAAACAAACAACAATAAATCAAACACGTGTTAGCGCGTGAAAAGAGCTTTCCAAAAAGCTCTAGCGTGAACCGATGCGACGAATACAACTAGAACTACGCGCTTGCAAAGACAAGCTTGCGGAAATACCGCAAGACTTTTTTGACAACCTTATATGTTGTTATGTTAGGGACCTCTTGATGAAAAAACCAGAAAAAAACTGTAGGTGTCGCAAAAGGCTAACACCGTAAAAGAATTATTTGAAAATTTCAATAACTTTTTTTGCGCCAAAGAATTCGCAATAGAAATGTGCAAAAATTGTTTTTTGAATTGTGCTGTGGACACTTACAACATATATTAAGCGGTTCTTAAGATAAACGACTTTTTTGATTTTTCTTTCGGCCCTCATAACTCTACTCCAATAGCGATTAGAAGACTACAAATTTAGGAGAGTGAGTTTCTCATTGATGGTAACAACATACTTAAATTTGGTGGATCGGAGTGGGGGCAGTTTTTGTATGCTTATTCTGCTATGCCCTTTCATAGTTGATCTTATAAAGCAACAGAAGCAGAAGTTTATTTTTTAAAATTTATTTAAGTTGTCTTCTGCTGATCTGATTTTCGGATTTTTATAAAATTCATTGTATTAAGACATTTAAATTATTTCAGGTTGCCTGAAAATCACAGCATTCTTTAAAAAAATTAGATATTTTCAGTTCACTACATTTTACAACCAAATAAAAAGTTGTTCCCATTTTGGAAGAATTTTCCGATATTAGGAAAACATAGGGTTAATAATAATATTTATATTTATGGAAAGAAACTATAAAGTTTTTGAGTGAAGTAATCGCTTTCAATGACTGAAGAGAATCAAAGATTTTTTGAGTTAGCCTCGTTTGCGATTCAGAGTTTGTCCTTGCCAAGGTTCAACGCCAAAGTTGAGCGTGCCTAAAGATACTACGTGTTATAGGGTCCCCTCTAGTTACCTTAAGCTAACAGGAACAAATGAGGCCTACGGCAAGGACGAGGACGAGGAACTTCAGCACTCTGATAATATATTAAAAATATGTTGGATATATAATTACATTAAAGACAAGAAAACGATGCGCTTTTTTTACGCTTTTTTTGTCAAAAAATACAGCTTTTTTTCTTCTCCGACCCGCTGAAAACAGATTTTTTTTCTCGGCTAAAGTTGGCAACACTGGTGGAGAGCGCAGGAACAGGTAGAGGGGAGAGGAATGAGTCGGGAAGGGAAAGAGTGGAGAGTGCTGGAAGAGGAAGGGGAGCGAGGGGAAAGAGTCAAGAGCTGCGGAGGAGGGGGTGGGGAAAAAATGGGAAAGCCAACTTGAATTGAATTATAATTGAAAAGTGGCTACCATTAAATTAATTTGTTTTGACATTTACGCCGAAGTTTTGTAAAATCAAATTGTATCTTTAATTTTAGCGAAAGTCTTGTAAATTTGAACGTTCACAATTATGGGCAAGCATTGCTGATGCTGTTGTTAAATCCACTATCTTCATAGATAGCCATACCGCAAAATATGGGCGCGAGACGAATATCTCGCAAGACCCCAAATTAACTATGTGATCGTGCGGCAGAAGTATGTTTTCAGCATCCACTTGACAGAAAGGACTAAAATACCATTCCGGAATTTTCGAGTGCCTTTAAAATTTGGCATTTAACACGAACAATTTTCATATATTATTACCAGCTGTGAATTTAAAACTGTGTGGAAAATTCTTGAAACTAAATATCTCTATAATATGGGCTTCAGAATATGAAGTCAAGAAAATGCGACTGGGGTCGCGGCTTAAAATATATCTCGTAGTTTTGTTGTCTAAAATAAAAACTATGGAACCACAAAATCGCTAACTAACAATGCATACGAACATAAATTTGGATTGAGCAATCACAGTTACAACAGCTAGACACAATCCGCCCACGCATAGACCGTAATTAACTTGGCATTTACATGCATAGAGAAAACCCCGTCATACATATGGCCAAGGCATGCCCAAAGTACGCGAAGTACGAGACAGACAATAAACAGACTTGTGGGTAAGAGGCCCCCCAACTGGTCACAACCAAAACACGTGTCACACGCGAGTCAGTTGGTTGCCCAAAAGATTACGCCACAGCAACAACAAAACTTAAAGTCTCAACACGATGCTTCTCCAGAAGTCAAATTGATTTATCAAAGTCAATGCCTAAAGTGGGTGGTGGCACAACATGCGCGAACTTAAATTGATAACGAAGCAGTCGGAAATCAGAACAGACAGACAGATATCTGTTAGCCTAACATGATTGAGCGCAAACGCTACAGTGAAAGAGAAGGAGAGAGCGAGCGATCGAGCATATGCTAAGAATGTGTAACGGTTCAACACTCAGCGGCGCAACGTGTGGGAGCTCTGCTCTGTGTGTTGATATTGCAGAGTATTTTTAAAAATTTTCTTTACAGTTCAGTTTGAAAACACACGCCAAACAGTGCAAAACATTTGTGCGATCATTGACAAAAGTTTAGAATTTCGAGTGATTTTCTTTGGTATAGAAAACAAGAGTAAAATTGTTTGATTAATTGAAGTGAAATATAAACAAAATGCACAGCAAATTATTGGATGAGGTGGGTCATACATTAAGTATTTTGGCTTTCATATTATATGCTATTTTTTGTTTGGCAAGTGCTTTGATTGATGTACGCGGGGAGGTTAAGAAGTAACATTACATTTGAAATGTAAGGAATTCAAAATAAAGTATGTGCGGCAATGCCTAAAGATCAATTCGCTTAAGGAAACTATGCTTAAAACTGAACATACTTTCCGGAGTCTTAACAATAAAAACATTAGGAAAAGATCAACGAAAATATAAGTTTGGAAATTTTGATCATTGATCAGATTTCAACTGTAACTTATAGCTGATATCGGAAGGAGAAAATCGATTTTCTTCCATTATGAACTTGCAAAATTTGGTCATAATTGGATGAATAAGAATCAGCTGCCATAGGACCGATCTGTTGGAAAATGTGTCTTAGCGAGAAAAACTTGTTTTTTCGATTTTATCAATTTTAAACTCAGTGGTTGTTCGTTTTAAATGATTTCAAACTTATTTGAAAAATTTGGTAAAAATTGGAAAACTTTATCTTATGGCTGCCATAGGACTGATCGGTCGGAAAAAGTGTTTTAATGAGAAAAACCATTTGTTTCAATTTGATCATTCTTAAACTTTAAATGTCTCAACAGATTTGCGAAATTTGGTAAAAAATCGGATAGCTATATCTTATGGCTCCATAAGACCTATCGATCGGAAAATGAGTTTTAGCAAGAAAAACTTTGTTGTTTTTGATTTAATCGTTCTTGAAGTCGCTGATTGTTAATTCTATATGCTTTAAAATAGATTTCCAAAATTTGTTAGAAAACGGATGACGATACGTCGGAAACTTCAGCACAGACCAGATTAGCTTAGCCTTCTCAAGATTGTTTCTGCGTCTCAAGTGTAAACGATCCAAAGTGTCTACAAAACCACATTGAAAACTCTTCAAAAATATTCTCCCAAAACCATTTTTATTTTTTTATTTTAAGTAATCGAGGCATTCAACTTGAGCACATCTATTTTGTGGTGCTTCAAATCCAATACTTGGAACTATAACCTTATAACTTTGCTTCCTTGAAACATCATATGCAGTTTAATAACTTTTGAAACTTCCCCCAAATCATAGCTAGCCAGAATGGCGCTGACCAAATCTATTAGTTAGTCATCTTTTGAGTGTCATCGTTTTTATTTACAACCCATCCACATCATAATCATTGCCTTTACTCACAGCTCAGTGGAAAATTGAACTGCGGAAAAGCATTCTTTGGAAACGAAAAAGACAAAGACCACTTCTTGGTAGCGGGGCAATTAAGGAAACGTTTTTCGTCTGTTTCTGTGGGTGTTGCTGTTATACGTTTAATAGCCCATTACCCACTGTAGAGAGAAAGAGAGAGAATTCATAGTTGATTGTCTGGACGGGTTTTTAATAATCTGGAACTTTAGTATCATAAACTGGTTCCTTAAGCAATAAATCAAATTTATGCAAATTTTGCTCAAGTTCTAGTTCGACAAACATCGCTTTTGAAACCGCTACTCACAGCTGTATTTGCAAATGAGCTCAATTGCACTGCCCACTTATCAGCAGCAAGCAAAAGCAGCGCGAGGTTATTACCGGAATCAGCTGGTCAAGCATTTTATAATATTTGTACAACTAGCAACTACTTATCTGTCTGACCGACCCTCGTTGAAATTTTCCATGCACACGCCGCCTGTGCTGCACTAGACCTCCCTAATCATGCCTTTCCGTTGGCTGACATTTCATTAAATGGATTTATTTTGGTGAATTCGTCAATCGTTGGAGGACCAGCTGACCCGCTCATTGCAGGTGTGCGTGCGTCTGTGTGAGTGTTGAATGTTTCTACCTTTGAGTCACAGCAACTATTTTTACTCTAGATTTTCATTTTTCATTTTTCTTACTCAAACAATTTAAATTTATTTAATTTAACGTCACTGGGAGAGAAGGCGTCCAATGGGCACCAACCATAGAAAATAATAGATCGGTCATGCCGAAACTTGTATACCCTTTGAAATTTAATAATCCATGGCGAGATTGCCATTGTGCAGGCAGAAATAATACAGGCATGAAAAATATGATCCACAGAGAGAATTCAGCTTTTATTTGTTCAACTGATTTGATCAGATGAGTTTAGGTCTGACGAAAACTCTTCTGAGTGATCCGGTAGTGCAAATGGACCTTTTGGAATTCAAAGCCGTAGGAACCTTATTACTTGGTACTGGATACTTTGTAGTGATGGCACTCGACCGCAACACTCTTAATTGTTTTTATTTTATTTTTAACATAGTCTTTATTTTATACAATTCAATACAATTTGGTGTAACACATGTCAAGAAAAACAAAAACTTGCTTAATATATCTGCATACTTCAGGCTAGAGATGGCCGAAGCACGCGGAATCGGGCAGGACGTGGGTTGAATTCAAGACAAAGAACGAATTTTCTTCCCACGCCCATCTGCATTTCAGGCACTGCGAAAATACGATAGTGTGTGTAAACCAATGCTTCCTCGTTAAAACTCAGCTACATCATAGCACTCAGCAATTTTGCAAACATTTTAAGAAAGATAAAAGGTTAAAAAAACTGTCCCAAAATTACGGTATATTATCTAAAAATTTAAAGAAACGAGAGCGTAAGTTAAAGTCGGCTCTAACCGACTTCGATATACCCGATACTCATGAGAAAACATGCTTAACAGTGTTCCTGCGTTCCCTAGGGTGACCATCCCAAAAGTATGCAACATTTTTTAGGGTGGGAGGGGGGTGCTAGTTTCACTTTTTTGCTCATAACTTGAGAACCGTTCATCCGATCTATCTTCAAAACTGTAGGAGATATAAAGTTTTTACAAATTGCGGGGGCGGGAGGGGGCGTGGCCAAAATTGGAAATAAACTTGATCTGCGTGCAGATAAAAGAAGCATTTGTCCCATACATGTCAAACCTCTATCTCTTACCATCTCTGAGATCTAGGTGTTCATACAGACGGACGGACGGACGGACGGACGGACTGACGGACAGACGGACATGTCTATATCGACTCGGCTGTTGATGCTGATCAAGAATATATATACTTTATGTGGTCGGAAATGATTCCATCTGCCTGTTACATACATTTGCACGACTTTAGTATACTCTTTTTAGTATACTCTTTTCGAGTAACGGGTATAAAAAGAAAAACATTTCCTAAAACTACGGTTTATTTTGTAAATTTTAGGACCAATATAATCTACAATTACCCTCAAAATTGCAAAAAGCAACAAAGCCAATTCACCCTTCAGTTTTGAAAAATTTCTTAATTTTAGAAAGAATTTTATAAAAAAATGATTTATAAGGCAACTTTTCTAAAATCAGGAAAACTTTTCTTAAATATAAAATTTTCTTCTAAACTTAAGGTCGACTTCGATTGTTGGGCGATTTTCTTAAATATAGAAAAATAATTTTTTTGAACGGAATTGCATTAGCTAAATCGCATCAACAGCAGAGTCGATATAGCCATATTTGTCCGTCCGCTGTATGAACTCGCAGATCTTAAAGATGTAAGGAGATAGGGGTTTGACATGTATATGACATATACTTCTTATACTGCAGGCAGATCAAATATATTTTAAATTTTTGACACTCCCCCCGCTGCCCCCGCAATTCGGAAATAACGTCACATTTCCTAGATGAACCATCTACCTTCTAGAGATATTTAGCATTGCGTATCGATGCATCGATCATCGCGATGATGAGATCGGATGAACGATACTGAAGTTATGATCAAAAGTTAGTTCCAAGCAAAGATTAAATGGTTGCAGTGTTCGTCACATCTATTTGTCAGTTTTGAATTTCAAATAGTGGAGCCATCTATTGGTAAATGTACGACAGCGCAGCAGCAGTACATTGCTACAGCTGGTACAGAGAATATTATAGTCGGGAATCACCGACTTTCTTACTTCTTTTTTATTTTTTTTAAATATAAATATTTAATTAATGCACTCAAAATTTTTTTCTTCGAAATTTAAGAAAATTCAGCCAAGGGTTGAAATCGCCCTAAAATTACGAAGTAATTTTTATATTAAAAAATTTTTTTTTTCTAAAAATTCATTCAGTTGATCAACTTTATTAAATTCAGAAAAAATGTCTCAAATGAAGAAATTATTTCTAAATTCTAGGTCGATTTTAACAGTTAACTAATTTTTCTTCAAAATAGAAAAATAATTTTCTGGGTTTGGGGCGGCATACTAAATATTTTCTGCATAACTTCGGTGCTTCCGCTTGGAGATGTGTGCAGATATGTAACCCCAAACATCTTTGACACAAGCTTTAAGAACTCGAGCATTTATGACTCCGTTCACTTTAGCCAGCGTGACTTTTTTCAACAGCCTCGTATGCAGTCTAAGATTCAATAAATAATTATCACTTAATTACTAAAATATGGAATGAAAAATAAAAATGTTGTTCCCGAATATTATAAAAAATTATCAAACCAAATTAAAATTCAAAAGAGTCAGAGCAAAAAAAGCAGTGTGACCGTGTTACATTTGGCGGTATTTTGCAGTTAAAGTGCGTTGAACAGTCACACTGGACCCTTGCTGGCCCCCATGGGAATAAGCTTTTTACTCCACTATCGCACTTTTAAAAGATATCGGGTTCAAATTTATAACTGAAATTAATATTTGCAATAACTGGAATCCCTAAAATTTATAGCAAGATCGGATAATAAATAGACGAGTTCCGATTTGAAAATTCAAAAATTCCCGAATCGAACCGTTTCGGTTCGGATACGAATCTGGACGGGCTTGCAGCAAAGGTTATCCGAAATGTTACAGAGAACTGGTACAAAAAGCAATTAATTATTGGGTCATCATCAAGGCGTTTGATCACTTCCCTTGTGCAAACTGAGTACAATTTCCACTTACTACCAATCAATTAAATAGAAATTAAAGCAAAATTTAATAGAGGCATATTAAATAATTAAAAGTGGAAGTTAAATATTTGAATGATTTAAATTCGATATTCGCTTTTAGTCTTCTCTATTGAATTACTCACACTTGTTGACACAGTGGTTATACTCTTTGCGAAATGCCTTGGCAGGGAAATGTGTGAATTTTCAATTTCACGTTGAGTGATTTCAATGAATGAGCACGAATTTGGGTTTTGCTCTTTGTATTTCAAACGAAATGAACATTTTGACATGTATAGGAATTTGTTAATTAGCAGCGTAAAAAGGCACACAATAGTCTAGTCACTGAAACTTACAGAAAGAGGGTCCAGTTCGTCTACTATTCATACATATGTACGTACATACGTAGTTGCTCTGATAGTGCACCAGACCAGACGGCGCGTCGATAAGATAAGGCCTTCACCCGCTTGCCCAGTAAACCCAAAACGATTTTCATTTCAGCTCAACGAGAATGGCTACGTTGTCATCGAAGACTTTCTCAAACCCGAGGAGGTGGATACCCTGTATCAGGCCGGACGTGCCCTATGCATGGAGGCTCCGCAAACAAATCGGAAAATCTTCAGTACCCTCAAGGCCGAGGATGCCCAGAACAAGGAGTTGTATTTCCTGGAGTCTGGTGACAAAGTGCGCTACTTCTTCGAGAACGGAGCTGTCGGCGATGAGGGTCAACTGCTGGTAGATCCCATGATAGCTTTGAACAAAGTGGGTCACGCCCTGCATGTGGAGCACGACACTTTCAATGCCCTGACCTTTAGCAATCGAGTGAAAGAGATTTGCTGGCAACTGAACTTCAATCGTCCAGCGGTGTGTCAGAGCATGTACATCTACAAGAATCCAGGTATTGGTGGCGAGGTAATTTCACATCAGGATTCATGGTACCTTCACACCGAACCCAACTCGGCAGTGGGCTTTTGGTTTGCCTTGGAGGATTGTACCCTACAGAATGGTTGTTTGCAGTTCATCAAGGGTTCACACAAAAGCGGTGTGCATCGTCGCTATATGCGGAATCCCGACAAGGAAGCCAACGAACTGATGGTCTACGATCGTGCTGCTCCCATCTATCCGCAATCCAGTTTTACACCGCTGCAAGTGAGCAAGGGTGAGTATCAGAAGCGGATGTTATTTACGAGAAGATGAACTTATTTAATTTAGTTTAATTAGGCACCTGCATCATCATCCATGGCAATGTGGTGCACAAAAGTGAACCAAATCGCTCGCAGAAGAGTCGTCATGCCTACACGTTCCACGTCATCGAGACTGAGAATAATGTCAAGTATTCGGAAGATAATTGGCTGCAAGCGCCGCAAGGCAAACCCTTTCCCTTGCTGTTCGAACGCAAGGATTAGGCCGAGACGTGATTTGTTTGGTATTATATCCTCATACTTATATATAGGATTCTAGTGAATTTTAAGATCTGTGTACATGACAAAATGTAAGAAACTAGCATAAATAAAGAAAAGTTTTATTATTTGAAAAAGGAAAGGGGGAAATTTGCTGGGGGAAAACCCCAAAGTCAAATTAAAGCATACCACGGTTCTATTGATTTGCATCATCATCAATTAATCTGCGCAGGTGGTCACAGGTGGGGTTTGCTTTCGTGTTGAGAACTTAAATGATATCTAAATTATTTTGACAAGGTACAGTACTCATTGATATATGGTCTAAAAAAAATTAAGTGAGTTATCAAAGGTATCTTATTTGTTTTATTTTTCCGGCTGTACTTAAATTGCATATACTAAAATAGTTTCTAAGAAAATTTCATTAAGGGAAACTCAGCTCCAATCGATTGAAAGACAAAGAAAAGAAAAAATATATTTCTGACTTAAGACGAAAAGAAACTCGGTACACGGAACTTATGATACAATAACTACAAGGTTTTCAAGATTTTCTCAGTCGGCCTTGGTTCGATAACTCAAAATTAGAATCTTGTGTAACGATCAAAAATAGTATAGTGGGGGGGACTATAGGGGCTGAAGCCCCCCCTCTCAGAGCCCAAATATCTTAATTCACCCAATATATGCAAAGAGCAAAATATTTCTAATAGTCAAGAATTTTAGAAAAAAATGAAAGTTTTTAGATTGTTTTAAAGAGGCATCAGCAGTGAAAAGTACGTTGGAATATGGAAAGAAATTTCTAGAGGATTTCGACTAAACGTTAGCATTTCATATTAAAGCTAGTTCGAATTTAGTGTCAAACCCATATAAAAAAATTTTAAATTCTGCGTATTTGTTGTGGTACGAGAAAAGGAATACAAAAAGAAGTTCATGATGAAGGTGGATGAAAGTTATAAGGATATTGTCTAGTGTCAATGTCAAAGCAAAGTAAAAAAGTTAAGAAAAATGCATTAAGATAGTGAAAAAACAGATTGGACACAGAATGGAAAAAAGTTTGGGAGTCAGTGTGTGGGAGTAAACGGTGGGGGGCAATTGGAATAAAACAAACAGACGCGTGTAGTTCTTGGAACGCGAATCCTATGTCTTAAGAACTAACTAAAAAATATTCGTCGGTATATTTTTTAATGTTATCGGTCCATTAAGGTCCAAAAGGAATATCAGCAAATTTGAAGGAAAACGACGTCACAGGCTCAATGTTGAATTTATTGTTAAGGGCCAGTGTCAAATAGAGGTGTAAAAAGGGGATAGCAGATGGCTTGCTTTGTTTTGTGTTTGTTAGTTTTTGTTTGTTGTGTTAAGGAAGTTAGGGAGCTGTCATTTAGAAATTACCTCAAATTTTAAAATACAAACAAACTCTCCAAAGGTTTTTCTTCCCACGTCTTTTGGAAACCGTATGAGCTTTACGATCTTCGCCCAAACGATTTGCGGCATTACAGTCTTGACTTTGACAAAAAACCAGCAAATAATCAAAAACAAGACACATACATACAAAAATACAGAAAAATTTGTACGCACCCAACCTGTCACTTCAAGCATTCACAACGAACTGACTCACTGGCCCTACAAACAGAGAGACCGTTCACTCGCTCGGTGTCACCTCATATTATTCCACCATGGCCCAGCCAAGGAGAATTTACTACAAGGTGACGTATTCCGTTGTGGGGAGGGGTCTTAATTTTTTTCAACTCGCTCTCTCGGCTCTCTGAGATAAATGACAGCTGCTCTGAGAGACAGATGCTAGGCATCGTAAGGCCCCTCGAAAGATAGCAGCTCTGGGGAATACGTCACCTTGTAAGTTAATTCTATGTTATCTCCTCCGTTAGTTTAATAGCTGTCTTAACCAAACTTTGCACGAAGTCTTTTGGTACAAATGCACAGTACATTTGTCGGAATCGGCCGGATCGGATGACTGAATCGTATAGCTGCCATTGAAACAATCGGTCGAAAAAGTAGTTCTAGTGAGAAAAACTTTTTTGTCTTCAACGCAATCGTCCCCAAACCTCGTATTTATAAGTTTTCTATGCCTTCAAATAATTTCACCAAGTTTTACTTTTTTGTTTTCAATGCTATCGCTCCCAAACTTGTTACTGGTCAATATTACATGCAAACACATAATTCTGGCAAGTTTGATTCAAATCGGATGACTATAGCATTTAGCTGCTATAGAAACGATCAGTGTGGTAAGAATTAAAAAAAAAAACTTCAGCTGCGTGCTGACAATAGCAATATGGCAAATTTGGTTGCTCTAGCTCTTCTAGTCTCTGACATCTAGGTGTTCATACAGATAGACAGGCGGACGGACAGACGGACAAGGTTATATCGAGTACCCGAGGACCATAAACGCGACCCTCCAAGGCTGGCAGTGTTCCTGCAGAACGGCCGCCGAGTACATGGGAGCCATACAATTTGCTTCGCTGGTCCATAAACCAAACAATGATTGGAGCTGCATTATGCAATGGTCACCGCTTATAGCCAGTTTGAGGCAGAACATGAGGACCCTAAAAAATTCGATATGCGCTATTGTAACAAAGATCATTTTTTAAGGAATAAACTCTAACCTACTTACCCATTGATGGTTAGCATGTAATTTTTTTGGCCCTCAGAAATCCCGTGCAACTGCTGATTTGTTTTCATGCTTTGTACCTTTAATGTGTTTAAAACATGAAAACATTCTTAACTGGTTGTCGGAATTCTCCACATTTCAAATTTCTAATGTCGTGCTTTCGGAAGGCCTATTCTCTGGCGTACAATTTATAATGAATCTCCATATATATGAAAGTCTATATAATTTTACTTCAAAAGTCAAACCATTCATTTTGCGTTGAGTTTTTCCAGTAATAAAAATGTTTAGTGCTTATACCAGTAAGTACCTGAATTTTACAGTCATTCTACATGAATTTTACATCAAATGATCACCCAAATAGTATGCAATAAATTTTATTTTGATATTTGCTGGGGCACATCTTCAAGCTAAAAAGTCCCGATAAGTAGCTAGAACATATTAAATATATCGATGTTTCCTTGGCAATCGATATCAATAAGTAACTATGGGGCGCGAAAGTTCAACTTTATAAAAGGAAAATGTATTAAACTCTTTTTATAAATTTCAAGAGGCAACAAAAACATACTATTTTTGGCCTTCTATATCTGATTCTTAATCTGTTTAAATATGGGAAAAACATTTATGCGTTGTTTTCTATAATGATATTAATAATTTCGCTCATTAAGTACATTCGTGATTATTTTCTTAATAGCCGTGGTACCAATTCATTTTAGATATTTATGTGACTACCAGCAAAGTAACATTTGTTATGTCCGCTTAATCCAAATCTGGTAAGTAATTGCGTTAGATAATTAAGTTAAATCTGTATTTCTAGATATTTACCTCGCATTGAAAATGGGGCTTAGTGCATTTAGGGCAGTGTCCGGCACCGTTCAATGTTTTGTGTATAGAACAGTGGTGCACACATTTCATTTTTCGTACCCCGTGGGATACGAAGTCATAATTCTGCCAGCGTCGCAGCCAACACACGCATAGAGAGAGAGAACACGTGTGCTCTATAAAATGCACGCACACACATATATGTGTGTTTGTATGTAGCCTATATTTGGCATAACAACGTTTACTTCGTGTTGCTCTGCTACGCACACCAGCGCAAATCATGATAATGTGAGTTTGTGCACCACTGGTATAAAAGTAGAGACGTCCATCCTCTGTAGCAGCGGCGTCGATACACGGACACTATAAGAGCGTACACTGCTCTCTTTTGCACTAACAAACATGTGCTAGCTGAGAGCGCTCTCGCGAGTCTGAACGCACACATTCAAAGGCAAAACAAGCATGTGTGTTTTGCCGGACACTGATTTAGGTTCATCCTATTTCTTAGCTTGAACTTCTCTAAATTAACCTGACTAAAAACTTGTTCCATGGTTGTTTTAGAACCGTGTAATCTCCTGCACAATCTTGCATTGCCGGGTCTTGGTAGGTGCCTTTTGGGAGTGCGTTAACTATATTTATATATTTATTATTTGGTGCCCCGAAATTCTGCTCAACCGCAAGAAGATAGAAACATTTTTAATACAGGGTTTGTCCGGAAAGTAATAGGACCGAGGCGATTTAAAAACATTTATTAAGTCAATCGTAATAATTCTTTAAAAACTTTTAAAAGCCCTTTACCGAATCCAGTCGGTGCGCGCACGCTCCAAAGTACAGTCGTCTCTTCGATTGTGGACTGTATTTTTTTGTAATTAGAAAATCTGAAAAGATATGTCAACTAAGGGCCGATTTCACATCTTCTACACAGAGCTATTTGTCACATAAACTAACAAATAACAGTGTAAAATCGACGACTATCTGACACATAGCAGCTATCTGGGAGAACAGAAATCGGCCCTAAGCGGGCGCGCACACTAGCGGCAGAAAACTGAACTGACGGCAGAACTTTAAGCCGAGCTTTCAGCTTTCGAAAAACAAACACACTACGTGCATGGAAGGGCGCACACTATGCGCTTAATTGATCATTTTAATTCAGCCGTAAGTTCAGCTTTGTTTGAATGAACACACATGCTTGTTTATTTCTGCTCGTTGATGTTTTTAATAACGGCGGCAGTTACATCAACCATGAACTGCAAAATATTATTAAGTAAAATTGAATAAAGACCAACTTCTTGAAATAAAAAAACTAAAAACTATTCCAATTTTCCAAATTTGAAAAGAGAAAATCAGAAAACAAATTATTGAAAAAGTGTAGGTACTATTCCACAGAGTTGGCACTATTTAAAAAAATTTTTTACTTTGTTTTATTTGTAAATAATTTAATATAAATATCGATCAATTTAAATATCTACATAACATTTATAAAAATTTATTGCTATTCCAGCATGAATTACACCAAATATGTTCTGTCTTTATAACGTTATTTTGGCCATAAATGGTGATCCATTAAGATGTTTTTTTTTTTTTAATTAAAAATAAATTACAAAAAACGGAATTGGATTGTTGAATCGCTATTTTGGGCTGAAAGAACTAGCTCAGACATTTTCTTTTTAAAGATAATTGCAATAAACTGATGAAACGAGTTTTGCACAGCAAAGTATTGTTTTTATAAAACAACTTTAAAAAGCGCATATCAAAATTTGTTTTTTTTTAAGCTGGATATTGGTAGCAAAAATGCAGCATGCAAAAAAGAATATACGATAAAAAAAAATTTAAAATGTAAGCTGTAATTATATTTTTCCTATATTTATTATAATTTAATTGTTTTTAAAGGAACAAATGAATTTGTATACTTTTATTTTTTATTTGCTAGGTAAGTTCAATTTTTAATTTATGCTTAGATAGATCTAGTCAATATATTTAGAAAATGCTTATTTTAAAACAAAACAGAAAGTTCTAATCGTTTTTGGAGAATGAATTAAAATGAAAGAGTTGGGAAACAAAATGTAATATACCGTGATGTCACAAAAAACCGATGTGTTGCTGGTATTGGTTTCCTCTGTTTCTAAATGCGATCTCAAATTAAAAAAAAAATGTGTATATTTATGTATATATATTATCGATTTTTGATTTTCTCATATTCTTAATGTATTGTACATACATAATGAAAATTGTAGGTCAATTGGCCCATTATTTTCCAAGTTACACGCATATTTGCAGGGACTTGTCAGGTAATTTTTCAAAGTCGGTGACTACGATTTCTTAAAGATGGCTGCACTGATCGGTTTAAAATTTCTTAGATTTATTCTTTACATCATTTTTTTTTTTTTTTTTTTGCTTTAATTTTTTCTCCACTTATCAATTTTTGGCAATCGAGGAGATACCATGATGCTAGTAAGAATCAAATGTATAAGCTGAAAGTTCAGATCAGCCACATGTGTGCGCACCTTCAAAATTATAGGTGTGCTGAAACAATTTCTGTTGTCAGCAAAGCTTTCGGCTCTGCCGTCAGTTCAGTTTTCTGCTGCTAGTGTGCGCGCCCCCTTAGAGCAGGGCATGCCAAATGGCATCCTATTTTTAAATATTTCTAATTTTCTACGTTTTTGTCTGTTTTTATTTCATTCTACTTGTTCTGCCAACAATAGCAAAGAAAACATCAAATATGAAAAATTTACCATAAACTAAGGAATAACTCTCTTTAGTGGCCCATTTGGGCACCTCTGGGCTTGCTGATGCTGCTCCCTTGATGTTTATGGGTTGCATTGATATAGTGTGACCTCCATAATTTTTTCAAAGCAAAAGTCATATTTAAAACCAAACTGATACGAGTTTTGTTATCATTGGACAAAACTGGACCTGAATTTTTCATGAAAGAGTCTGGGGCTCAAAGTTAGGACGTTAAGGACTGAACACGTACGGCTGCATCTGATCTTAGCGCATACGACTACTAACATTCACCTGAGTGACAAAAAAGTACTCAGTAGTAAGACATTTGTCCACACAAACTTTTATTACTGATCAGTGATACATTTCCAGGCGATTTGTAAACTTGTTTCGGTCGAATAATTGAAAACATAAGATTGTGGACTGGGGGGGTCGATTTTTTTGTGAGATATTCCCAGAAAAGAGGTTAGTAAGTCGGTGAAGCCCGACTATAACATACTCTGTATCCCCCAGAGCTTGCATTTATCTAATAAATTTTATATAGAATATAACCCATGGTTTCTTGGTAAAATTTTCTTAGAATTGACCGTAGATTTCGTTTTTGCTATACGCTTTGCTCGTTTTTTTCGACCCATACAAATCGACCCCCCCTATTCTGTACTCCAAATCTTTCCATAGCGAAACACTGAACTGGCGATAACTGAGAGATAAAGGGGGCAAGTTAAATGTTTTCGTTTCTAATAAACAAAGTTCACTGTGTCGGTTATTCGCATACGCCACAATTTTATACACTTAAATGACAATAAATGACAACACAGAAACTGGTTTGCGGCCAGCTACCCAAATTATCGCACATAGCAGAAATGTAAAATTTGATAAAAAAATTTTGTACGTCCGTCCCACGAGTTGGCTTTACGATCATCATAGAGATAAAGTCAATTTGTGGGTTGCCAGTGCAACAACAAGCTCGCTCAGTGCCGTCAGAGTTCTCGAACGGAACGGAACCAGCTTGAAAATGTGCGCCAACAATTGGGAGTCCAACGAGGAGCTGCAGTACTTTCGAGAGTATCTGCGCATTCCCAGTGTGCATCCAAATCCCAACTATGGTGAGTGAGACCCCGGAGACTCTGTAGACTTTACTGTAGTAATATTTGACAATTATAAGAACCCTGCCTGGAGTTTCTGCGTTATCAGGCCAAACAGTTGGATTTACCTATGGAAATTTACTACCCCATGAATCAGCAAAATCCGGTGGTTATATTAACCTGGAAGGGTCTTGAACCGCAGCTGCCTTCTGTGCTGCTCAACTCACATATGGATGTGGTGCCCGTTTTCCCTGAAAACTGGACGCATCCACCCTTTGGTGCGGAAATCGATGAGGAGGGACGCATCTTTGCCCGGGGCACTCAAGATATGAAATGTGTGGGTATGCAGTATCTGGCAGCCATACGTGCTCTCAAGCAAAGCGGAGCCAGGTTCAGGCGCACCATACACATCTCTTTTGTGGCAGGTAAGGTATCCGGATCTGCTTCAGCCTAAAGAAAGCTTAGGTAAATGACTCTTCCTTCTTCTAGACGAAGAAATGGGAGGACGTCAAGGTATGCGCCCCTTTGTGACCACCGATGAATTTCGTGCTTTAAATGTGGGCTTTGGCTTTGACGAGGGTCTGGCCTCACCCACTGACGAGTTTCCAGTCTTCTATGCGGAGCGCAGTGTGTGGCGTAAGTAGCAAACTTTCCTTTCTCCTTCTTCTTTAAAATATGTACCTAACTTTGGCATCTCAGGTGTTACCTTCATTATAAGCGGCTCGGCTGGTCACGGTTCTTTACTGCTGCCAAATACAACGGGTGAAAAGCTTAACTACATACTCGGCAAAATGATGGAGCTCCGTCAACATCAGGTCAAACGACTTGAGAATAATCCAGAACTGTGCATAGGCGATGTGACCACCATTAACCTAACACGTATTGGTGGTGGAGTACAGAGCAATGTGGTGCCACCGCTAATGACAGCCGGTTTTGATTGCCGCCTGGCCCTCGATATCGATCATCAGCAGTTCGAGGCCAATGTACGACCCTAAAACGATATTGTGACCCAGTTTGATAAGTGTCTAATTGCAGCTACACAAATGGTGTGACGAGGCTGGTGGAGGCATCGAATTGGAGTACGAGCAAAAGCAACCGCGTGTCATGCCCACTTCTATCGACAGCAGTAATCCTTATTGGGTAGCCTTCAAAAAAGCCACCGATGAGTTGTGAGTACAATTGAGTTGATTGAAAAGAGAATTTTTCTAGTATTGCATTAACCCGTTTGCAGAGGCCTCCAAATCAAGCCACAAATATTTACCGGGGGTACGGATAGTCGCTATCTGCGTCAGGTGGGCATACCTGCATTGGGTTTCTCACCCATGAACAATACACCGGTGCTTCTTCACGATCACGACGAATTTCTGCATGCCGAGACATATTTGAAGGGTGTGGAAATATATCAGAAAATTATTAGCCATGTGGCTAATGTTTAACGTAAGCTAGTTATTAATATTAATTCATCAAGCTCTTAAGACTTTAATCCAGATCAGTGAAGCGAATTAACCTAAGATCCTTAAATGGTTTTAAATAATAGTAACTTGTACTAAAAGAAGTTAAGTGTATAATAAATTTGAGTAAGTGTTAGGCTGGAATGACACCTGAAATTTTTAGAGACAATTATTGTCGCAAATTTTTATTAATTAACAAAATCATTCCAGCCTCTTTAAAAACATCCTGCGGCAAATTCAAGCTTACTCTGGTTCGCTTACACCAACGACTTTTGCCCAAAGACGAAAATTTGTGACTAAAATTGTCCCTAAAAATTGAAAGTGCCATTCCTGCCTAAGTAATATATTTTTATCTTTATTGTGTTCTTTTTTCCATTTTTCTGTCAATTTTCGGGTAAGTTCTCGAAAAACTGGCTATACGGCAAATAAGCGTTTCAAGAACGTGTATCAATGCCGATTAATCAGCCGCTGTACGGTCAACTAGCCTTAATGTGATGTGGTGTGTTCCTGTTTTCAAAGTTATTTAACGAGACCTCGAGCCGGCAAACCTTGACCGGCTGCGCAACATGTGGCCGAGCATTGTCGTATTGCAAAGTTACCTTTGCTCGTATTATGGTCGTTTAAACGCAACAATTGAGTTCGATGGAGTTAGATTTCACCGGTTGTAACACCACGCCAAAAAAATGAACTCTAATGAGAATTTTATACATCATCCATTGCAAACTTATGGGCAGAACAAAATGCTTTTATTTCAAACACATATCGCTTACTTCTCTCCCTTATACGATTTTTGGCTTAATAATGCATTGTCCAGCATTTTTCGGATTTCAGTTATATATTTCAAAGTGCTAGGTGATTTGGGTGTTCCTCTGCAGAACATTCTTTTGAATTGACGACGCTCATGTGTCTTACTTTAATTACTTTAATTATTGTGAAATTTTAAAAATACCTTTTTTCAATTTCAATTTGTCCGATCTGTGTGTTACAGTAAACAATGCCAGCAACACGTAGGGGTGGCAATTTGAGCCGTCTTACTAATGCAGCAACGTACATGCGAAATGCTAGGTCAGCAGAAGAGATCAACAATTACATAAAATAAATGAAGTAACGCATGTCAGACGCCAACAAGTACATCAAGTATTTACATCTGCTTCGTTCGCGTTCGAGTATGAGGCAGATATCGAATATTCCCCTCATACGGAAGTCCTAATTGGTGCTGTTGGCAAAGAATGTCCCAATTGACATCCGCCGGGATGTAATAAAACGGCTTGCTCACTGAAATAAACCCACATTCAAACCTGAAGTTGCGGAAATAATGGTAATGGTTGATTGGAATGGTTCAGAGAAGAAGCAATTATTCGGAGTACATCGACGACACACACCGTTGATACGACGCTCTGCCATATCCATTCACTACTAATGTTGTATTGAAAGCTTACTTTTATACCAGTGTTCGATAAAAATTTCAGAGTCCTATTTTGTTTTGGTTAAACGATTTTTATTATATTTTATGACCTCTGCATCGGGTCTAAAACGCAGTGGCGAGGACAACTGTAAGTCAATTTTACTAAAGCCTAATGCTGGATGATATAAAAGATACAATAAAGATATTTTACAGCATAATTGTACTATCATATCAGAGTAAATTCATTGTAGATAAGTAAAGCTGTGACCTCAGAGGCAGTCATTGCTATCTTAGTTCTCTAAAAACGCACAGCGCGTGACGACTTCATACCATGAATACCAAGACAGAACTTTGGGAGTGCAATGAGGAATTGCAGTTTTTTCGCGAATACCTACGCATACCTAGTGTACACCCCAATCCAAACTATGGTTAGTACCCGATCACTGCAACTTTCATCAACAATTAAATGCAGCGTTTCACCAGATCATTGCTTGGAGTTTTTGCGTCATCAGGCCCATCTGTTGGCGCTACCTATGGAAGTTTACTATCCTGCCAATGAGCATAATCCCGTGGTGGTAATGACTTGGAAAGGTTTGGAACCGCAACTCCCTTCGGTTTTGCTCAACTCTCATATGGATGTGGTGCCCGTATTCCCTGAAAACTGGACGCATCCACCCTTTGGTGCGGATATCGATGAGGAGGGACGTATCTTTGCCCGGGGCACTCAAGATATGAAATGTGTGGGTATGCAATATCTGGCAGCCATACGTGCTCTCAAACGAAGTGGAGCCAGGTTCAGGCGCACCATACACATCTCTTTTGTGGCAGGTAAGGGATGTGGATCTTTTTTATCTTAAAGCAAAATTAGGTAAATGATTTTTCCTTAGACGAAGAAATGGGAGGTCTATTGGGTATGGCTCCGTTTGTGGCTTCTGAGGACTTTTGTTCCCTTAAAATAGGGTTCAGCCTAGATGAGGGTCTGGCTTCAGCCACATCTGAGATTCCAGTGTTTTATGCAGAGCGCACCGGCAGATGTAAGTGGCAATGGATGCATTCATTGTGGCTTCTGATACTGATAACAGATCGGTGCATTTTTTTCTTAGTGATCATTTTTAAAATAAGCGGCACTTCCGGACATGGCTCTCTTCTGCTATCAAATACGGCAGGTGAAAAGTTGAGTTACATTTTGGGCAAAATGATGGACTTTCGTCAAAGTCAGGTGGAACGGCTCAAGCATAATTCCAGTCTCACCACTGGCGATGTGACCACAATTAATCTAACTCACCTCGAGGGCGGGGTTCAGAGCAATGTGGTGCCCCCACAGCTAATTGCCCATTTCGATTGCCGCATCTCACTTGACCTTGATTTGAAACAGTTTGAAGCCGATGTAAGTTTTCCAGTTACAATATAATATATAACACGACTTGATCTTTTCTACAGATGTTTAAGTGGGCCCATGAAGCGGGCGAAGGAGTTGAGGTAGAAATCAGATATACGCGGCAACATGTACCTCCCACTGTGACGGATGAAAGAAATCCCTTTTGGTTGGCCTTCAAGAGTGCCACCGACGAGTTGTAAGTACTCTACTTAATGCTCTGGCAGTACAAGGGCTTTTATAAAGCATCCAGTAAAGATATGTGACTTCTTGATTTACTTTCCAGGGGACTGAAAATCCAGCTGCAAATTTTTAATGGAGCTACGGACAGTCGCTTCATACGACAAATGGGTATTCCAGCCTTGGGCTTCTCTCCCATAAATAATACGCCGGTTCTACTGCATGACCATGATGAATGGCTCCATGTGGATACCTTTTTAAAGGGTGTGGAAATTTATCAAAAAATTATAAGCCATGTGGCTAATGTTTGAATGGGAAAAACTTTGCCGTAAAGTGTGAAGTGTTTTAAGTAAGAGTGCTTCAGTGCAAGTTTTATAAGTCAATATTGAGTAAATTTCTTATACTGTATATATTTTCGTGAATTTAATTTTTTTGATAGGCCTGCATTTTTTTTAATACTAGTTTGTGCAAAAGTATGTAACAGGGTGAAGATATAATTTCCGACCTTATAAAGTATATATATTCTTGATCAGAATTAACAGCCTAGTCTGTCCGTCCGTCTGTTCATCCGTCCCTATAAACAAAGAACTCCTCCCCCCACCCCATAGCACAATCAAAACGCATTTTATTTAAAGCCAAAGAGAGACAGAGAGAGATCAAGCGAAAGAGAAACTTAGGTATGAGAGCAGCAGCAGCACTGCATTCAGCTCCACATCCAGGTACAGAATATGTCATAGTCGGACTTGACCGACTTTCTTGTTTATTCTTGCATTTTCACAGAACAATCCTCATGGAGTGTGCTCAGATCTCTTTTCAGAGCTCTTTTGAGCCATTAATAAAATAATCTCTCAGCTCCTAGTTTAATTTAGCAAATGCTTTCTAATTTAAAACTGGGTTTTCGAACAAATTTGGTCTTGAAATCGCAAAGCTTTGTCGGCCATTCTTTTCGCCTTCTTCAAGCGGGTTTGTGTCTTTGCTGCAAATGCTAGTCAAGACTTGAACTGAAATTCAAAGTCACTCAAACTGCCACCTTGAGGCGCTGGTTGTGTTATCTGCTAAAGTCGATGCCTAAAAGTAGTCAACAAAATGTTAAGAAGGATCAAGTCAGCATATTGGGTTGAAACAGTTTGGTTTAAGACAGAAACTAGCTAATAATATATAATAAATATAATATAAATATAACAAAACTAATAGCAGACAGCATATCTAAAATATATTTGCAGGGCGTTTTTCAATAAAAATAGAAATTAATTTCAAAAATAATTTTTTACCATGAATGGGTTCACAGAGGGAAAAAACCGAGAGCATTGGACTCAAAACGAGCACAATCGCTACCAAAAAGTATGCATGAACGGGTTTTCTCATTTGCAGTACAATGTTCTCACTTCAAGATCAATTATTTGAGAACGCAAAAACTCAAAAAAAAGTGTGGCCGTGTGTGGCCCAGCGGTTAGTGTGCTGGACTGCTGGGCGGGAGGTCGTGGGTTCGATCCCACCTCTGAACGTCTAATAATAAAAGTGATTTTCTTTCTTTAGAAAATAGCTTTTACACATACGGGCAACTTCTCCAGCTATTGGCGCCAGCTGTGAAGTAACTAGCCATGAAAAAGCAGATTCTCAAACTTTGCCGTTCGGATCCGGCGTTAAACTGTAGGTCCCTTTCTCTTGCGCGAAAAATTTAAAGCACACGCCAAGAGATTGAGAGAAGCTTAACTTGGCCCCGTTGGAGGAGCTGTATAGCCAATTTTACATTTTACAAAAACTCAAATTAAGTTGTTAAATTTGTGAGAACATGATTTTAGTTAATATTGTTCCGTATTCAATAGCATTTTAAACTCACTTGGGAAAAAACATTTAATTGCGATTGGACCAGGTGTGGGCAATTCCTCACATTTGGGTGGAATAGGAAAAGGGGACATACCTCTTTTGATTGGAAGTGAAGGGAGGCAGGCTCCTGGATATGCGTGTCTGCTGCTTCTGCCCTTCACCCTTTATTCCATAGGAATCAGAAACATCGCTCCAAGGACCCTTTCCACCTGACCTGTTTCATTTGAATTTTACCGAAAATAACAGAAAAATTTGTTAGGGCTTGACTGGGATTTGAGCGCGGTACCTTATGCACTCACTCGTATGGACGCGCTTGACAATTCAGCCGATGAACAGTTTTGCAGATGTTTTGTTGAGCAGACAAGAGAAAGATTAAAAAGACTCTCGCTTACTCGCTCTCTCTCCTGTATATCTCTCTGCTGAAAACCGGTTTCGTTGTTGTTTAAAGCAAATTTTATTTGAATGAGAACAACTTTACTCATTCCAAGAACACTTAGATCATTTGTTCTCAGAAATATTGAGAACGTTCTGTTCTCGTCTTAAGTTAAAAGCAACTTATTTTCTGAAAACGTTTTTTCCCTCTGTGTATAGCTTAGCTTCTCTTGGGATGAAACTTGACAAGTACTAATAACACAGGCCAACAAAATTACCAACTTTGTGACCAATCTGTTCATTTCAAATTATGATAAGTTTATGTTCGTTCACTGATTGCAAAACTGTTTTCGGCTTAGTTCCATTAGCTCTAGGCACTCTAGGATTTATGGAGGCCACATTAGAGTGCTATAAAGCATATATGCTTTAATATCTTTAATATCTATCTTCCTCTACGCGCTTTACTAATGCTTCTTATCCTTATAACATTTCTTCTTCTAACTCTATAACTGCTCCCTCGATTTCCGAAAGCTCTTTACTTTCTCATTTAAAATCACTAAAACCTTCATACTCCCCTGGGCCTGACAACATTCCTAGTTGTGTGCTCAAAGAGTGTTGTATTTCTTTGTGTAATCCATTGCTTAAACTTTTTAATCTATCGTTAGAGTCTGGTATTTTTCCAAATCCTTGGAAGGAATCTTATATTATTCCTCTTCATAAAAAAGGTGGGAAGTCTGATATATCCAATTATAGGGGCATAGCTAAACTATCCGCTATTCCAAAATTATTTGAACAGATTGTAACCTCTTCCCTACAGCACTATTGTAAATCGATTTTATCACCTTTCCAGCATGGATTTACAAAGCGTCTGTCAACTGCGACCAATTTACTTGAATTTACCTCAATGGTACACAATAATTTCGAATTCTCGGATACTTATGTACGCCGATGATGTAAAACTTATTTTATCTTTCAACGACCCGATGCACTCCATCAGATTGCAAGATGACTTAAACTCCATGCAGTCTTGGTGTCTGATTAATCAATTACACCTTAATTGCTCCAAGTGCATGTTCATGACTTTCCATCGTTGCAAGCCTTCGTTGGCTACCTATACGATTGGAAATGAACCCTTGGAACGAATTTCTACAGTTGTTGATCTTGGAATTCTTTTTGACCCCAAATTGAGTTTCAATCCTCATATCTCCTCTATTGTTAATAGAGCAAATGGTGTACTCGGATTCATTAAACGTTGGTCGAAAGAGTTCAATGATCCATATACCACAAAGCTTTTATACACTGCTCTAGTCCGTCCTGTACTTGAATACTGCTCGTCCGTCTGGTCTCCGCAGTATAAAAAGCATATAGATAGTATTGAATCAGTTCAGAAGCAATTCTTGCTTTTTGCCTTACGTGGCTTAAATTGGGACCCTTCGTCTGCCATCGTACTCTAACAGACTTTTGCTTATTGACCTTCCTTCGTTAGCTAACCGTAGAACAGTATTAGGTGTTTCTTTTCTGTATAAACTAATTATCGGTGATGTAGATTCATCTGAACTTTTAGGTCGACTTAACTTCTCCGTTCCTTCTAGGCCAACCAGAAACTATTTTCCATTAGTATTGCCTAGATGCACGACTGATTATGCAAAGCACAATCGATTTCGAGTCTTATGTCAAAATTATAACGATCTCTATCACCTGCTCTCAACAGATCTCTCTCTCTTCTCTCTAAAAACATATCTCTATAATTATCTTAGGGGAAATCTCTGACCACTCCTGGCTATGAGTTGGGGCATAGCTTGCCGGACTGGCTACAAAATCTTCCCCCACCGGGTCAGAGATTTCTAGTTATTTTATTTTAAGTATAGCTTTAAATTTTGTATTATTAATTAGTTTTAAATTTCACTTTTAGTTAGTATTTTTTTTTATTTTTTTTTATGGTTTTCTCCTAAATTTTTTTCTCTTTATATCTGATTTATTTTAGTTTTATTATTATTTTTTTTCTTTTGCCTCTATTCTCGTTTTGTTTTTTTCCTCTTCTCTATCTCTACATCATTAAAGTTTTTGGTAGCTCTAATAACGTCTCTGACTACAGTTGGCTGTGAATCGGGGCATAGCTGGCCGGACGGGCAAATAAAACTCCCCCATCGAGTCGGAGTCGTTATTAGTTGTTTTGTAATTTTGTTAGTTTTTCTTTTACTACGTTTATGCAACGAAATTCATGATTTCTTCAATTTGCAAAATCAAATTTGTTCCTGTTTATGCAGCTTCTGTAAATTCACAAAATCACCAGAGCACATATGAGAAAACAAAAGATCTGGCAACACCTACGCAACTGAACTGTCTGCGCCGCCGCATTTCATGAATTGACAGCGAATTCATAGTCAACTTTCGTGTGTATAAGAATTCATGAATTGGTGTTTATGCACGCACTTTCGGACCAATTTCATGAAACAATTCTGCAAAATGAGCATAGCATAAACGTAGTATTTGTTAGGCTTTCTTAGTCAATAAGGCTTTTTTATAACGTATGTGTAATTGAGTTGACAGCCTTTTTTTGTCGACTAAATAAATAAAAAAATAAGTAGTAGTAGTAGTAGTAGTAGTATTTATTATTTCTTATCTCCTTATCATCTACATACAAAGTTGCTAATATATAGGGTATAACAAAATAGTTGACAATATACATATGTAAAGAAAAAGAATAAGAATAAATAAAGGCTTGGCTGTATGCCGTTCGCCTAATATATAGGTAGTGTAGAACTGCCCATACCAACGCACCACGGTAGGTACTACCCGCAGCTGCCCCGCTCGTCACGAGATACTACGCCTTTCTCCACCATGATGCGATTGGAATGTTCTGTCTAGACATCTATCATAATTTCTCGCCGATATTCTATAGCCTCTTTAAGGTATCCAATAAGACTATTCCAATTCTGACCATTTAATACTTCGTGCAATTGTTGTGTTGTCATGCTCCATTGTCCAAAATGCAGTGCCCGTAACTCTCCTAGAATCGGACATCGTGCTACAAAATGGGCTATATCTCCTCGTTCCCTAGAATTGCAAAGGGTGCAGCAGCTTACTGTCGTGACGTTTGGTGTATAGCAGAGGCGGATCGATTCTGTTCTTGCTCGAAATATGAGCGATATGGCGTATGTATTGAACTCGTCGTTAAAATAATTATTAGAGGCAAGGTTGAATTCGAGACATTTATACACAGAAAAAAAAACGCCGAGATATTTTCAATCTTTTAAATATTGGCCCGGGACCGCCGAGCTTGAAAATTCAATCTAGATTTCCGGAAAATTCTACACAATTCAATCTTTTAAGGATTGGTCCATTCCTTTCGAGCTTGTATCATTCCAAATGTGCTTACTACAATCCCTTTCGAGATCACATGCCCATAAATTAGAGAGCGAGAGCGAAGAAATATAAGTAGCCTCTCAGACACGCTGAAACAAACATTGGGTATGGTGGTGTGCGATGAGATGCCGTTCCATTCCTGTTCAGTGCGAATGGTCGTGTGTTCGAGTCACAGTGGAGCCAAAAATTTTTATATTTATTTCTTTGTTTTTTCAGAAATCTAAATTAACCAAAACTGATGTGAGAGGTCTTTGAAGTGTATAAGGATGTCCTATGGCAAATGGCATGGCAGAGGAAAAGAAAAATAGTAATCTATCCTGAGATCAAATCAATCTTACATATCGAGCATAAGTTAATCTAGAATTGGCATAAAATGATCCAGTTTTGGGATTCAGTTGTGCTCGAATTTTTTGCACAATTCAATCTTTCATAGGATTGCCCGGGATATATGTAATCCTTCTTAGGATTGAAAAAGTCGGATCAACTCAATCTTTTTTCAGATCGGGGCAATCACATCCGAGATTACGTTGTTTTCATTACCGCTTGGGATTGATTTGATCCCATATGGATTGATTTTTTTTTTGAGTGTAGGTGCCTCGCGTTTCGCTCTGACGTGCTTCGCGCTCGAATTGGCTTCTCTCACTACTGTCTATTTGCCGCAACAAGTTTAACTGCCATACCTCCCAGGCACTGCTATCATTTGTAAACATGCTTGTGTTGTGTTCTCTCGCCATACTATCCCATTTTTGAAAGAACTGTGATTTGCTCTCCAGTAGATGCTCAACAATGATTCTTGGTAGTCTCGACGGTTCCATCCGCAAAGTTTTATTGACATAATTGAAGTGCAGCTGTAGTGTATATTGAAAGAGGGTTGTCAGTCCCGTTTCAATATGTATGGCATAGTTTGGTGCATTCATTGGCAGGTAGAATACTTTCTTGATAAAAAAGCGCAGGAGTCGCTCAACTTCCTCGTACCGACTAAAGCCCCAGACCTGTGCCGCATAGCACATGATAGCCCTGGCTGTAGCGAGAAACAATTTGTACTTTGTACTGTTATTGACGGTCTTTTTCCCAAGCAGATTTTTCCAGGTACTATTTATAGCGACTTTGGAGTCCGTCAGTTTTTTCCCAGGTGTTTGGTAAAAGACATATTGGGGGTTAGTAACATGCCCAGGTATTGATACTCGCTTACTGTCTCAAGTTCGACTCCGTTTAATGTCCACGCATCTAATCTTGCCCTGCGGCCTCTGCTGTTTCTTATCACCATCGCCTTAGACTTCTCAATGTTTATCTTCAAGCTCCATCTTTGACAATATGTACTAAGGGCGTCAATCATTTGCTGCATGCTAGTTGGACTGTCAGCCAACAGCACCATATCGTCCGCATACATCAATACCCTGATACGCCGTGTTCCCAGTTCTACACCTCCAGGCAGGTTCGCATCAATGTCGTCCACATATAGTGCAAATAGTAATGGACTAAGCAGGCACCCCTGCTTAACTTCTAAATTCGTTTCAAACCATTCAGACAACTCCTTTCCATCCCATACGGTAGTTTTGTTAAGGCAATAGAGGCTTTGTATGACATCAATGATCTTTGTTGAAACTCCCAGGTTGCTTAATTTCAAGATAAGACTACGTCTGTCTACCGTATCGAACGCGGCTTTGAAGTCAACAAAGAATACATACATCTTCTTCTTTTGCTCCAGATAGTGCTTTGCAATTGATGTTAGTGCGAAAATGCTGTCCACAGTCGAGCAGCCTTCCCTGAATCCTGATTGGTATTCTCCCAATATGTCATGCGATTTGACCCAACTCGTAAGTCGCGCTAGCACGATTGAAGTAAATACCTTCATCATCGCATTCAGAAAGGATATGCCTCTGTAATTTCCCGGATCCATAACGTCGCCTTTTTTGTAAATCGGGTATATAATGTTTTTCCTGAAGCTGTCTGGGACTTCTGCTGACTCAAATATGACGTTGAAAGTGTCTGCCATGTGTACTATAAATTGTGGTGTTGCATGTTTTAAAAATTCGGCTGAAACTCTATCCTCCCTCGGTGCTTTTCTGTTTTTGCAGCGCGCTATTGCTTTCGATACATCCGTGGGTAATATCGCTCGGTCCAATTCGGGAATTGATGCATACGGCAGGGCGAAACTGTGCTGTGTTACTGCAGATTCTTTAAATATTAGGCTTTTGAAATGTACCGCCAGACTGTGCGCATCGACCTTAATAGCTTTACTGGTGTTCGTTCCATTAATTTTTCTCACAAGTGACCAAAGTTCTTTGCTATTTTGGACATTGTTAAGTAATTTTTCCAGATTTCTGTTATATGCCCGCTGCGCATCCTTGCATAATAGCTTATATTTCACATTTGCAGTTTGATACCTGGATTTGGATTCACTTGAAGCATTTCTTTGGACTTCCATTAGCAATTTCATTACATTCCTCCTTGCTTCCTCGCATTCCCAACTATACCACGGTTGTATTTTTGTGTACTTTGGATTGGATGATTTCTGCATAAATTTTGCTGATTTTACAATGCATTCTGTGAGGTTTTCTATCGATGCAGTGAATCCTGGTCTAACTGTCTGTACATAACTGTATAAAAAAATAAATAAATAAATAATAAAAAAAATATATCGCTCACTTACTTCAATACTGTCATAACTCAAAAAATCCCTTTTGAGAAAAACGCGTTTAAAGTTCTCAATAGGTTTATCACAGAAAAAATGTTTTTTTTTTAGTTTCAAGTTAATCTAGTAAAATATTATAAATTTAAAAATTTAAAATGCTCATTAATAAAACTTGAAAATATGATGTTTTAACTGAAAGGCAAGGTATGATTGTGTCAGATCGACTGCAGGACAAATGAGATATGACTCTCCTGCATTAACATGAAAATGAACCTGTAAAATAATATTTCGACAATTTTTGATCTCACGTGAAAAGTAAAAGAGATATCAATATGAAAATTGTTCACAAAATAGTACACAATACAGCGTATATATCTGCATCATTAAGTCAAAAATCGTATTTTTTGAGTTATGCCAGTGTTGAAGTAAGTGAGCGATATGATCTTTATAAAATCAAAGGCGCAATATAAGTACAACAGAAAGTGTCCTAGCTGGCCTCTAAAGTCAGACTACTCTCGATTAATGGCATCTTTTTCAAAATAAATCATCCCCTTTGAATTAATATTATAGCCAAACATATGATCTAATTTTTGTGATTTTTATGGCATTTTATAAAATCTTTTTGCCAAAGTTACAGCCTGTTTAAGCCAAAAATACATATTTTAATTAATGGAAAGAAAACTAGATTGCCACTAAAAATTTGAAGACAGGTAGATAAATCATTTTCATAGCTTACAGCTTTACGTTGATTAACTAATATTTAAATAATAAAACCGTCAGCCTTACTTCTGTTGTATAATACATAAACTTTCTATTTTTTTGTTGCTTTTTTTGAAATGTTTAAAACATTTTTTTTTAGTTTGTAATGTTCTTGGTTCCCACCAAAGTCCAAGTCCAGAAGCAGGGGATATCCCTGTTGGGACAGTTTTTTTTCTTCCTTGTTGTTGTTGTTTTTGCTGTTGTCTTTTGTTTTTGCTGGCTCCTTCTTATAGTTTGTAATGTTCTTTCATGTTGCAAAACGATTTGTTGGACGCAAGATTTATGAACTTGTTTTCGCTGACAGCCGACAGTGGTTAAGGTAACACACACACACACGCGCTTACGGAGTGGTGTGTGTGTGTGTGTGCGTGAACATGCCGCCTAATTAGAAGATTTTAATTATCTGTTTTCAATCAGCTTCCATTGAGATAATGATAATGCTGCCGCTCTGCCGCTCGTCTGCCTTGTTCTTGTTTCCCCATTTAAGCCAAAATGTTGTTGACATTTCGGCTGGCCAGTACAAATATTTTGGTAGGTGTTTGGTAGGTGCTGGATATGGCGGCCACGCGCAGGCTGCCAATAAACGCTGTCAAAGTGTCCCAAATCGATTAGAATTGAATTTGACGAGCTCGCTGACAGGCCAAAACGGACCCAAGAGCCCATCATTCTGGTCTGGCGCGGCTTTGTGCACAATAGCGGATTACAGTTGTCTGTCGTGTTCTGAGGACTATGTCGTGCTCGTCCTCGTTGCGTGTTTGAGGCCAAAAGGAGGCGATGTTTGCTGTCATTGGCGATTTATGTCAACGGCCGCCGCAGCACAATATTCAAATTCTTTGCATTCACTCATCAGTTGTCGCCGCTGCCGCACAGTGGTGTCGGTACATTTGATACCACTGTAAGCCAGAGGACGAGGGGTGGTGTGTGCCCACCGCCCTTTCACCTCTGCTTAGCTGGTCGCACAAATTGAATTCAAAATCCAAATCTATTTAACTCTAATGGATTTGGGCAGCCTGAGTGCTTCACCAGGGTCTTGGACTACAGTCTCACCTGGTTTGGCCCACCATCTTATCTGCATTTCCCTTTCGCTCGTTGCGTTACTTTGATTTGACAGGATTCATTGTCTCCGCCACTTCAATGACTTCAAGCTTACGCGCCGCATTGGCCCTGGCAGGCCAAGACGTTGCCTTCCAGCCAGACCCTGCCGTTGCCGATGCGTATTGACATTTTAAATGCGTCCATCACTTTGGTTCGGTCTGCTGGCGGAATTCATTTAAATACATTTCGGCCCCAAGGGGCCAGCGGTAGTTTAGTGGGCAGTAAATTGGGCCGGAGTCCCGGCGCCTCGCGTTTTCGTGGCTTTGATTGACTTGTGTCACTTTGTCTCATTTGTCAGGCGAACGCCTTCGGCGCTTAAGTGTCAGGTGTCGGTGTCTCAATTGGCATAGCCTCATATTCGCATCGGTTGTTCCTGTTCCCAACTAAATGACAGGCGGCTGCATTCAAATGCCCATCAAAATGGTTACACAGTTGAGCGGCCAGCGGTGGCAATATCCTGCCACAAATCCCAACTCTCGAACATGGGATTTATGACAGCTGGACGGAGGCGGGTTGAGCCAACGGAAATGTCCTGCCTGCTAACCGGAGATATGTTTCATATCCGCCACATACGGTCCACCAACGTGAAAAGCTTTGCAATCGCATTCACACAATCAAGCGAGTGGCTCTTCGTCGTTTGGCGTGACAGGCAAGATGTGTGTTTTGTTTGCCCATGTCTGGAGCAGGACTAAAAGGGGTTTTCATGCTGATAATGAAATATGTTTGATTGAAGTGGATTTCCATGAAGTCCATAAGCTTTTGGCTTATCCTTGAATCTGTTAGACAGCGGCTAAATTAGCTGGAAAGGATTACTTTGATGTAATCGAAGCATGGTCATTGGGACCAGGTTGCTGTCTAACTTTTCGCTTTAACTGTTATTTAATTTCCTAAGAGTCTTTTATATTTCCAAGAGATCTAAAGGTTATCCTCCAAACCGCTGCCTACCATCATCAGCAGTCTATGCTGATGATCATTAGCTTAAGAATTCCAGCATGCAAAGGAAATATAGCGAAGAAGAAAAAGACAGAGTGCAGCTAACCAAAATCTTTACCTTCATCATTGTTCCTAATAGGCTATTCACAATATGGAATATCTTACATCATTATCAAAGATGTTCCAAAATTTCATCACCATTTCAGCATCTTTTTTTGATTCTTTCCAGTCAGTATTTTCAAGATAGTTTTTGGTCCAACACTAAAAACTTGTCATTCAAATTCCGAACCAAAAATTACGACAAAAAAACGTTGGGTTTATAATAAGTATTACATTAGACAACAAGGTCTAGTATATTGATGGGTAGCTGGTGAATTAAGTTGACTTATATGCTGAACTCGGATCTGTTTTCAAAAACAGTCCATCACGTCGAGGTTATTAGTAATTTCAGCTTAAAGTTGAAAAATAAAATGCAATTCTCTGTTTTAGTTGCATTTTATGGGGATCCTATACTTTTCTTTTGCCTCTCTTTGATGTTATCGGCAAGTACTACTCCTTAAGTCTGAAACAAACTTTCCCAATGAATTCTACGATTTTGTTCAATTAAGATATTCCAGTTCAAGTTATTCGGGAGTGTTCCAGAAATCTCTAGAGAGTTTCGTACTTGATGTGTAAGATGATAAGAATAGGGCCGGCTACTAGATCATAGGTCGGTAAAACCGTACGCATTTAATCAGCTAGGCCTTGAGCAGTCGGTTTCAAATCTCTCGACTGTTGTCATCTTATCTAGTAGCCGGGCATTTATGTATGTGGCACATCACATACAAAGGCAAGCAGTTTTAATTCGAAAGGCAAGCGTTTATACGAGTTCACAAAAAAATATATTGTTTCTGCCCCAAAGTATGCAATTGGTTATATCAAAAATGTTCATTGAAATTTTATACAAATTACAAGCCTGTTGTACAGTTTTTGTAAAGCAGACCTTTGGGCAGTAGACAATTTTCTTGTTTTATTATTATTGAGACGTATTCAAAATCATCGACTAATCATCGCTAAAAATAATCGTAAAATTCTTTGGGAGATATTTTTTTTTTAAGTTGAGAGATAGAAATTTAGGAAATTATCAAAAAGAGTCCGAACTAAATTTTAGGGTCCAAAACGCGTCCAGAATCCCAATCGGCATTTTTGGAACTTTAACCGAGGCGATGAACTATTTCTGAATATGGATCGTGTTAAGCACACGAAAATCACCTAGAGTCATCAAAGATCCTTCAATATACTGGACCGTGTTGCCTAGTGCTATTAGGGTCTCAAACTGGAAACATTCCCATGAAATGCTTTTAGCTTCATTCCTTTTATATATAAAACAGTTTCGTTCCATTCCATTCAGGAATATTGGAATGCATTTTAAATATATAAGTAACATTATATTTATCATTAAACAAGGGCGTAGCCAGCTTTCCGAAAAGGTGGCGGCAGCTGTGCCTGAATTAGAATTTAATATTTTCACCATTGACTTAGCGTTAAATATGGAATTCGTAAATGTGAAGTGGGTTACACTTTAATTTTTTTAGAAACATGAAAAAATTTTGATTTAAATATGAAAATATTAAATTATTATTTTTGTTTTCTTATTAACTTTTTATATTTATTTGGTTTGTTTTGAATCAAGAGCAGGAACCTCATTGAAGCCAACACTACCAGCCAGTTGGGCTCTGCATAGCAATGATTTATAATAGAGATTCAATATAAAAATGGTTACTTACTTTGGGACTCAAACTCGGAGCAATTGGTCTGCACACAAATGGAATGCCGTATCTCTCTACCGGTTGAGCTATTCCACGCGCTGGTGGCAAAGCGTCTAGTTCACTACTTGTATAGAATTGAAATTGAACATGAGACAACTTGTAATTCTCAAGTTCGGATTCCCCAGAATATTCATTTATAAGGGGCAAAAACTATTTGGTCATTAAATGTGTTTATATTTAAATCAAAGAGCAAATTAGTTAATTTGAATACAAAAACTGCATAGTAAAATTAAATATGATTGTATAAGTTTTTTACTATGCCATTTTTCCCTGAGTGTAGCTTTGGATCAATCTATAGTTTATATATTCTGGATCAGTATCAACAGCCGAGTCTATATTGCCATGTCCATCTGTCCGACCGTCGTCTATTTGTATGAACGAGTCGATCTAAGAGACTATAAGAGATAGAGACTCAAATTTTTGCATGCACATAGGTGTATATCGTTCCCAGATAAAGTTTGTTTCAGATTTGCAAAATTCTCAAAATTCTGACGCCTGTGTCTATTCAAGGCAGCTAGGAGGTGTGCGTTTGTATGTGTGTTTCATTTGCACACGGTATTTCGGAGTCGGGCCCTCCAATACAACGCTCTTACTTGTTTCCAGTTCTTTTTGAAAAACATTCTCTTAGGCTTAGCAAGACTCCAAGATAATCATACTCTAAGACTATATTTATAATTGCACCTCTATGTACTTCCAGTTTCTTACTATTACTTAAGGCTTTTCTAACTTATCTTCCACATTTCTAATATCACAGTATTGCTCAACTTTATAAGTCGCTTACTATAATTTTTTCTTCTACTAAAATCACTGTATATTTTCACATATATTTTCTATGTTTGCAGGCCAATCAAGTTTATTTTAAATTTTCGCCACCATCAACCTCTAATCACAGATCCAGTTTATCTAAGTAGTTCACACATCGCTGACAACTATCGATGCTCGATACTCCTGTCTTTTTATCTTACTCTCATCTCTTCGCCATTGTGTTACATTCATTCTTACCAGCAGCACGCCACCTCCAACAAACCGAACTTGAACCAAATCTGTGCTTAAGCTAAATAGTTAAAGTGGCTTAGCCACGTAGTCATAGTAGTGGCACCATCTATTGGTCAAGTTATCACGTAAAGAAAGTTCGCTTCCGCAGCGCAGCAATGAAATTTTAGATCTAGACTCCGATATTCTGCACTCGGGAAAAGTTTTTTGTAAATTTTTTTTTTCCACAGCTTCAGAAAAATCGAAATCAAAATTATATTCGGAACTTTTATAATCCCTGAAATTTTTAAAAAGGTTAAATAATAAATAGAGAAGTAATAAAAACATTGCAATTTTTTTGCTGTTCCTTGTCATATATATATATGCGCTGTTCCGAATTTCGACTCGATTTTCGTGTAATCACCAAAATACAGTCGAGTTTAAAAACGTGTGTAGAAGGTGAAAAATATACCTACGGTTACTAGATCAGGTATAAAATTGCTTATTTCCAAGTGAATTTAATTCGAAATCAAATTACTACGGGATTTGTGTCCCCTTGGATGCCATATTCATAATCTAGATAATCCCACACTGTTCCGAATTGACCTCCAATCCTGCCGTGTCGGTGTCTACTTGTTGCAATTATGATTGCACCAACGCCCAGAGGTGTAGTCATTGCGATGGCAAATTGAAAGCCAAACGGCATGGCCCAAGACGCCCCCAAGCCAACACGCCCATGTGCTACTCTCAACTAAGATTGCAGTTGCGGTTGGTATTTGCCACAATTGCCAGGCACTTTGTAACTGTCGGCGGCTATTAAGAGGCTCATTTTTTTTGTTGGTACCAGCCGGTGCACTATGCAAATCCCCGCCAGTGGCTACCGATTTCAGCGGCAGCTGTAAACTCCTTTGTGTCCAAAAAGAAAAAACAAGAGCTCGGTTCTCGGCAAGTTGCGTAATTTGGCCAACAGCATCAGAACGATGGCGGCAGAGTTTTTGATTTCTTTCAAATTGGCAACCGGTGCGCAATCAACGGGCCAAAATGCCAATCCCCCCCAATCCAACCGGCCGATGGGCAACGGCCTTTTGAATTGAATTCAAATTTCAATGCAATTTTGCATATCCAAGCGCATTATAGCCGCTTGCCAACTTACTTCCCCCAGCACAAAAGCCCATTGAACTGTGTGAGCCATGAGCCAAGCTTTTTGATCAGCCGCCGTTGGTCGGTCCGCTTTTGTGTCCCAGGCGAGATTGAACCATGGCCCAAACTGACGAGCGCCATTTTGCAACACACTCACACACACACACACACAATAGAACCAAAACTGCAACTGAATTACGCAGGATGCATGTGAATGTGGAAGTGAATGCAACTAAGCTGCTGGCCAAGATGGACTGGATGTCGTTTTGGCAGACACTGCGACATCAGTTCGCCTGGGATTGGGGAGCTGGGATGCGTTCGTTTCGTGGAATCAGAATATTGACATTTTTTTTTGCAGCAGCAGCAGCATTTTGGCTGCTTCCAGTCTTGGACGGAGAACAATGGCCAAAATGTGACAGGAGTGGGCAGGCATCATGTGGCGACGAGGCACAGTGGAGGATTACGACTTTTAGGATAGTAAAAATCATATCATGGATCGAGGCCAAAAGTACTTTAGGAATAAAAACTCTAGATCTAAGTAAAAATTTTCAATCTTAAGCAACAGATTTGATTGATATATGGGTTTTAGTGACCTGTTTTGATGTTAGTCAAAGTTTTCTTTCAGCTGGCTCGAGGTCAACACGGTAAATTATAATTCAATATAATCAACACAAATTACCATAGACTGATGACAATAAATTGGATTTACAATAGTATGTCTGTACAGGGGCTCTTTCGACGATTACCACAATTCTCTCATCAGCAGACTTGTTGGTTTCATGCTTCAATGCCAATGTGTTGTTGGGGAATAAAGACTTGAGGATTCCAGCGGTGAAAAATCCCGGACTATGGGTTTTTGAAGACTTAGACTTGTTACCAATAAACTCTGAGTCGGGACTTACACGATGAAGCAAACTTTATAAAGTTCTTAAAGTAGGTTTGAATATCGTGTGAATTCTTCTAGATTTGTTGACGAAGAAGTGAAGCTTTCATGACAACAGCCATCTATCTAATCTTCATCTAGCTGAGTTTGCGATATTTTATACCTTCGAACTTCACCTTCCGTCTATTTATCCATCTTCATGATAATTTTTTTTTCCGTTTCATCAACACCTCCCATTTACCCGTCTTCATGTCTATCAGAACTCACATAGGAATTTTTGCCAATTTCTAATATTTTTTAACCGATTGAAAGACACTTTTTATTTACCGTTCTTCAATTGTCAACCATCAAGTCATCGCTATAATCTAAGCTCATTATACAATTTTACAAATTTTGCGAATTCTTTTGAACCATCCATTACCCATCTTCATGACAATCAAAACTCATATTAGAATTTTTAAAAAATTTCGGGATTTTTTAAATCGATTGACCGAAACATTCTCTTAGGCCGTATTCAATTGCCAATTATGAAAGCATGATGATCTTCTTAAATCTAATTATGAAATTTTGCAATTTTCCCTCGACTTTTTGGACTGTTTGATGTAACCACTTAACGTCAACGATTGCGATCTATCAAATCTTTATGATTCCCGAAGTATAAAATTTAGCAGATTTCGCGAATTTTTGTGCCGTTCATTTTTCAATTAGGTACACTACTACTACTCTGAAAAAAAAAACAATCTAAAATCTACTAAGAAAATCGCTTTTCGAGAATCTTGCAATCTTATAAAAACAATATTGAAAAACATTGAAATAAGCTTAAAAACTTAAAAACAAGATTTATCATCTTGCAATTTATCAACCATCTACAGTTTTCTGTCAAGTATAAGATCTCAAATGAAAATCATTGTCGTGCTAAGTTCTTATACTGCGAAGTTTGGTGGCGCCTTACAAGTGACGCCTAACAGCCGAGAGGGCTGAGTGGCGATGTCAGTGGTTATAAAAACTTCGGCACGGTACGAAGTTCAGCAGTACCAGCGGATTAATAACTAACATTTATATTAGTTTTTCAGAAACAACAAATTGTTAATAACTAAAGAAAACACAAAAAAATGTTGTTGTTTTATCTTAAAGGATCTTTATCCAAAATTGATGGACTAAGATTAAAATTCAGAATATAATCTTGGGTTAAGAAATACCACTTAAACTCAAATGAGAACTTTCAATATTAAGCGATATTTTAAAACCTATTGATCGTAAATTTCTCTTTACCCATATTCAATTGGCAATTAATAAATATTCATGAAATTCTGATCAATTTATTAAATTTGGAAATTTTCACCCGTTAATTTACCCGTCTCTTTCGAATGTTCGATCTAACCTAGACGCGTGTCTATTGGATCTTTTGAAAATTTCGCGGTTTTGTTAAAACTTCAGGTAATCAGTTATCCGTGTACCGAGTCCATGTCTTTAAGTTTCATCCCAATCTGAAATGTTGCCAATTTCGCGGTTTTTTGACCATTTCCGTCCCATTTCTTGCACTTATAATCATAAAAAATCTATTAAAAATTAAATTCATCAATTTCCGGTATAAAATAACAGACTAGAGATCAGTTCAATTTACTGGTAACTGAATAATATTTCAACAGCTGTAATTTGTTTGGCTTTTTACCACTAAAATTCTATAAATGTGCCACTGTGCAACTGTATGAGCAGTTAAGGTTCAGTTCGGTTCGGTTCTCGTTTAATGCTGCCAATTGAGGGAAGCTTTCAACCGCTCAACTAAGATGGAGAGATGGAACTGGGTAGATCTGTGTTTTGCTGCTGTGTTAGGCCAACTGAACTGCTGGTATGAGCTGCCATTGGCCTTGTTAAATGTAGCGCTCCAACAATTGCCGACAAAAGTGCCTCCCAAGCCTTTGTCTTTGTTTCCCTCCTCGTCGTCGTCGTCGTCAGCCATCGATGTGTCGGCGTCCGTTTAAGTTGCGCTTTTTGTCGCTCCCAGCGGCTGGTCAATGGAGTCATGTCCATGTTATAAGCACTTAATCTGATCAGCGCTCCAGCGGCCTTTGTTCCTTCTCTGTTGGCTGCATTCCCTGCTAAATTATTTGGCGACTTTTTGGGCTAACGACTAATTTGTTTGGGGGGCATAGCCACAGTCTCACATCAATTAAAAGCAGTTCATTTGACTGAAAGCCTTCAGACCCTACTCAAGATGTCTATCTGTCTATGCACCAAGGCTCTGGCAATTGGTGCAGGATGCTGAGGAAGTCGTAAATCGCCCAACAGTGGCCCCAGTCTCTCGTTTTTATTAGTATTAATTTGTGTGTGTTGTTTTTTCGGGGTTTATACAAACTGCGGTAGGTGGTGGCGTGGGTTAATGGTTGGCTCAAGTGCAATGCTTTCACTTGCATATGGCAGCGAGGACCACACACAGGCCACACCACCACCGCCACTCGTGTTAGATGTCACACATAAACACAGGCGAGCGAAGGCGAAGGCTATCAAAATATTTAGAGAAAGGCCGGGACGGGCAGGCGTACCAAAGTGAAAGCAGCCACCGCCGCAGTAGTCAAATTTTAGATGCCCAGCAGGAGCTGCCTAATCCGACTGCCTCGGACTGCCAGCAGGCGGCATCCTCACAAAAATCTGACTTTGCGGCTGAAACACAAAGGCAAATCCGGTGCGACAACTGCGACAACGACGTCTGACGTTTTGTGCCTTTAGCGCATTATTTCACTCACGGCGATACACATTTGCATATCAGGCCAGGTTTGATGTCCAGCCCAGCTTGGTACCTTGTGGCCGAAAAGCCGCTTGCCATTTCGTCATGCCTGATCGTTGAGTGCCTCCTTTTATGAGCCAAGCTGAGCTGTGTCCACAGCGAGCGGTGAATTCGTAGAAAAAAACAAGCCCCTAACCATGCACAGTGGTTGCCAGTGCTTGCCAAACTGTTGCTAGATGATGATGATGTTTCTTCAATTTGGTCAGATGTTATGATTTGTTACGACAATTTTCCAATAAAAGTCAGTGACTTATCCTAGCGATCCACAACTATAAAGCAGATTGTCTGTATAGCCTTTCTGGCAAACAAATCTTCCCAAACCTGTAAGATCAACGACAATCCAGATTGCAGATTAGACTAGCCCTTATATTAACTTTTTTAAACTGATTTAAAAATACCGGGCGGAAAAAGTTTCGTTTTAGTCCCAAATAATAATATTGTCAGCTACAAATCTTGTATTATGTTTTTTTTTCTGCGTTTTTCTGACAAACTAAAAATTTTTATTGTAGATAAAAGGCTTAGCTCAAGTTCTTGTTTTAAGCGCTGAATTCCTATAATCGAACTGTCTGACCTTTCTTCAATGAAAATACAACCGATTTCATTCACACAACTCACTTCAGAGGAAAGCAAAGGTTCTACTAAATACATCCTAATCCATACAAAGCGTCTCTGCCACGTGATGTAGCGGTGAAGCAAACTTTATGAAGTTTTTGAAATAGCTTTCGTTGCGTCACCACTACACCTCTTTCCTACAAGCCACAGCTTTTTGAAAAACTTCATAAAATTTTCCCGACTACTGTCAATTCTCTACTGTTGAGTCACTGTTTAGTCAGTGTTTGTCAAGTCACTATCAAGTAATTGCGAAGTCACGGTTTAGTCAGTGTTAAGTCACTAACGGGTCACTGTTCAGCCACTTTTTAGTCACATTCATGCACAGTTAAGTCACTGTTGTCACAGTTAATCACTGTCACAGTTTTTCACTGTTTAATCACTGTCAAATCACTGTTTACTCACTGTTGTCGCTGTAAAGTTTTTGTTTAGTCACTGTCTAGTTACTGTTCATCCACAGCTTAGTCACTGTTGTCACTGTCAAGTCAGTGCCAATTCACGGTTTAGTCACCTTCGAGTCATTGTTGAGTCCACTTTCATACCACCATTTTCTCCCCACTTTGCACCCTCTTTCAGCCCTCTTTGACGACTCTCTCCCAGGGACTCTCCGTTAAAAGAACAACGCTGCTGCCTTACGTAACATTTAACCCCTACTAAAATCTTCCATACCGAAATTAAAGATGTTTCACATCAAAAAAGTCTTATCTCCCACAATTTGGCAGATATATTGGTCTTTCCTTTTACATATCGAATGTGGTACCCATGATTTGTCCAAGTTGCTCATTCTACTGCCAAAGACCCTTTAGTAAGCCGTTTGAACCGATTGGTTGATGGACTCTCTTTGACACTTTGGAGTGTACCTTGCGCAAACATAGCAGAAAGAGTCCGGTGAGTTTAAGCACTCTCGCGGCATTTAAAAAAATTAAAAACAATTAAAAACTGATTTTCTAAAGAGCCTACTGACACAAAATTATGCCTAATGGCCCTCGATAGAGGAAAGATCAACCTATTTATCTAAATTTTCACACGCATTATTCCCTTAAAGATGGCTTTTTAATATATTTTTGAAAGTTGCCGTTTTAGGCATTTTTAACAACTTTGACCATTGATATCTGAAAAACTTGACGTGCTAGAAAAATTTGGAAAATTGACTTGTATTCAGCTTAAAAGCCTCCGTCGAACGGTATCAACCTTATTTCCCGGCCCGCGATGACCCCTATTTTTGTTGAACTGTGCTATCTAACGTGATTTTTGAGCAAAAGTTATATAAATATTTAAAGTCGTTTTGCGCGGGTAACGATTTTTATACCCTTGCATACCAACTATATATATTCTTGATCAGGGCGACGAGCTGAGTCGATTTAGCTTTGTCCGTCCGTCTGTCTGTCTGTTTCTACGCAAACTAGTCTCTCAGTTTTAAAGCTATCGAGCTAAAACTTTGCACAGAGTCTTCTTTTTACTGCACACTGCTAATATGTCAGAACCGACCGGATCAGATGACTATATCTTATAGCTGCCATAGGAACTATCGGTCCAAAAGTGGGTCTTCGTGAGAAAAAAATTTTTATTTTTAATGTAAACGCCTCCCGCTTCAGCAATTATTAGTTTTATATGCACAGATTTGGAAGATTTGGTCAAAATCGGATGACTATATCTTTTAGCTGTCATAGAAACTATCGGTCGGAAGGTGGGTTTTATTTAGAAAAATTGTTTGTTTTAATGCTAACGTTTGTAAACTATAATGTATTAAAACATTTGCAAGGGTATAAAAACTTCGGCAAAGACGAAGTTAGCTTGGCCGTCTCGTTTTTGTAAATTTAAAGTTTCCTGGTGAAATTTTCAAGAATTGACCGCAACACCCTTTGAATGGACCTCCACCCCAGTGTCTAGTTCTGTAAAATCATATTCTGTTTTTCATTCATCCAAGAACTGAAAGGAAAACCTTAATTTTGTGCAAATGTATGTAACAGGTAGAAGGAAGCATTTCCGAACCTATATATATTCATACATATTCTTGATCAGCATCAACAGCCGAGTCGATTTAGCCATGTCCGTCTGTCTGTCTGTCCGTCTGTCTGTCTGTATGAAAGCGTCGATCTCAGAGACTGTAATTGATGGAGCCACAAGTTTTGGCATGTATGTAGGTGAATACTGTACCCACATCGAGTTTGTTTCAGATGTCGAAAATTCCTCCTCCTCCATCTTTAAAAAGCGAAAAACTGCCTTTTTTTCTGTATAAACGCATGGATCTCACAGACTATAAGAAGTAGAGCCACAAATTTTTGCATGTATGTATGTGTACACCGTACCCAGATCAAGTTTGCTCCAGGTTTGGCAAATTCCTCCTCCATCTTCTACTAACAGCGAAAAACTGTCAGAGCTACAATTTTTAAGTTTGAACCTAGTGACTTAATATATATTCATTTAGGCCCAACATCTATTTATTCTGTGTACCACAATGAGATCCGAGTAAAAACACCGAAGATATGCAAGTGCGCCTGCCCATTTATTGAAATAAATTTTAAAATAAATGGAACTCAAAGTTATAGGACTCGGGGCACTCGACGGCAACACTCTTACTTGTTTTATTATGTTACAAACAGATTAAAGTAAACAAACAAATTTTTACTGCTTCGATACGAGGGCTGTTCCAAAAGTTATCGGCCGTCAAAGTGGGTCTCCAAAAAAATGATTTGGTCCTGGCGGAAATGATTCCACGTCTCCAGGATGTCTGAAATGAAAAATAAAAACGGGGTTATAATCAGAATAGATGAAATTCTGGTCTGAAGCTTGAAAAAAATTTTGTGGTTTTTTTTTTGACAAAATGGCGGCCTTTAAAAAATTAAAAATCGATTTTTGGCCCTTTTTTTTGTAGTTTAGAGTAAAAAAAAAATTGTACAAATTTTTTTTAATATTATGATTGAGGTTCAGACCAGAATGGTGACAAGTCAGCGTCGATTTCAGTTTTAATCATCAAAATCGGTTCAGTGTAACTGGAGAGATCATGGCCGCCAGTTCGAAAGACATGGTTTCGAGATAAACGCGTTTAAAGTTTAAAGTAACTTTTTTGAATGTTGACAATTCTGCGTCGATTGCAGATTATTTCATCGAAATCGGTTTAGTAAAAATGTAAATGTTGGCTATACAGCTCCTCCAACGGGGCCAAGCCAAGCTTCTCTCAATCTCTTGGCGTGTGTGCCTTTAAATTTTTCGCACAAGAGAAAGGGACCTACAGTTTAACGCCGGATCCGAACGGCAAAGTTTGAGAATTTGCTTTTTCATGGCTAGTTACTTCACAGCTGGCGCCAATAGCTGGTGAAGGTGACCGTATGTGTAAAAGCTATTTTCTAAAGAAAGAAAAAAACTTTTATTATTAGATGTTCAGAGGCGGGATCGAACCCACGACCTCCCGCCCACATACGGTCAGTTTAGTAGAACTGCAGAAAAGTGGCTTGGCAGTCCGCAAAAGTAACCAATGTAACCAAAAATATTACAGATATTATATACTTACAGATATTAGTCGGCGATGCTAGCTGCATACAGCGCACCTTCCTTATCTTCAAAAAGGCACAGTTGTTCGGCAATGAACAGGTTTCAAAAACAGACGAAAAGGGAGTGAAACATGAAGGATGGGGTTGGTTGGAGACATAAACAAAAGAGTCAAGTAAAAAACGAAGATAGAAGGCGAAGGATCAGGGGAACGACTCCAAGAGAATAAAGAAAATATACTTACCCACCTAAACTTTACAAGTGTCGCAAGTATTAAGAGAAAAAAAAGAAAAAAGATGTTTTTAGCAACAGCTCTCTTTGCTTTGCGTGCCATTCTGAGAGGTCGCCGATGAGGCCTTCGACTTCGCCAAACACCGACAATGTAACTCGTGTGCGTATATTTTTGAACTCAGACCGTCGACTAAGTATTCGTTTAAGATTCGCCCAGATGTTAAATTTACCAAAACATGTGGCTTATGACATTGTGACGGAGCATTTAAACATGCGCGAAGATGGTCCCAAAAGTGCTCACTGACGACCTGAAATTCCGGCAAGTGGACGTGTGACAAGGCCGGCATCCCAACGCTTCCGCAGCCGCCCTATAGCCCAGACGTGTCCCCCCCAGAAAGAGGATCCAAGCAGCATACACCGCGGCTCTTAAGGCTATTTTGGAGAATGCTATTTTTATAGTTTTTAAAGAACTGTAATGATTGGCTCAATACATTTGTTTTTAAATCGACTCTCCGGACAAACCCTGTAATTATGAAAATGCATATATCTTTTTACATTTATTTGTATCTGGACCACTGTGAATTTGCTTAGTGGTCGTCCTCCAACCAATTGCCCAAATAAGGTGCAACAATTGAGACCGCCGCTTGCTACTGAAAACTGCAACTGGAAACTGCCGGCCAAGTCTTTTGTTTTGTTCTGTTTTTCTTTTGATGAATGATTGCAATTTATTTGTATTGTTGCATTGCTCGCATTCATCGTGTATTTTTGATTATGTGAACTTATTTCCGTTGACCCGTAGTGGGGCCTTCAAAAGCCTTTTTGCCGACCGCCTGCATTTGGCATATCCACTTCCTTCCCAATTTAGCTCTAGTTCTGGAGAAGCCACAAATTGTTGCCTCAATTTGTACTGCTCGCGTTTGTTGTTTGTTTATTTATTTACATTTGAAAGTCCGCACAAGCTTCTTGCTCATGTTGTTTTTAAGTGGTGGCGCCAGTGGCCACAGCGCCAGCTCCAGCTCCCCAGCTTCCAATGCCAATGCAATGACTTTTGGCTGCATGGCGCATTTTTGTTTAAACATAAATTTTTCATTTTTTTAAATCAATAAAGCTAAAAGCACCCAGGCCAAAGAGCGCCATCTCCAGTCCACACCCCAAAGTGATATTTATACCACAGAATGGGTCTGTGCGCGTGTGTTCTAATTGAGCTTGACTGGAATTATATAAATAAACAAATTTCTAGGCATCGTCATCCACACATCTTTGGCAGATTTGTTTTCAGATCTTCGTCTGGCCGGAATCTGGTTGTACATATATAGATTCCCGATGGCAAACATAAACACAAATGCAACAAATTAGCCAACAGCCAACAAACAATCCACAGCTCGCAAGCGTGAGCCAACTATGATAGATTTGCTAACAAATTGATGGATCGTCTATTGTCTGCAGAGACCCAGACGAATGGCAGGTCAATAAATGGGATCGTATTTGGAGATAAGTTAAGATTCGACTATTACTTCAATTTGAAGTCACTAAGTTCAGCACTTGTTTTGAAATATTCTTAATTTTCCTTTTTCGTATTTCGGATCTCAAAAGGGCTAACGGATCAGCTACTAATCTATGTTCAGAAAGAAAATATGATCATTAAATCATTTATACTTTATGTGGTCGGAGATGCTTCCTTCTGTACGTTACAAAAAGCCGAGAATTTGAATATACCCTCTCCAAGGGTATAATAATCAGGGCTGCAAACCTCATATTAATTGGAAGTGGTTCACTCCGGGGTTCAAACCTCCAAAAATGTTTTGGTTCGGGCTCACGGAGCGGGTTCAGGAGGTCGCTAAGCCAAGGTTCAGGTTCAAACCGGGGTTCGGGAATAGTGTTGTGATATGGCTAAATCGGACAACAATAAATTGGAAATTACTTCAAAATTTTAATCATTAAGGTCGCGCGCACACATGGGCCTTAATGATGAACTGACGGCAGAACTTAAGGCTGACCTTGACAAATAACCATTCCCTACTTAAATATTATGGTCAGCCATCAGCTTATCTTTCAGATGTGCACGCACCCTTATGAAATTTTAGAGTCTTGATTTTTTCAATATAATATTAGAGTATTTCAGTGAACTTTTCTTAATTCTGGCTCTTTGTATACAAGAAATGAGATATTTTAAGTTTTAAGTTAAGTTAAGTACAATGATAGCTCTTCCAAATCTTTCGTACATAAGAAATTAGAAACAATCTTTAAATTCCGAGAAAAGAAAGAAGCTGAACATGGTACAGAATCATTGATGCTTTTATTTATCAGTTCCTTTTGACGATTATACAATCCAGCAGTACGTTTATTTGCAAGCTACATATTTTTGTTCTAAGTCAAAAATATTTGGTTTCTTGGATTCCAAGATTCTAATGGGATTGAGTTTAAAATGTGAGAACGGCTTTCCAAGCACTTTATAAATATGTACGAATATTTAAACTTACAAAAACCTGCACGAGTGCATTAACGTGTATGTATTGGAAATTTATAAATACTAAAAAAAATTTGAAGAAACATATTTTTGAACCGAACCCTTTTTGATTTTTTTTTACTCCGGTTCGGGTTCAGGTTCGGACAGAAAAATTTGTTCTGCTCTGATGCAGACTCCGACTCCGGAGCGGTTGAACTCCAAACCGGTTTGCAGCCCTGATAATAATAAAAGTAATGTTTGCACATGAAGAGTCCCCCTTAAGGATATATATAACTAACCTTACTGAAACTAGACTATACAATAAGGAGATTATTTTGTATAGATGGAAAATAGACAGCAATGCGTACAGTAACTAAGGTATGGGCAAATAAAAGCTTTGATTGTAACTGTTCTGAATTGTCTAGTTGAACGAAGGAATTATTTTTTGAACCCATTGTCTCGAATACGCTTTGTGCGGAAAAAATTACAGAGAAATTACAGAGTCCTTGTCCAAAATTCCCCAAAACGATGCCAGGACTTAGTTGATCTCATGCCAAGACGCTGTGCAGCTGTTATTGAATATTGATTTAGTATTAATAGCTCAAAGTTGTTATAAAGGGTGATTTTTTAAGAGCTATAGAAAAGTTTAAAAAAAAAAACATAAAATTCAGAAAAATGCATGAAATCTTTATTTAAATCGATAGTACGGTCCATATAATTTAATGTTTAAAGATTACTTCATGCAAATGTTGACCGTGGCTGCGCCTCAAATGGTCCATTCGCTTAGTCCAATTTTGGCATACTCTTTCCAACATTTCGGCCGGTATCTCACGAAAAAATGCTTTAATGTTGTCTTCCAATGCGTCAATTGAAGCGGGCTTTTCTATATAGACATAAGTTTTAACGTAGCCCTACAAAAAATAGCCTAAAGGCGTTAAATCGCTCGATCTAGGCGGCCAATTGACTGGTCCCGAACGTGAAATAAAATTTTCACCGCACCAAACTGTGACTTTTTCTGGATGCATTGGTAGCTCTTGCAATGCTTCTGGCTGATATTCACTCCAAAATTGACAATTCTGCTAATTTACGTACCCATTGAGCCAAAAATGAGCTTCGTCGCTTTCTTAACTTAAACTTTCTTAGCAGAGCACGCATTTTGATAATAAAATTCAATAATTTGTAAGCGTTGTTTGTTTGTAAGACGATTCATGCTTAAATTTTAGACCAAACTGGAGATGTTTGACAGTGAAACAAAACACGAAACGTGCGTGAGCTGTTTAAACTAGTGTTGCCAAAAAGATAATAGCTAAAAAATCACTCTTTAATAGGAATTCGTTACTTCTTGGTAATTTTTTAAATTTTACATCCATTTTTAAAAAGTGGTGCTATAATTTTAATCTCCTAGTTTGATCAATTTCAATAAAGTTCCTTAATTAACTTAAAAACGTTAAAAAAATGATATTTTTATTTCCGGTTTGAGTTGGGCAACTATTTAAAAATTACAATTGGTGGTCGTGCATGTTTCATTCTCTTGGCTTTGGACCTTTTGGAAAAAAAAACCAAAGAACTTTTTAGTTTAATCAAGTACAAATGGTGTCTATAAAATGAAAATTCATGGTTCATGTACAAAAATTATTTAAAATACAATTTGTTTTCCATACTGAAATACTTAATTTTAATCTGTTTAATGATAAAGTAAAATTTCGAACTAAATTAAATTATGTTGACGATGCTTTCAGGTTGTAAAAGTTATAGGTACTTATACTCCTTAAGCAAGTGCAATGTATTTTTTAGTGAAGATTAAGAATAAATTCCTAAGTCAACGCCAATACATTCTTGAAACAAAACCAAAGTTTTTAAAATAAGTGTAAAATGTTCTCGGTTAAAGCTTCTCCCAAGTGGGATTTCACACAAGATTTCTGTATGATCTAATACATACAACAAGGCTGAAGAATACCAGGCTGGAAATGAGTTCATTCAGAAATCTACCTTCACACCATGAACCATAAGAACCCGTAGGGGATTTTAAGGACAAATTCGAGTTACGAAATACGAAAAATTTTGATTCTAGAACGTTTGTTCCTTTTTTATTAACATTATCTGTTGTTTTCGATTCTAGAATATTTTTTACTTAAAGTACAACCAAGATTAAAACATACTTGAAATGTACAGTACAAAACGATATAAAGTCAATTCCGATCGACGTAGAGCTGTGACAGTTCTTTATTTCTGAGTGCATCATTTTAATCGTATAATTTGTAGTCTGATTACATGAAAGCCTTCAGTCAATTTTAATTTCTTTATTCTACTTTCCCCTCGCACTTGATTACACACTTCGCTTGGACTCGGAAAGATCTGTCTCCACTCATTCGCTGGAATGTACGTACATTGTAAATACATTTTGGCCTGTCAAAAAATTGCTCGTTCTGTGGTAACAGTAACTTGGCTTAATCATAGCGTAACGTTTATATGCGCAATTTATCAATTTTTCAGCGCCAGGGCATTTATCAGATAATTGTTGTTTACACACACTCGAACGCCACAGTGTGTGTACGGAAACAGAAAACCGCAAAATCATCGGTCGAGTCTTGGGGGCACAACAAATTGCCACAACAACGGCAAACAATGAGCAATGAGAACGATAACATGCAAGTTAATTGGCCCAGAGAGCAGCTAACTGACAGCTAAATTGCAATATCGCATTGCGTTTTGCCGGTTACCTAAGTTTACTTTAGCCATAACCCAGAGCCACAGTGTTGTTGTCCATGAAACTGAGCCCCAGCTGCCAAATGGTGGCCTCCAGGGTAATTCAAAGTGATGCGATGTCATTCAAATCGCCAATCATTGGACTCGATTTCGATTCACTTGGCGCACTTGTTGCTTTGATTTTCATTAGAATTGTATTCGCAGTTCGCCCCACGGCGATTAGCATGCGCATCGCGTACGGCCAGGCCACGCCCCTTCGAGTGCCAGGCAGCCAATCCGATCAGTCGCCATATTTGAAAAGAGATGGCAGCACATTAAGGTGCGAGCGAGATGCAGGCATACAACCACCACCGCCACCGCCGGGGCAAGTAAGTGCAGTGGGTGAGTGAGAGTGAGTGGTTGTTTTGTTTGCCGGCAAGAGCCGAGGCCGAGTGTTTGATGCAGTGCATCTACAAGCCGCTGGGCGGCGCTGCTATTAATTAGCCTAGAGTTGAGACTGAGTCTAGGCGGGAACGGGGGAGGGGGAGCTTTTAGGCGTGGGCGTTGCAAAAGAAATTGTCCCATAAAATATTTAAGTGCTGTCAATCAAAAGCGTTGACATGGCCCCTCTCCACGCAATATTTACAGCCTGTTTACCTTAGCTATTTTAAAATTAACTACTTGAGATCTGTTTCGGGCGATAAGAGCTCCTTACACGAATGCTTACCAGCCCGATGATTAATTACCCTACCCCAACCAGCCTTTAGCCGCACAAAAAGAATATGGCAGGCAGCTGGTTTTTTGCTGTGCTCCTTTGGGCCCCGTCTAAATTAACTTGCTAGCCAACAGCCAACCGGCAACCGGCAACAATGCAATGTAATGCAATGCAGCAAATGTCTTGGCAACATGACGACAACGACAACGTTAAGAGCCCCCGATGCGAACGAAGACGGCTACGTTGGACGGAAAGCATTCGAAACATGCAAAAAATGTTACGCCATTTACAAGGGGGGGAGCCGAGTAACTACCCCAAAAATAGGGTCAACACCTAAGTGCGAGGCGAAGTTGAGCTGTTGAACAGGGTCGGAACTGGGCACTGTGAGCGCCCATTAAAATTACCGAAACCCTTTCGCATCATCTCTTTAAGCTTTATCTGTCACTAAAGGTCAGTAAGCTGGCTAACGTGAACGTTTATTTAACCTCTACTTGAATAAACGAACTTAATGCCACTTATTAGTGGAACAATTCGTTGTACCAATCTGAAACTAAAATATAGTTCACAAGGTCTAATGTTTTTCACACAACTAGTAAGAGCTGGCACCAGTTGTTTACATCAGGCATGAAATATCCCGCTGATTAATGTTCCAAAATGAATCAATTTTCTTTTACTTTTAGGGACAACTGTTTGCTAGGATTAAGGAAAAAATTTTTATATGTACAAAAAAATTGTTTTCTTATATTCAAGGATTGTTGCCCTTTGAAAAAATTATAAGTTGTGTTCCATAAAATTTTACAGAATTGCAAACATGTTTGGAGTTAAGTCGCTCCGGAGTTGAAGACTACGGAATTTTTGGAAAGTCTAATCCAAACTTAGGCAGGGGCAAAACAAATTTATCTTTTCTATACCAAATCTCAACCGGAGCAAAAAAAAGTAGAAATAGGTTTTGCTCAAAAATCATGTACTATTACTCTCTCTTTTTATGCTTTAAAGTTTTGGAAGAAGTATCCTTGTAAAGAACTTAATAATGTCGAATATGTTGTATTACCTATTCCTGCAACAAAAGTTTGACGCACTTATTTTACTCAAACATTTGTTTTATTGTAATGATAAATGATTAACCTAAACCAAATTAATACCTTTAATACAGAACTGCCTTTGGAATTTTCAAACAAACATAGCATCTGCAGACTTGCAATTAAAATGCAAAGCCCGCTGATGTTAGAAACGGAAGGTTCTTGAAACAGCTGTACTGTCGACAATTCTTCTTCAAACATATGTTATTCACACAGTAGCCTAGACTCTGTGGTTTGCTAAGCGGACAATATAGTAAAATAAAAATAAAACATAAAAAACAAGTAAGAGCGTTGCTGTCGAGTGGCCCGACTCCCAAATACCCTGTGCAAATAAGACACACATAGAAACACACAAACATACACAAATCATATGCTTATAACATATCATAACTTTGGTGTGGTTGCTCGGATCTTATTGCGCTTTTCAAAGTAGATAGCTATAAGTCCTAAGATAATATGCATTAAGCCACTAGGGTGTAACCTTAAAATTGTGGCTCTGGTAGTGTTTGCGGCTTAAGGGGGGAGCGGGGAAGTTTTGCAAATCTCAAACGAGCTTGATCTGGGTACGGCATACACCTATGTACATTGTACATGCAAAAATTAGTGTCTCTATCTTTAAAAGTCTCTGAGATCGACGCGTTCATACAGATAGACATGGCTAAATCGACTCGGCTCTTGATGCTGATCAAGAATATATATACTTTATTCGGTCGGAAATGTTTCCATCTCCATGTTACATATATTTGCATACTTCATAATCCCCTTATACAAACGCTTTTTGCTTTTCGGCAGCGCAGACACTCACACACAACAAAAAAAAAAATTCTTTTTGCATTTCTTGGGTTGTTTTTGCTTAAAATATATTCTGTGCATTTGTATAGGTTTTCACGCGCGAAAAGGTCATTATTGACAATCCTGTCCATTCTACCAGGGCAAGCTGCTCATATTCTTAAGTTTAATTTGGAAGCTAGTATTTGTTGATGGCTGATAGTCAAGTGGGCTAAAGCATCGTCAGTGTGTTCAGTTATTCAGGTCCCGAGTTCAAGTCCAAGTAAAGTAGGTAAAAAAAGTTTAAAAGTATCTTAAAATTAATTTAAGTAAAGAATGAGTGGCTGGAGTGGTCGGTCGGTGATTATCTCTTCAATTTACTTACCAGATTTTTTCGCTTTTTAATAACTCTTACTTAAATATATTTATTGTCAGAAAAAAAGTATATCAATTGATTTATTGAAATATTTCAAAGGTTACGAATTAATTAAAAAAATTTCAAATAATATTATTTTGCCATCGATTTAACAAGAAACCTCTTAAAAAGAAACCTCGAAAAATAAGATGCTGTAAACGTTTCATTTTAAGAAATCAACTTACCTACGACACTGAGCAAGCATAACAATGGTTGACGGGAGATATACCGGTTTGATTTTTGAGAAATGGGTAAAATTCTGGAAATTTCCTTTCACGATAACTCAGACATGTCCTGCGCAATTAATTTGAAATAATATCAGACTTTAGTGCTCAGTCCGCTCCTGGATTCGCACACTCTGACCATTGTTGCGTGGCGAAGGCTCATTGGCCCAGGCCTAGGGTCCAGCTCCCCATTCGCATAACTCAAAAGAGCGCGCACACCGTTAGCTACGAAAATTGCATTTGCATATGGACGCAAACAAAGCATAGACAGAGGAATAGTAAAAGTTAAAAAACGAAAACAAAAACTTGAACAAAAACTGCACCCAGTTTACAGTTTGCAGTTTGCCATCGCAATCGGCAGTCGTAATGGTAATGGTGCAGGTAATGCCAAAGCTAATGGTAATGGAGGTAGCATGCATGCATGCATATAGGAAATGCAAAGATTGCAATCGCCAGAGTCTCGCCTGGTCTGGGGCTGGGCCGCTTCGCTCTGCTCCGCTCAGCAATGGAACGACACAATGGCCGGCGGAAGTGATAAATTAAAATTATTTTTCGCAAGATTTTCCCCCAATCAAAACCTTTAAGCGGCCCGGTTTTTGCCTAGCTTCTGCGGCAAATGGCAGCCCACAAAAAAGGAAACAAAAAACGCTTTCAAGACGCTTTGATTTGATAACAGAGCGAATGGGTCTCGTTGATTGTTTGTTATTGCGAACTTTGTGTGTAGTTGCTATAGCATACATTTTTGAAATTTTTTTATGCACTGCCGCACAGACATTTAACGACCAATGGAACATTTGAATACGAAGTCGGGTTGCAAGGCAAAACTTTGACTGGCAACGGTAGAGTATACAAATTTTTGTCAATTTGTTGTTTCGTAATTGAAACTATTTGTAATTTTTGTTTTTAAAGTATTTAACCCATTTGTCAATACACATTATTTTAAGTTGGACTAGGCTTCAGGGTTTTAGAGTAGTTTGGCAAAACAGTTTTGTTTACAATTTCCCAAGACCACACAAAGACCCACATACAGATATTGGGCCAACATTGGGGCTTTATCCGAGAAGAAAGTGCAGAAAATCTGCATGGGGATTATGTGCTTTAATCAGCACTAAGTCTGCGTCTACTAGATAATAATGTCTGATGCGACGATCAGTGTAAATCAGGCGGTATAAAACTGTCGGTGTGTCGACTACGCACTCTACGCACGTCACTTTAGTATGTAAAGTAGATAGGGACTCACACTACCCGACCTCTGGTGTAGCCGCTGCCTAAGGTAGGCTATTGAGATCGGCGTTATATGCCTCGATATTTAAGTGGATGGACCTTTGAGTATCTATTTATAGAAAAAATATGATCATATCATAAAATGATATATAAAATGAAAAAATTAAAATAAAATCAAGCTCTAAAAATTTATTAAATGTCGAGCTTAGGATTGAACCTTTAAGTACTAGTCCTACTTGATTCTATTCGAATCAAAAGGAAATCAATCTGAAAATTCTTAAATTCGAAATGAAACCTGGTGTAAGAGAGAGAGAGAACTAAGAGTGAAATTCTTTTTCACTAATACAGTCAGGCTTAGTGGGTACGCACTTGTACACAAATTTTCCTGTCAACCTAGGGGTTTTTTGCTTGAAATTCCCAATCAGTTATAGCACTTGTGACATGAAAAGGAAGCAGTCAAAAAGCTGTCGATGAGCCAACACACAAACCAGCCTCCATTGTGGTGTTGTTTGTGTTCTGAAGACAAGAAATTCGGAATTGCAAAATCTGTCCTCTAATAAATCCTCTCCTACTTTGTTTGACAAAAATTTGGGCTTAACCAGCTTCTGACATCGATTAAGATTGGTTTTAGTCCGAATATCTTGGATTGTTTTCTTTTGTGCAATGTTATGAGCACCTCAAAGAAAATACGATTAAAAGCAAGTGAAAAAGTCTGTACCTAGAGTAGGAGCTCTTAGTCTCTCTCTAAGATTGTGAGGTGTTGGTTGTGAAATGGTGGGAGGGGGGGGCGGGGGCTGGTTCATTTATTTGCTCATTACTTAAGAACACCACATCCGATCCTTATCAATTCTTTGGCGAACCGATACAAGTCAATAATAAGTAACTATCTCTAGAAGGCGCAAACGGTATCTACAAAACTGTGCAAGATATGACGTTTTTTTCAAGTTGAGTGGACGGTTGTAGCTAAAAATTAAAATAAACTTGATCTGTCTGCAAGTCGACGGCAAACGTTGTTCAGCCATACAAATTGTTTCAAGTCTATATATATAACAATCTCATGACTTTTCGACTATGCTGCCGGGTTTCCCTCCAATTCCCACACACTTTCTAAACACTATCCACCCTCTTCCCGCCCACTTCCCACCCACATCCACGACCTAACATATCGCATGTGTGTTACAGCACTCGATCGACTGCCCAAATATTCTCCCCTACGTGATGAAAATTAATAACGTAACCATTGTTGAAAAACAATATTTCGATATTTCAATAATTTACAAAATCCAAATGATTGGTTATTCCGGCCCAAGGTCATCCGTCCTATCCAAGAAATGAAAAACGGTGGATTCTTTTTTGTTTCCCAATATATTTCGAGCCCACATCGGGGTCCGTCTTCAGGGGGATTGATACGGGTCAAGAAACAAGTGCTCGCCACGGAGTTTGATGTAAAAAAACTTAAACTAAAACTAACCGGAATAACCAATCTTTTGGATTTACCAAGATCAGGTCGCTAAAACCTTTACAAAATTTCAAACAAGATCAGAGTCTGCTGCGCGTCATGAAAACCATATATACCAAATTTCCATCTAACAGTCAGATTTCGACAAGCCTTGGTGAAATTATGTGAAATCATTGGAATCTTATAAATACGAGCGTTGAGAGCGATAGTATTGAAAACAAAAAAGTTTTTCTTACTAAAACTAGTTTTTCGACCGATCGTTCTTATGGCAGCTACATGCTATAGTCAGCCGATCCGGCCGGTTCTGACAAATATGCAGCGTAGACTTCGTCTATGTCTATATCGACTCGGCTGTTGATGCTGATCAAGAATATATTTACTTTATATGGTCGGAAATGATTCCTTCTGCCTGTTACATACATTTGCACGACTTTAGTATACCCTTTTTACTCTACGAGTAACGGGTATAAAAATGCCGGTAAGATTTCAAGCATATATAGGAAAGATTTGATCCCGACCGTACTAATTGTTTATTTTGACGTTATTGACGAACAAATCGATTTAAAGATAGTATAAAATACAGACAATGTTAAAAACTCGTTAAATAAAAACGAGAAAGGCAAAGCTAACTTCGTCTGTGCCGAAATTTTGAAACACTTGAAGAAGCTTGTCACGAGGGTTAGCGATTTTGACCAAACTTCGCAGATCGGTTCCGACATATTGGCAGTTTGCAAGATTTCAGCAACTGATGGTCTAGTTTGCGTAGAAACAGACAGACGGACGGACAAAGCTTAATCCACTTAGCTCGTCATGCTGATCAAGAATATATATACCTTATCTGGTCGGAGATGATTCCTTCTATGCGTTGCAAACTTCTGGGCAAGATTATAATACACTTTTCGAGTGTATAAAAAATATTTAATGGTATTTTAAAATTAATTACAGTTTACATTCAAGTGGGTTGGGTGTGGTAGTGTAGCGGCGTCTGGAAAGATATGTACGTGAAGGGGGAAAATGAAAGGAATAGATAGAGGGTAAAATTTAAAGAGATGTAGAGCTAGTCGGGGGCCAGGCCTAGGAAGCAGGCTACCTCGACTGGGTGGGACCAGAGGTCTACAGGTGCCAGGGTGGTGGGGTTGCGGGGGCACTCGAAAAGATGTCTGGTGTCGTATGGCCACACTTAGGGCATTTGTCCAGGATTTCCGAGTTTATTCTCGCAAGGTAGCTATTTAATAGCTTGGATTTCCCAGACCGTAGCTGTGTCAGAGAGGTCCTTGCGTCTCGAGGGAGCGAGAGTTCCGACGGGTCGATGGGGTGTGGTCTGCCCCCCAAAACTACGTTGGGCTGGTAGGACGTGATGGCCTCAGCTACGATGGCAGTGTGTGCCATTTGTTTAGCCTCTGTGCAATCAGTGATGGTGTGTGGTCCTTCCCCTAGGTGGTTGGGTGTGGTTGGGTCAATCGGTGTTTCGTCACGTGACACGAGATTTTTATATACAGGGTTGTCCAGGAAGAACATTTACATACAGTTTGAGTCAAGGACTTACCACTTTGGATATATGTTTTTAATATTTCCCAACTTTCTTCAACCGAATAGCGAATCATTTCGATATGTCAAAGTTTTTAATAAATATTAGTTGCTTTCCGAATGACATTTGACGTTTTTAAAGTCAAATTATGAATAGTTCAAATTCCAAACACTAGATGGACCACCTTGTATCTAAATATACTGCAGATATGATTACATAACTAACCTTCAATACTGATTCCACATCTCAAGCCAAATGTCTGTTTACATTAGATAACTCCCCTCCACTTTACACTGTAATCATCATGACATGACTGGGTGCTCCTCCTCCTCCAGCCAAGTCTCACATTTAATCAATGTTACGTATTCCAATCTCATTGGGTATATCCCCAATGTTACATCTAATCGAGATAATTGCACTCGAGTTAGCTTCGACTACGTATATGGACAGGCTCATTGTAGTACCAATTGCTGACATTGGCATTGCCACACCTCCCAGCTCCAGGCATTGGGTCAAAGACGCCACCGGTAGTGTCAGTGTCAGTTGGCAGCGTTGGTGCCTTATGGATGCCCCTGTGCCGCCGACTGTCGCCTAATCGGAGTTTATGCTCGCCTCCGTCGACTTAAAGCTCAGCTCTTCGCAGTCAGCTTTTCGGAGTCCACAGCAGCTCCTCGCTGGCTGGTGGCTGCGCAGGCGTGCTGGCTACATAAATTCGTCGATTTAAGTGCCGCATGCAAACAGGCACAACTACTGGGACTGGGACTGGCAGTGGTCAGGGGTCTGGGGTTGGGGTCTGGTCAGGCGGGCCTCTGGCTTGGTTGGCGCATGAATTTATGGCACAGCGTCACATAACTTTGCTGCCGCGCGTAACAAATTGCCAGGGAAGTAACGAGATTTAGTGGAAATTGTTTAATTGTGAATGCAGATGCAGTCGCTGAGGCGGCGGTGGGGCGACAAAATACTTGTTGCTGCATCCACAGCCACATCCACTGGCGACCCTTTGGCCAGCTCCGAGCTCGGCATAAATTAGGCTTAAGTCTAGCAAATTTATGCCTTATGAGTGTCGCGCGAAATGAAGTTGTTAGCCGGGGCAACATCATTCGAATGGCCGGAGCCATAATGTATGATTTTATTTTTCTTTAATTTTTATGGCCGGGCGTTTGTCAACCGCCACGCCGCCACGTAGGTGGCAGCTGAATTGAGGTTTTCTGCGTTGTGTCGAATTTGCATTCGCATTGCAATATTTAGCTTTCCTTTATTAATTACCACAAATTTTCCGTGTGGGCCGGCGCTGGGAGTGCACATTGACATAAATTGCGTGTTGCTTGTCCAATTTTTGCTTGTCGCACAGCTGCATAGTTGAGGGGCGGGGCGGGGGGGCGGGGCCAGTTACAAATGTTGCCCAGCTCATTTGCCTCAATTCCATTATCGCCTTAATTTTTTATCGCATCAAAGCGCAAGGCTGGCCCCACCATGGGCCCCCACATCAAAGGATACACGGCACAGTTGGCGGCCCCAGCCTCCAGCCGTGCGGGCAGCAGTCACTCATAAGACGCAACACGCAATTCCATGGATCGGCCGCGCGCATTTTGTATAAATGGCAATGGAGCAACAGCATGACGTTGTGCAGCCTTAAATTATCATATGCCCCAGCAGCCGGCGCAGCAACAATCAGTCGTCTGAGTCTGAGTCTCTGATCATCGCAGCCGAAAGGCTTTAGCCTCTCTCAAAATCGCGCATCCTGCTGTGCGCCGCATTTACGTTCGATTTTTTAATTTGAATAGTGCGCGGAGCCTTTTCTCCCTTTTTTGCTTTCCTCTGATATTTTTTTTCGCTTTTTAATTATGAGCAAAAAAATACAAAAAAAAAACGATCAACTTAAATAATATTTATGCATTTGCGCTTTTCGATTTAAATAAGTTTCTTTAATTTTGTGCCCCACCTTAAGTTGACTGGCCGATTTCTGTGGACAGCCAACGCATCGTTCCCAAGACGCATTGTGTAATTTTCCAGGTCTAGGGGATAGAAGCCTTTTTTAAAGAACTGTAGAGAGTTTAGACGATACGGACAAACTTTACCTCTATTTGACATTACCTCAGGAGCGGGTTCAAACAAAAATTCACCAATAGTTAATGATCGGAATTTTGAGGAGCGATTTTTTGGAAGCGAGTTTTGTTGGTTGGCATAAGTTTGAGTATTCTAAATAATTTAAGGAATCATGTTTTATTTTTGGAAAAAAAACCCTTGTAACTCAGACTCCAGTCGTTGATACTAATAAGGCAGTTAGCGCAATAGCTTTAAACTGATTACATTGATATGATGTCTTTCACATTACACCTAACGGTTGTTTTTGAAGCACTTTTGCTGCTGACATTCCGACAGGTATTTAGTATTATTTTTTCAGCTTTGAATCAGCTGTTTCAGGATTGCAATAAGTATAGGGTGGCTCCGTCCGCAAAAGCTGTTTTTATTAACTGCGAGGGTACCAATAAAAAATATTTGCTACATTTAGAAAAAAGCTTATAAAATAATTTTTTTCTAAATTGTTGAAAAATTTCTTGTTTATAGACATTTTTTTCTTAAAGTTAGAAAGCATAACCCTTAGAGGAGATTTTCTAGTCGATAATCCCTTAAATTTAGAAACTGATTTCCTTTTTCTTAAAGTTAGGGTAATTTTTCTGAGAAATTAGTTTCCAGAAATCTTTCTCTGTATTTAGGGCAGATTTGCCCTTGAATTGAGAAAAAATCATACAAAGCTCAATCCAGAGCGACCGCCATTAAAGTCAAAATTGCCCTTATTTTCAGAAAATCAAGTTTCCTAAATTTAGAAAAATTTGTTTAGAAATTCACCCTAAAATTTTGAAAGATTAATTTAGAAATCGCCCAAAAATTTAAAAATCGTAAAAAAAGAAAGACGTGAGAACAGGAGAGGAGACGAAAAATCAAAAAAACGAACGCTTCTTCCTTGTCTTGTTAAGCTTTACCGAGACATGTAAATTTGTTGTTGCATCATAAGCAAAACTATTTTTTTTTGTTGTTTTGTCTACAACTGTTTGAAGTGTTCCCGTTTGACAAGCCGGCTAGCTATCTACTCGTTCTCTTTGACACAAGCCACACGCGTGCTCCCAACTGTGTACATTATTAACAATGGTTAAGTCGCTACGTTTTACTTAAGGCAAATAGTCGAGTGGGCTAAGGCGTCGTCCGAGAGTTCAGTATTTGAGAGAGGTCCCGTGTTCAAGTCCCAGTAAAGTAAGTAAAAAAAATTGTTAATGCGCTTATTTCTAAATTAATTATATATCTATCTATAGCTTAGAAAAAAGTTGTTTGGTGTGAGGAGGTGGTGCTGGTGATGGGGGGGAAGATGGTACAAACCCTAAAAACCGATGGGTTGGTGGGGCGGGGTGGATCAAAAACACAACCACACACGGGTTGGTCTGTGGTCGGTTCTATCCTACCTCCCCCTAAAATTAATTTTTAAGTGTTTACTGTCAACTGCTTCCTCCTTATGCCTGCGCTGCCATAACCGCTTGGGAATTTTAAATCGACCTAACAGCTAAAATTGTCCAAGTGTTTTTTAGAAAAATTGCCCTGAAATCTAAAACACAATTTTTTTTTTTAGAAAAGCATTTTCTTAAAAATAAGGCGAATCGCCTTTGACCCCTTTTTTAGGGCGAATTTCTAAGTTTTAGGGCGATTTGGCATGTTTTTTTTTTGAGTGTATATTAAAATTGTCCGGATGTTTGTAACGCATAGAAGGAAGCATCTCCGACCACATAAAGTATATATATTCTTGATCAGCATGCCGAGCTGAGTTGATATAGCCATGTCCGTCTGTCCGTCCGTCTGTCCGTCTGTCCGTCCGTCTGTTTCTATGCTATCTCCTCCGTCAGTTTTAAAGCTATCGTAACCAAACTTTGCACGAAGTCTTTTGGTATAAATACGCTGCACATTTGTCGGAACCGGCCGGATCGGATGACTATTGCATATAGCTGCCATAGGAACGATCGGTTGAAAAACTAGTTTTAGTGAGAAAAACTTTTTTTGTTTTCAATGTTATCGCTCCCAACGCTCGTATTTATAAGTTTTTAGTGATTTCACATAATTTCACCAAGCCATGTCGAAATCGGACAACTATATAGTATAGCTGCCATAGAAAAGTTAGGTCTGAAAAAAAGTCTTAGTGAGAAAAACTTTTTTGTTTTCAATGTTATAGCTCCCAACGCCCGTATTTATAAGTTTTTAATGATTTTACATCATTTCACCAAAATTTTTCGAAATCGGACCACTATATAGTATAGCTGCCATACAAACTGTCAGGCACATATCAAGCTCCAAGGTATATAAACTTCGGTCGAGCCGAAGTTAGCTTGCCTCTATTTTTATTAAATGCGGGCCAATAAGTGCGAATAAAGCTTAAAAAAGCTTTTGTTGAAATGTTCAAATCGTAATCGTAATTCGCTCTCACTGGCGGTCTCTGGTCGTCTCCCTCTAAAAACAGTGATTACCTACTTGAAGATAGGCCAAGACTGCTGATGATTGAATTATTATTCCAGAAATCGCGCTGTCTATTCAATGTCTGTCCAACTTGTGTTCATTAATGTCTCCTTGTAATTCTAAAGGTTAAATTTCATACTCGGACAATATAAATTGCGCATTTGAAATTCGCGAAAAATATATCAAAAGTGTTAGCAGTTTGAAGTCATAGGGCTTTCGCAAATATTTTGCGATTTGAAGTCCAAATTTGGTCCAAAAACCGGTTTGAAATCGCAAAATTTTTGCGAAAGTGAAAATGGGAGCATGACTGAAAGTTAATTTTACGATTGATATTAAGTTAGGCCCAATATCTATCTAATCTTTATACCATTAAAAGATCACAGCAAAAACACCGAAGATATGCAAGTGCAATTTAAATTTTTAATAAAAAGAGGCCTATCAGAAAAGGTAAATTCAAAATAATGAGAAACATCAGTAGCCGCATGAAAATATATAATCAGTCTATGAAGTTAACTCAATATTAACTTAGGAATTCAAAGCCATAGGAACCACATTACTTGTTACAGGGTATTTTGCTGTCGGGGCACGAGACCGCAACACTCTTACTTATTATACCCTGTTCCCATTCAAAATGGGTAAAAGGGGATCATGAATTTGTTCAAGTGTATGTAACAGGGAGACCACATAAAATATATATATATTCTTGATCGGCATCAACAGCCGAGTCGATTTAGCCATGTCCGTCTGTCCGTCTATCTGTCTGTCCGTCTGTCCATCTGTCCGTCTGTCTGTATGAACGCGTCGATCTCAGAGACTGTTATAGATAGAGCCACAAGTTTTGGAATGTTTATAGGTGTATACTGTAGCCACATCGAGTTTGTTTCAGATTTGGAAAACTCCACATCCTCCATTATTTAGCAGCGAAATACTATCACTCTCCATGTATAAACGCGTTGATCTCACAGACTATAAGAAGTATAGCCACAAATTTTGCATGTATGTAGGTGTACCCGTAACCAAATCAAGTTTGCTCCAGGTTTGGCAAATTCCTCCTCCATCTTCTTCTAATCCGAAAAACTGTCAGGGCTTAAATTTTTAAGTTTTAACCTAGTGACTTAATATATATTCAGTGAGGCCCAACATCTATCTATTCTGTGTACCACAATGAGATACAAGCAAACACACCGAAGATATGTACATAAAAGAATAAAAAAGAATATATTTGGTTTATTTTTCCATCTTAGTGGTACAAGTAATTAAATACTTATTTTTATAACACTAATCACAACGATTCACAATTACAAAGCTTTAGTTTTAGTTATTAACAATGGTTGTACAAACAGTGAATTTTTTAATCACTTCAGTTACTCAAGATAAAGACAGATTATGTTGTATGTTAGATTAAATACTATTAATACTATTAATTTAATTTCGTTTAGTTTGAAATATGTTGTTGTTGTTCTTGTAAGTGGTTTGTGAGTTTTTCCCTAACTGTCAGTGCATTCCTAATTGTCTTAAGTTCATGTGGAAGAAGATTGCAAAGTCGAATAGCATGCGGAAAGAATTGCCGATCAAAAGTGGAGTGTTTATATTTCATACTAATTATGTTTTTGGTTCTAAGCGAATAAGCAAATCTAATATTGACATACAGACAAGAGGGACGTTCATAGATAATAATTTTGTGCAGAAATATTAAGACCCGCAGACATATCCAGGAGTCGAGGTTGATGTTATATATCTGTTTAGCAAAAGTTGATATGTGATCCGTCCTTTTTTTTTTAATATATATCTGGCTATATCATTAAATGCAACATTCAATTTATGCCTATATATTGAGTTGCAATTGCCAAAAACCTATATACCAAAAAAAGCTTGGGGGGAGGGTGGCTTTAGCAAACAATTTTTTGTCGTTGTGGGTATAAACTGCTTAAAATTTATTTTAAAACTCCATATGTTTTTCCAAGTGCTTGGTTTATATGATCATCCCATGTTAATGTGTTGTTAAATGTAAATCCTAAATTAGCAGTCTTTTCCACATATTAGTACTGTCAATTTCAAGCTTTTGCAATGTGTCTGTATTATAACATTTCTTATATATGACTAAGCATCATCAGCATACATTTGGACTTCACATTTAGACAAAACACTGGGGAGGTCATTGATAAAAAGACAAAACAATAATGGCCCTAGGACATAAGTGCGCCTGCCCTTTTATTGAAATAAATTAGAAAATAAATGGAATTCAAAGCTATAGGAACCACATTACTTGTTACAGGGTATTTTGCTGTCGGGGCACTAGACCGCAACACTCTTACTTTCTTTTTATATGGAGTAGACACCCGATTTAGTATGTGCGAGAAATTAAGTTTCAAAACAACAAGCTTAGTCATTTTTTGCCAATTTCTCGAGTATCGTCTTAACCATCCCCACAACAAAAAACATCATGTGAAATTTTTGCCCGCAAGGAAAAAAAGTTACTCATTTTCAATCGTTATTTTGTTATAATATTGGCTTAAGAATGTATTTTGTATATTTCTTAAACTCACTTAGAACCCATTGTAGGATCTGAGGAGAAACATTGATAGATTTCAATGAACAAGAAAAACGGGAGAGCGCGACAAGCTCTTCAAAAATGACAACATCACGCAGTTCGGACGACTATATCATAAAGCTGCCATAGGAATGATGAATTTGGTTGTGGTATGACATACTTTCAAAACTCTGGTCATCCTAATCCAGAACAAAATTCAATTAATCATTGCATTTGTATACCTGCTATATGATATAGTCGTCCGATCTGCGTGATGTTGACAGTTTTGAAAAGCTTGATATACATATACTATAAAGCGCAATTGCCAAGACTCCATCAAAAAGCTTTGAAACTGTCCCATGAACCAAATCTGAGATAACCCTTTTTTTTGGTCGGCATGTCAAGATCTAATTTCGGTATTATAATATTGCCCAAAAGTTTGCAACGCATAGAAATATTCATTTCCGACTCCATAAACTATATATATTCTTGATTAGGGCGACGAACTGAGTCGATTGAGCTTTGTCCGTCCGTCTGTCTGTTTCTACGCAAACTAGTGTCTCAGTTTTAAAGCTAGAGAGAGAGAGTCTCTTTTACTGCACACTGCTAATATGTCGGAACCAACCAGGTCGGATGGCTGTATCTTATAGCATCCATATACATAAGTAATGGCGCCTTGCACTGTCAGTGTGTCGACGTCGCTGCCGCAGAACGGTCTTGTATACACAGTAGATAAGAACGTGACGTACTCTGTTTTAGGGCTTTCCAACATAAAATTAAGGACGAATTGAAAAATTTGAGTAAACAGTACAGAACAGTTCCCACGAAAAAATATTTATCCACGTCACAAGTTGTTTTATATAACTAATTTATAATTAAACAGCTTAACTTGCTAAAGCTCTATTTACACGACCTGATCACTCATCTGAGTTTTCGTCTGATTTGCTGTCTGACCGTGCAAAAAGGCGTCTGAGTAGACATGAAGCTACTCAGATGAGCGATCAGGCGAAATAGAACCGGGTCTATTTGGCCTGAGCACTCATCTGAGTGGCATTTATCTAGTTACAGTGTTCGTCTGACGAAAGCTCATCTGAGCGATCAGGTCGTGTAAATGGAGCTTTAGATGGGTCCATTTGGTGGCTCTCTCTAGACTTACATCCACTACTTGACAGGGTAGCGTGTATTCTTCAGCGGGCAGCTTTTGCTTTTGCAGAAATTCAAATGTTGCTCCCAAATTAAAAAAAATGGATCATCATAGGGCCGTTTTGCTTCATCGCAGATAATAATGGTAACATGCTGATTGTACACATTTTTATTTTGCTTTTATTAAATTCCTTACCTTCCGCCAAACCAAATCAAAAATCACCTGTTTCCTTGGTCTTACCAAGAGGAAAATTGAAATTAGTGATTTGTTCAAGACAGTGCAGAGATGCTCGGCTTGGTCCATTTATGTTGTTGAAGAAATATGTTTCCTAATACATTTATGCTAAAATGCTTGATTGGTTTTCCGTCAGCAAAAGTTTAGAGCAATTAAGGAGTTAAGTTCAATATTTGAACAGCCACATTGGACCCCTAGCTGACCCCCATGGGAATAAAGATGTGAAAGATGTGTAGAAGATTTGAAATCGGCCCTAAGAAATACTAATTAAATACTAAACAATAAATTGGTAATCCTAGAGTATAAGCAAATGCTCACTCGCATCTGCATAATTTTGGACACACTAATCAAAGTCAAAAAATTAACCCCCCCTCCGGCAAGGTACAAGTACCTCTGTTTGGTATCGACTAAGTTTCTAATATATGAGACAGATTGATTAGATTAGTCACCTCTTATCAGTTCACTCAATATCAATTCCCACTCTCTCCGGAGACACTGGGCGCCACACTCCACTCCGGCCACTGCTCCACATTGACAAAATGCAACACAAATATGTCAATAAAATGCATAAATACCATTTAAAGATGTACATTCTCGTACAAAAGATAGTGGCAATGCCGAGCTAACTGCCAGACTGATGATAATGACCGACGATGATGAGCTGGGCTAGCTGCCTAAACTGACTCCGCCCGCTGCATTAACATACTCGTAAATACAAGAAAATCGAAATGAAATTTCTTTTTATCAAATTTGAAAATATCAACATAAACATGAAATAAATGTGTCCGTTGATAGTCTTATACACAATTCAGATGGCTATCGGGAGAGTCCGCTCGCTCGTCCGCAATGCCACACAAAAGGGGTCGTCGCCGGGTCAGAGAGGCACACAATGATCAGATCGCAGCACGTCGCTGGTCGGCCAATTTGAATTTCGTTTGTTGCCACATTAAAATACTCAATGTGTAAGGTCTTAAATTTGAATTTGAAATCCATAAGCGATTCAATGCCACATTCATAGTTTGTTCTCGTGGGGATTGGGGGGAGGGGGAAGGGGTAACCAATTTTCTGGCATTTTTCCTGACTCGCTCTTGATTTGATTTGCATCTAAATCAGTGAGTGAAATCACACCGACATAACTCTTGACTCTTTCGGTTGAGTTTTCAACAGGCCCTTTAGGTGCTTGGAATTTTAATAAATAATTTCTTGTTTGGTTTGTGGTTTTATTTTAAGTGTTTGCTGGCGATCACTTTGATTGGAGGGGAGACTTCATAGATCATTAATATTTCAAACATAGCAGGGAGAGATAAGTTATGGGTTCTACTTGGTGCATAGCCAAGCAGATGTTATACCAAAAATTCGACAAATGCATTTCGTATTAGGGCTTATCAGTCAGTCTTCTGGTGTCTGTACACTTAGAAAAAAAATTGAGGATTTTGATATCTTGGTATGAAACTCAAAATATCAAAATACTGAATTCAGATTGCTTAGAAATTTTATTAGTTAATTTTAGTTTTGAATTAAGAATTTGCATGCTTAAAATTAATATTAAATATTCAAACCGTCGAGTAGACTGAACATGTGTGCCTGATCCGCCAGCCAACGGTCACTTTTCGACACACAGATTGAATTAAGTTCGGTTTGTTGGATATGGTTTTGAAATGTTGCCGGTAAGAATGAGTGTCACAGAATGGCTGAGAGATATGTGAGTGAGCCCTGAAGATATAATAAGGCGGGAGCATCGAGCATCGATAGTAGGATGAGTTGGAACTGGAACCGCCACATGTTCACAGGAGTGGCGCCATCTATGGATCAGCTTTGAAAATTCCGTAACCAGCATTGTTCAAAGCAAAAGTTGGGGCCACCTATTGGTAAAGCTATACCCAAAAGAAAGTTGGCTGCAGCAGAAGAAAAGCAGCGCTGCTACTGCAGGTACAGATTATATCACAGCCGGGTTTGACTGACTTTATTACTTGTTTTAGTTCACGTTCAACGATTTGTCAACTCATTCTTGAGTCAAAAAGGTAAATGCTTAATATTAATCGACAATGATTTCTGATATTTGAAAGCTTTAAAACTTAAAACTTTTAAACTTTACTCACTTTGCAGCACGGTTAATCCGAATGTATACCATCAGCAGACAATGAATTATTATTTCTTAATCCCAATTTTAATTTTTCACAAACTCAAACTGTCGTTTTTTTTTCCTGAGTGTAGAAGTTTCCACTTGTCAATGTCGGCAGGTTCAAAATATTGGACAACCTGCTGCTGTCGGTTCCCTGCTGTCTTCAAAAATTGCGCAATGTCCCTAAGACAGTCAAACAAGAGCGTCAACGTGACGGAAACTCAGCCATGTCTTTGGATGTGGTCTTGGATATTGTCGCATGTTTTCGGCGCACTTGAGAGATTAAAGCGATTAACATTTGTTCCACATGTCCACATGGCCCAGTGTCCAGTGTCGCTGGCCCTGCAGGTCGTTGCGCATGCGCCTTCTACCAAATAACCAAAAAACGCTCGAGTTCTGGGTAAACGCGCGCATAAATCACACGCCCTGACACTTGTCCACAGAAGTTGTCAGTTTATGGCTTGCCTCCCGACCCCGTGCACCTGTAAAACGGCCAGACCTGACGGCAGGTTAAAAGTTCACGGTGTGTGTGTGTGTGTCTTGGTTTTACAAGCATCATTACGCCTTGTTTCCGTTCGTAAAGATTGCTCGCAAGGCCCAGCCACTTTAATAGTTATAGTTTTAATTGCCATTTAAGTTGAATTTCCGCTAACCGCGACCGGAAAGCTGCTACCCATAAGTCTCTTCCAAAGGGTGTGTTTGTGTGTGGCCACCGTATCCCAACTGAGTCATGGCGACATTTATGCCCATTTTATGGACTACTTCTCCGGAATGCTTTCAAATTGGCATTATAATGGCAGTACTTCTCCAAAGAGATGCTAATCGTTCGAGTTATGGTCATCAGAGTCAGAGACATGAGGGCGTCAGATATGGTCAAAAGTCATAAGCATTGTCTAAGGTTGGAGTCTTTTATTTGATTTTGAAGAATCTGAATGAATTTACTGTGGGAGCAGATAAGCTACAAGATATTTGTAGATAATCTTGAGAGACAGAGAAATGAGTATAGTCATGAATGAAAACAAGAGTTGAGGGAATTTATGAAAAATCATTTGTCACACAACAACAACCACACCGGTAAGTGACGCAAGGTCTAAGCTCTGATGGGATTGCAAGCTAGCTACTCAGCTCACTATCTGATGGTCAATATCTGGGAATGCCATTGATATTTACTCGAGTTTGAGAACCTAAGACTATGTAACTTTGCACAGTTTATTTATGCATTAGAGATTATGATTAGCTCGATGTTTGAAAATCGTACTAAGTCGATTGCTTGTCAGCTGCTTTTGACACAAAAAAAATTTGAGAGTTTAAACGCTAAGAAAAATTCAAAAATACAAGCCTACGAAATTTCGATGCAATTTTATTTCACCCAGACAAATTCGCATTCAAATCAGACAAACTCTTCTATTACAGATTGAGTAAACTAATTTAAGCGTGTAAATTTATATTTAGACTTATAATAAATTAAAGGACAAGAGTCACCGCCACAGCATCACAAAAAAGTCCCCAAAAGGAAGTTATGGAAAAGATACTCAATTTCCTTATCTACACCTAAAAAAACAAGTCAACAAAATGACAATATTTAGTCATGAATCTTAAACTAATTATCTTTAGTATACTTTAAGTATCAAGTTGATATTTTCGAAAGTATTAAAATGATATTTGGATAATATCAAATTTATACTAATTTGTATCAGGTATATCAGTAGTATCCACTTGATACAAGGTCATATTTCTTTCATATTTGAATTGTCAAACTGAAACTGAACTTTTACGAAGTGCGCTCTGTCTCGATCAAAAACAACTATTTTCTGAGAATGGTTTTCGTTAAAGCACACACATGTTTTAAATTCAAATATATAAAAACGATTGCTCTGATTTGCAAAATAAAAAGGATATACTCGTTTCAAAATAGTTCAGATAATCAGGCATGTTCTCAATACCACTTCCACGGCTTCTTTTCGGAAGTTGAATTGATTCATGTTCTCGCAACACAAAAACGAACATGTAATGCTTGTTAGTCGGTGGAATGAAAGTAATTTTTTTTAAATTATGTGATCAATTTAGAAATTGTTTGTGTTTTCAACTTTCATTGTAGTCTTAAATTGATTTGTAAAGAATTTTTTTGTTTAATGTGTCCAGATTAAAGCTGTGCAAACGAAAACGAAGAGCGAAACCTAAAAGTCAGCTTCTCTCATTTCTGACTGTTCCATTTTCAATCGTTTCGCTTGGAATTCTGGTTTCTCTCTTGTGTATCTAGTGCCATTCTCGTTCGGTCCAGTGATTTGCAAAAAGTGAAAAGAGAGCAATTCCATTCAATAGTGTAGCCAGGTCGTGACAGCAAATTTATGGGTTAATTTCTATTTTTGCTCTACTAGAATGAATTTCGGTTAAATGAACATATGACAAAATGAAAGTGTATGTAATAATTCACAAAAAATTGTCTCCTTATTTATTGTGTGCAGCTAACTAAAATCTTTACTTTCCCCATCTTTCCCTGTATTTGGTATTACACAGCCAATTTATTTGTATAAAATTTTAAGTATTCCCACATATGGTTGCTGTTTGCGTGATTCCCTTTTTCAAGTTAATCTCTACTCCTGAATGTTAATAGAAAAGAAAGCCTTAAACATAGTTATGCGTGTATATATGCGTGAGAGAAAAATGATTTTGACAAGTTGCGCTGGGATATTTACAGTGGATGGAAGTGAGGAATGAACCATTTTTATTTGCGTTTAGAATCTTGATAACTTTGCTTGTGGAGAGTCTTGATACCATAACTTTTACGAAGTGCGCTCTGTCTCGATCAAAAACAACTATTTTCTGAGAATGGGTTTCTTAAACCCTTCTATTAACCAGAAATGAAAGATGCCAGCGTTTTGATGTGGAAAGTGGATGGCCAGACCATTTTTAATTTTAAATGATGTTGGATGATGATGATGTCATTCGTCAATCAGGCTTCTTGCGAAGGGCATTCAAAGCAAGAACGAAGGGAATATGATTTTGTATCGTTTAATCTCAGGTTTATATTAGATCCCGTCTCAAAGTGAATTAGCGCTCAACACTGAATTCAGCTTAACAAAATTTTGTATTTGGAATATTCTGTCTATTCACAAATCATTTTTATGTAAACACTCATATTGGGGTTGGAACTCAAAAACTTCGTTCACAAATAAATCTTTCAAATGACATTTATGCATTAAAAGTTAATCAGGATCGTGGACTAAATACCAAAATATAATACATTGACATTGGAATTACGCATAAAGGTCACATTCTCTGGTGCGAAGGCCAAAAGAAAGCGTTAGAAAAGCTCACTCTGTCCCTCGGCTAGCTTACTTCCTTCCATCTGACCAACTCGAAAGACACTTAAGCTTTAAATCTCTGATGCACAGCATCTTTATATCACTTAGAAAAATTTATTATCTCCACCCACATCGTCTCTTTCTTTTATCCCGTACAAATCTTTTTACGAATTCTCACATTGATTTTCATGCATCGGGATTGTGCGTTGATCTATCTAAATAGCTGCCAACAGTTTGGACATATACACGACTATATTTGATCTTGATGCTCGCGAACACCCTCTTCTACTCTGAATGTGGTACCTGTGTGTACCCGCACATTCAGCTGATGGATTCGTTCGTGTAAGGCCTACCCCGTTGCCGTTGCCGTTTTAGCCTTTTGTCGGACTTGTCCGTTCCAGCGGCTTTTCTAGAAAACAATTTAAATTGATTTCAATCAAAAAATGCCTTTTTGTTTTCGAGATTTGTTCATTCTTTCTTTCTGCCACTTGGCGCGATCATGGATTGGGATGGCTCTTTCTCTTCCATTTGGGTTAGGGTTTTGGTTTTGGGAAAAGGGACACACGCTTTCAGCGTAAAGATCGCATTTAAACGAAACAAAATTTGACTTTATAATAATGCCAGCCTGTGCTCATGATGTTCGTTTGTCTAAGCCAGCATATCCAGCCGGCCAGCCAAACGAGCGAGCGACCGAGCGAACGACGATCCATAAGATACAATACCGGATTAAATGCCTTTGTGGTTGTTGTTGTTGTTGCCGTTTGGTATGTAGATATGGCGGCACGAAGCTCTTTTTTGTGGGCATTCTTTCTCCTTCTGCCTTTTGTGTGTGCGTGTTTTGTCTTTTTCGTTTTCGACTTGATTGAAAATCTAGAAAATCAGGTTAATAGCTTAGGTGACAGCCGCCAATGTTGAATTGTTTCGAACCACACTCGCAGACAGACCAACACACAGATACCTCGGCTTCGTGTGCCTGATAAGATTGATTTGAGCTCGAGATACTTTCTGCTCTTTTAGCCTGCCTCGGCCATCCCATAGCAGGTCTCTATGGCTCATTGTGCTCGGCACTCAATTAGTTGGTTTGATGTAACTTTTGTCAGGCCTCCCAGCTCAAGAGCTGGTGTGTCAGTGGCGGTGCTTTTGGTGCCTTTATGCTCACGTCTACGGCATGAATATGCAGATTCTTACACATAGATAGACACACATACATAAATATATAAATGTGCCATACTTACGCTTAGATTCAATTACCCATTTTGGCCTTTAGCTGTGCTGCAAGAGCTTATCAAAAAAGAGAAATCTTTTTGTAATTGATTTTGTAATGCGGCTGCCTTCTAAAGATCGATTCATCTATTGTCGTAGGTTTTATTGTATTGTGTATACATATATATATTTTTTAGCATTAACTCTAATAGCTCTTTAGGTGATTTTTTGTATAGCCGCGGGGCCTGGCAAAATGTTTTGTACGCGATTTGTTGCGCTTTTACATACATATTTTATTTTGGAGAGTGTTGTCTAACATGGGAGGGAATTTTCCCTAAAATGAAGGAGGAATGTAACACTGCCGCTGTCAGATGTTAATAGTCTAAGGGCAAATTGGTTAAATGCAGATGGAGAAAACTTCATAAAAAATTTAACCAAAACAATTCAGAAAGTCGGTGAAGCCCGACTGGAGTAGAAGCTGAATGCAGCGCTGCTGCTGCGCATATCTCTAAATTTCTCTCTCTCTCCCTTTCTCTTTGCTGAATGAAATGCGATGTTGGTTGTTATGGAGGGGGAGGTTTTTGGGGGGTTTTGGGCTATTTTTTGCTCATAACTTTAGAAAGTACAAGAAAAGTCTGAGATCTGTTTGTTTATACGGATGGACGGACAGACAGACAGGTGGATAGAAGGACGGACAGACGGACATAGCTATATCGAGTCGGCTGTTGATGCTGATCAGGAATATATATACTTTTTAGGGTCGGAAATGACTCCTTCTCCCAGTTACATACTTTTGCAAAAACTTAATATACTCTATGAACCTTTGGTACAGAATATAAAAAGTTACAAATTAATTTCGTTTTTATTCCTGCCTTAATTAAAATCAAGGAAAAGCTTTAAAAACATCTTCTTCTTCTTTTAAGGCCATGATTATAATCTCTAATCCAAGTCGAACAGAGCCGAGAAAATATTTTCCCAAGATAATATATGCGGTATTCACCAGCGGGTCGTAAACATTTTGTATCGCTTATGATCTAGTGAACAAAAACTGCGATTTACCCGTAATTGTTGTGGTAAACCACAGCTGATTTATAATTGGAAACGGAACGTTGTGTTCGAACAATGGAGCTGACTTTTTATACACTTGAAAAGTGTATTATAATTTTGCCCAGAAGTTTGCAACGCATAGAAGGAATCATCTCCGACCACATAAAGTATATATATTCTTGATCAGCGTGACGAGCTGAGTCGATTAAGTTTTGTCCTGCCTCCGTCTGTCCGTCTGTCTGTTTCTACGCGAACTAGTCCCTCAGTTTTGAAGCTAGCGAGCTGAAATTTTGCACAGAGTCTTCTTTTGTCTGCACGCTGCTAATATGTCGGAACCGACCGGATCGGATGGCTACTTCTTGTAGCTGCCATACAAATGATCGGTCGAAAAATGGATATTAATGAGAAAAACTGGTTTTTTCTCAATATTACCGCTCTCAATCACGGTCATGGGTAATATTAAATGTTTTTAAGCTGATCTGCAAAGTTTGGTCGACGCCGCTAACCGTTGAGACAAGCGATTTCAAGTGTATAAAAACTTCGGCACGGACGAAGTTAGCCTTGCCTTTCTCGTTATTGATGCAAATTTCTCAACTGAAACCTAAATTCAACAATCTTGAATAAGGATCGTTTATACCACAATCAATAGTGTTTTTAACAATAAAAAGAAAATCCAAAACAAAATTCTGCTTTTTTAAGGGTGGTTGCCGAGTTGTCTTAATACTAATAACTTATTTGTGTTTAAAGAGACTTAATTTTTGGGTTCACTCAATATTCTTCTTTCTAAAGAAGTTATAAAGAATTGTATTTTCAACTTACACTCTACCCACGCTATCCACCACCCGCGTGACGATGCTGCCAATTACAGTAAAAGCTGTCAGCATGCAAAAAGATCGACGTCTCAAATGCTCGTGATTGTAAATCCCATTAAATGCCCAAAAAGTGTACTACGGAAAATGGAAAATGTTCTTAAAATTCCCTACTTGTTTTAACGCTTTGGTTACGGAGTGAGAGCAGATTTCTAAAGTACAGTGTAAACATCTTGGTCTCTGTATAATTCATTTCCTCTAGATTTTGATATTATACAGAGACCTGCACAAATATGAAAATCCTTTAGAATTTTATAGGCTTAAACTAAGATTATTTTGTTATTAATCTTTGAAGAATTATTTTAGTTGACTTTAGAATTTGTTAGACTCCGATGAAGAATAACTAACTACAAAATAATAGTAGGACCAAAAAGATATTATAATGGAGCGAACTGTACTTAAAATATTCACAAACAGTCTTAAAAAAGTATTTCGGGACTAAAAAAATTCGTACTTGAATGTAGAATTTTGTACTTGAATCAAGTATTCTTGTACTTACCGTACTATTGACACCGGTTTTACTAGATTCAAGTACAAAGTTCATGGTTGATTTGCTAAGACATTATCTCATTTTAGCTTGCACAAAAAATATCAATAAATTGATATCAAAATCGCACAAAGCGGAAATTTAAGCTTGGCTATACATTCTATATGAAGCCTGAAGGGCGGTAAAAATTGACAAGGACTTGAGTCACTCTCAAAATATTGAAAAAGCATTATAGAAACCAAAAACAAAACCCTCATCTAACAGCCCTCGCACTTGACACATTCGATTTGGATTTGCATGAACGTACCGTTAAATTGCGCGCCTATTTCCTCACACAAGTTGGCCCATTAAAAGCCACTTTTAACAAGTAATTAACACAGCAGCTAAAAACCAAATATCCGGGATATGGGCCCGCCTAGTGATCTTTCACTAGCCTCTCTGGGGGCCAGCTTTTTAAGCACATTTCTAATTATTTTTCATTACTTGGCTTGTCGCGCGCGTGGAGAGTCGTGTGCATAAAATCATCTAGTTTATTGTCCCATCATTCATTTGGAGTTGCGCTTTTGCGGTCGCTGGGACCATTACATTGAGTTATGAAATGAATTTCAAATTTCGCGCCAAAGCGCAAAAATAATTACTAGCTAAAAACAGTAGCCCCTCTGCTTACTGGAGGCCTTCGACTCGCATTGATACGCGCTCAAATGCATTTGTGATTTATCAGTCGCCAGTAGCTCATCTACGTTCCAATGGCCTGGCTGGTGGCTGTGGCTAACATGGCCACTTGGGCTACTCGGCTGCGCTCAGCGGGCATTCTTGGCGTTTTGTTAAATTGAAAAGTTTTCGTATTAAGTTTATGGCAAGGCGTGGCCAAGGGGGAGGGTGGCGGCGATATATGTTTTGTGTGCCAACATACAAATCAGTTTTCAAAAGAATTTGCTGTGTACAGATATGATCAAATGTTAGGCCCACATACACTAAACTACAAAGCATAAATGTATGAGAATAAAATTTACGGGCATTTAACAATAAATATTGGTTGGTTCTGTTTAATAACCCTAAAAAGATTCCTACTTTTTTTGAAGCAAACTTAAAAGCGTCTAATCAGATGGGTTAATAATTTATTACGGCATAATTCTTTGTATTATCAGAAACTCGTTAGAAGCTAGATGAATTTTAAAAACTCTATTATTTTTAAAACATCCTTGTCCGCGAATCGAAGACAATAACTCGAACTAGTCAACGCAGGAAACCATGGAGCACGCGTCTAACTTCGCTGTGAATCACAGTTAAGCAAAAGCTATCAGCATTCAATTAGCCTTGAGGTGCAGTTGGTATGACATTAGAAGGTTCTAATGGCGAGGAGTTTTCCCATTTCTTAACATTTCACAATGGTCCCTAAAGTTTCGACACAAACTCGCAAAATAAAAATCTTACTATGTTTACAAAAGTTACTAAAAATAACAAGTAAGAGTGTTGCGGTCGAGTGCCCCGACAGCAAAATACCCTGTCCCAAGTAATGTGGTTCCTATAGCTTTGAATTCCATTTATTTTAAAATTTATTTCAATAAATGGGCAGGAGCACTTATGTACATATCTTCGGTGTTTTTGCTCGGATCTCATTGTGGTACACAGAATAGATAGATGTTGGGCCTCACTGAATATATATTAAGTGACTTGGTTACAGACAGACGGACATGACTAAATCGACTCGGCTGTTGATGCCGATCAAGAATATATATATTTTATGTGGTCTGCTTCATTTCCCTGTTACATACATTTGCACAACTTTATGATCCCCTTTTTCCCATTTTTAATGGGAACTGGGTATAAAAATATGTATCTCATTCTCGTTGTCTTTCTTGAAGAGCGAACAAGTGAAAATGTTTTCTTTAAAGAAGTAAGTGCGCGTTTAAATTTATTTAATGCCAGCAGCAATAATACTAGGAAAAACTTAGGAAAGCAGATTATAAACGACTGTCAACATCAATTGCAAGGAAATTTGCTGCGGACAAGACATGACTTACGCCACTGCCATTCGGTGTGAGTAACAATGCTTTCTTGCAGTTTAAAGTCAACTATTTACATTTATATATAAATTCTATTGCAGACTTTCACTCTAATATTAAGGTAGGAAGATTACTTTGTACTTCCTTTTCAAGCAGGGAAAACGCTAATTTAATTAAATTTTAATTTTTGAATAATAAAAATAAACAACCAGAACACTTACAAAATAAGTGTTTAAAACGCTTTATTATTTCACTTACAGTACGTGTTTTGTAACCGTATTTACAAAGCTTGTGGAAAGCTTATAAAAATGAATTATAAAACATGTTTTGTAAGCGTCTTTTTTAAGCTTATAAGGATGGGCGCTTTTCGATTATAAATAGCTTACTTTGATGCGTTTTATAAATGTCACAGCAGCGTTTTGCTTATATTTGAACGCTAACAAAACGTGTATTTTTATATGAAATTGTTTTCTGGGTGGTTACTAGATCAGATGGCAAAACTTAAGCGATTTGAAACGGACTGGGCAAAGCCAAGTAAATTTTAGCAATCGGTTCCAAATCGTTTAAATTCACTGATCTCTTACTGGAGATAACTTTGTCAGTTTTCATCTAAAGTAAAGCAATTTAAATTTGAAATGCAAGCGTTCATATCAAAATCACTAGTGATTTCAGTGGCACCCCCTATAATTACACATATGGCATTGCCTCCTTAGTGCAGTGTGCCTTGAAAACAAACAAATTGATTGGTTGCATGAAGTTAAAAGCGAATATTTACATTTAAGGCTTCAGAAGCTTCTTCGCTCACAAAGGCGTTTGAGCTCATTTCTGTCAATTTACTATATCTGAGTTATTTGTTGATGGTTTGTTGCTGTAGATCAGTAACTAAATTTTTGGGATATTGGAAACAAACAAACACATTTTACAAATGATTACTGGACCTTTGTTTCGTGTTTACAGGTAAAAAGAATTCATTGCGATTGAAATTTCAAACAAACAGCTTATTAGAATTGTTATTAACTCCGATAGTTTCCAGCTTGATCACATTCCGGCTGTTCAGTGCTTCAAATTATTGCAGACCAATATAATTCATGTAAATGGCCAAGCAATTTGGCTTAGCCAAGTGGAGAGTTTCTTTTTTTCCAGGCCACCATCGTATGCGCCCCATGGTGAGGCCACTACGAATCTTTTTATTTCGAATTTCTTTTTCGTTTTGGGTCTCGCACAGATGTGGCCATGAGATGGACAACATTTGCCATGTTTGCCAGCAATTTTCATTATAATTAAATGCACAAGAGCAGAGCGGAGAATTCGAAAATTATTATAATTAAATGCACCCGCCAATGCGCATTTCAGGCGAATTGTTTTATAATTTTCCACTGCAAACGCCGGCAGCTGCCTGCAGTGCCCGTTGCACCTGATCTGGCCTGGCAATAAACTTAATATTTCCGCTCTTAAATTATTTATTTTGATATTTGCTTAAGACAAACAGAGTGAGTGAACAGGTCGAACAGGCGGGCAGACAAATGTTTAACAATATTTTGATAGCCGCCGCCGGGGCATAGCAAATTAGCCCCCAAAAACCCAGAGCAGGGATCGATGATGGTGCATAAATGCATGTCATTGCCCAGCAGACGGGCATGATATGTAACACCTTGGCGGTGTCCTCTGGCCTCTCCAAATGAATATGTCAAAAAGTACTTACAAATTCTTATGAGTTGATCGCGCGCCAAGTTTATTCGATGATGACAGCACAAGCGATTTTCCTTTGAAAGAATCCTTCACAATTACGAATGACAGACAAGTGGAGGGCTGTTAAATACCCTGGGGAATATAAGTAAGTACAAAATGATCACCTTCTACCTGTGACTAGGCATACCCTTACCACCTTTCGTACAGGGTGCCATAATAATAAGAAACGCAGTCACACAGTTTCAATTCAGATTCCGAGATGTTGATAATAAATCAAGGCGCATTAAAAGTGTTTTCAATTTCGTCGTAACTCAGCTGCGGGGCAACCTCCAGATGAAGATGAAGTTGCTGATGTTGATGTGGATGTGACTTGTGGATGATTCGGCTGTTGTTTTACGTCATGTTCTACATGTTTGTGGCCATTATTTGAAGGTTGGAAAGCCAAGTAGCCATCAAATAAATAACATTATAGATCCCCAGTCATGGTCCATTGTCTTAAGCTCTATGCCAAAATATCTGACAATTAACCAGTCAATGTGTGGCCCAACCTCCTGTGGCTTTTCACGCATGCGCGCGATTTGATTTTCAAATTTCTGTGGCCGGATTCGTTGCGCATTCCACTGTGCGCGCCATTTCGTTACGCAGAGCCGCCATGGCGTCTCTGACGAGTTCAAGATGGATCGTTGGCTCCCAGACGACCGCCTCCTGTGTGTTGGCAGGCCCATTAGTGTGGCGCCCACTGCAGGGGCATGCATAATGTCGCTTGGCTAATAAAACGTTTGACAAATGATTTGACATTTCATTTAGGCAAATGGGCAAAACGCTTTTCACTCTCATTGACGTGGGTTTTCTTTCACTTGTGTCTTAGGATAATGCTGACAGCGCATGCGGGCATAAAGTGCCCAATAGATTGGGGAGTGCAAATACATGATGGTGTTTGAATGATGAGGAAGGCAATTTAGCTTATGCAGCAGCTTGATGAGGCGTAGATTGACAGTAATTTAAATGAAGATCAGCCAAATTGAGGCTGTCAATGAAGGGCCGGCTTGAGTTTGAGTACAGAAAGAACCTTATCTTATATCGTATCGCTCCCATATTACCCATATTAGGCGATATCAGGAAAATTTATAAGTTTGATTCTGTCACTAGATAATAATTACTGTAGCTAGTGTAGGTGACGTTTCTGAAGGGCTTTCCTTCAAAATAAGAAAATTTCGCAAACACCATTAAGGGATGATGGGCCGTTTATTTTATTACAACTCTCAAAGATGGGGAACGATCAAACAATTGGATGGCAAAGGAGATGGAGAAATATAACACTTTAGACAGGATATACCGTATACCATGCCAAAATGTTGCAATGGCTGTTTTAGCGCTTTGCAAAATGACGCACATCGTTCGTATTTTTAAGTTCAGGCTCCCTTCGAAGGTGTAAAGTTGTACTTGTCTCGGTTCAGCATAAGGCACACCATTACACTGACTTCGACAAAGTCAGAGAACCATGTTTATACGATTCTTTTCTTAATCCTAGTTAGTTTTTGGAATTAGTTTTTATAAAGAAATTATATTTATATGGAACTTTTACCCCTAGCGCTTTTAAACTGTGAGGCGTCAGTCCCTTTCAAAAATGTTCTTTAAAACTTTGTTTCAGAATACCTGGCACGTAGGACTATTTGGGATTACACGCCCTCGTACAAACCATATAAAGTAAAGACAAATTTATTGTACTCTGTGAATTGACAAATTCTTATAGACTGTCTGAACATTTCACTAACTAAACATTACCCGCCTGCTAACCCCCAAACTTTGCTGTTATTTCACAGATATTAGATTAGATATCTATTGACTAACCAAAACATGCTACCGCCTCAAATATAAAGGAAAGTTTACTTCGGCTCTACCAAAGTCTACATAGCCTTTGAACTCAAAAGCTTCATACACGTACAGTATAAAAGTTTTTGAATGATTTTCCTTATGCAATTTCATTTAGCTTTCATTTATGTTAGTTGAGTGATTTTTCACCGATAGATTTAGGTTTTTATTGATATATTATTGAATAGATGGAGACTCTTTCTCATGGCCTATGGCGGTTCCAGGTCATCCAGCTCCAATCACAGATCCAGTTCCTCCATCTAGTTCACACATCACTAACAACTATCGATTTCGATACTCCCGCCTTTTGAGGAACATCCTGAACACACGCACACACAATCACACTTATCTGTTGCCATTGTGCTACAGTCATTCTTACCGGCAGAACGCCGCGTACAATGAACCAAACTAAAACCTAATCCATGGATTAAACTAAATAGTTCAACCGAAGTTGATTAAACTTTTCAGAGTTGTGTGGAAGCCTTTAATATTAAGCAAGCTTTAATACTTAACTTTCCCACGGGCGCGAACTCCCGAACCAAACCTTTTCTTTGATGTACCAATACATGAACCTGTATCTGCTTAAGCTAGTTTAAGTTTTATTTCTTTAGTATGCACAACTTTAGTACTTCTCCCTACCATTGGCTTACAAATCAACACTATTTACCACACATAGGGAAAAACCCGAAAGGTTTCCCATATGTATTTCAATTTTCTTACTTCTAGAACAATTTATTTGAGAACGCAAAAACTCAAATTATAATGTTTTTCTTTTTTTAAGAATTTGATTTCAGTTGATAATGTGCCGTTTTTAAGAACATTTTAAAGTCAATTGGGAAACAAATTTAATTCATTTTGGACAAGGTGTGAGCGGGTTCCTTACATTTGAGAGGAATAGGGCAAGGGAAGGGGATATACTCTGCTGCAACTCCCATCCATATATTTCGTAAGATTAGAAACATCGCTTGAACAACAAACTTCAACGACCCCACCTATTCCACCTGACTCGTTTGATTTAAGTTGTTCAGAACAATACAGAAAAATTTCTTCGGGCTTGACTGGGAATTAAACGTGTTACCTTATGCACGTGCTAACACATTCAGCCGTTGCAGACTTTTCCAGATTCACATATAGAGGGCGACTAATGCTTGGTTGAGCTGACAAAAAGTTCAGTTGAAAAAAACAAGGGAGAGATAAAAAAGAGAGCTTTTGCTTTAATGGGTTGTAAAAAGCAAATATTAACCGATTAACCGGAACATTTTGATCATTTGTTTTCAAGAATTTTGTTTGACATATTATACCGAAGATACATAGAGTATATTAAGTTTGTGCAAAAGTATGTAACAGGGAGAAGGAATCATTGCCGTCCCTATAAAGTATATATATTCTTGATCAGCATCAACAGCCGAGTCGATATAGCCATGTCTGTCCGTCCGTCCGTATGAGCAAACAGATCTCAGAGATGATAAGATAGAGATAGAGGTTTGATATGTTTTAGGACAAATGCTTCTTATACTTGCAGGCAGATCAAGTTTATTTTCAGTTTTTGCCACGCCCCCTCCCGCCTCCGCAATTTGGAAAAAACGTTATATCTCCTACAGTTCTGAAGCTAGACTATTCGTACCTTGTAGAAATAGTTAGTAATTAGCAAAATGTATCGATTTGCCGAAGAAATTATCAAGATCGGATGAACGGTTCTTAAGTTATGACCAAAAAATAAAATCCCCCCTCCCCCAACCCCTCCCACGATCAAACAACCAACACCGCATTTCATTCAGCAACGTGTGAGTCAAAGAGAGAGGGGGAGAGAGAGAGAAACTTAGAGATGAGCGCAGCAGAAGCGTTGCATTCAGCTCCTACTTTTTTTACAGAGTATGATATAGTCGGGCTTGACCGACTTTCTCACTTGTTTTTTTTTGAAGGCAACTTATTCTCTGAACAGGCTTTTTCCCTCTTTGCATCAATTGAATATTAAAGAATGACTAAATCTGCCATATGTCTGGGCAACTGTTATTTTATTCAGTTAAAAACAAATCAAAACTAAAAACTACTGATTTCTGCCGGTATTTCAGAGTAAAGGCCTGATTCCAGATGACATAAAAATCATTTTTTGTGTTGAAGTTCACATGAATAGAATTACTTTTGAACTGTTTTCAAATCTGAAGTCTTATTTGAAGTAAGTATTGTGCCAAAATAAAAATTTATGTCAACTGGAATCAGGCCTTAAACGCCTATCTACCTGAAAGTGAAACCGGCTTCAGTATAAATGATCTACAGAGAATGCCTCTTCTCATCTTCCGCCTACAATTATTGCCTGAAGCAGAATTGGAAAAATGTTTTAATTACGTTCTTTCATGAACTTAATGCAATTCGATTAGAAAACCTTTAGGTTTTCAACTTAAGTTGTTTCTTAACCTCACCTTTGATTGGAATCCCCTCCTCTTACTTAACTATCTTTACTTCAGTCAGTCCTCTTTCCAATTACCGAAATTTGCTTCAACTTTGCCACCCTCCTTATACAAATCCATTACAAATTCACCAGCTTCAACCTAAATGTGTGACATTTTCATGCATTTCAAAAACAGCGTAACGAGCCAAAAACCGCATTTCCAAATATAAGTTTCACATGATTAGATTATAACTGTAAAATGCATGGCAAACACTCGCACAAAGAGTGAGAATGAATGAAAGAAGGGCGGGGGAAATGGATATGGAATGGTTGTGGATGTGTTATGCCTCGGCTGGTTTTGTGTACTTTAGCAACAGAAGGCGTCATGTCCCTAATTCAATGTGTCAATTGTGTAGCATCGTCGTCAGGCTCAGACTCAGCCTCTGCCTCTGCCTCAGACTCGTCATCGTTGGCGGTGTTCTGCCGGGCCCTGGGCCTGAAGAAAAAGGGAGTTTGATTAATGTAAAAGCTGCCACTGATATGTCACACGCATGTCAAATTCTGACATTTGACATTTTGCCAGCAACTGACGCCGCCGACGCGCCACTCGCATGGTGGCTGCCTCTGCTTCTGCCATTGCCATGGCCAACCACCAGCAACTTGAGTGCAAGTCGCCTGCTTTATTCTTTTTTGTTTTTTGTTTTTAAATATCGCATACCATACAAATGTGCGGAGCACTCGATGCGTTAATACATCCGTTAGAGTACCATTTTGTTTGTCAGTCCCAAACATCCTTCCCCTCGGCTTCACCACCCACCCACATCCTTCCCGGTCCTCCGTTGTTGGCACTTGACAACGACGACATTTGCGCATAAAAAATGCAACATTATTTGACTGCGAATTAATGTTAAATTGTTGTACGAGGCCTCTTCCACTCGGTCGAGCGGTCGCTCAGTCCGTTGATGTGGGAAATGTCACTTTTTGACAGGCAACGCCGACAAGTGTACGTACATTTTTTTTGTATAAATATTTAATTATATTTTTGTTTCCATTTTTGGGTACGCTCCGCGTCTGCGGGTTGCCGCCCGTCCACTAGCCCAATTCCAATAAACATTTGATTAATCACACTGACGCATATCTCACACTCTGGCCAAGATCAAAGCACTCTTCTGTCTGCCTTCGGCCAGGCCTCAACAACGAGACTCACAACTAGTGAGTGAAACTATTCGCACATTATGTCTAAATAAACAAACAAGAAGCAGAAAACACGTCGATCGGGATCCAATTCGTGAAATGTTTTCCTAACGCTCGATAGTTTGCTCCAACACACCAGTAAGATCTATGGCCGCTTTCGATAATGTGTGTGGGTGGAAAATTTATTTGAAAAACAATTTTCATGAAAAGTATGCGCATACAAAACTGACAGCTTTTGGTGTAAAGAAAAATCAACAAACTGCCTTGGGGATTATAAATGGCAATCGACTGACCCAAGCATAATAACATGGTCATTGAATAATGTTGGTTTTACCATAATAATGTTTGAATTTGTGCAACGGGAAAAGGAAAGACAAAGTTTGTTATGTTTTCTATGAGAATGTTCTTAAAAAAGGCTGCAAATTTTCTTTCTGGCAGTTTAAAAACACAAATGATTTTTTCATTAAAACACATTTTCCGATCAATCATATAAGATAAAGTCTTCCAATTTTCGTCAAAATTCTGCATATCTATGATCTTTGTAAGAAAAACGTTTCTGTTGGATATTCAATCCCTCTCAAACTGAATAATTATGAGTATTATATCATTCCACATAGTTCTGATACTTTGGATCCGGCCGGAAAATTTGTTCTAGGGAAAAAAATGTCCTATAGACTTGATAATGAATGTTGTTGTATGCAATATCACGGTTTTATAGCACCTATAAAATTCTGTCATGAGGTTTTCCATGCAAAGTTTCTAACAGCTGTGCTCCGGCTTTCACTTACTTTTGCTATTTGCGATTTAAACAAATTCATACAAATTCAATTTTAAGTGCTCCCAAAATGGGTAAAATGGGTGTACTAAAGCCGTGCAAATGTATGTAACAGGCAGAAGGAATCATTTCCGACCATATAAAGTATATATTCTTGATCAGCATCAACAGCCGAGTCGACATAGACATGTCCGTCCGTCAGTCTGTCCGTTCGTCGGTTTGACATGTATGGGACAAATGCTTCTTATACTTGCAGGCAGATCAAGTTTATTTCAATTTTTTGCCACGCCCCCTCCCGCCCCCGCAATTTGGAAAAAACATTGTACATCCTACAGTTTTGAAGAGGGACTATTCGTACCTTCTACAGATAGTTAGTAGTTAGCAAAATGAATTGATTTGCCGAAAAAATTATAAAGATCGGATGAGCGGTTCTCAAGTTATGAGCAAAAAAGTGAACCAAGCACCAAGCTAAAAAAAAATGTTGCATACTTTTCGGATGTCCATCCTAAGGAACGCAAGACCACTGTTGAACATGTTTTTTTATGGGTAACGGGTATATTGAAGTCGGTTAGAGCCGACTTTAACTTACGCTCTCTTGTTGTTTTGTTATCGATTTTGTTTCATCACCAATTCGTTCTGAAACACTTCGCGTGGCAGAAGCAGCAGTATTGACAAACTTACCGGTATCGCCCCAATTTGTTGTAGTCAAAGTCTGTTTTGCTGCTTGCGCAAATAAAATAATAGTTTAAAACAAATTGTATAAGAAATTCCATGAGAACAATTTCAAATAGTCACAGAGTATTAAAAAAATTAATTCATCGGAAGGCAGTTTTTATCTCTAGTGACAGTTCCCATTTTCTCATTTCATTTCACGAACTCATACGTCGCCGGTTTTGAATCGGCGAAATTTTGTGATTTCCGAGATTCGGAGCACCTACTTTTGCGATTTAACGACTAAATCGTAAAATTTTTGCGTAAGCGAAAATGGGAGCTGTAAGTGTAAGATTTATTAGTGGATATGAATTAAGGATGCCGGAAATATTACACTGGCGATTGGTCAGGCTTATTTGAAATTCTGATCCAGTTTTGTGCACTGATTCCAAAACTGGTCCGGTTTTCCTCCATAAGCTCTTGTTTTCAAGACATGGCCAAAACCATTTTGCCATTTTTGGTAAACCGAGCAACAATATCGATGTATATATTTGCTCTATCCGACAGTATACATATTAAGGTCGCCCAAAAATTGGAGCTAACAGAAACTCAAAAGCGTCTAAATTTTTGCAGAAAAATCCATCAGCTTTTAGAAATTTTTCAAAATTAATCGCGGGTAACAGCCATTTGGGGTGCTTGCAACCTTAATAGGAATTTTTCTCTAAAAAAAATTTGTTGTATTTAAATCTTCTCGATGGACAAAGTTACAGGCGGTAAATTCCCAAAAAAAAAAATTAAAATATAAGGGATAACTAGATTCATGCACAAAATGTTTATAGGAAATGTTAAAAGACTACTTGATCTAACATAGACCTTACATTAATTGTCAATAATATTTAATCAGTAGGGGAGAGTGGGGGGTTGTGATCATAGTTTTGTTTTTCGAACATAACTTCGCCAAAAATCAATATTTTTTCGATCTGTAAATTTTGTATTTTAGGTAAAAGATGCACGAGATTTAAAAAATAGATTTTTGGGATTTTTTGAAATTTGAAAAATTTGTGGGGGGTTGTGAGCCACCCATCAAAAAGTTCAAAATTCGTGTTTTAAAGCAAATATTCTTTATTAAATGAAAAAAATAAGAATTTTTCTCATGTTCTGAATTAAGAAATATCAATGAAGAGTTACTTTGGAGAGTTTTTCCTCTGTTTTATTGCGCATCATTGCGATATTCTCTTTGGAAGTCAAAACCGACTTTTTTTCAAAAAAATATTTCTATCAAAAAAGCAATTGTCCAAAGATATTTCCCTCATACTTACTTTTGATATTACAAAAAAATTTTGTATAATATTTACAAGTCAAAAATGAAAAAAAAACTTTTTTTTTGAAAAAAAGTCGACTTCTGGTTCACAAACTTAAAGAACGTGTAGACTGATGGGTTGCTAGCCAAAAGTTAGGTAATAAGAAGGGAGACACTTGACAAAAACAAAAAGTTTTAATAATTTTTTTTTTGTTACCAATATTCGAGTGGCTCACAACCCCCAGCGGCTCAGAACCCCCCATTCTCCCCTACTAGATTCAAACCAGGGATGCAAACCACTCGGAAATAAGGACTGGTTCGGTTCAGTGGTTCACCAAGTTTTTGAACCGCCGGTTCGGTTCATTGCATGGTTTTTGGGGCTTACTGAACCGCGGTTACGGTTCGGTTCGGTTCGCTCTTTATTCATTTAATTAACTAAAGAAACATATTTTTGATAAAAGTATTCTGATTATTCATTAACAAAGACCTACGTTTTCAGTTATACGGGTATGTTCAAAATTTCGACGGCAATTTCCGTATGAGCGTTATCATTTCGTTTTTAAATCCTACATCTTTAAGACTGTTTCATTTAATTAGTATCCAGTTGATTAGTTTTATTATTCTTGTATATGTGGTATTCAAAACAACAAGGAATAATATAGATTTAAGAAAATTAAATTAACTTCAATATGATAGAGTTTTAGTTGACTTAATAATAATATTAATTATTGGAAAATGTTCATTCTACTGACACTTGTGTTAGTGGAACATCTAAAAACTATTCGAGCAATGCTTAAATTGATTTTCCTGATAAATATTCCAACATTTAATAATCTTTTAAGGAATTATTGAGTTGTTTGGCAAGCATTTTCAACTCGTTGTTACTTATCGAGTTCCATGAATTACACAGCCCAACAGTGATTTTGGTGCAGGTCTATTTTTAACAGATTATGTTAATATAGACTTCACTGAACAAAACTATTAATATGAGATCTAGATTCTTGAAATTGAATCCCTATTATTGAGTTGTTTGGCAAGCATTTCCAACTCGTCTTTACTTATCGAGTTCAAAGAATTATCGGTTATGTTTTCATTAACGTTTTGAATTTTGTTGTATATTAAAATTAAATGAGATTTAGCTACCTTTTTTCCTTATGATTCCTGGAATCTAAAAAATTGCATTCAAATGCAGGCGGAGCTCTTGTTTTCAAACAGTTGACAATTACGGAACTCCTTATTTTAACCTTAATTTTGCATGCCTGCCAGCCATAGAATTTCATACTCATTTTCTATTTCAAACCAATCTTGATTAAAAATTCGGAGGTAATTCGCCAGTAACTTAATATGTAGATGAAGTGAACCAAACCGAACCACTTTATTTTTCGGTTTTGGGTTCGGTTCAGTATTTTTTAAAACACACCGGTTCGGTTTACGGTTCGGTTCACGAGTGAAAAAAGTGGTTCGGTTCGGTTAAAAACCGGTTCGGGTCAGAACCGGTTTGCATCCCTGATTCAAACAGATTTGCCCAAATTCATATTTGCTTAATATCAAACAACCTCGCGAGAATGATTTTCAAATTTTATGAATTGGGCTACAAATGGGCTAAGTGTGACTATTACGATTTTCCAAGTTTCATTCGATTTTGATTAAAAATGCAAAATTGTGTTAAATAAGATAATATTAATAACTGGAAAAAATAAAGACGCTGTCATTGAAATCAAAAAAATTACCTTAATTTGTGTAAAAAGTTATACACTATACACTACGCGGTTCATAAGATATATACATTCAATTTTTCTTTTCAATTTTTATAATTAAACTTTTTTATTTTGATCGAAAAATAATAAATATTTTTTAACTTTTTAAAAAAAATTAACAAATAACTTTGATTTTATAAATTTAATTTGAAAAATTATAACCGTTACGGTCCCTGGTTGAAACTTTGAAAATCATAATATTTATCAAATATTTTTCTAAGGCTATATATTGGATATCGAATATATATTGGTTATCTTATCGATTGGTTTCGGCCACAAAAGTGAGGTGCATTCTGAGTGCATTCTTGTGGGTATAAGTGTGCTCCAAGTTACCTCATCCAAAACATTTTTTGCTTTAACTTATAGCCTATTTCCACTACAGCAAATATGTACATAATTTCACATATTATTACATATCTAACAATATGTAACATATTCTCCATAGGAAAAATGTACATTTTTAAAATATGTGTCCATTCACCCCGAAGGATTTTTTTTTTTTCAGTTGAAATTCATGGAAGCCAGAAAAGATAATTGAGAGTTATATAGCACAATTAACTGGCTGCACCATAGTGTAATAATATAAAGTGACACCGTCACTCAGTGGTCCCGAATCCCAAAAAAATGGCCAAAAGTCGAAAAAAAAATTTTTTTGTACAGACTTTTAATGATTGGAATAGTTGTAGTGGTCCATCTAGTTTGTATTCTGACCGTTAATAAAGAGAAAGTGTCCACACCTGGCTCAGGTTTGAACATCGTTCGTGAGCGTCGAGCATGCCTCATCGTTTATTCGTCATGCGTCAAATATAACACAACGTTTAGAACCGTATAGTTTCGCGAAAAATTAACCGATTTGGATTCTGAAAAATGGATTCTACTCTAGAAAGTAAGTACAATTTAAACGTATTGCTCAAAATTATTATTAACTATGCATAACTTCAGTGAATCATTAATAAAAGTAGAGGTTTTTCTTCGGTCACATCAATCGTGTTAAAAAAGCAATAAGTCAAAACTCCCAGCAGATCCCACTCTCAAACGAATAAGAAATTGTTATTTAGACAATTCTTCAAAACATAGTCAAAAATAAACAGCAGATAGCAGCATATTTAGTCCCGGTGATGATTTTTGTGCGACAATGGTCGCGACATTACAAATTTACACTGCTCGACAACCCTCTCCCCCAATTCACCAAACCAACTTTTTCTAAAGTATTTTGGCCCGCTGAGCACGAAAATAGACATGAAACAAAATCTGCCGAACAGTTATCGAGATATTATCGATAAAAGGGTTTTTCGATGTTTTAGCCAAATTAATTACGTTTCCGAAGAAATTGTCCGCCATTATGTTTTTCTAAGTTGTTACTTCTGATTCGTGATCTGCAACCCCGAAAACACCCGAGTACAGATTTCCAGCCAAATTAAATGCGTTTTTGAAGAAATTATCCGCCATATTGGATCCGCCATTTTGTTTTTCTAATTTTTGACGTCGGTCGTGATCAGGGACCCCGAAAACCCCCGAGTACAGATTTCCAGCCAAATCAAATTCGTTTTTCGACTTTTGACCGTCTTTTTGGGATTTGGGACCACTGTGCGTCAGCATCTGTTGAGGGCCAGTGTCAAAAAGAAAGGGATAGCAGATGGCTTGCTTTGTTTTGTGTTTTTTAATTTTAGTTTGTTGTGTTAAGGAAGTTAGGGTGCTGTCATTTAGTCAACAGCTTTCAGGAAGACTAACTCAAATTTTAAAAATACAAATGCCCAAAGACTCTTCCCAAATGGTTTTTCTTCCCACGTCTTTTGGAAACCGTATGAGCTTTATGTTGCTTCGCCCAAACGATTTGCGGCAAATTACACAGTAACTTGACATTTGACACTAAAACCAGAAAATAAACTAAAACAAGACACATACATACAAAAACACAGACAAATTTGTGCGCACCCAACCTGTCACTTCAAGCATTCACAACGAACTGACTCACTGGCCCTACAAACAGAGAGACCGTTCACTCGCTCGGTATCACCTCATATTATTCCACCATGGGCTGCACTAGCTTAACTAAAATGGCGTAGTGGTTAAGGACTGAGACTGAAATCAACAAGACCTGCGTTCAAATCCCGGTAAGGGTAAGAAAAAAATGTTTTTTTTTTTTATTTTTAACTATAACTATAAATATGTACATCTGCTATGGAAACGCTCCAAAAAAATTAATGTTCATTTCGAAATATGTACTTACAATGGAAATAGGCTATTAGTGCTTAGACAAACTAAATTTTCCGCTAGCGGAATTGACAACTTATTCCGATGGGGGTGGACCAGCGATCGGTGCAGTGTGACTATTGAACGCCAAAACACCACCCAGCATCAAAATATCACCAAATGTTAATGTTAAATTGCTCAATCCCAAGTTTTTTCAACTCTGTGTGAACGAGATTAAATACTATACATATCGTGACTGTTTTAAGTTAAAAACCGACAGCAAAAGACAACGCCAAGTTGACCTCGAGCCGGCTAAGTTTTTAGAAAGTCTTAATTTCGAATTACATATCATACATAAGTTGAACTTGTAAACATACATTTAGGATCAATTCTACATCTACTACATAGAGTTATCTCTCACAAAAACATGCAAATATCAAAGTCTAAGTTTAACTGGTAGATAGCAGCTATCTGGAACGAACTGTGTTATATGGATTCAAATAGGCCAGAGGGGGTGGCACTAAGTGCTTTTCAAATGCAATTCCCTCCATCCTGGTTCCGTTTGCAGTTCTTGGCGTGAGCGTTCTCTATTTAAAATGAGGGAAAATCTCTTTTTGATTTGGGCAGAAAATTTGGTATGGCCAAAGAAGTCTTAGCCCTCCTAAAAGTGCAAAAAAACTCTGTAGCAACAATTATTAAGAACTTAAAATAATATTCGTAATTCTTAAATTTTTTTGAACAGTAAAATTTGTTTTTTTACGCTTCCATGGGAAGACAAAGTCTTCGCTAAATCAGCAACCCACCGTAAAGAAGCTTTCATCAAAACCTTGCCTCAACCAGATTAATTATGAACATTTGCTCCATTCCTGGTTAAATCTCAAGGCATTTAAAAGTCAAATGTGAAACTTTCTTGGCCCGGTTTACAGCAAATTTAGATTTGTTTTTGTGCTTGAACTTGATTGGACCATTCACGTGGAATTCGTTACGGCTGATAATGCTCTGACCTTTGTCGAATCAAGGCGGGTGACCTTTTTGTTCCATATGTTAATTAAAATATATAATTTTTGGCCGCTTTGCAAATTGAGTTTGGCAAAAAGGAAAAAAAAACAGAGGTGACTTTGATTTAAAATTGAAATACGTCAGCGCGCTAAAATAGCTCAGCCAAATTTCTGGGCATTTGTTATTTCGCTTCTCATTTTCAGTTTGTTGGGATTAATTTAACAAAATACAAAAATAAGCGTTTTAGCTTAGTTTCTGGGCTGTGCGGCTTCATTTAAATTTTTGATTGGCTCGGAAAAAAAGCGCCGGCTGGCTAATGAGCAAATGGCGTTCATTGATCGCTTTAAATTAATCTTTTTTTAATTTCTGGGGGTTACAGATTGGATGCTGTCGAGGCAAAACCTCAACTCAGTTCGGTTTTTGCCCGTAATGTAATTAATATGCAAATTACATTTGTTAATTTTTGGTTCACAAGCAAAATCAAGAGATGAAGATGGACATGGTCCAAAAATGATGGCAACCAAAACTCGGAATAACTAATTACCGACGACGTCTGCTCTCAGGTAGCCGATATATGCAATCAAATTTGATTTAGCCGCCTCGGCCGATATTTATTTATGAGCACTTGGCTTTTGATTTTAGCTGGCGCAGCGGCGTGGCGCATAAATTTCGATGGCGCTGGCCACATTACCACGCACAGCCCGTAACTCATTGGATGGGCCGGTGGATGAGTATGAGGATGGGCCACCGTCGCCGCCATCGGAGCCGTAAATATGTCTGATGGCTGCACTTTTTGGCATGTCGGCAGCTCATTGCGGGTAGCTGTGAAACGCCCAACATTTTCGCTAATGAAAATGGATCTGTTTTGGGTATCGGACGGCGTTAGGAGGAAGCTCAATTGAGTATGTGAATTTATGCAGTGGCGACAGGTGGGAGTGCAAATGTAAGCAGCCTAAAGGGCCGGACAAAAATAAACCAGATGATAAATTCACAGGCTTAAAGAGTTAAGAAATTTTGTATCTAAAGAAGCGATCCAATAATTGTGATTTCCAGTTTTTATCAAAGCCAAGGAATTATGGAAAGGTTCAGACCATCCTTAACCCTCTGACGACCACATCTTCATCTTTTTGAGGAATCTGCACGGATTCAATTGAATAATTGAACAATTTTAAGCAGATGCGTGCTAAATTAAAGCTTTCTGATAAGTGATTTTATTTTTTAGAGCTCTTATGGAAACTTGTCTTTAGAAAGTCAATCGCTTTTACCATTTGCCGTAGCAGCAGATATATTAAAATGGTTCGGAAAATATATTACACATAGAGGTATAGGTATAAGTTCGCTATTTCGAGCTTTTTGGTTAGCGCTACTACTTCACCCACCTTACCAGCTCGTATCTGATGGGTAATGCCTGTGTAAGGAATAATTCGGGCTTATAATCTCAGATCTGGCTTTGAAAATAGCTGAGATCGTAGTTGTGTCATACTGGTCTTGAAAATAGTTAAGCTCCTTGAGATTCAGGTTCGTATCTATAAGTACGCTCAGTACAGTAACATGTTTGGCTTTGGCATGCAAATATTTTCAAATTGGTTCGGGCTTTATTACACATTTCCAAAAGCCAGACTCGTTGCGCTGTGATCCAAATTCCATACTTTACTCCTGCGAAAGGTTTTACCCATACATGATCACATTGCGACTTGGTTTCTATCAAAATGTTTGCCACAATAAAGGGTAGCCGGTGTTGTCGTAGTAATAGGAGTTAAATAACAAATCGAAAGTGCCGCATTAGTGCACTGAGAAAAAAAAGGATATTTCCGGTATCCTTTTTTGGGATCCATTGGATATTTTGGAAGTCGATTTATTTTCGCTTAAAAAGTACATATCAGAAAAGAAATATTTTATTGATCTTTATTCTTCATCCAAAGGAGCTAAAAAGGAAAAGGGATGTTTAAAAAAGTGGATCTTAAAGTGTTTATTTCGAATATCCATTCTACAGGTATCTTTTTTTTCTGTGTGTGTGTGTATTTATAAAGTTCCGGCAGGCCTGTTTCCAAATGCATTGCGTACGTGGGAGTGTTCTGAGGAGCATAAAAGGCCTTTTTCTTTTTTTTAAATACCTTACAAGTTTTTTACCATCTTCAAATTTGGTGTAACCCCAGCTCGGTAGCACATTTATGATTTTCATAAATTCACTTAGCTTACATCAATCTGTTGTTTGTACTGGCGCTCAAATTTGTTCTTTCTAAAAAGCGATATCCACGTGCTGCTTATAGCTGCTTTTGAGTCTCGCAACTTTTTCTGTAGGTGCACATATTTAACAGTGTTCCTGCGTTCCTTAGGGTAAAAATCCGAAAAGTATGCAAAATTTTTTAACTTGGCTATTTATTATCCGGTCTTGCTGTTAATTTCAGGGATTACAGTTATTGCTAATATAAAATTAAGTTATAAGTCTGAACTCGATATCTTAAAAAATGTTGGAGTTATATAACATTTTCTATTGGGGGGGGGGGGGGGGCGTGGCCAAAATTTGAAACAAACTTGATCTGCGTGCAGATAAAAGGAGACATGTCAATTTTGGTAGCTCTTGCTCTTATAGTCTCCGTGATCTAGGTGTTCATACAGACAGACGGACGGAGGGACGGACGGACAAGTCTATATCGACTCGGCTGTTGATGCTGATCAAGAATATATATATTTTATATGGTCGGAAATGATTCCTTCTGCCTGTTACATACATTTACACCACTTTATAAAGGGTATACCCTTTTTACTCTACTAGTAACGGGTATAAAAATAACAAGTAAGAGCGTTGCAGTCGAATGGCCCGACTCCGAAGTACCCTGTATAATTGAAACACACAGAGGAACACAAACGCACACACAGACATACGCGCGCACACACACATTCCGTCCCCTCTAAGGAAGACTTGAACATTATTCATGCAAATTATCAAAATCTTATTAAATACAAAAGACTCGTAAATGACTTGAAAAGTAATCGAAATTGCTCTGAAAAACAGGATAGAAATGACTCTTTACTTAAGATTTAGACATAATTGATCATAAATGATAAAACGAGAAAGACAAGGCTAACTTCTTCCGTGCCGAATTTTTTATACACTTGAAATCGCTTGTCTCAACGGTTAGCGACTTCTACCAAACTTCGCAGATCAGCTTAAAAACATTTAATATTACCCATGACCGTGATTGAGAGCGGTAATATTGAGAAAAAAACAGTTTTTCTCATTAAAATCCATTTTTCGACCGATCATTTGTATGGCAGCTACAAGAAGTAGCCATCCGATTCGGTCGGTTCCGACATATTAGCAGCGTGCAGACAAAAGAAGACTCTGTGCCAATTTTCAGCTCGCTAGCTTCAAAACTGAGACAGACGGACAGACGGACGGACAAAGCTTAATCGACTCAGCTCGTCACGCTGATCAAGAATATATATACTTTATGTGGTCGGAGATGATTCCTTCTATGCGTTGCAAACTTCTGGGCAAAATTATAATACACTTTTCAAGTGTATAACAAGCGTATTTATTATTATTAAAATAGTCAATCAGACAGTGGAATCGAAAAAACTCCAAAAATGCGGGCAGGGTAGAGCAGCTGGAAGCGCAGTAACACTCCTCGAAAATCCTGCGTAGTCTGCAAGTTGGCACCCTATTTCGAATCAGGGATTTCAATAGAGATTTTGCCTACAACCGTAAAGTCTACCAATTTATGCAGGCCTAACCATTTGACACCAAGAGTGCTCCAACCAGTAGTTGTTCAAAAAAAGAACAAAGACCCAACCGACTTAAACAATTTACGCCCAATAGTCTGCTACCAAACATCAGTAAAGTTTTCCAGACATGTATAAATATCAATATAAACAAGCACTGCGAAAAGCTACAATTAAGTTAGTGACTGCCAATTTTGATTTATATTCAGACATTCTACAGCACAAACGCAATTAATATAAGACGTAAAATGGCACCAAACCTTACTGACCTTATTTTAACGAGCATGTTAAAGCAGATAGCAAAAGCCAAAAAAGCATTCTTTATGTTCCAATCACTAATGTATTCGAAGCACTTATGTCCTAGAGATAAAATTCTTACATTCATTAGACCAATACTCACGTAGGCATACAATATCTGGGTGTGTATATCACCATCATAAATAGAAAGACTACGGCTCTTAGAAAGAAAATGTCTTAGGTCATGTACATCTCTTTATAGATCTCCAGAGAGCAACTTTACAAAATATGTTAGCAATAAGAAACTATACAATACGGCTAACATTCCTAGATTAGATAATTTTATTATCCAACTAATACGCAATCATATCCTCAGATGTACCAAATACCATGAAAATAATTTTATAATGGCCCCTTACTATGCAGAGGATCAATACATTGAACTCACGTTATTAACAGGACTTGTCGCACCAGAAGCTTTCTTACTGCTGAATGAAAAAAGATTTCTACAAATCCACAGTGCAACCCCGGTTTTTTACCACCTCCACAGGCGCGCCACCAACAAAAGCGTCCCAGAGTCCCTTCTACAAGATGGTACCTGGCGGTTTGATAAAACTATACCAACTAGGAATTCGAATCCAAACTTAAAATTTGTTTCATGAATAACTTCAGTGTTTTTGCTCAGATCTGAACGTGGGTTTCAGAATAGATGGATTAAGAGCCTACGATAATATATATTAAGCGACGATGTTGTAACTTTAAAATTGTGGCTCTGACAGTTTTTCTCGGTTTAATGGGGGAGAGGGGAAATTTTGCAAACCTAAAACAAACTTGATCTGCGTGTCTCTGTCTCTTATAGTCTCTGAGATCGACGCGTTCATACAGACAGACGGACGGACGGACAGACGGACATTTCTAAATCGACTTGGCTGTTGATGCTGACAAAGAATATATATACTTTATAGGGTCGGAAATGCTTCCTTCTCCCTGTGCACAACTTCATGATCCCATTTTACCCATTTTCAATGGATACAGGGTATAAAAAAAGGAAAGCGTTCCTTACTTTGAAGGGGCACTTGAGTGGTTTAAAAGTCTTCAAACCTGGACTAAAAAAAAATTAATTAAATTAAATTTAAATTAAAATATGTGTTTCACATATCAACGTCGATTTCCGCACGAGAATAAAAAAACTTCCGTAGAATGGATATACAAATATCCACTTGAGGATCCATTTTTTTCAACATGCTTTTCACATTTTACAGCTCCTTTGGATTTATCCTTTTGAAGTGAAAATAAACCCCCTTTAAAAATATACAATGGATCCCAAAAAAGCATAGTTTAATGTCCAGTCCAAATGGATACCGAAAACATCCTGAGGATCATCAAAAACTACTCTTTTTTTCTCAGTGCGTGTAAGCTTAAGTATTTCGAACTAAAATTGTTAAAGTTTATAAGTGAAGCGCGAAATAAGTCAGTGATCAGGTCGAAAACAAATGGTAGTTATTTGACTATTTTAATCCGCTTGGGTTCGAGCAGTCGATTTCAAACCGTCAAAGTTTCTCAACAATATCTAGTGAAGGTGTTTTCGACATTTCATATGTAAAGCTACAAAAATAGCCGAAATAATATTTTTCAAGTTTTATTTAATTTTAAATTAGTTTTCCGTACTTTTCCCCAGAACTATTCTATTAAAATTCAGTTGAACTCACATATTGCTAAAAATAATATAAACCACATCATCCGCCTTTGTGACAGCTTAAAGTCTCGTAAACGTACAGCGATCTGGCATACTGAATCGGATGAGGTGGCTTTGCCCGGAGACCAACAATGACCCTTCTCCAGCTCCGCTTTCCGGATGACATGATGAATAGCGTGCTAATTGTTGACAGACAAGCAGCAAAGCGCATGAATGTCAAATGCACAACAAAATAACACAACATTTGATTGAGATCACCCAAGGATACGGAAAATACCTAACGAAAAACAAAAGAATAACAGTTGACAATGCAGGCGGTATGCCTGCCTGTGACCCTAAGCCTGGTGGTGGTCGAAGCTGACATTGAGCCGCGTAACTCGTCACAAATTTCAGGTTTGCGCTTACCCTTCTGCTCAGCTGCTGCTACTGCATTTGCCGAATTTCGAATTGACTTTGACTTTTTGACAATTATTAGTTTAACGCATGTTCTGTTTGCCTTTCTTGCTCTTTTGCTTCCTTTTATTTGCTTTGCCAAGCGCGAAATTGTTTGTTGTTTTTTGGTGTTGTTGTTGTTGGCTGGCACTTAAATTCAAATGCATACGGCCGGGGTCGAGCCTGTTTTGTTTGAACTTCCTGCGATTGTTCACAGTCTCGCTTCTCTGACAGATCTGTGACAGGCAGACGCAAGCGGCTCCATGGACCATGTGGGGTGGCTCCGGCCGACTCGGGCTGCTGTTGGTTGCAGTTGATGGATGCCACTTTGGCCATTGTTTGCCAAAGTGTTAATGTGCTGCCGCTGATGCTGTTGCTGCGGAAATGTTTCATTTTCTGCTTGGTTTGGCCTATTGAAATTAATAAACATTTTTGGCAGCACCAAAATTCAAATTCACCAATGCACCATGGCAAAAAAGATAACACTTTTTTGGGATAAATTTAAATTCTTATAGTTAACATTTTTTTTTAGATTCTTTTCGGCATAAACCTGGATTAAGCGGGTTTGTAAGAATTGAAATTTCCTTTCAGTCAAGTCAAGTCAGTCGCTATTACATAAAATAGGCCCTTAAAATGAGAAATTCGTCTATGAAATCAGTCCTAAGGCAATTCACCCTTATATTAAGGGAAGAAAAATAATTTCTTAATATTATAGAAAGCTTTCTTAACCGAAGGGCAAGATACCTTTAATGTTTAAGCAATAAGATTTATGGTTTTTGGAGCATCAATTAGCGGAGGAAAGCTTATTTGAGACTGAGGAATCCATGTTTAAGCAATTAGAATTTATGGTTTTCCGGAGCATCTGGCAGTTAGTTCGGAGGAAAATCCATTTGCTGAGTCTAAAAAATCCAATCCGAAAAATTTTTATGGGGCTGTTTTCGAGCAATCGCGGAAAAGCTAGATTTTCGATTTGTAAAAAAGTACCTTTAGAAAATGCGTATATCTTTGGTACCGGTTCTTTCATTATGAACAGGTAATGCTTACTTGGAAGGTAATTGAACGCCCTATCATTCGTTGATACACCACTTCTTAATCCGGTGCTGGACTTCAGCGTTATAAAGGCTTTTATCGGCAACTTTGCATTAAATTTATCACTTTTTTTAAAAAAGCTAGATTTTAACCGCGATTTTCATCACGAAAAAAATTGTGTAAAATTTATTTTATTGCTGGTCACTAAAGATTTATCTATTAAAAATACAACGCCACATAACTCATTAAAATCCGATCAAGAATAAAGAAGTTAATGGCATTTTAGTAAAAAATGGAAGATTTCAACTTCAACCAAATTGACTTAGTTTGACTGTTTTATGTTCGTCACAGGAGGCATAGTTAAAATTCAAACAATTCTATTTAAGAGCTACTATGACCTAACAAATTTATTTTGTACCTGGTTAAGTTTTTATGAGATTGAGTTAGGTTGAAAAATGAGTGCAAAACGTCAAATTGAATGCAAGAATGATCTTGGGATGCTAACAATTTCAATAACAAGGCATATAGAAAATCGATTATATATTGGATATTCATCTAAAAATGTTTATAAGTTTTGATTGTGCATATTTTATAACACAGTTAGCACTCAAAACAGCCTGGGAACGGGACCAATAAATTGTGAAACAAGAGGCCTCAGATAGCAACACCACATACCCAGTTTTTATACCCTTTGAAGAGGGTATATTGAAATTGTCCGGATGTTTGTAACGCATAGAAGGAAGCATCTCCGACCACATAAAGTATATATTCTTGATCAGCATGACGAGCTGAGTTGATATAGCCATGTCCGTCTGTCCGTCCGTCCGTCCGTCTGTCCGTCTGTTTCTATGCTATCTCCTCCGTCAGTTTTAAAGCTATCTTAACCAAACTTTGCACGAAGTCTTTTGGTATAAATACGCTGTACATTTGTCGGAACCGGCCGGATCGGATGACTATAGCAAATAGCTGCCATAGGAACGATCGGTTGAAAAACTAGTTTAAGGGTACTGTATACCTTCAGGTGTCATTTTTTAAAGGTTTACAAAAATTAGATTACTCAAAAACTATAAGTGGTATTAAGAAGCGGATTTTTCATTGGATAGGTAATCGGTTAAACTAAATTTAGTAATTTTGGTTGTTGTTGTTGTACCTAGGGTTGTTGTTGTATTTCTGTTCAAAGTTAACCAAAATTTAAAACATAGGCCCATGGTTGCAAAAATTTTTTGAAATTGAAAAACTGAAGACAGGGTTTTGTTAAGAATTAATGTAATTCTGGTGTGAACTAGGATATTTTGGATCGGTCAATAAATGACGTAGTTATTGGGTTTCAAAGTCAAAATTTCGAAAATTGACTATTTTTTCCCACTGTATTGGTCCTAGCTCCGTTATTTGTTGACCGATCAAAATATCCTAGTTCACACCAGAATGGTAGGTATTAGGAGTAATTTAAGGGAAAGAATTTGAAAATCGGTCAACAGGTACTCTTTAAATCTTTGCAACCATTTTGGAAAAAGTGGTTCCGAGATAATCGCATTTAAAGATTCGACATCTGTTTTCGATGAAATAAAAATCGTTTTTAACAAATGTATAAATCGGATTTGGTGCATTTGGGTTTTAACTTTCACCGAAAAAAAAGATTATCAAAATCGGTTAAGCAGTTCTCCAGAAATTTGAGTCAAAGTGCGTCAAGACATGGTAAAAAATAAAATCTCCAAAAATTTCCAAGTAAAATTTTTTTTTTAAAACATTTTTTTCCATAATATCGAACATTTTATAAATATTTATAAAGTTTTTGACCAAAATAGGGGAAAAAATACGAATTTCTAAATATACGAGGATCGATAAAAACAATTTTCATATAAAAGGGTCGGAAAAAATAATTGTTTTTGTTTATATCTTTAAAACTGAGTTTCGGATCAGCTTGAAAGTTTTGCAGGATGTTTATAAGATCCTAATAGAACGTTTAAGCAAATAAAAAAAAAATCAAAAAAAAAATTTTCTGAAGGTATACAGTACCCTTAAGTCTGAAAAAAAGTCTTGGTGAGAAAAACTTTTTTGTTTTTAGTGCTATCGCTCCCAACGCTCGTATTTAAAAGTTTTTAATGATTTTACATAATTTCACCAAGCCTTGTCAAAATCGGACAACTATATAGTATAGCTGCCATACAAAAGATAGGTCTGAAAAAAGTCTTTGTGAGAAAAACTCTTTTGTTTTCAATGTTATCGCTCCCAACGCTCGTATTTATAAGTTTTCAATGATTTTACATAATTTCAACAAGATTTTTCGAAATCGGACCACTATATAGTATAGCTGCCATACAAACTGTCAGGCATATATCAATCTCCAAGGGTATATAAACTTCGGTCGAGCCGAAGTTAGCTTGCCTCTATTTTTTTTTTATCACGTCGAGTTCGCGATTAATGGTGAAGGGATTCAACACATTTGTTATACCAAATTCCCGACTCCAATGGACAAGCGATTAGTACCCCGCCCTCAGAAGTCTAATTTAGAAAAAAGAATCTATGGAAAACCACTCGATAGAATTTTTGATTTTACGATAGGATGAAAAATTGCATTATTAAAAAGAATTTTATCATAAAAAACAAAAAAAAACTTTTTCTTCGGGCGGTGGTAAAGCTCATATAATTTACACAAATGTCATTGAAATTGTTAGCGGAGTCGAAAATAAGTAATACCCGCAAGCATACCAAGATCATTTTGCATTCAATTTGACGTCTTGCACTCATTTTTCAACCTTAGTCAATCACAAAAAAAACTTAACCAGGTATAAAATAAATTTGTTAGGTCATAGTAGCTCTGAAATAGAATTGTTTGAATTTTAACTATGCCTCCTGTGACGAACATAAAACAGTCAAACTAAGTCAATTTGGTTGAAGTTGAAATCTTCCATTTTTTACTAAAATGCCAAAAACTTCATTATTCTTGATCGGATTTTAATGAGTTATGTGGCGTTGTATTTTTAATAGATAAATCTTTAGTGACCAGCAATAAAATAAATTTTACACAATTTTTTTCGTGATGAAAATCGCGGTTAAAATCTAGCTTTTTTAAAAAGTGATAAATTTAATGCAAAGTTGCCGATAAAAGCCTTTATAACGCTGAAGTCCAGCACCGGATTAAGAAGTGGTGTATCAACGAATGATAGGGCGTTCAATTACCTTCCAAGTAAGCATTACCTGTTCATAATGAAAGAACCGGTACCAAAGATATACGCATTTTTCTAAAGGTACTTTTTTTACAAATCGAAAATCTAGCTTTTCCGCGATTTCTCAAAAACGGCCCCATAAAAAAAATTGCGGATTGGATTTTTGGACTCAGCGGAAGGACTTACACAAGGAATTGCTACCAAATGTTCGGGATCGCGAAATTTTTATTATTTTGTAAACTAGTGTTATGGATAAGCAGTGCTGATGATGCTGTGAAATGAACAATCTTCGTATAATCACTAGAAATAGTTGCAAAACGGAAATATTGCTAGACCCGAAACTCACTATGTGTTCGTCCGGAAAAGCCATGTTTCAGCGTCCATTTGACACGATTGAATTAATATATAATTCCAGAATTATTGTTGGATCCTTGAAAAAGGGGTGGAACAAAATTTAACATGTGCACCATGTTAAAGCTATGAACTCGAAACTCTCGACAAGATAAAACATCAAAATTGCTACAATTTCTTAAAATCTTGGACAGGGGCAAATAAGCGGCGGGTTAAGTTAATCACTGACTGACTGATTCACTGATTGGCAATCATCGCACAGCCCAAACGGTAAGAGATAGAGGGCTGAAATTTTCACAGGAGCTTCTGTTGGTGGTGAAAGTGCGTACTAAGACGGTTTTGGAAAATTCCATCCGGAAAAGTCGGAAAAGCGTCGGAAAAGTTTGTATGGGAAAAATGTTATTTTTCATCCGATTGACTTGAAACTTGATTTGTAAGCTTAGTAAGCGAAATAATTCGACACGTGTTTTCCCGATTTTGGAAAATCCGCCCACGAGGAAAATTCCCGGAAAACTCTGCATGAAAACAACTATTTTTCATCCTATTGTCTTGAAATTCGGTTTGAAAGGAAAGTAGGTGAAATGAATTGAAATGTGATTTTCCGAAGTTGGAAAATTTGACCCAACGGTCGGAAAATTCCCGGAAAATTCTGCATGAAAAAAACTATTTTTCATCCGATTGGCTTGAAACTCCGTTTGTAAGGACAAAATACGAAATAATTTGAAATGTGATTTTTCAATGTCGGAAAATTCGCCCACGAGGAAAATGGTCGGAAAATTCTGCATGCAAAAAAATATTTTTCGTCCGATTGGCTTGAAATTCGGTTTGAAAGGACAGAATACGAAATAGTTTGAAATGTAATATTTCGAAGTAGGAAAATTTGACCCAATGGTCGGAAAATTCCCGGAAAATTTTGCATGAAAAAACTATTTTTCATCCGATTGGCTTGAAACTCGGTTTGTAAGGACAAAATACGAAATAACTTGAAATGTGATTTTTCAATGTCGGAAAATTCGCCCACGAGGAAAATGGCCGGAAAATTCTGCATGCAAAACACTATTTTTCATCCGATTGGCTTGAAATTCGGTTTGAAAGGACAAAATACGAAATAGTTTGAAATGTGATATTCCGAAGTTGGAAAATTTGACCCAACGGTCGGAAAATTCCCGGAAAATTTTGCATGAAAAAACTATTTTTCATCCGATTGGCTTGAAACTCGGTTTGTAAGGACAAAATACGAAATAATTTGAAAAGTGATTTTTCAATGTCGGAAAATTCGCCCACGAGGAAAATGGCCGGAAAATTCTGCATGCAAAACACTATTTTTTATCCGATTGGCTTGAAATTCGGTTTGAAAGGACAAAATACGAAATAGTTTGAAATGTGATATTCCGAAGTTGGAAAATTTGACCCAACGGTCGGAAAATTCCCGGAAAATTCTGCATGAAAACAACTATTTTTCATCCGATTGGCTTGAAACTCGGTTTGTAAGGACAAAATACGAAATAATTTTAATGTGATTTTCAATATCGGAAAATCCGCCCGTGAGGAAAATGGCCGGGAAATTCTGCATGCAAAACACTATTTTTCATCCGATTGGCTTGAAATTTGGTTTGTAAAGTCAAAATCGGAATTAATTTTTGTTTTTATTTTCCGATGTTGGAAATACCGCCGGGATGCCCACTGGGAAGTGGTTGGGGAGTGAATGGGTTGTGGGTGGTAAGTTGTTTAGGAAGTGGGTGGAAAGTGGGTGGTAAGTGAATGTAAAGTGTGTGGAATGTGGCGGGAAGTTGGAGGGATGTGGGTGGGATGTAGATGGGAAGTGGGTGGGATGTGGGCGGGAAGTGGGTGGTATGTGGGTGGGATGTTGGACGGATGTGGGTGGAAAATTGGTGGGATTACGCTGTGCATTGGTTCTATACTGTTGAAGGCGCAGCGAAGCGCGACGGGATATTTGCTGGTACATATATAAAGAAGAGATGCAAACCACTTTGAAATAAGGACTGGTTCGGTTCAGTGGTTCACACAGTTTTTGAACTGCCGGTTCGGTTCATTGCACGTTTTTTGGGGCTTACTGAGCCGCGGTTATGGTTCGGTTCGGTTCGCTCTTTACTCATTTAATTAACTAAAGAAACATATTTTTGATACAAGTATTCGGATTATTCATTAACAAAGACTTAGGTTTTCAGCTTTCCGTATGAACGTTATCATTACGTTTTGAAATCCCACAACTTTACATATCAAGTGACAAAATCTTCTTTGAAGAGAAACTTTGACGGTTTGAAATCGATTACTAAAAAACAAGCGGATCAAAATCGTGAAATAATTAAAATTTTCTTTTTACCTGATCAAGTAATCTCTGACATATTTGGCATTTCACATATAAGCTGAAGCAATTTAATTTTTAATCCATAAGTATATTCGGAAATCAACGTCGACACACATTTTTAAACAATAAACATTTCATTTTTAATAAATTCTAAATTTGCTTGGATAGATCTTTAAGACTGCTTCATTTCATGAAAAAAAATTTCCATTTGAATAATTGTATATAAGATTTTCAAAACAACAGGGAATAATATAGATTTAAAAAACTTAAATTAACTTCAATATGATGTAATTTTAGTTATTACTTAATAATCTCCTAGTATATTTTCATCGATATTGAAAGACTTAAGAGCGTCTGAAAAAACAATGTGGAAAATGTTCATTCTACTGACCCTTGTGTGGGTGGAACTGCTAAAACTATTCGCGCTATGCTTAAGTGGATTTTCCTGATAAATATTCCAACATTTAATAATCTTTAGGTAAACGCTTAAAATCGACATTTTACTTTTTCATGGAATTTATTTGTTTGGCAAGCATTTCCGACACGTCTTTACTTATCGAGTTCAAAGAATTTTGTTGTAAAATAACATTAAATGAGATTTAGCTACCTTTTCTCATTATTCCGATAGCAAGTTTGATTCCTGATATCTAAGATATCGAATTCAAAAACAGGCGGAGCCCTTTTTTCCAAAGAGTTGACAATTACTGAGCTCTGTCGTCCTCCTTTTAAAGCTCATTGCGCCAGTAACTCAATACCCAGCTGAACTGAACCGAACCAAACCATTTTATTTTTCGGTTTTTGGTTCGGTTCACGAGCGAAAGAATCGGTTCGCTTCGGTTCAGAACCGGTTTGCATCCCTGATATAAAGTATTCAAATTATTATCAGAAAATTTTTGCTGTTTTTAAAATATCACAATAGGATTCCTAGGGTTAACCCTATTTATAAGAAGTTTAAATAGTTATATAATTATTTTCACTTTGATATAAATGGTTAATTTTATTTTGGTTTTAGTATCGCAATTTGAGAACAATTTTTTTTTTTATTCGGTCTGTTCCTCTTTCCGATTACGAGTGGATAATGCAAAATTGGAATTGGTAGCTGTTCCTTGTTCTTTTCATCTATAAAAAAAATTGATTCTGAGGAATTATTTTTATGTAAAATTTGCATATAGAAGAAAGCAAAATCGATCGACATGAAACCGATCTGTTCGCAATTCAGCATTAGTGCATGCCCAGTGTTGTTCGAAATTATTAAGGTCACCATTTTCGAAAACGATTAGAACCTTTATTCAAAAGAAAAATCGATTTGTATGTCACTCGGAAACGAGACCATCGTAATGAAAATGATTCCGAACTACAATCGTTTTACTTTTGAAGTCCACTCGGTAATGGGAACATTCCTGTAAAACTTTTTTGGCATATTTTTTGAATTTCAAGAAAATTTTTATTGTGTAATAATCTGTAGAAACATTTTTTAAGTACCAGGGAAGTTTTAAAAATAAGACGAATTTTTGCCAATTTTTTACAGCGTGCCGTGTATCAGTCTTAAGTACTGACAGCAAAGAATTAAGTATTGAGTACTAAGTGTAGAGTACTTAGAATCAAGTACTGCGGATCGAGTACTGAGTATCAACTATTGTGTTTCGAGTATTCGAGTATCGAGCTTTCAGGATCCTTTACCAAGTGTCGAGCACAGAGTACTGATTATCGAGTACTGCGTAACGAGGACTGCGTAACTAACTACGTAACGAGTACTGCGAAATAAGTATTTACTATCGAGTATTAAGTATTCATTACTAAGTATTGGGGGCTTAGTATCGAGTATTTCGTACCGAGTACTTTGATTTGAGTATTTTATATCGAGTATTTAGTATCGAGTACCAGATATCGATTAGAGAGTACTAACTTTCGAGTATTGAGTACTTAGAATATTGAGAGAAGAGTATTGAGTATACAGTACAGAGTATCGAGTGCTGATTATCGAGTACTGCGTAACGAGTACCGCGAAATGAGTACTTAGTATCGAGTACTAGTATTCATTACTTAGTATTGAGTACTTTGCTAAGAGTACTCAGTATTGAGTAGAGAGTACTGAATATCGAGTATTAGTATATTGATAGAAGAATGTTGAGTATCGAGTACTGAGTGTCAAGTACTAAGTATTGAGTACTTAGCATTGAGTATCGAGTGCTGAGTGTCAAGTACTGAGTGTCGAGTAGTTATTAAATATCGAACTAGGAAAATGTCTACGGATCCGGTAGAACCGGAATAAAACGTCCGGGATATAAGGAGTGTTAAATGCATTTCCTAAGCTTCTTTCCAAAATGTTGCCTTTTCTACCATAGTACAATGTGAAAATGTGTTTATTTTTATCAGTTGTCGCAGTTCAAGTCAAAAAAAAAGGACTCGGCGACCCTTGAAAAGTCTTCGGGTAATCCCAAGACATGTGCAAGGTTTATTTTTATTTTTCTATTTCATTTTTTTTCCTCTGTGTGAAAGTCAGCCACGAAATGAAAGCAAACGCTACAGAAGGGCAGGAGGAGAAAGGAAAAAGATTTAATGTCGACTTTAGGTGATTTATTACCAACAAAATTGCGTCCAGAGCATCGTTGTTGAGTGCAACGCAGCGAGCAACAAAATGGAAATGGAAATGTATAGAAAATAGAAATAAAAGGCTCAGGCAGAAGGACACACGGAACAGACAATTTCGGTTCATTTCCAAATGGCAGGCTGGGATGTTAAGATGGAACTAATAGCATTAAAAACTTGCGTAAATGCACAAAGATAATTTCTATTTTTGAGGGTGTGAAATGTATACACACCGTCCCCGTCCCCATCCAGGCCACAGTCCCGGTGAAAGTCATTTCGGGGTCGAGATGTAGCCAGATATGAAGCATCTTCGGGGCTCTGACTGGAGGAATAGCGTGAGAAATTTGTTGCTGTTTTTAATTTCTTTTGTATTGATGCGACGATTTCGATTTTGTTTCGCCTAAAATTGGATTTACTTGTGCTTAAGAGGGGGAATACTTGGCCCTGGCAATAGATCAAAATCTTTAAGTTGCCTTTTGTGTACGTGTGTGTGTATGTGTGCGGGGGTGGGTGGCCGGAAAGCAATTTGGAGTTTTACCATTTTAATAATTTAATATCTAAATTGTTTGCGCTTTTGGCTTTATTAAAAATGTATTCGCCCCAGCTGCGTATCTCTTAGTTACATTTGCACTTTGCACTGATATCCGTTGGGATGCCATCGACCCGCTTAAATATTTATTTCATCTAATTAGTAAATAAATTTCGGTAGGTCACTTGAAATTAGCTAATTAAATAAAAGGTAAAAAAAATCAGATATGTGACAAAAGTTGCGTAGTGTTTCTAGAGGGGTTGGGGGAAGCAGCTCTAATTAAGGGAAAGTGAGTAAGGCTGCGGGGTTCCCTTTTTTGTTGGGGATCTCTAGTTGAAGTGATTTATGTGGCAGAGATTTTCAAAAGATGTGACAATTGCTGGACTTTCGGGTTAATTAAAATGGATTGGCAGCGGCTAAATCCCTCCCCGTCAAGTATTTGGGTATGGAAAGGGAGTATATTTCGGTATAAGTGACTTCAAAGAGGTCAATCCAGAACAAGGCTGTAAATCAAAACTACAATTACAAATTTTTGGGTAATTAAAAATTAAATTACCATTGCAACTACAATTGTTTTGTTAATAACAATTTAATTACCAGTACAAATACTTTCATGCTCTAAAATCAGGTCAGTTAAATCTATGAAATGATCTTCGAAGTTCAGAGAGTTGAGATGAGGCTATAGAATCATAACGATTTTCAAGTTTGTACAATTAATAATTGATAACACAGGCCAACAAAATGACCACTTTTGTGAGGTCCAGCCTTATTTGTTTTAAATTCTTATCCCGGTTTGTGCACTGATTCCAAGACTGGCCTTGGTTTTTCTTCATCAGCTCTTGTTTTGAAGATATCGCGGAAAAATAATTTTGCAGGTTTTTTGGCTTTAAAAAATTATGGAGGTTAGAGAACCATTGGGCTACATGCTAAAGTGGTTTTTATTAAAATGCAAGCACCGCAAATGGCTGGTACACGACGATTTAGTTTGAAAAATTTGCCATATTTTGATAAATATTTCTCTTCAAAGACCAATTTAGGCGCTTTTGGGTTTGCTGATGCTGCTCCCAAGATTTTTTAGGCTGCGTTGATATGTATACTGTCGCATACAGCTCATAAATACAAATATTTATGAACGGTGTAACCTCCATAATTTTTGAAAAGCGATATCTTCAAAACAAGAGATGATGGAGAAAAACCGAGACCAGTCTTGGAATCTGTGCACAAAACTGGATCAGAATTTGTCATCAATAAGGCTGGACCAAAATGGCTGTTTGCTAGTGTAATTTGTCTAATTAAATCTATTGGAAAAATTGGATATAAAAACTAACATATACTACGTTTATGCTATGCTCATTTTGCAAAATTGTTTCATGAAATTGGTCCGAAAGTGCGTGCATAAACACCAATTCATGAATTCTAATACACACGAAAGTTGACTATGAATTCGCTGTCAATTCATGAAATGCAGATCTATTGTTTTCTCATATGTGCGCTAGTGATTTTGTGAGTTTACAGAAGCTGCATAAACAGGAACAAATTTGATTTTGCAATTTAAAGAAATCATTAATTTCGTAGCATAAGCGTAATAATAGTTTGAATAGAAAATACCTTAAATCAGACCAATTTAGATAACAACCTGAACTCGTAAATAAGCACTGGTTCGAGTTTTGAAATATAATAGAGTTGGTGTTGCTCTACGTATAACCATATACTATGCGTGGAACTTATACCCTCGGATCTCCCTTTGCGGAAAACAACAACGAATGCGCTGCGTGCGCAATGGGCTTGGGCACCCCAGTTTAATACAGACGAGTATCGTCAGAAGAGAGAGAACTCTTGTGTGTGATAGACGTGCTTTTATTGTGCTCCGCATTTCAATATTTTTTTTGTGACTCCTATTGTGCCATTAATTTGCCCAAGTCAACTTAAATCGCTGCATTAATTCTACCCACTGTCGGTGAGTGCTTTACTTTCTAGTTGTGCATCTTGGTATTATTAAATTATTAAATACAAATAACACGGCGTCTGTCCTGTGTATTTTGTTTTTGTTTTGGTTTCGCTAACTTCGATTTGGCGGTTCCCCCGTTCCCCCCCCCTTTGGTTAGTGTGTGTGCATTCTCTCAGAGTGCATCGCTCTCCCCGCAAAATTGTTTTTGTTTCCATTTGCAATTAAAGCTTTGAGCTTTGAGCTTTTGTACTCATTACACCGCTCTGAGAGTGAGTTATTGATACGAGCTTTGATTTGGAAACTCTCTTCGATCTTGAACCCCCGTGGTAAATTTAGTGAGAATGTCGTGCTGCAAGAAGTCGTGCCCAAACAAAGATGCTCATGGTTTGGACCAACTACGGTTTGTTAGTTGTTGGTTGTGCCAAAACATGATGCATGGGAAATGTGCTTCACTAAGCGGACGCGAACTCGACAAAATTTGCTCGCCTAAACAGGACTGCGGGTCTATAAGATGGTCATGCCCTACTTGCACAGATACACAATTTGATTTTTCTCGAAAGTGCAATGACATGAGAAAAAAATATAATAATCTGCGCAAGTTACATAAGCAATTCACTAGCGAGTTTATCTCCAGTTCTGAGTTGCTTAGTGAATATAAGTTTGAATCGCTGCCCTCGCGTCGGTTAGAGTCAGCTGGTCAGTATTTAGAACCGCCACCTTCCGACGTTGGCAAGTCGTCCGAATCGCCTTCTTCTGTGCCAGCTTCGCCGCAATATTTAGATAGGTCACCAACCATTTCTCTGTCCGCATCACCAGGTACTTTGCTTGCTTTGTCTCCCTTGCCTCCGTCCTTAAATCAAGCTGCTGGTAATGTTGTTGATATTACTCCAACACCGAGACTAGTCCATCCCCCAATTGTGCCGTCTATACCTGATGTCACTATTTCAGTCCCTTCTCAGCGTCCACTTCTTACTGTGATTGCACCACGTAAGCAAGTTTTTGTGTCTAGGTTGTCCCCTGAAACTACTTGCGAGAATATTGCTGCTTATATTGCGAGCAAATCCTCAGCAAGTGTTTCTATTACAAAGTTTAGCTTTGCCCAACCTCGTGATGTAGCTTCCTTTAGCATAAGTGTTCCAGCGGAAGCATTTTCAATCATATGTGACCCAGAATTTTGGCTGCCAGATATGATTGTTCACGAGTTTAAGCAAAGAAATCGAAATAGGCCGAATCCTGTCAGTCTGTCTGCTTTTAACTTATCCTCTCAGCCAGGGACCAACTCTAGTAGGATTTCAAAAAACTAGACACAACTCTTTGTCCTAATATAGCCTATCAGAATGTTAGGGGTTTGTTATCCAAACTTTCTACTTTGTTCTTGAATAGTGCTTCATTTGAATTTGACATTATTGCATTTTCAGAGACTTGGTTAAATCAAACCATCTCTGATTCTGAAATATTGTCCAATGATTTTTTATCTACCGGCATGATCGACCAGTTCGCAGAGGTGGAGGTGTACTGATTGCAGTTAAATCCAGCCTGCGATCTGAGCTGATCAATGTTAATGTGCCTAGGGATGTTGAATTTGTTGCCGTAAAGGTAACTTTTCAAACATTCGCTTTATTTATTACCTGCTCGTATGTCCCTCCATCTTCTGATAGTCAAGTTTATATGCAACATATAGCTTGTATTAAAGATGTTTTTACCCAATTAAGAGACATTGACTCAATGGTTGTCGTTGGTGATTTTAACCTACCAAACATCACTTGGTCTAATTTTAATGGGTCAACTTATCTTGTACCTTCAGCACATCATGACTTTTTAGATGGTCTGTTGGACATGTCGTTTTTACAAATTAACGCAGTACCAAACAGTTTAAATAAATTGTTGGATCTCGTTTTCGTCTCTGACAGCGCGAATGTTGTCGTCTCTAGGTCTGCCCCTCTATCACTGCCCGAAGATATTTACCATCCTACGCTTGAAATCTCTATTTCAGCTATTGGACCTACCTCTTCGACTGTTAAGATTTCCAATAAGCCTCGTCGTTGTTTTCGTAAAGGAAACTTTACGTTATTAAATCAACTTATTTGTACAACAGACTGGACTCCTTTGTACAATTCAGTTAATTTAGACTTTGCTTTTAGTTTTTTCTACAGTTCCATTAATTCTCTTTTAGATATCTGTGTTCCTAATACCGCTCCCTCTCCTGCGTCCATTAATCCTCCTTGGTATTGTCCTAGACTTTCTAATTTAAAAAATATTAAGTCTAGATGCTTCAAAAAGTATAAAAGTTCTGGTTCTGCCGTTGACTTTTCTAAGTATTCAATTGCAAAATCGAACTTTACACTTTTTAATGCTGAGTGCTACAGGAAATATCTTGTGCGATGCAAAATTCAATTCGCAGAGGACCCTAAGCAATTTTACAGCTTTGTAAATTCTAAACGTAGGTCTTCGTCTTTACCTTCCACTTTTTTTCTGGGCGACCAAAAGGCTAACGATGACTCCACAGCCGTTGACCTGTTCGCCGACTTCTTTCAATCTACTTACTCCTCTACGCGCTTTACTAATGCTTCTTATCCTTATAACATTTCTTCTTCTAACTCTATAACTGCTCCCTCGATTTCCGAAAGCTCTTTACTTTCTCATTTAAAATCACTAAAACCTTCATACTCCCCTGGGCACGACAACATTCCTAGTTGTGTGCTCAAAGAGTGTTGTATTTCTGTGTGCAATCCATTGCTTAAACTTTTTAATCTGTCGTTAGAGTCTGGTATTTTTCCAAATCTTTGGAAGGAATCCTATATTATTCCTCTTCATAAAAAAGGTGGGAAGTCTGATATATCCAATTATAGGGGCATAGCTAAAATATCCGCTATTCCAAAATTATTTGAACAGAACCTCTTCCCTACAGCACTATTGTAAATCGATTTTGTCACCTTTCCAGCATGGATTTACAAAGCGTCGGTCAACTGCGACCAATTTACTTGAATTTACCTCAATGGTACACGATGGTTTCCTTTTACAAAAGCAAACTGATGTCATCTACACCGACTTCAGTAATGCATTTGATTCTGTGAACCATGATCTTCTTCTCGTTAAACTTGATCGATTAGGATTTCCATCCCCTTTTCTACTTTGGGTTTCGTCGTATTTAAAAGATAGAACTCAAAAAGTTCTGCTACGCTCTAGTACGTCAAAGCCCGTCTTTGTCACTTCAGGTGTGCCACAAGGCAGTCACCTCGGCCCATTGTTTTTTACTCTATTTATTAATGATCTTCCCACAATAATTTCGAATTCTCGGATACTTATGTACGCCGATGATGTAAAACTTATTTTATCTTTCAACGACCCGATGCACTCCATCAGATTGCAAGATGACTTAAACTCCTTGCAGTCCTGGTGTCTGATTAATCAATTACACCTTAATTGCTCCAAGTGCATGTTCATGACTTTCCATCGTTGCAAGCCTTCGTTGGCTACCTAAACGATTGGAAATGAACCCTTGGAACGAATTTCTACAGTCGTTGATCTTGGAATTCTTTTTGACCCCAAATTGAGTTTCAATCCTCATATCTCCTCTATTGTTAATAGAGCAAATGGTGTACTCGGATTCATTAAACGTTGGTCGAAAGAGTTCAATGATCCATATACCACAAAGCTTTTATACACTGCTCTAGTCCGTCCTGTACTTGAATACTGCTCGTCCGTCTGGTCTCCGCAGTATAAAAAGCATATAGATAGTATTGAATCAGTTCAGAAGCAATTCTTGCTTTTTGCCCTACGTGGCTTAAATTGGGACCCTAACCTTCGTCTGCCATCGTACTCTAACAGACTCTTGCTTATTGACCTTCCTTCGTTAGCCAACCGTAGAACAGTATTAGGTGTTTCTTTTCTTTATAAACTAATTATCGGTGATGTAGATTCATCTGAACTTTTAGGTCGCCTTAACTTCTCCGTTCCTTCTAGGCCAACCAGAAACTATTTTCCATTAGTATTGCCTAGATGCACGACTGATTATGCAAAGCACAATCGATTTCGAGTCTTATGTCAAAATTATAACGATCTCTATCACCTGCTCTCAACAGATCTCTCTCTCTTCTCTCTAAAAACATATCTCTATAATTATCTTAGGAGAAATCTCTGACCACTCCTGGCTGTGAGTAGGGGCATAGCTTGCCGGACTGGCTAAAAAATTTCCCCCACCGGGTCAGAGATTTCTAGTTATTTTATTTTAAGTATAGCTTATAAATTTTGTATTTTTAATTAGTTTTAAATTTCACTTTTTAGTTAGTATTTTTTTTTATTTTTTTATTATTGTTTTCTCCTAAATTTTTTTCTCTTTAAATCTGATTTATTTTAGTTTTATTATTATTTTTTTCCTTTTGCCTCTATTCTGGTTTCGTTTTTTTCCTCTTCTCTATCTCTACATCATTAAAGTTTTTGGTAGCTCTAATAACGTCTCTGACTACAGTTGGCTGTGAATCGGGGCATAGCTGGCCGGACGGGCAAATAAATCTCCCCCATCGAGTCGGAGTCGTTATTAGTTATTTTGTAATTTTGTTAGTTTTACTTTGTTAGGCTTTCTTAGTCAATAAGGCTTTTTTTTATAACGTATGTGTAATTGAGTTGACAGCCTTTTTTGTCGACTAAATAAAAATAAATAAATAAATAAGAGAAATTAAATTGTCAGAAAAATCGCAAAAGTTTGCAAATTTTGAAAAATTTTCATGGGAACCATGATAATTTTGAAGATTAATGCAGAATTAATTTTAATTGCAACTGAATTAATTGATTGAAGTTATTTGTTAGTTTGGTAATTCATTAATAGTATAATTGATTAATGTCCAATACGTTATATATCCCTGGAATGAAAACACATAACAGAAAAATGAACAGTTAAAACAGTTGAATTTTGCGGGAGAGAAAGCTAAAATAGGTCTATTAACAGTTATTGAGATACAATTGGGTGCACGTTAAAAAAATCCCGCCATTCGGGATCTACTCAAGGCAAAGTGTTAAAAAATTTTTTTAAGGGGAATTCTCCATGTAGAAAAGTAATCTTTCCATATTTTTTTGCATATTTAAAGCTTGGATATTTGAGAATATCGCTCTAAAAACGTTTAATGAAGCGTTTTATGTCCTCGCTAAAACTTTATTACATTAAACGTATTATCTCGAAACCAAATAAGATTTTTTAATGTCCCAAATCAGCCTCAACTTGGAAAATCCCCCCTTAAATTAAATTAAAGAAAATTAAACCTTACTTAGGGACCTAGGGAGGGTATCTTAGCTCACACGACTATCAAGCTCTCGCGAGATATTACACTTGGTACTAAGCAGGTTATCGAGCAACAAGAGCGCTGGTCGAGTGAGAAGACATCCGCTTAGAACATCAAAGGTGTGAAACATTACCTACTGGAAGGAGATGACGAATATGATACCGTCCCTAGAGAAGTAACGATGCCACCAACCGAACCTTAGGAATTCCAAATCTTGCAGAGGATAGGCAAAGCGTGCTGAAGATGGAAACGGGAGGTTCTTGAAACTGCTGTACAGTAAACCATTTGGTGTGTGTGTGCCTTGTTTTAATAGTTATGAAAAACATAAATTTATAGACTGAACGCTTGCGCAGGTGTCTGAAATTAGTTTTTTATGCTTTCTGAGTGCATTTGGGAATATGTCCGTCTCGCTCTTACCACTGGGATTTCCTATGAAGACAATAAGAATTTCGGCGAATCACTCATAATTGAGAGAGAAAGTGAACATTTTATCTTTATAACTTATTGCTGCTTATTGATATGAAGCTAAAATGTTAGATGACCCAAGCTCGAATATGACATTATCAAGCCTTCAACCTTCTATATATAAATGAAATGTTAAAGTTTGTTTCAATTATAATTTTGTTGGCCTGTGTTATCGTACATAATTATTGAATTGTCAAAGAACAAAATAATTTTTGAGCCCTGGTTGGAACCCGGACCTAGGTTCAGCTATGTTTTGATCATCGCCGATTTTTATACCCTTGCAAAGGGTATTATAATTTGGCCCAGAAGTTTGCAACGCACAGAAATATTCATTTCCGACCCTATAAACTATATATTTTCTTGATCAGTGCGACGAGCTGAGTCGATTGAGCTTTGTCCGTCCGTCTGTCTGTCCGTCTGTCTGTCTGTTTCTACGCAAACTAGTCTCTCAGTTTTAAAGCTATCGAGCTGAAACTTTGCACAGAGTCTTCTTTTTACTGCACACTAGACCGGACATTTCTCCATACGATTTTCAATATGCGACGATCTTTGCACAACATGGCTCAAAAAATTCAATATATTTTATAAAGAATTTATCAAAAATCCAAAATCAGATATTCGGTTGTTTGATGGCCTCGAAAAGGCTTTAAAAGATCAAATTTCCCCTTAATTTGTCTTTGCGCTGCCCATGCACGTCATAGTAGGCAGACAACAATTTTGACAAAATTGTACAAAAAAATTATTAAAAAATTTGTGAAGCTACTCAAACGGACCTGGTGAAATTGATCATTTTTGCTGATTATGGACAATATACAAGAAGAACGAACGACTGTCCCAGTTTATTTGGTTGGATCTATGCAAGCGTTCATAGATTCGAATACACTACCATCAACAGGAGAGGTTCTTGCGGTGCTATTTTATAATTTGAGGTATTAAACATTCGCTTTAATTGGCTGAAAATTGCAGTTTTTTTTCTTTTAATTTAAGGTGTAATAAATTCTCATTAAGCGTAAGTTTGAACGAAACTGTGAATCAAATCTGCGAATCATGGCAAAAAGCTGAGGTTCAAGCTATGCCGAAAAGTAGCATTTGTAGGAAACTGAAGACACTGTATGCAAGGTGGGATGCTCTTCATAAAAACAAATGCAAAAATAGTGATATCTATCGAGAGAGAGAGAAGGAATTTGTTGCTTCGCTGGTGGAAGTATTTGACGTTTTTTCCTGCAGTTCTGCTAGTGGCCAGCTACCTAACACTTTAAAAAGGAAAAGGATAATTACAGAGGAGTCGCTATGAAACGAACCTGGAAACTTTTTACTGGAAGATAAAAGTTAAGTAAAAGTAAAGAAAATGAAGCAAAGGCCCAAGAATCCAAAAACTGGCAAATTCAATTTTATAACACCAAAACTGGTGGCTGCCCTGGACAGATGCGGGGTAAGCTCAAGATCAGCTGTTTACCTTTTACAAGCTACAGCTGAAGCTCTGGGCCACGATACTAAAAAGCTGGTCATTAACAAGACCAGCATTCTGCAAATTAGAAAGACTTTGCGAGAGGAACGTGCTGAACTAATAAAAACCCGATTTGGAGAACAGGTTCCAAAAAACTTATGTTTGCACTGGGACGGAAAACGGATGCAACCAAAATCAGCAAATGAAAAAGTCGTTGAGCGATTGCCCATAGTTGTGACGGGCCAAACTATTTCAAAGTTTCTGGATGCTCCAGCCATAGAAACAGGATCAGGAAAGATCCAAGCAGATGCCCTGTTTCAAACCATTAAAGATTGGAACCTTACTGACCAAATAAAAGCAATTTGTTGTGACACAACCGCCTCGAATACTGGCAGATTGAAAGGATCATGTATTTTGCTTGAGCAAAAAATGAAGAAAGAGCTATTGTTGCTTCCATGCCGGCACCACATTTTGGAGCTCGTACTTAGATCAGTTGTAGAAGCTAAATTGCCCAAGGCAGCCACTAATGCTGACTACCCAATTTTTAAAAATTTCAAAAAGGCATGGGTTACTTTTGATAGAGAGGATTATCAAACCGCACTGGATATGCCTCTATGTAAAGGAGCATTAGAGCCAAACAAGGAAGAAATTATTACTTTTGTTGAAAGTCAATTGGTGGTTCAAGCTGAACGGCATGACTACACAGAGTTGCTGCAACTAACGCTACTATTTTTGGGCAAACGAGAAAATAGTGGTAAAATTATTAATATTAAAGCCCCTGGCGGCATCCATCAAGCTCGATGGATGGCGAAAGCCTTATATTCCATCAAGATTTTAATGTTTCAAAAACAGTTTAAGATTTCTGAGGAGGAACGAAAAGGATTGGAGGAAACGGCTATATTTATAGTAAAAATTTATATAAAAGCCTGGTTCAAATGTGAAAGTGCAGTAAAAGCGCCCAGACTGGACTACAATTTTTTACACGACTTACATAATTATAAATATATAAACGAACAAGTATCAGAAGTGTCACTTAAGAAAATGCTTGGCCACTTGTGGTATTTGACTGGAGAAGCTGTTGCACTAGCTTTCTTTGATGACGACATAAAATCAGAGGAAAAACGGGAAATGGTGCAGGCATTAAATAATGAGGATACTGGGCTAAGTGAAAAGAGGCTTAAAGTGCAATATACAAATATCGATTCCATTTTGAGTGAGTTTTTTATTCAATTAATTTTATATTAATATTCCTACTTCCATATCAACAGAGAAATCATTTTCCGAACTGATAACGAAGAGCTGTATGAAATTTTTCAAGCGGTTTGAAATTTCAACGGAGTTTTTAAAATGTGACCCCGAATCATGGCCGACCAACCCTGAATATTTAGCAGCTCAGTCCATGAAGTGTCAAGCTAGTGCAAGACTTTGATGGAATTATTTGCAAGACAGGCCAATCGCATCTTCTACATTGCGTTGAAGAGCATCGGGAATTATTTCCAAATTGCTTAAAAAAAACTATTTCAAAAAGGTTGAATTAGGTTGTTTTATATATAATAAAATTATAAAAAAGAGGGTGTTGAACCAACACAGTTGATGTTCTGTTTTTATTTTAAAGGCAATTTTTTAGATTGTGTATCAATTGGAGTTACCAGTATTAAATATTACTGAACCGCTCAGTACTACAGGATTTTTTTATCCCAAATATTGGGATGTTTTTGAAAGTTTTTAAGGTACTTAAGACATTAAAAAAGTAAGAAGTAAAAAGGACGTTTTTCCCAAATATAAAAAAATTTTAAATGAACTTGATCTGAAAGTATAAGAAGTATATGTCCCATACAAGTTAAGCCTCTATCTCTTATCATCTCTTCGTTCGGAAATGATGCCTTCTACACAAACTTAATATACTCTGTGTACCTTTGGTGCCGGGTAAACTTAATAACAAGGCAAAAACCAAACCATTTTGCATGCGGGGCTCCTTTACAGATTTCATTCTAGTATTCTTACTTTAGTTGTATATAAGCTGACTCATCCCAGCTGAGTTCGCCTTGTTACTTAAGAGATTAGCAAATTATGCCTGCGATCCGTCTTGCTTTTATATTAATTTAAATACATAATTCACTTTTTTATAACTCTATTTTAATTTTTCTCAAGAAGTTTTAAGTGACCAGCGGTCACTTACTGCTATACTATATAGCAGCACAGCAAGAACCTATCCTGTTGATGGTAGTGTATTCGAATCTATGAACGCTTGCATAGATCCAACCAAATAAACTGGGACAGTCGTTCGTTCTTCTTGTATATTGTCCATAATCAGCAATCATCATCAATTTCGCCAGGTCCGTTCGAGTAGCTTCACAAATGTAGGACATTTTTTTAATAATTTTTTTGTACAATTTTGTCAAAATTGTTGTCTGCCTACTATGACGTGCCTGGGCAGCGCAAAGACAAATTAAGGGGAAATTTGATCTTTTAAAGCCTTTTCGAGGCCATCAAACATCCGAATATCTGATTTTGTTTTTTTGATAAATTTTTTATAAAATATACTGAATTTTTTGAGCCATGTTGTGCAAAGAACTATACAAAATTGAACTTTTCATATAAGGCATGTACGGTCTACTGCACACTGCTATGTCGGAACCGACCGGATCGGATGACTATATCTTATAGCTGCCATAGGAACTATCGGTCGAAAAGTGGGTTTTTGTGAGAAAACTTTTTTGTTTTTAATGTAAACGCCTCCCGCTTCAGCAATTATTAGTTTTATACGCTTTTACACAGATTTGGAAGTTTTGGTCAAAATCGGATGACTATATCTTATAGCTGCTATAGGAACTATCGGTGGAAAAGTGGGTTTTATTTAGAAAAATTTTTCTTAATCTCTGATCTATTAAAACATTTGCAAGGGTATATAAACTTCGGCAAAGACGAAGTTAGCTTGGCCTTCTCGTTATAAATGTATTGCAACTCGATTTCTGTGGGTCACCACATTACTCGTAAATTAACCATTTTGAGTGAGTTACAATTTGGGAAAAGCGAACTATTGAACATGTTCAGTGTAATAATCCACCTTAACCCAACGATATATTAATATATGATCTAAAATAAAGTTAACTAAAACTTAAAAAGTAAATGAGACAATAACACTTTGTATTTAACTTACGACTTCAATCATTGCCCTAGTTTTATTAGTCACATCAAAACTGTCACCCGTTACCTCGGAAAAAGTATCTGACTTAGGCCTTAGCAACCCGTCGGATGATTTTCCAACTAAATAGACACCTGTGCCCTCACGATTTCATCAGACTCAGATGCTTCATCAGTCGTACACAAACAATTAGTGCATTCATGAGTAGTTGGCCCTGCTATCGTCATTGACATAATGCGACAATGCAATCACGTCATGGGACAGCGGATAGTCGTCCCACAGATAGCAACGCAGGCCCACCCAAAAAAAAAAAAAGTAAACGCTGGCTCCTCTTCCTCTATTCCTCGTCAGATTGTACAAATAGGTGGACATGTCGTGCACTGCGCTGCCAAGATAACCGAATTACCGCGCTCTAAACACATTTTCGTTTTCAGATATTGTGATAAAAATTTATTAGTGCTACGGTAAAACGGTTTGAAAATAGTCCAACAACTGAGATTTATTGCGGCTGGCCGCAAATCTGTCACCGGGCTGAGCCGTGCGGTAAACACGAAAATATTTGAGTTGGCTCAGTTCTGAGTTTTGAGTTTTTCACATGGCGCACATATTTGCCCAGTGCCAGAACAGTAGCGATAAAATGTTAACTCGACGATTAGGGCCGTTGCCGGGGAGGCGACGCAAACAATTGCAGACTTCGGTGATAAGATTGCCGCGGCCAAAGAGACAGCCACCGAAAAATCATAAATTACAAATCATTATGGCCCACATTGGCGGCGGACTTCAAGACAATTTTGACATGTACATGAATTAGATTTCGAGAGGACCTGCTCCTGCTTCCTGCTGCTGGCTGCTGGTAGAGCTCATGATGCAACTTGGCAGATAAGGATATGGCGGTTGGCCCAAAGGGGAAGCCATAAAAAGGGCAGTATAACGATTAATTTTTTCCACGTTGACATTTTAGCTTAATTGCACTTCAATAATCCCGAAAAAAGCTACAGCAAAAAGGCAAAAAATGCGTAAAAGGGCATGAAAAGCGGCAGCCGACGACGACGACGACGACGAAACAGATACAATTTTAATCCCACGGACTTTTGCTGCATAAGCACTGGCAGTAGCTACAGCTCCACATAACACAACAGGGAAAAAAAGACACACAGAACCCAAAGAACGAACCCGAGCTACATTGTCAGCAGAATCTGCCAACGCACTGCATGAACCACAGTGGCAAGTGGGCCGGCCAACCCCGACCCCAGAGCCGGCCAAAAGCGGGCAGCCCGCTACCAAAGTTGACAAGAAGTAAAATGTCCGACGGACTAATTGGCTTAAACGCTGGCAAAATTTATTTAAGCACATTAGTGGGATTTGGTTTTTTTCTGTTCTCATTTTTATTTGTTTTTTCGTAGCCGCCGGCTTGGTTGGGCTTTCATACACTTGACCAGCTGGTCAGCCGAGCTCCGCTTTGACTCTCCCTACGCGTTTCTGGCATTTGATCTACTTGGACTTAAGTAATGTGGAATTGATATTGATTGAAGGCTCTTTCAGCTGGCGCACATGTGTGTCTGCTAAAGGGAAATGTGTGGGATCAAATAAAATAAGTGAAGGTGGGTGAAGTAAGTCTGTGGCTTAATATGCCCCATTCGGTGAGGTGTAAATGACATCCTGGTAAATTTTTAATTATTCAATAACAAATGTTTTGTTATATTATAATAAAACAAGCCAATTTAGTGCCAAATCGTATACTGGCGCAAAGTCTGATAAAGTGTTCTATGTGGAACTGTTTCAGCAGTTGACTTTTCTGAATACTCAATTGCAAAATCAAACTTTACACTTTCAAATTCTGAGTTCTATAAGAACTATATTGCCCCATGCAACATTAAATTGGCTAAGAAGACTAAGCAATTTAATAGCTTTGTCAACTCTAAACGTAGATATTCTTCTTTACCTTCTTCTGGGTAACTAAAAGGCTAACAATGATTCTACTGCCGTTGGCCTATTCGCGGACTTCTTCCATTTAACTTATTCCTCTGCCCGCTTTAACTTCCTATCCCTATAACATTTCTTCTTCCAACTCAATGTAAGCTTCCTCAACTTCTGACTTTGAAATAACAAAATTCTTTATACTTCCCTGGGCTTGACAACATTCCCAGTTGAATGCCCAAAGATCCAATCCTGCGCTTAAGTTTTTTAATGTATCGCTAGAGACTACTGTGTTTCCTCATCTTTGGAAAGAATCTTATATTATTCCTCCTACATAAAAAGGATGGAAATTCTTGTAAGTCCAATTATAGACGAATAGCTAAGGTATGCGCTATTCTAACAATATTTAAACAGCATGGATTTACAAATCAACTGCTTGACCACTTTGCTTGAATTTGCCTCAATTGTAAACGATGGATTTCTTTTTAAATACTAAGCAGATGTCATCTACGCCGAATACAGTGAAGCATTGGATTCTGTGAACCACGATCTTCTCCTCTTTAAGCATGATCGTTTAGGATTTCCATTGTCTTTTCTGCTTTGGATTTTGTCCTATTTAAAGGATATAACTTAAAAAGTTCTGCTTCGCTGTAATACTTTGTCACTTCTGGTGTGTCAAAAAGTAGCCATCTCGGCACTTTGATTTTTACTTTTTATACCCTGTCCTACAGACCTGCACGAGTGATTACACGATGCCAAAATCTTTCTCTACTTTTTATGTAACAGGTAATCAAATTCATGAGTACGAGTAGTAATCGGCATCGTTACATCGTACGATTACAATCGTAGAACCGTAGGAAATATAATAAACGCAAATGATTTCTGTTAACACCATATGAGAAATACTAAATTCTCGATGTGTGCTTAAGAAAAACGCGAATTACTTCGTCAAACGGTGGCCCTGTGCCATCGTCAGCAATGATCCATCAAACGGCTCTCGGCTGGGAAGCAAATTTTGGGAGTCAACAGCCGGCACTCAGCTGAAGACTTATTAAATCGCGGAAAAATACCGATGTGCGAATACCGATGCTGCGTATTGCGCTTATGCAACAATCCTGCAATGATTTATCACTAGTTTTTCTCCTCTTCGGTATTATTTCGCTCTTTAAAGCTTTAAAGCAGCTCTCGAAAGCTGCAAGCAAAGAGCGATACCGAACCCTGAAAATGAGTATAAATGATTAAAACGGTGCGGTTTCTACGATGCTACGGTGCCACGGTGCGGAATTGACCTGTATTCGTACTCATGTAATCAATACTACCGTGGGGGTCACAGTACCCATAAAATGGGTAATGGGGATCAGGTTGTGATTACCTAAAGTTAATGATCTCAACACGTCGTCCCAGCGTCTGTATGACGCGTTGATCTCAGAGACTGTATAGATGAAAACCACAGAGGCACAATTTATAAGTTTAAGCCGAGAGACCTAAAATATAGTAATTAAATCGAAACAGAAAACGGATATTTCGACATATGGATGATTTGTTCAGACCATACTCATTGTTTATTCTGACGAAGTAAATCGAATTAAAGGTTGTATAAAATGAAGACAATGTTAAAACACCTAAAATAAAAAATTAAAAACATTAAAAGAAATAATTAAAATAATATATGTATATCCTACGCTCCAACCCCCACGTTGTGTAAGCGATTGTGTACTTCATCACAGCGGCAAAATGCCAACAGAACACAAAGCGTTCATTCTTAAGTCTGCTTTCGACACAACGTCTTGCTAAGGGATAATTATTGAGTTGGTTGAGGTGCCGTCGCACAGTGGCGAGTTTAGCGTTGCCAAAATCAAAAATAGAGGCAAGCTAACTTCGGCTCGACCGAAGTTTATATACCCTTGGAGCTTGATATATGCCTGACAGTTTGTATGGCAGCTATACTATATAGTGGTCCGATTTCGACAAGGCTTCATGAAATTATGTAAAATTATTAAAAACTTATACATACGAGCGTTGGGAGCGATAACATTAAAAACAAAAAAGTTTTTCTCACTAAGACTTTTTTTCAGACCTAACTTTTGTATGGCAGCTATGCTATATAGTTGTCCGATTTTGACAAGGCTTAATAAAATTATGTAAAATCATTAAAAACTTATCAATAAGAGCGTTGGGAGCGATAGCATTGAAAACAAAAAAGTTTTTCTCACTAAAACTAGTTTTTCAACCGATCGTTCCTATGGCAGCTATATGCTATAGTCATCCGATCCGGCCGGTTCCGACAAATGTGCAGCGTATTTATACCCAAAGACTTCGTGCATAGAAAGAGACGGACAGACGGACGGACGGACAGACGGACGGACAGACGGACATGGCTATATCAACTCAGCTCGTCATGCTGATCAAGAATATATATACTTTATGTGGACGGAGATGCTTTCTTCTCTGCGTTACAAACATCCGGACAATTTTAATATACCCTCTCCAAGGGTATAAAAATTGATGGTCGATTTCTTTGACCGCTTTAATTTAATTTAATAAAGGGAGCCCAAGATAGCCCGAAAATGTTTCGTTTATTGAATTTGGTCAATTATGTTGGATTTTACAGTGGTTCAAATTGAACAATTTTTTAAACTGATAACACAGCCCAACAGTGATTTTGGTGCAGGTCTATTTTTAACAGATTATGTTAATAGACTGCACTGAACAAAACTGTATCATTGGTTTGCAATCAGCTCTTGTTAAGATACGGAAAAACCAAAAGTCGACTTTTTGGCACTCAGGATTTATGGGCCACCAGGCATAATTATCTGAATTTATGAACTAGTTGCGATAAGTACATATCAATGCAAATTTTAAAAATCATAGCCGCTATTTTGAGTACAGCGGAAAGTGTGTAAATTGGCCTCTAAAGACAGACATTTTTTCGATTTTTAGCATCTTTTTGCATTTTTTATAGCCCGTTAGCTAGCCAGTTAATGAACTAATATTTTCGCCATCTGAGCCATAGACAACTGATCTAATTTTGGATTTTTATGGCGTAAACAATTTATTTGGCAAGTTATAGCCTCTTAAACACGAAATTACTATTTATAGGGGGAAACTAGATTTGTAACTCAAATTTTTAAAGGAACTGTGAAAAGGCTACTTGTTTCCAAATATAATTTATCATTTACTGTAAACATATAACAATTTACGAACCAAGTAGCCCCTTTACGTTTTTTTCTGTTTTCCTCCCATAAATAAAAAATATTTTCGTCTTAAACACGCCATATCTTTGCCAAAATAAAAATCACAAAATTAGATCATATGTTTGTAAAAACAAACCGCGCTTTCTTAAACGGGATGATTTATTTTGATAAAAATGCTATAAATCGAACAATTTCTCTCTTTAAAGGCCAAATTAGAAACTTTCCGCTGGACTTGATTTCCCTATGATTTTTTAAAAACTGGATATGTACTAAATTAATGTCTCATAATAGGTAAAATAATTTTCGTTTCCGCTATATCTGAAACAGATGAAAACTATATATTTAAACAACAGGGCTGACCTACAAAGATGGTCATGCCGTAATTTTTGAATACCCATGGAGAGGGTACATAAAATTCCGGATGTTTGTAACGCAGGAAAGGAAGCATCTCCGACCAAAAAGTATATATATTCTTGATCATGGCTGTTGATATACATAGTGCCGTCGTGGCGCCGTCGTCTTCTATACCCCCGTTTAAAGCTACAAAGCTTTCCGAAGTCTTTTGGTATAAATCGAGAGGCGCGTCCGCGTTCCTATACAGAGCGGTGTCGCCCACCGACAAAACACGTACCTATCTCTACATTTCGGTGCTAGAAAAATGACTATATGTCGCCATGTTTACGAACGAACCCGGATCGATGACTATAGCATATGCTGCCAGAACGACTGAAAAACATTTTAGTGAGAAAAACTTTTTTGTTTTTAGGCTATCGCCCCAAGTTTTCAATGATTTCATATAATTTCACCAAAACTTGTCGAAATCGGACAACTATGGCAGCTATACTGCCATACAAAAGTTAGGTCTGAAAAAAAGTCTAAGTGAGAAAAACTTTTTTGTTTTCAATGCTATCGCTCCCAACGCTCGTATTTATAAGTTTTCAATGATTTCACATAATTTCACGTAAAATTTTTCGAAATCGGACTACTATTTAGTATAGCTGCCATACAAACTATCAAGCATATATAAAGCTCCAAGGGTATATAAAATTCGGTCGAGCCGAAGTTAGCTTGCCTCTATTTTTTTTTTTCAAATGGTTCCTTTCGGAACGTATAAAAACCAAACGGAAATTCCAATTGCAATTTGGTTTTTTGCTTTTTTAAAGATGCATCATTTCTGTAGAAAAATGAATAAGAAAATTTAATTATTTTTTTTAAACTATTTGAGTTATTGTCGTTTTACTGAAGTACTACATTTTGTACCTTATTTTTTCACTTTCACGGACTGCGAAAAGTACATTCACGCTCATATGCGCTTCTAGAGTGAACATTTTTTTAAAATACATATTTCTAAATAAAAATATATTTGTGTGGTCTTGCGCAAGGCTGCGTCTTGCGAGTATGAGCGACTTGAACATATTAAAATGCTTGAATAATCTACGTATTTAGGTGATAAACCAAATTGGCTCGTTTAGACGGGGGCCATAAAATGAGTGATGCAAAATATTCAATTCAGGTCACACCTTTATGGGGTAGGCAAAGAGAGGGCTAATTCTACCTGTTGGGAGGTTGGATCCTATTCCTAATTACTGAGATCACTCATATAAATTATGAATACGGCATTTCTCCACTGCATGCGAGGATCAGATGTATGGAGTTTATGCTCAAATTGGCATATACTCTTTCACGAAAAGAAGCCGACTCTGATGACAGTGCCAACATAAAAGCAATGGAAAGTATGAGGAAACGGGATATAAAACAGAAGTTCTTGGCGGAGCTCGGGCTAAAGGTCGACTGCCCTAAGCAGGACTATGGAAACACGAATGATGGAAACACAGCTCGGAGGTTCTTCAATAACGATGAGGCGACTGCTCAGATAACAGAAATTCATCTGGATTTCATTATAAGGTTTAAGATCATTCTCTATGTCCTAAGCTGTGGCGAAAATGTTGATGCTTGCAAATATGGAAAATATGCCAAGGATACAAGGGCTCTTTTACGTGTCCATAAAATATTCGATCATGGTGAGCAGCTAATGCAACGACAACTTTTATCGATAGGAGAGTTGTCAGAAGAAGCACAGGAATCTAAAAACAAGGACTACAAAAGATATAGATATGCGAACACGTCCAAAATATTTCGACCCCAAGAAAACACGGACCTTTTCAACATGTTGTCGGCCTCCTCTGATCCCCGTATCTCATCTCTCAGACAAATCAGATTACTTGAGGAATTAACCAACGAATATTCACCAGAAATGTTAAGTCTATTAAGTACTAATGATATGAATACCTGACAACATTTTAAAGGAAAATTAACCGTTCCCCAGTTAGGACTAAATTTAAATGAAAATAAATATTTTTAGTAATTAAAAATTAGATTCTTATTAAATATTGTTAATTTCAATTAGTTTAACTACATCATTTTTAATAAATCGTTCAAAAAAATTAAAATGTTTTTATTATTGCATGCAATATTTTCGGGGTATTAAGTTTAATATTAATATTAATAAAAAAAAGTTTTTTTTCGCGATTTTCTCGACCAATTGATCTACTTCTCCTAGTTTGACAGAAAAACATAAAATGCCAAAAGCGTACAGATAATACAATGCAACAGTTTATAACAAATCTTCGGCACGAAAATAAAGTACCTACACAGAGAAAAAAAAAGATCCCCGTAGAATGGATATTCGAAATATCCACTTAAGATCCATTTTTTAAAATATCCTTTTCACATTTTTCAGCTCCTTTGGATGGAGAAAAACGATCAATGAAATATTTTTTCTCTGATATATCCTTTTTAAGCGAAAATAAATCGACTTCGAAAATATCCAATGGATCCCAAAAAAGGATAGTTAACTATCCAGTCCAAATGGATATCGAAAATATCCTGAGGATCATCAGAAACTATCCTTTTTTTTCTGTGTAGTACCCTAGTAAATGCAAGGTAAGGTGAGGTAAAAATTCCGAGGTTCGGTGCATAATTCATAAAATATGTGCCTACACTAAGAAAAACCGACCATTCAAAACCCAGCACAAGCGAACTCCTATTAGCACGATTTCGTTCGAGAATTATCGTGCCGACATTGCGCATTGGAAACATTTTACATTCTACAATAATTATTAATATTTATGTAAACAAACAAATTTTGGGTCCAAGCTGACTCGAGCTTATGATTTTGCCGCCTAGCGAAATACATCGTTCCGCAGCAGACTCCTGCTTATTGTCCTTTCTTTGTTAGCTAATCGAAAAACAATAAACAACAAAATTGATTGGTGATGTAGTCTCTACTGTACTTTACGATTGCACTAACTTCTGCGTTCCTTCTAGGCCAACTAGAAACTATTTATCTTTATTCTTGCTCAGACGCATAATTGGAATTACAATCACCAGCTCTCAACACATCTTAGTAATATCACATTTTGATTTGAGTTTGTGAAACCTTAAGGAGTACCAGATCTTGAGGCAAATTTAATTTGCCATAATGTACCCTAGATGATTCATCACCAGCCATTTATGGCCTTGTCACGCTATCTCCAACTCTCTGATATAGCTATCAAACCCACCTTCTTTCACTCTGCCTTCCCATTCCCAACTCTCTTCTTTTCGCTAAGTAGATCACAATCAGTCTACAGATATGAATGTCCACATCGCGATGATGAATTCGCCTTGTCCGCTTTGCGATAATAAACATAATTTTTTGCACCTAACAAATATCCAAAACGTCATGTCGCCAGCGTGGCTATCAGCCGGGCGCCATCTGTTACACCGGTATGGGCCGTGGGCCAGGTGATGATATTTAGTTGACATCACTTGGACACTGGGCCCCCAATGTGCGTTATGTGGAATAGACACGCAGAACCGAAAATCACGTGGCTCAATTGTTTGGCGATTTTAATGGGTTCAAACATGGAAATATCTGTCGCATTTTCCGGGGGCCCGGCCGCGTGTGGGCTAAGCGAGTTATTTTTTGGCTTAGGCATAAATTAAATTTGAATAAAAAACCAATTCATCTTCGTTAGGCAATGCGTAACGGAGCGATCTGCCAGTGTTATGACATTTGTAGGACTGCGAGGCCAAAATGAAATTAAAACAAATGGCGAGCTGGTCAGCTAAGTGGCCGCAACGCCCACGTCAAAAGGAGGCGCAACTGGGGAAAAATGGGTAATTGCTTAATTATGAAAATTCCTTTTGTAACGCCCTGGAAGTCGTCCTGGCTGGCTGTGCTGTGTGCGTGCCAAGTCAGGGACTTGGACTTGGACTGGGTGGGGACGCATTTTCACAAGCAATTGCCAGCGGTCTGCGGTAAGCGGGCAGCGCCATCTGTCCAGCGGCCTTTCTAATTAAATTATCAAAAATTCATACTGACAGTGAGCCCGGGGGCTGAACATGGTCTACATATATCGAGACGACTGCTCATTAATTTCCATGTAATTTAGCTCATCCTTTGCGACATTTCGGTGACATTTATTTGCCAGCAAAATATTTTCTGACATTGTTTAATTGCGCCTGCTCGCCTATCAGCTGACGAACCAGTGGACATTTGATAAATGAACCCAGCGGCGTCTGCATTTTGCATTTCAGTTTCAATTTGTTTACCTTGTTTACCTGCTGCCGGTCTTACCAGCCCGGCCCGGTTTTGCGGCTGGCCAAGTGTCATCGCTGGTCCGCGATGACAGCTGTCAAAATGCGGCGCTTTTGCCTGCTCATTGAGTGGCAATTGAACAAAATCGATAGGCGGCAGCTTTTCTCCCGATGAAAAGCTTTGGCGCTGCGCAGTGAGCATCATCACAGCATCCCTGAGAGCGCCACATCCTTTGTTTACAATGACAGCATGCTGGCTGGCTCCAGCTGCTGCTGCTGCTCCGGGCTGCAGGACATTCGTTGATGATGGCCCCGAGCGTACTCTCCAGAGTGTGCGAGTGCAGGAGAGGAAAGTCAAAGCTACCCACTGAGCGTATGTGTGTGTGTGTGAGTGTTGAGCGGCAAGTGTCAACGCGTGCTTTGGCAATTTTTTCGGCACAGCGTAAAGTACAAGGACTCCACAAAGGGTATATGCACTGACAGGGTCGGCTTAGATCTAGCTAGAATTTAAGTATTTCAATTGAAATGCAATGGAAATGGTTCAAACTGAGAGAGATATTTATCGAAGAACAACTTTTGGATCACAACTTTTCAAGGATCTCAATAGAGAATAGCTTTGCGGTTGAAGCGCTATTACCAGAATTTGTTCTCTCTTTTTAGCTTCTCTCGGCCAGCCCTAAGCCACCGGTGGCCGAACTCACTCTTGCTTTTCACACAGACTCGAGCCGAACTTATGAATGTGTGAATAGGTGAGTTTCAGCAAATCGGATGAAGTCTTTCGTCACACAAGGACATATTTCTATCCTCTCTAGTAGGCCGGTCTTGTTTTTGTGGCTCTTGTTATTTGACAAATGTGTTTCTTCACATTTTGTCATAACATCCGAGATTCCCTGAACAGACCCCAAGGCACAATACGAAAGGAACTAAAGAAGGTGTCGGGCTAACGAATGATCGAACAGAAAAGCGTGATCGAGGCCATTTGTTTCGACCTACAACTGAAAGACGTTTCTCTTCTCTTCAGCTTCGGCATTCGTTCGGATCGTGAATGTGTAAATAGCGCCGCCTGGAGGGATCCGGTGACCATCGCTGGAATAAAAATAGTGGACAGTCTTCTCAGAACGTTGCACAGCAAAGGGAAATTGCGAATTGACACAACACTATTTAGGTCTTTACTCAAAGACTCAAGATTAGAACCGGCAACAACAAAAGTGTGCCCAGATGGGCGCGTCGCTCGAGTGCATTGGGCGCGCTGCCTCGTGTGCATTGGGCCTCTGCCGCGGCCGACTGCACAAAATCACACGTACGCTACAAGCATTGAAAGCTATTTGCTTGTATGCGTGTGAAAAGTGTGACGATATGTGTGCATGCCCTTCTCTGCTTAAAGCCTCCAAAACAGCTAATAAATAATCCAACAAATTGTTCCTATTCAGTGAACGACAAGCACAAGAAATAAATTCAGAGTCCCGTTTTATGTGTGTATATACTCCATGCTATCTGACGCACTCGAAAACTTAAATCTATTTTTTTTTTAAACGGAAGATCGTAATTCTTATGTCTTTCACTCTTTGGAACCCCAATAACAACACAATCAAAGAGAAGCTTCTCGGCAAGGGACGAACGCATACAATCTCGGAGCAAATTTAGAAAACGCACTAGCAAAGTCAAATAATGGAGGGTGGGTGTGTGTACGTCGATTTCCGGATAGAGTTCCTATTGTATCTCTTTAGGGCTAATAAATGGGACAATAAATGCTCCAAATTTGAAAATTCTACTAGTAAACTCGGAAAATGGGGGGCAGGATCGAACATCTGGCGTCCAGAAAGTAATTTTTCTTATCAAACCCATGCATAGTAATTCCTCGAGATTATGTTCAATATATATTGTGATATTTTCGAAGGTATTTTAAGTGCAAGGAATTTGAATCTGATGGTGCTGCCAAAAAGAAACTGTTCAAGTTTTTTGATAAGGAGAAGACATTCTAAGCTATGCAGTTCCCCAAACGAAGGTCCAACTAATGGGCCAATGCATGATTAATTATTGTGTACTCTTAGTAGAATAAAATTTTCTCTGAATTTTGTGGAAATAAACGACATAAGTCTTATCTTTCAAAAGTCAACATAGACGAGCAAATCTTTAAACAAAGATGATATTTTTAACTAAAAAGCCCAAAGGTTCAAAGTTGCAAAATATATCTTTGGCTGAACTCGATTTTTGCGCAATATTCCTCATAGTCTATGCACTTTGTGCTTGGGAATGCAACATTGACTTAATCTAGCACTTTACATCTGTTAGTCAAGCTTTCAAAAATGTGTAGTACCAAATATTAAGATATCTACATGTGTTTTAGCGACCTGTTTTTGATTTTAGTCAAAGTTTATTTTAGCCGGCTCGAGGTCAACGCGGAGAAACTTTGTTCAGTCGACACCGATTCTGTCAGAAATCAGTCAGCTGTTTGCTATCACTTACGCTCTTTAGATTCATTTGGGAATATGGTCGTCTTGCTCTATACACTAAAGGTTTCACAGGTTCCTATTATCATAGTTTAAGGGTCTTGCGCCTGTTTTTTTAAGTGTTGTACCGAGTAATCAACACAATTCATGCTCCAGTATCTTTAATGCTAAATTTATCAGCAAATTATCAGATCTTGAAATCTGATCTTTTGGTCTATGGACATTGGTATTACCAATGCATTTGCTGCTCTTAATTTCTGTATTATTGTCAATTGGGTCCTCTGCGTAGAAAGTGGAAATATCTGCATCAATTTCGGAACGGGCGAGCACTGCTTTGATCACGTTCATGATTTTGTCGCCTGCAATCAATATAATCTTCATGCAAGCTTTGTTCGAGTGCTTTTCTTAACGACTTAATAAATAAACAAAAAATAATTGGTGAGTTTAGCTTGCTTGAGGTCCGAAAGACTTGTGTTTCTTCACAATTGTAAACAACTTATACATTAAGCTGGTTATCTACGCAGTACTGTTTCATCAACCTCCCGGTTGAATCATATGTAAAATTTATTATATTATCTTAACAGATTTTGCCTGGCCTAAATATAAATTGATATTTGCTACTGTGGGGTGTGTTGGACGTCATTCTTCATCGAAAGTAAAACTTCATTTTATTTTAAATAGTCCTCATACGCGTTTTGGTTGCATTCTGCTTCTAAGTCTTGCACTTAAGATAATGTCTTTCAAAACAAGAAGAAGCCCTAACCGATCTCACAGCAGATTACAAAATTTTGAGGTGAGTGATTTAACGCCATCAGACTTTTTTTTAAAGAATAACAGTTGAGTTTGCAGATTGGCTAGATCTAATAAATCCCCTTACTATCAGGGGTGTTCTAGAAATCTCTAGACATTTTCGTATAAACGATTGCACTTCGAACTAAACTAGGACTACTACAGTTGAGAAGTGTCAATAATCAGACCGCCTACTAGATTATGTGGAAGGAAAACCGTACGCTTCAAATCTACTTGGCTTTGAGCAGGCGGTTTCAAATCGCTCAACTTTTGTCATCTAATCTAGTAGCCAGGCATATTTGAGCCCTTAACATATAAATTTAAACAGCTTTAATATGAAATGCTCACGTTTATACGAAAACCTCTAGACCTAGATTTCTGGGACACACCCGTATATGTATGTATATTATTCCTTGAAGGTAAATTTGCTTATGAAAATATTTAAATAAATTCAAAAGTTTGTGGCGAAAACATTTTCTGAAAGCAGAAACTTAACTTTTCGACACATCCCCGCATACGTTGCCTTTGTCTCTGACTCGGACTCATTTCCCTTATCTATGCATTTGCATCTTGGGCAGAACATTCGGTAGTCTTCATGGCATTAAGCTCCCTTTTTGGAGCTTTTTATTGTTTTTCGGTTTTTAGACGCAACAACAACAGCAATGGAAGAGCGACCACCGCCAAGGAGAGGATATGTATGGTGGTGGTGGTGGGGCTTGAAGGGGGAGGGAGGGGTGCTTTGGGTGTGGGGTCCGCATTGTACATGACACTCAAACGGTGGGCTGCTGGTCGGGTTGAAAACTATTTTGTCCCGTGCGCTTTGATGCTCACTTCACTTCGCTGTTTTCCTTGTTGTTTTTTCCCCCGTGTGTTGTTGTTGTTGCTGGCGGTGGTTCGATGGCGGCAACATTGGCTCCTTGTGTGACTGTTTTGGTGTTGGTTCACTGGGAGATGTGAGATTTTGGCTTTTGTCGCTCGCTGTGCTGCTCTTTGACAAACGCAACGCAACGCGACGCGACGCGAGTGAGCTGCCAGGCAAAAGTTTTTTATTTATAAAAAATACAACAAAATAAATCAGGAAACTCTCGTTTTTTCAAAAAAAATTTCTAATTTACCAAACAGAAATGTGTGACAGTGGAATAAGACAAATTGGTTATCAATTCGGTGCAAGTGCAAGTTTTAGGACCCATTACGAGTTTTATTAGAAATTAGAAGGACCAGGGCCGCGTCGCCATGTTTGACGCACGCGAGTTTGTTGTTGTCCCTGCAGGCGCCGCCACCGCCGCCGACGCCACGTTGCCAGTGGAGCCGTTGTCTTGGTCGTGTCCAGGATGCTAACCCGCTAACCTGTCGAAGGGTGCCCAGGGGGTATGCAGCAGCTGCAGGCCTGGGAAGTGTTTAGACTTGTTAAAGTGAAAGAAGCGCGCCAGCCCCAAAAGTCTACGTAGTAGACGTCGATGTACCCGTTATCCGGTCCCCCGCCATAGTCCCATAGTATTTTAGTTGCACGCTCTCGCTCGCTCGCTCTCTCCGTCTCCAACTCCGTGTGCTCTCCTTTCTGGGAGGCTAAGTGCGTGCTCTCGTTCTCTCTCTCGCTGTGTCCCGTGCTCTCGGTGTGGAGGCTGACATGTTTATGTTTTGGCCACAAATGGCGCTCTCTGTGTCAAATTTTGACAGCTTCAACTGTCAGTACAGTGGCACAAAATGTGCGAAAATTTGAATGAAATCTAGTAAAATGACATGATAATAACAATTAAGACTCACCCATGGTTCCTAGCTGAAACTACACTGATACAAAAAAACATAGTCAGGATACGGACACACTTCGAGTTCAATGGCCTGGTAAATTGAGTGGTAAGTTTCTAATCCCATCCCAATCCCCAAAGACTTAAACTCACGCACACACACACACAAATCTAATTTACCCGCCTCACCATGCTGACAATTTTAAATCAATTTGCTTATTACAAAACCGAACTAGCTGAGGTCCCTAAACACCAAAACGCCAACACGCAAATATGCAAATATGTAAATTTTGCAAAATTTCCAGAATGCAAAATGTCGATTTAAATGCTGCCAAGCAAAATTCTGTATTTAATTAAAAGTGCATTATTACGTGTGTTATGGAGAGCACAAGTTAAAGTCGACAGTGATTGACTTGGAAATACCCATTAGGCAGGAGGGAAATTATGCATTAACAGTATGTTAAGTTAACAGAGCTGTCTAAAATAGTGCTATTTTGAACTGAAGCTGGGCGGTAGACGAAAGTCCCGATAACAACTTAGGAATCGGGTGTCCGGATCGCAAAATGCAGGTGATAGAAATCGCAACTTGAAGGGATTTGTTTAACCTTTCGCTTTGGAATTTTGACGGTCCGGGGTAAACTCGAAAAGGGTGAGACGGGACCGAATTTGCATACCCTATCAAAGGGTATTATAACTTTGTCGTTTCCAAAAATTAAGTCTTAGTTAAAAAAACTTTTTTGTTTGTTTATTTGAAGACAATCAATTATAATTGATTGTAATTACAGCGGGTGTATGAAAAAATGTAAAGCTAAATATTTACTGCACCGACCAAATAAGGAGAATTTAAATATTCCCCCCCCCCTCCACCCCAAAAAAAGAGCATAGAAAAAAGCATTAAAGCATTAAAACGACAATAAATATGTGTAAAATGTATCCCACAAGGGAAAAACCGAGACATTGCGACTCAAAACGAGCACAAAGTTATAAAAAGTATGCGTGAACGGGATTTCACATGTAGTGCAATTGAGCAATTTATTAGAACAAAAGCTAATTGAGTTGACTTGTATTTTTAAGAACAAGATTGAGTTACAAAAAATTGAAAGGGTGGGCGGATTTTCCGGGAAGTGAAGAGGAGGCCTGGTGGGCGTTTTCCACCACCCAACTGTGGGCTTTACTGTTTGCGGTAGCTTAATGAAATGAGTGACAAATAGAACAATTTCAGTGATCCGTAAGAGGGCTATTTCTTTGCTGGGCAGATCAAGAGAGAGACAAAAAAGAAGCTGTTCTCTTGCGTGAGGTGAATTTTGTTTTAAGAGCCCCTTTTTTCGTTTGAGAACAACTTTACTCATTCAACATTTGAACATTTGTTTCAAACATTTTGAGATCGTTTCTATTTAGTCGGAATTTTGACGTTTTCTGTGGAAAATTTTTTTGGACCGATTCTAGGATAAAGGAAACTAAATTAAGGAAAGCAATAGCCTAGAAATGGTCCAACGAGAACGCTTTATAAAACCCGGTGAATTCTTACCATTGCAGGATATGGCACAGATGCTGTCATTAAAGCAAAGCTTGTGATCAAAAAATACCTCCAGTTCCTGAACTAAAGTAATACGATCCAGTAGTCTTTGATCGATAAAGCATGTATTTACAAGTTTTGTGCGGTAAAACGAAATCATGATTAAGATTGAGCATATAAACGTTGCACCAAGATTAAAGATAATCGGGTGAAGATTGCGTCATAGACAGCTTAACATCATCCGCAAACATCAAGGGGCCGCGCACACATGCAGCTGAAAGATGAACTGACGGCAGAGCGGAAAGCTTTGCTGACAATAAAAATTCATTCCGCACACCTATAATTTTGAAGGTGCGCACTGCGCACTTAGCTTATATATTTTATAACATGGTAAATCCTCGATTGCGAAAATTTAAAAGTGCAGAGAAAAATAAAGCAAAGGGAAAAAATTGGTTCACTAGGTATTTCCTGGTAAAGAGATAATGCGCGAATTTGTTCATTTGAAGGGTTATACATAAGCAGTTAAAAGTCGGAAAATATACGAACCTTTTGAATTTATTGTGAAAAGGCATTTTATTTTAGGAAAACCAAAAGTGTTGCTACATACAGGGTTTGTCCGGAAACTAATAGGACAGAATCGATTAAAAAAAATGTATTGTTTATTGAGCCATCGTTACAATTCTCTTGCCGCGGGGCATGCTGCTACAATCCCCTCTGTCCACTCAAAATGCTTGCCTTTCATCGGCCTTTTTAGTCGAGAAAACAATAGTAAGGTTCAGGGGTAACCACATCTGGGCTGTAGGGCGGCTGCGGAAGCGTTCCACTCGCCGCAATTCCACCTTGCGCATGTTCAAATGCTCCATCACAATGTCATGAACCACAGATTTTGCTAAATTTAACATCTGGGCAATTAAACGAATACTTAGTCTATGAAGTTATCTCAGTAGGCGAGACATACATGTATGCTTCTATAAATTTTGATTTACAAATCTAGTAGAATTCCTTTGATTTTCAAGCCTACTAAGAAAACTTCATGAAGTTTGCTTCATCGTGTAAATCCCGACTAAGACTTTGCGCACACGAGTCACATTTTCAGTGGTTGTCGAAGTCGAAGGTCTTCCAGCACCGTCTTTATCGGCATCCTCTTCTCGGCAATTCAAAAAGGCCTGGTGCCACCGAAAGACACCACTTCTTGCTAAAGCAACATCTGGGTAAGCCTGCTTGATCATATCAAACGTCTCTGTCGCACATTTACCGAGTTTCACTGCATTTCGGCTTGCACCGCTCCCAAAAACACGTCGCGCGAAAATGCCTATCCTGACGCTCCAGGTGCTCGCAGACAACTGACCAGCCACTCGTTCGTTAGCTAGGAACGTTCACTACCGAATCCAGTCGGTGCGTGCAGGCTCAATTAATCATCCAATTACTTTCGGGATAAACCCTGTATGAATAAAAATTTCACGACTGACCGAACTAAAAGTTTTAGTCATTAAAGATGACATTAGTCTGTAATTAGTTGATCACAATGTTGGTGTTTAAAAACTCTTACATTATTGATATCAAATGTACTTAAACTGATTTTCAAAAATTTGTGGAGATTGGATGACTATATCATAGGGATCTTCTATAATCAATTCTAAACGCTTTCAAACAGATGTACCAAATTTGAGTGAAATTGGATTATTATATTTAATAACTGCCATAGGACCGATCGGTTAGAAAATGGTAAAGAAAATTGTTATACCCGTTACTCGTAGAGTAAAGTACTAGTACTAAAGTCGTGCAAATGTATGTAACAGGCAGAAGGAATCATTTCCGACCATATAAAGTATATATATTCTTGATCAGTATCAACAGCCGAGAACGAATTTACTCTGATGTTATGCCTGATATGATTTGATGCTTTGCAGGTTCAATTACTAAAGTAATTGTAAAAGTAATTAAATGTTGTGGTATCTAGTGAACCGTCGTATTTCCAAGTAACAGTTCTTATCAGATTATCTGATGAATGGTATTACAGACCAATGAAGTCTATGTACCAAATTGGCTAGATTAACTCTTCCTAAAATGCTAATCAAGAATATTTAAACATTGTAAGGGTCGGAAACTCTTTCCACTGCCTATAACATCAATTTTGCATAATTTTAGTATACCCCACTTCTCTAAAAACCAATCGGTATAAATATGTTATGCAGCAACTGTGTGGATTCCAGCACATTTGACAGCCAGCCAGACATTCGTCAGCACGATGATCGGAGGGGCGTACAGTACGTAACATTTGCACGAAAACTCATTATTTTAATTAACTTTCTCTTCACACAATAACAACAGCACAAAACCATATCGTGCGGTTGCCACGGACATCGACACCAACGGGCCCCGGCTCCGACTCCGACTCCGGCTCCTTCTCCTACCGACTGCCATTTCGTTGCACTACTTTCAATGCAATGACATGCCAAGACAAAACTCCATACAGCTGCCTTGCGGCCGTCCTTTATCCTGCTAAATCGCATTACTAACCTGTCATGTGAGATGTCAACCGTAAAGCGTTCGTTGATTGTTAATTTCACTTTTATTACCGCTTCTCGGTGGTTGTTGTTGTTGTTGTTATTGCTACCGCCATTGTCCGCCATTGCCGCACCATTGGCAATTGTTTTGTCTTTTGTCGCTTTTTGCAGTTTAAAGCGCCGACTTGCTAAGCTCTCCAAATGGGCATAGAGTTGTTAGCGGGAATAGTCGAATGACTTTTAGGTGCATTTTGGGGAATCACATTTGGCCATTGTCAGTGGCAGTTACTTGAAACAGTCGGCAGTCAGTAGAGGGTGTTAATTCTGAAGAAAGTAAGAGATTATCGTATAAGTTGAATCGCCATTTGATCAATTAAAAAGCGATACGTTAGTGTGGTTCCCTTGGGTTTTAATAAAAGTATTAAGAGTGTTGTAAATAGAAAACAATAAAAAACCGTATCTAAATAATCAAGGTTTAAAATTATTTCTTATTCCATAGGCCCTACTGACTGACAGACTGACACATTATCAACCCGCAGACAGAACTGATTATCCAAGAGATCTAAGATTTGGGATAGACCTTCGTTTTGTTATGCAGGTGCGCACATATGGAAAAAAATAGAAAGACAAAAAATAGTTTGTTATAGCACATAACATGATAAGCTGTTTTAATAAGAGCGCAAGAGAAACTGAACGACTCTCTAAATCAGAGTTCCCCAGCGATAGCCCCGGTAGCACGAACTTACTGGCAGAATGCTTGCCGAAGTCATACATCATTGTGTGTTAGAGAGAGACACAGTCACGTTTTAGCGCTCTCCCCTTGGGGAACCTTGCTCTAAATGACCATATGTGCGGTGTGCGCGTCGTGTGTTTTTTGATGTGAAACAACTTTAATTTCGGTTCAAAGATTTTACTGGGAGTAAATTTGAACTCTCACGTGACGCTGATCACATTTTGAGTTGTTGTTTTTTTTAGGTTCAAAGAACAAAAAAAAGCTGAGAAGGGTGGGTGTGGAAAGATCAGGGAGGGATCTGGGTGTATAGGGATCTTGTTGCTGGGACTGTGGGTGGGTGGATCTGGGGACGGGGGTGGGGGGGGTTTTGGGAACTTTTATGGATCAACAATAAACAAACCCTGTTATTATGTCTTTCTTCTCTTCTTTTGAAAAAGTGGCCTTGCTGATGTGGATACCATTGAGAGAGCTTGTGATTTGAAAATAAGCTATTAAACTAAGCATCATGTTTCACATCAGAGCCTCTTAAGTGTTTTTTCTAAAAGAGCGAGAGAGAGTGCGAATGAGGGGTATCACACTCACATAAATTAGGTATGTGTGTATTACAAATAAGGTAAACGTCTCTTGGCTCTCTGAAACAGATGTCAGCTGCTATATGTTATAGAATGAGGCGGGAGGGGAAAGAGTGGAGAGCGGTGGAAGATGGAAAGGAGGGTGGGAAAACAGTGGTGAGCGGGTGTAGAGGGTGTGAAGAAATAACGGAAAAGCAAATTTGAATTGAATTTTAAGAGTGCTGATGCTGCTCCAAAGTGCACAGTTTTCATATAATCACGGTACAACCGAAATTCAATATGTGGTTGTGCGGGAGAAGAATGTTTTTAGCATCCACTGACGTCAGGCAGGGACTAGCATTTAATTCCGGAATTTTCGGACGCATAGAAAATTTGGATTGGTCATTTAGGACGGGATGGCTGGGAACTCGAAAGTGTCTACAAGTAAGTAGTTTTTGGGGGGGCGGTGCGAAGTGGCACGAGAATGCAAACAGCACAATGGGTGTGGCTGGGCGCACATGCAACCAGGAGAAGCCAACTCGCATTGCATTTATGAAAATGAGTTTCGCTGCGCTGGCCAATTTCTTTCATTCAGGGAAGAAAGTTTTAAGTAATCTTTCCCATTCTCGTATGATGAATCTAAGAACTAAGTAAGACTAGTAATCTAAGCAGGATTACTACACATTTCTTTTACTTTAATCAAAACATCGTTGTCCTTCTCATAAAAAAAAAATGTTATTTAAATTCTGAATTTAACAACAAGGCATTAAAATGCAACTCAAACCGACTCTTAACTTATTTTTAAGTTACTTTTTTAATGTGTTTCGGTATTAATTATATAGAGAACAAGATACAATTAACGAAAATTTCAAAACTCCAGATACATTTTCTAGAGTAAAATTTTTTTTTTTTAATTTCGTGAGTTCTGTAAATTTTTTATTATTGGACACAATAATCTTGAACACAGACCAAGGTGTTCCATTTAATCATTAAGTTTGCTTTAGTGAATCGACATTAAGAGCTGAGCTGAATAAAGCATTCCAAATCGTCCAAATCTTATGCAGAATAACAACTTTAACTAGTCCGAACTTTTGGGATCCAATACTAAGCCTCGTTTTTGAGCAAAACGTTGGCATAAAATCTCCGCTCAATAAAATTAATTCCTGAGCAGTTTGCATCCCAACTCTAAATTACATTTAAATTAAATTAATTTTCAGTGTGTTGCTTAAATTATAAAAAATTTATATTTTTTCTAAGCCTTTCTGTACTTTTTTTCTATCGCAAAAATCTTCTGTACTTCTCAAAATGTTAACAACAATTCGATACTTTGATATATTTCACTTTAGAACATTTTTTGATTTACACACTTCCAATACAACAGAACGAAAAATATCGACAGCTCCAATTACCCACAGAGTCTTTAAGAAATTCCAAGCAACCATAAATCGTACATACATATGTATATAGAAATGCAATCTCTTCCAGCTTAGAAATCAACGCCACCAAATGTCGCCGCTTCTCATCTCCCCAACTTGCCCGCGGCTGCTTATGTTAATTTCGGTTGTTCCCCTTTCCACTTTGCCCTTCCCCACAGAAAAAAAAAACAAAAATCATCAGAGACTTAAAATCTGTTTTTCCTGAATGCCATACGATATGGATATGGATACGCATGGACACAATGCGTTTGTACAATATTTTCAACACAATGTGAAATGGGGAAATAAATCAAATTGATTAAATTCGAAGAGGCCAGAAACGATAGCAAGTATGTATGGCTAGTATTGTGTGTGTTGTGGGGGACAATGGCTTGGCCGCAGAACTAAAAACTCATTTAAATAATAAACCACTAAAATCGTAGAGCAGCAACAGAAACAACGCCACAAACACCAAATTTAAATAAAAAACCGTTCACAGCCAGCGAACAAAGTGGACGAAAAAGTAAACCATTAAAAATTACTACTAATGTGCACCTTACACAAAAGCCAAAAGCCCCACACAATTGGAGCCGGATCGGATTGGACACAAAAGCGTCCCACCAAAAAAAAGTCACGAATTTTGAACTGAGCTAATGTCTAATAAGTGGGGGCCGGGGGAAGACGCTGAGACATCTGTGCGACCCACTGCGGCGACAGGGCATTAAAATAAACGAGCATCAATTCATCTTCGAACCTTTTTGGTGAGCCGCCTCCGTCTCCGGCTCCGTCCGACCCATCGACTAACACCAAACTACGAGTACCAACTACATAAATTGCAGAATGGACTGGGGGAAAAACTAAAACCACTTAACTTAATGAGCATCAAATATCGGACTGTATCTGCTTGCCACAATTCTCGATACAAATCTATTATTTAGGAGCTGCTGCTGCTGCCGCTGCGCTGCACTAACATTTCAATTAATAAACTGCCCGCACCACACGCACTCCTTGGACCTGAACTCCCACGACTCCGACCCTCGCCGCCCTACATTCGCACAACAGCAACGACGAACCAGTCGGAACAATAGCTAAGTATAATCACTTTGTTTGCACCTTTGGGAATAGCCAGTGACAGACGCCGCCGCACGAGTGGAGCAACAGCAGCGGCAGCACCAGTAAGTAGTTTTTGTTATGCACTCCGGGCCCAGGGGGGGCGGTACGAAGTGGCACGATAATGGCAGCAACAGCAGCGTCCACCAGCTTGGAAATGGGTGTAGAGCTGGGCGCACATGCAACCAGGAGAAGCCAACTCGCATTGCATTTATGAAAATGAGTTGCGCTGCGCTGGCCAATTTGTAAACGAGACAATTGACCAAATGTTGCCATGAGTTTTGTTGTGACTTGATTGTTGGCCAGAGAATTGGTGTCTTTATCTGTGTGGAACAGGTGACACATTACCATCATCATAAAACGGAAAAGGGTTTCGTTTCATAAACTTGACAAGCAGGTGAGGAATTGAAGTCCATAAAAGAGAACAACAAGGGATACACAATCGGACTCTGAATGAGATGATCAGAATTGAAACAATAAATGGAATTAAAGTGTGAAGATTAGATGTTGAACAAATAGATTGGGATTATTTTACTTAATGGATAATTAAAAGTTTATAATGAATTTTATTCAGTAAAAGAATCAAGTTGCAAGTCTACGAACCCAGACTTTTTCAAAACTGCGTTGACGGATAAATAAAATGATTCACGTTTCTTGTTAAATTATTACCTCTACACTTGAAATCAAGAGAGAACTCTCTGAATTATGCCAAGTCGCAATCGTAGTGACATAGTGACGGTCTGATCCTGGCCTAATCCATTAGACCCAAATCGATTCAGAACAACGGCATTAAAATGCGAAAATATCTCCTCAGTTGTCAAAGCTCTCAAAACAATTTTGGAACTCAACACAGATTGTATATCTAAGCCTGCAACAAAAATATAGAGATTTTAAAAAATCGGGAGTTTAGAGACAACAATTTCCGGAAAATTTATGTTTTCAATCGAGGCAACGCGCTCATAAAAAATGTTAGGTTAACAGTAGTGTCTACAAGCTCACCTATCAAGAGACCAAATGCGAATTAAACTTGTTTATTCCTCTTTTCTATCCACTGTCCAGATCCACAAAAATTTTTTAATTTAATGGTACACTCCAAAAAAAAATCCAATCCCAAGTGGTAATAAAAACAACATTATCCCGAATATTCTTGACCCAATCCGAAAAAAGATTAAGTTGATCCAAGATTTTTAATCCTAATAAGGATTACATTTATCCCTGGGTTATCCTATAAAAGATTGAATTACAGCTTAGTACTGAGACAAACTAAATCGTCCGCTAGCGGAATTGACAACTTATTCCGACGAGTGTGAAACGGTCACACTGCGCATATTTGCTTGCATTTGAATTTAGTTGATTGGTTTTTGAAAATATTTAGGGATTTTTGAAGGATATATGAAATGTAGAAGTCATGGGCAATGCAAAATCTTACCGTTGCACAGTGGACGGTCCCATAGGTCAAAAATAAATATAATAATTTTGGAATTTTGCCGCCAAATAAGTCTCATCTATTTAAAGATAGAACAAAGTTGCCAAAAAGCAATAATTTGATTTGTTTTGCTTCACACGTTCGTAATAAAAATATCACTTAAATTAACTAAAAACTTTATTAAACTTTTATTTCAGAGCTGAAATCAATGAATATTAAAGTGGAAGGTGTTTTTATAATTTGTATTCAATTTGCCTGCTATATGCGTTTATAATAATGTGTTCAACAGAAAATATCATTGATTTCAGTGAAGGTAAAAGTAGTGTTACCTTCGGGTCCCCCCAATGAAACTTTATTTTTTTTAATTATTAATTAATATTTAAAGAGACTTGGCTGTGAAAATCAACTGCAAAATTTCGCACGTTTTTGTGCAATCGCTCATCGTGTTGCTCTTGTTCGTTGTGCTTGTCCCGTTATCTATCGTGTATTCGTAGGTACAGCAGGTGGTTGTTTTGCTTTTTCATGTTTTTTTCAATTTTTCAATGTATTAATTTCGATTTTTTGTACTTAGTCATACTATAGGAACATCGTATCAATGTGAGCTTTCTCAACAATATATTTTTGATATTTGGTGCTTTAACAAAAGCTCCAATGCTGAAAATATTCGGGATTATTTTGAATTAATTAAATCTCATATTGAAAGTCATGGCTACAGATTCAATCACGTTGAACGGAAAAGTTACTCAAAGATAATATTAAAACGAGAAGGCCAAGCTAACTTCGCCTTTGCCGAAGTTTATATACCCTTGCAAATGTTTTAGTACATCAGAGATTAAAAAAAATTTTTTTAAATAAAACCCCCTTTTCGACCGATAGTTCCTATGGCAGCTATAAGATATAGTAATCCGATTTGGACCAAAACTTCCAAATCTGTGTAAAAGCATATAAAACTAATCATTGCAGAAGCGGGACGCGTTTACATTAAAAACAAAAAGTTTTTCTCACAAAGACCCACTTTTCGACCGATAGTTCCTATGGCAGCTATAAGATATAGTCATCCGATCCGGTCGGTTCCGACATATTAGCAGTGTGCAGTAAAAAGAAGACTCTGTGCAAAGTTTCAGCTCGATAGCTTTAAAACTGAGAGACTAGTTTGGGTAGAAACAGACGGACAGACAGACGGACAGACAGACGGACGGACAAAGCTCAATCGACTCAGCTCGTCGCCCTGATCAAGAATATATATAGTTTATAGGATCGGAAATGAATATTTCTGTGCGTTGCAAACTTCTGGGCAAAATTATAATACACTTTTCAAGTGTATAAAAATGTATGAGTTTGGGAAAAAATGGTTTCACATAGAAGAAAACGTTGTTCAAAAATACTCATATTGGTTTGCCCAAAATTATTTATTAGCTGTTCCATAACTATATGTATAATTTTTTATGTATATATTTATGATAAGTGTCTTAATGTGTTTAATTTTTTTTTGTTTTTTGTTAAATTAAAATGAATTTTATATATTTTGTCTATTAAATTTTATGATGTATTTATGGCGTAGGAGGGGTAAATATACGTCGTTAACGGTGCCTATTTAATAAATATATTATTATTACAGTATTATATAGCTATATAACAAATTTTAAGTTGATCTCAACTGCTTTGGCTTCTAAATATGGTAATCAATGATTTTTGTCGAACTTTTGCTGCTGATACTTCCGACGGGTCGGTGTCGGAAAATTACTAACTATTTTTTCTGCTACCACCACATCGGAATTTAAACAGCTGTTTGTGCCTTCTACTCAGCACTTCGACCTGTCAAATTAGCTGCGCTACGAGCTTTCCGATGGGTATGATCAAAAATTTTAGTTTGTCTGAGTTCGACCGAGCGTGGAGGCCTGTCGGAATTTTGCGAAAGCTTTTCGACACCCTTGTTTTTATATTAATTTAGTTTGTCCGAGTACTAAGCTTCGAGCACAATTTAATCCCAAAACTGGATCATTTTAAGCATGCTCGAGTTAAATTTGAGCTTGATATGTAACATAAATATGGTCCCGGGAGTGATAACTCTTCTTCCTCTCCTTTAGGACATTCTTTTACACTTCAAGGACCACACCAGTTTTGGTAAATTTAAAACTTCTGGAAAACAAAGAAATAGAAAAATTTACCATTTGCACTGAACACGAATGGAACGGCATTTCATCGCACACCACCATCCATATCGGTTATTGCAGCAAGTAAAAAATGCTACCTCACTGAAGCACATTTTCAAAAAAGTTATCGTCAACACTGAAAATGCTATTTCCTGTCCTCATTGTGTTGCTTCTGCATTTGCATTTTAACAATTTTCAAAATGGCTGGCAACAAAGAAAGCAAATAAAACAAGGATGTTCAATTTTAATTTATTTTGCTGCTTAAAACATAAACTCTAATGTTGGTAAGGGTTGAAAGCAAGGCTGCAAACCTCTAAAATTTTGCAGAAGGTTCGGTCCGGTCTTAGGTTCGGTTCGCGGACCGGTTCACGGAACCCCTGACACTAGGTTTTGGTTCAAACCTCGGATCGCTTGAATTTAGAAGAATAGTTTCGATTTATAAACACTTATTATTTAAAATAATATTCTTCATGTCAATAATGCAATTTTGAACTATCAAATTCATTAGTACTCTTGAATCCGCTTAGTTTGAATTATTCTATTTGCTACGAGCTGTTCATCTAAGGCCCGTTAAACTGACGGTGGGCGTGCTGCCGGTAAGAATGTATGTATCGAGCATTGATAGTGGTTAGTGATGTGTGAACTAGATAGAGGAACTGGAACCACCATAAATCTATAAAATCATTTACAGAATTGATATTTAATATATGATTATTGCCTTCAAAAATTTCATTTCTTTGTAACCAGAAGTTGATTTATTTAAAGGTGAATATTGAAAACTCTCATTAAGAATTTCTTTTTGGAGCTTCAGAATGTCCATAATGTGCTGCTTTGTTGAAAAATCAGGATGATAATGTTAACAAAATGTAAACTATACAATCTTCATAGTTCACTTAAAAGTTGTCCTGCTCGGTCCATGTTCGCTCCATTATCGACTGTATAATAGTATAGTATAGTATAAATTTCACCTAGAGAAATGTCGTAGGATTGGAGAACTTTTGAATGATACAAGTCAGATTACAAGGAATTTCTATAATTCTATATTGTATGTGTGGTTAAACCGAAGCTAACTTTTCGAAAAAGTGGTCTGTTCGGGTTCAGGTTCGAGGAGTCAAAAATATTAGGGGTTCGGTTCATGGTCCGGTTCGGCGGTTCATGGTCGAACCGAAACGCTTCTAAGGGGTTCGGTTCAGGACCGCTTTGCAGCCTTGGTTTAAAGCTCTTCTATGTCAAATTCTTCTCTGTAAATGTTAGAAATATTTCGGTGGCCAAGCGAACCATTGTTTTGGTCAGACTATAAGGCTTGTGGTCTCTTGAGTCCAATTGAAACTACATTAGAAGTTTCTAATTTCTGCAATTCATTGTGTTATCATTGATATTATTGGTAAACATTAAAAAGTATAAATTAATTTCAATTTAATTCAATTTAGGCATATTTCAAATTTTTACCACTTAGCGCGCCCTTAACTATTAAATTGAAACTATCGAAGAATCGAATGGCAAACGAGTAATACGACTACATTTTTCCAAAATGCATCTTTTTGGCATCTCTTGTGGCCATACAAAATTGTATGGGGAGAAATGTACATTTAGCCCAAAATGCGAAAATGCAAAACGCAGTTGTAGTGAGGACAGCACATTATATTTCTTCGCTCTCGCTGTCGAATTTATGGACATGTGATCTCGAAGGGGAATGAAGTAACCACATTTGGAATGATACAAGTTCGAAAGGCATGGACCAATCCTAAAAAGCTTGAATTGTGTAGAGGGCGCGTAAGCTCACTTGACTATTGGGCATATAGCAAAATCATAATTAAGAATGTAAGCTGTTGCCTCTTTGCTGACCGACGTGCCTTTTTTCACAAACATACCACAATTGTTATAACACACGAGCAACACGAAGTTTGCTTTGGTCACAAGCCAACGCGAGCTCTTGTCGGCAAAATGAAAGATCTGCTGCAAGCAGTTACGATTCATAGCTTGTGCACGAGTAACCCAAGCAAGGAACAGCTACAACATGTGAGAGCAAAAGACAGAGAGAGAACGAAAGCAAAAGACAGCTATGACAAACTTGTGCTATTATCACTCGTGCAAAGAAGAGCTTGTCCCGATCTGACTCAATGTGCTAGCGATTCTTTCCTTTCACAAACGAGACGATTAAATGCACGAGTGTGAATTAAGTGCAAGTTCATCATTCCCAGACCTACATCAAAAATTAGAGGTTAACAGCCAGAAATGATTTATTTCACATGTTTTCCCTAGAAGTAACTCTTCATTTTCACTTACTCATCTCCGTCAGTGAGATGGTTTTACCATCCTTACCGCCTGCACAGATGTCGGAACCATTCACCTACATATTCATGCATCCTTTGATTGAAATTTAATGCATAATTATTTGCTACAATTCATATGTCCTGTGTCAGTCAGTTTACAGATAATGGACAGCTATTTCTACGTTTCAAAAACCCCTGAGGGCCTTTCCTCAATTCTGTCATTTCATTGGCTTATCAATTGCCAGTAACAAGCTTAACCAGCTACCAGATCAGCTTGCATCCACCCACCCAACTCAATAACGCCACATTCCCATCAACCATCAGCCAACACACAGCAAAACTTATCTTCCATGGTCAAATGCAATCATTGACCAGGACTTTGCCCAGAACCAGGAGGTGGCACCACACCCAGGCCCACTTGGGTTGATGAGAAATTACATTTGAACTGCGAGCAGCAGATGCCAATCTTATTAATGTTGTTGCAGTTTAGTAGTTGCAGTCGATGGCCATGCCATGTCGACTAGCCAACATTTTTGCATACCACACGAACACAACTGCAGTCACAGGCATCAGCCTCCCGACCAGGCCAAAATGTATCAAATTTCAATGCGCAATCATCACAATCAAAAAATAAAAATTCTGAAATCAACTTCGTCTCCATCTCTCTCTCTCTCTCTCTCTTTTAGAGTCACACTTGGCATTCACTGCTGAAGTTGTTGTTGTTGCTGCAGCTTGTTGTTGGTAATATAAGATACGAAATCAAAAATACATCATTGCCAACAAGCGCAGTTGCCACAGCTACAACAGAGTTTAGGTCCGCAGAAACTTCAAGCTTGACTCAAGCCTAAGCGAGCTCCAAGCTCCTTTGGGTCTCTGCATCTGCATCTGGCTCTCCTCCTGCCTCCAGCCTCCCGCCCCTACGTTCATTTGTCTGGCCAACGCTGATTGTATGCATGTTTCGCTTTTCTTCTGCCGCGCGCTAAATGAAGTAAGCAAACGTTGATTACATGGCCTCAAGTGTGCGCCGTGTTTGGCAGTCGCCTGACCAAAAGAGTCTGCACTCCGAAAAAAAACAAGTACATAAGAGCAAAAACGCTTGATTCAAGTAAGAAGTTCTCATTTGTTGATATTTTACTCTTAAAATTCGAAATGAGATTTATGAAAAGTCAATTTCGATTCAAAAACCAAACAGAATTTTTCTGGGAAATCCTTTACAAATCTTAAGCTATTCCTGATAAGTTCTTAAAACAAAGTCAAAATCATAATAAAACGAGAAGGCCAAGCTAACTTCGTCTTTGCCGAAGTTTTAATACCCTTGCAAATGTTTTAATAGAACAGAGTTTACGAACGTCAGCATTAAAACAAACCATTTTTCTGATAAAAGCCACTTTTCGGCCGATAGTTTCTATGGCAGCTATAAGATATAGTCATCCGATCTTGACCAAAACTTCCAAATCTGTGTAAAAGCGTATAAAACTAATAATTGTCGAAGCGGAAGGCGTTTACATTAAAAACAAAAAAGTTTTCTCACAAAAACCCACTTTTCGACCGATAGTTCCTTTGGCAGCTATAAGATATAGTCATCCGATAGCTTTAAAACTGAGAGACTAGTTTGCGTAGAAACAGACAGACGGACAGACAGACGGACGGACAAAGCTCAATCGACTCAGCTCGTCGCCCTGATCAAGAATATATATAGTTTATAGGGTCGGAAATGAATATTTCTATGCGTTGCAAACTTCTGGGCAAAATTATAATACCCTTTGCAAGGGTATAACAAGCGAAAAAGTCGGTCAAGCCCGACTATAACATACTCTGTACCTGGAGTAGAAGCTGAATGCAATGCTGTTGCAGCGCTCATCTCCAAGTCTCTCTCCTCTCTCTCTTTTTCTCTCTCTCTCTCTCGCTCTCTTTCTATCTCTAAGATTGTGTGGTGTTAGTTGTGAATGGTTGGGTGGGGCGAGGGCGATGTACTTTTTTGCTGATAACTATCTTTTGAAGGTACGAAACGTCTATCTTCAAAACTGTAGGAGATATAACGTTTTTCCCGAATTGCGGAGGCGTGACAAAAATTGAAAATAAACTTGATCTGCCTGCAGCTATAAGAAACTTTTGTCCCATACATGTCAAACCTCAGACGGACAGACAGACGGACAGACGGACATGGCTATATCGACTCGGCTGTTGATGCTGATCAAGAATATATATACTTTATATAGTCGGAAATGATTCCTTCTCCCTGTTACATACTTTTGCACAAACTTAATATACTCCATGTACCTTCGGTACAGAGTATAAAAACAACCAAGTTAGTGAAAATCGGCCAGATCGTTTATATGGCAGCTATAAAATAGAATTGTCTATAAAGAACAAAACATTGTAAGTCGTCTTGGAGGCCCATAATATGAGTATAACCCGAATTTCGTGCAGACATCTTTATAATTAGACTTTATGCCAAAAAAAATCGACTTTGGGACCATTGTGCACTGTATGCGATAAGGCACGACGAAATCTAAATTAAAAACTAGACTATAAAAACATAAGTCTAATATAAAACGACAAGACGAGACACCAATCCAAAAAACAGCACTTGGGGTCAACTGAGCTGAGAGCAGACATGCGCCAAAATCGTACCAGGTTTCGGAAAGACATTTCCAAGCGTGAAAAACTGGTGCCAGCTCGCACGGAGCAGAAGTGACTGGCGGACATTAGTTGCAGCGGCCGAGACCGTCAAACGGTTGTGATGCAAGCATCGGGCCAATAAAGAAGAAGAAGAAGAGCATACTGCAACAAAAGTTCATATTAGAAATGTTGCACATAATTAGCACGTTCACAGACCTAAGACTGAACTACAAAACGGTCACGGGAAATTGTGCTCACATATGCAGATACCTTCTTGACCATAGTAGTATGAAAATAGAAGCAGTTTCAAACTTTATTATTTATTATTTACATTTACAATTAGCGGCTACCTTTTTTAGTATATTGTGAGTTCCATTCTAAACAGCCCCTTATTTTTCTGAGTGTGCCCAAAGTGGTGGTGGAAGGATCAGAACCGCCTGCCTGCCTGCCTGCCGGTGCATCGCTCGTCGTTTTTAATGATGACTTCAAATGAGACGCTGTTTATACGTTTTTCATGCAGATACAGCCAATCTGCCGAGCTGGCCAAGAAGAAGTCCATAATAGACTTGATTTTTGTCTGATTAAACGAATGCTTGTTGTCCGCTCCGCCGCGTCGCCGAAGTGTGTTAATTTTTAATTAGAGTTGTACTGTTATTTGTTGTTTGCTCGGCTGATCATGGCCCAGAAGGGTTAAGAATGCAATTGACTTTGGCTCGCCCTCTTGACATCGCCACAAATTTGCAAACGCAACGAGACACGAGTCAGCATTGGCCATGGTAAAGGGGGCGTGGGGCGGGGAAGCGGGTATGCAGATGGGGGACAGCGACATCAGACAACCATATAAGGTGGGGCTACGACTCCTCTTTACAACTTACATGTTCTTAATTACAATAAAATGTTACAAGCTTAAGGTGAGGTGAGGCTGTGCAACAACAATGACTCCTGGCTTCGGTACACTTTGATCTGAATGGGAATTGCAAGGAGTACCCCAGTCCATGGCTCCATTTTCAATATACTCCGCCTGGCATTCTGATTATTATGAAATCAAGCAGCGCTCGAGTCTCAGTCGGCTTTGATGGGCAAATAAATAAATAAAACGAAAATTGACAAGCTCATAAACTCACTCGCGCGCCTAAGAGAAATTCAATCTTGTAGATACAAATGAAAACGCAATCATATTTTATGTATGAGACTGACAAAAGAAAAACGAACAAAAAAAAAAGCGCGGCGAGAAAAACCAAACTGCAAAAAATATGTATGAATACTTGGATAATCAACAGAATGGAGTGCCTCTCACATGTGGCGTTGTGGTCAGGGTCGGCAGAGTGTGAGTATATTGTCAAGTTTTGGCCATTCGGTAGGGTGACTCAGTAGATTGGGAGGTAGTAGGACCATACAAAGGGTTGGCGGCAGTGTTGCCAAAAGTATGATAAATTTTAGGAGGAGAAAGCCAAGCTAAGTTCGTCAGTACCAAATTTTTCAGCTTCCACCTAATCCTTTATTTAAAGGACCCGTTCTTATTGAGATAATAGAGACCGTATTTCTAAATCACATAAATTTCAAAGTTGTTTGAAAGTGTTCCAATTCATTCGCATACATTAAATCTGCAGATCATATAGGCTGGCTGATGACTATTGATAACGCAATTGTAGTTTAAGTGGATTTCTTAAGATAATCCAAATTTTTCTGTTTTAATTTTTAGACTTGCTGATTACGAGGGGGGCACCGGAATGTGGAGTATCTTGAAATCACCTAATTTTCATACTATTTCTGTGGCACCATCTTGTTGAAACCACACAGAGTTGAAAGCATTTCTCTTTCGGCGTTGCTCTGGATAGAAAAACTCTCTCAACATGCTCAAGTAACGGACTACAGTAACTGGACCGAAAAAGTAAGGCGCGACAATGCAGCCCGACAACTGCACACCACAGTCTCGTCTCACGGAAACACTCCACATTCAACAATTTTGTTAGTTTTCATTGACTTTTAAATCAATCGAATAAGTTCAAATCATTGGGCATAATTGTCTGTCTGCTGATACACTGAGAATAAAATCATCTGAAATCAAGATTTTAATCTTGAATCAAAGAGAAACGGTGACAAAATTATATGCTTATAGTGAATCTTAGTGAATCAATCTCGAATTAAGATCGCTTATACTCTACTTTAATATGAAACCATCTCGTTTTTAACTATGAAAAAAAGAAAAAAATAAATAAAGCATTTTTTCCAAATTTTTACATTGAGAAAAAAAAGGATAGTTTTTGATGATCCTTACGATATTTAACTATCCATTTGGACTGGATAGTTAACTATCCTTTGTTGGGATCCATTGGATATTTTCGAAGTCGACTTATTTTTGCTTAAAAAGGATATATCAGAAAATAAATATTTTATGATCTTTATTCTTCATCCAAAGGAGCTGAAAAATGTATAAAGTTTTTTTCCAAATTGCGGGGGCGGGAGGGGGCGTGGCCAAAATTTGAAATAAACTTGATCTGCGTGCAGATAAAAGAATCATTTGTCCCATACATGTCAAACCATCTCTTACCATCTCTGAGATCTAGTAGTTCATACAGACGGACGGACAGACGGACATGTCTATATCGACTCGGCTGTTGATGCTGATCAAGAATATATATACTTTATATGGTCGGAAATGATTCCTTCTGCCTGTTACATACATTTGCACGACTTTAGTATACCCTTTTTACTCTACGAGTAACGGGTATAAAAATGGATCTTTAAGTGGATTTTTGAATATCCATTCTACGGGATATGAACGAAAAGGTTGTGTGTTCGAGTCCAGGAGGGGCGGGTTGTTTTGTTTTTCATATGTTATTTTTATTGTTTTTTTAACAAATTAAATCTAAAGCTTACGTTTTACAATAAACTGTAGGATGGATGATAAGTTGCAAGAAGGTTTTCCCATCTTGTTTTTTACAAGATTGCAAGATTCTTAAATAAGGAAATTCTAGATTGATTTGATATTCAGTGTACTAATTTCTCTCTCTTGGATTGTTTTGTATGGCAGCAGCGATAGTTAGAACCTACTGAATAATTTTCCATATCACAGCGTAAAAAATTTCTGAGATGTAGACTTCAACCACTCATTCTACACATTAACATTGCAGTTCAGCTCAAATAATTTCCGAAATATGGTTTTGAGCTACTTTTAAACCGGATGAAGCAGTTTATAACTGGTTCAATACTGTTTCTGATCACAGAACGACTTCGTTTGATTGCAAAACGCTCATAATTAATACACACCCAAATAATCTGCATCAAACTTGCATACACAACATGTTCGCCGTTGAGTTTCATTCAATCATATTGTTGGTTAATAATCAAGTTCGTCTTCATTCCAAAATCAGTTTGGGTGTTTTGCTCGTTTGGCTCAACGACAAGTGATTAGAGTGAGCGAAAATCATCTCGTATGAATAGTTAAAAATAAAGAAAGAGAGGGAAAGAGAGAGAGAGAAAGGGAGAGGTCGGTTAGCCAGTCGACGCAGAGTTTTGTTCGATCAAAAAACTCTGAATCTCAATCAAATATATTTAACGGTAAATTTTGTTTATTGATTATATGTAAGTAAGTTTTCCTGTGTATGAGGCAATTAAGGAAAAAAGGTTTTTTTTTCCATTTCTCCTGATCCAGTACCAATATCCAACTCGATATTACCAATCTACAGACCCGATTTCAAGTTCATAGCTTAAAGAACTTGTAAGATATGGCTCTGAATTATTGATTAACAAATCCAAACTGTAAATTCATCCAGATTGTCGAACCATACATTATAATCTAATGTCAAGCCAAATAGAAAATACTGATAACTCTAAGTCACACAATAAATTTTGCGGGTATAGTTGCTATAGTCATTTAGTTTCATATTAATACTAGGGCTCAAACCAATCCCATGGGCTCGATAGTTAAGAAAGTCGGTCAGCATTTCGAACCGAATCCCAAAAAGACGACCAAAAGCCAAAAAAGTTTTTGATTTGGCTGAAATTTTGGTCGCTGATCAAGAAACCGACCTCAAAAATTAGAAAAACAAAATGGAGGTTCAAATATGGCAGACAATTTCTTTGGAAACGTATTTGGCTAAATCATCGAAAAATCCATTTATCGATAATATTTCGATAACTATTTGACAGATTTTTTTTAATGTCGGTTTTCGTGCTCAGCAGGCCAAAATCCTTTAAAAAAGTTCGTTTGGCGAATTGGGGAGAGTGTTGTCAATAGGGTTGCCGAATATTTTCAAAATATCGTATCGATGATATTCTCTGATTTGAAAGGACAATTTCAAATGATATTAAATATATTACTTTTAAAACATCGATATATCGATATAATTGATATTTTAATTTTTTTCCTGTTTTTACCAAAAAGAGGAAATACTCTGCCCCACAATAAAAAGATATAGTCTATATTAAGCAAACATAACAATATTTTCCATGAGATTCGAGCTTTCTATGTATTATACATATTAAATACTTTTAGTTTCAATATTTGGGCTAAATTTTACATGTTTTTTAAAAATTCGTGGAAAGAAATCAATTCATTATAAAAAACACAAAATTAACAAGTAAGAAAGTCGGTCAAGCCCGACTATAACATACTCTGTACCTGGAGTAGAAGCTGAATGCAATGCTGGTGCTGCGCTCATCTCTAAGTCTTTCTCTCTTTCTCTCACTCTCACTCTCTCTCTCTCTCTCTCTCTCTCTTTAAGATTGTGCGGTGTTAGTTGTAATATGGTGGGAGGGGGTGGGGGAGGGTGATGTACTTTTTTGCTCATAACTTGAGAACCGCTCATCCGATCTTTATCATTTCTTCGGCAAATCGATACATTTTGCTAATTACTAACTATCTCTAGAAGGTAGGAATCGAACGAGATAAACCGTTTTTTCCAAATTGCGGGGGCGGAAGGGGCGTGGCAAAAATTAAAAAATAAACTTGATCTGCCTGCAGCTATAAGAAACATTTGTCCCATACATGTCAAACCTCTATCTCTTACCATCTCCGAGATCTGTTTGTTCATACGGCCGGACGGACAGACGGACGGACAGACGGACGGACAGACGGACGGACAGACGGACGGACAGACGGACGGACAGACGGACATGGCTATATCGACTCGGCTGTTGATGCTGATCAAGAATATATATACTTTATAGGGTCGGAGATGATTCCTTCTCCCTGTTACATACTTTTGCACAAACTTAATATACTCTATGTACCTTCGGTACAGAGTAAAAAAATTTGTGAACGCGAGGGCTATTCAAAAAGTTCTCGGGATCCGAAGTAGGCTTTTCCAAAAAAAGATGTGTCGATGATACCCACGTATCCGGGAGTTACAATTATCAGAAAGCAAAACGGAAGATGGGAAGTTTGTTAGTATGAATGCCATCATCGTCCGTAGCAGAATTGTGAAAATAAAATTGAATTTGAAAAAATGGCGGCCTTTTAAAAACGAAAAATCGTTTTTCACCATTTTTTTTTCAGTCCAGGGTACAAAAAAAATAGTTAAAACTTTTTCTCAAAGATTGAGGTAGGGACGATAGCCACGCTAGTTCGGTAAAACTTGAGAAAATGTGGGCACCAGTCCGAAAAACTCGGTTTCGAGATAAATGAGTTTAAAGTTTAAAGTAATTTGAAAATTGCTTGTTATACCGAAGTCATTGGTCGACAAAAAAAAAGCTATTCATTCTAAAGCAGAGATGGGCATGCACACATATCGTCACATTTTTCACACGCATACAAGCACAAGCAAATATAAGTAGCTGTCAATGCTTATAGCGTACGTGTGATTTTGTGCAGTCGGCCGCGGCAGAGCTCCAATGCACACGAGGCAGCGTGTGTATAGGAAGGTCGCGACGCGCCCATCTCTGTTCTAAAGTATTTCGCATTTCTAAAATACCATTTGGGATAATATTTTTGAATATCTAAGCTAAAAAATACAAACAAAACAAAAGTTTTGGAATAGAAATTTTCTAGACCAGAAGAGGGCATTAAAAGTCTTTAAAAAAACGCGTCGCTTTGACGCATATGGCGCATTTTATAGCAGAAGCAAGTCGCTCCAAAGGCACTGGAGTAATAAGATACCTTACGGCTAGTCTGGATAGTCCCGTCATGGCCGCCTTATGCGAATTCCAGAATATTAAGGGATAACTTTCCCATGATGTTTGTGGCAACCTAAAGAATAACTTCAGCCCGCAATTTTGCGACTCTTGGGGTTGCATAAAGTCAAAACACGGGACATTTGGTCGTGCAAACGCTTGCTTCAAATACTTTTCTCTAGCTTGCTTTTATCAAATTTGAATCCATTTTCTGTCTCTTAAATGCGTTTGCGCTCGCTACCCAGATCAAAACGGTACCAACGCACAAATATCATAAAATATCCCAAAAAAAATCGATATTCGATATTTGGTCAAAAAAAAATCACGATATAAATATATCAGTTTAAAAAATATTATCGATATATTGATATTTTGATATATTTTCGACAACCCTAGTTGTCAAGCAGTGTATATATATTATATCGCACAAAAATCATCACCGAGACTGACTCTGCAGCAATCCGCAGCTAATTTTTGGCTATGCTCTGAAGAATTGTCTAAACAACAATTTGTTTTTTGTTTAAGAGTGAGGTCTGATGGGAGTTTTGACTTATTTCTTTTTCTCACACGACTTTTTAGAATGTGACCAAAAAATACCTCTCCTTTTATTAACGATTCACTATTTCATGCATAGTTACTAATAACTTTGAGCAATACATTCAAATTGTACTTAGTTTTAAGAGTAAAATCCATTTTGCAGAATCCAAGTCGGTTGACTTTTCGCGATTCTATACGCTTCTGCACGCTGTGTTATTTGGGATTTTTTTTGAGGATTTAGTGCACAGAAAAAAAATCACGATATTAAGTTTCATACGGGTATTTTGAGTATCAAATCGGCCTTCATCTGAAAAATATTATGATGATATTATAGCTTCCATATGTTGTGGTAGAAGTAGTATCATTGATAAGAAAAATTGATATTTTTTCGATATAATTTAAGATAGGGCTGATATTTGATCTTTTTTTCTATCCCAATAGCTGAGCTTGTTGTCTGACAGACTCCACTTCGGCTTATTTGTAAAGGTAAAATACTGGGTTATGAATCTCGTTCGGATGGCGTTTTAAGGAAGCCACAAACTTCTTGAAAGTGGTCACACAATTGTTCTCCCAGTCAACTGGGGAAATTTTAAGGCAACAGACAAATCAATCTATAAAATTATGAAGTCCTGAAATGAAAGCCTATCCTTTCTTTCGTGTGCGTGGTAACTTGTTGTTATGAGCAAACACATTTAAAGTAACACATTCTCATAGATGGAAATTTTCCCTTATAGTTATCCTGAGTCACCCTGCTGCATTCACATACATATCCTTCTACATATGTGGGGCATTTTAATGCATTTGACTGCGTTGCCAGCTCGAGACTCCAACGAAGGTGTTAAGTTATGGCACAGTCTGGAACTACACACAGCTGGGCATCCAATTTGGATGCTGGTCCGCATCACATTTCGCATTTGCCAGTTGCCGTTGGAGCATTCCATTGGATCTGGGTGGTTTCTCACTGCTGGCTCACTGTCATACTCCGAACCAGAAAGCCACACGCCCAGTTTTGAGCCGCCTGCGCGCTACGCTGTTTGATTTATGGCCCATTGTCAAATTATCCTTGATAAGTCATTAATAAATTGTTGGTTTTCTTTTTTGTTGTTGTTGTTCCTTTGGCCACTTCGGTTGGCTTTTGTTTTGACGTTGACTTCTGTGACTCTACGTGAACTTTAATGCTTAACACTTTCACATGGCCATAAAAAATTGAGCTAAGTAACCGCTTTGCGGTTCTACCCCCCAGCTCTCCGTTTCCGTAATTTATGTCTTTACAAGCTCTCAAATGAAGTGGCAAATTCACACTTTTAGCCCGGCCCCAGACCGTAAAAATGTAATAGTTCGGCCAGGATTGCACACACAAATAACATCATCATAAAAACCAATTCACAAATCATAAATATAAATGAATCCAATTGCATGACTGCCTTCCTAGCTGGCCACAACGATCATCGATCCATTTCGCATACAATAAAGCAATCTGATTTTCGTATCATAAACTTAAAATACTCACTCTCGCTCCCCCTGCCCGAACATTTGCCTCTGCCAGCCGTAAATCTTCGCTGGCCCAGCCTGGCCGACTGGCCTATCAGCATGTACATGGAATCCAACAGATACCAGGCTAAGGTCCAGCTACGATCTGTACAGCTTCAGTGTTTGCGCACGCGCACGCGTTCGCCGGCGTTGATAGATTTATGGCGCCAAATAAAATGCCTTAAGACAACAAGCCAAATCACCAGAGACTCAGCTCTCTTTGACCGGGGTCCCACAAGGGGTAGGAGATGCCGCAGATGGCGATTACTGGACACTGGGAATGACTGCATCGCTGGTTAATCAAATAGTAAATGCGAGAAGAGAGCAGTAAACATGATCATTGGCGATTTGTGGGGTTTGGGATACTGAAGTGGTGGGGCATATTAGTTTGGCCAGGATGGAACTTTTAAAAAGAGATGAAAACATATCTAACATGTCTTTTTTTATTTTGTTAATCAAATTTTTCTTCCGCCGCTTACGTTAGCCAGCAGAATGGCGGGTGCATTGTTTTATTATTTGCATTAAAGCAGTTTGACTTTATAGAGAAGGGGGATAACATTCCCGGTTACTGGACCTGTTAACGAAAGTTGAGCGATTTTAAACCTTACTTACTAAAGCTTAAAATTAGTCATCAAAGTGACAATATTAAGTCATAAATTTGAAACATTTGAATATTAAATTCTTTTTAATATTGCAAGTATCATGGTAATATTTTCGAAAGTAATATAATGGTATTCGGAGTTTTCTTAGAAATTCTAGTTAGGACACAAACTGTTATGGTTAAAGTTTCATCTCTAAACACAGGGCTGCACCCATCGCGAAAAACTTACACATTTGTACTAGTTTAGTATTTAACTGAAATTTTTAGACCGAAAATCTATTACGGACGCTCGACGGATGGATTAAAATGGGGTTGCCGAAATTTCGATAACGAATAACTTTTTGACGATATTTTTGGTTTTTGGACATAAAGGAAGGTTTTCTAAGGGCATTCTCTTATGTAATATCGAAGTGAATGTCTTCAGAAAACCTCCCTCTTTGTGGCCGAAACTAACAAAAGTGCAAACCCAAAATATATTCAACAAGTGTTCGATGCCGATACTTCGACAATTCTAGACTAACGAGAGCGTAAGTTAAAGTCTAAGTTAGAGCCTCTAACTGACTTCGATATACCCGTTACTCATGAAAAAACATGTTTAACAGTGTTCCTGAGTTCCTTAGGGTGAATATCCGAAAAGTATGCAACATTCAGGTAGGGCGTGGGGTGCTTGGTTCACTTTTTTGCTCATAATTTGAGAACCGCACATCATTTCTTCGGCAATCGCTTTTTTTTTTTAATTACCAAGTATCTCTAGAAAGTACGATTTGTCTATCTTCAAAACTGTAGGAGATATAACGTTTTTTCCAAATTGCGGGGGAGGGAGGGGGCGTGGCCAAACTTTGAAACAAACTTGATCTGCGTGCAGATAAAAAAAAACATTTGTCCCATACATGTCAAACCTCTATCTCTTACCATCTCTGAGATCTAGATGTTCATACAGACAGAAGAAACGGACGGACATGTCTATATCGACTCGGCTGATCATGAATTTTTATACTTTATATGGTCGGAAATGATTCCTTCTGCCTGTTACATACATTTGCTCGACTTTAGTATACCCTTTTTACTCTACGAGTAACGGGAGTAACTGAAAGCCGAAGTATGTTTGCGCTATATCGACTGCTGGACGGGATTTGACACTCTTGAAAATGAACCCATAACATGTTATAGCGACACATTCCCATCTTTCATGTAAAGATATCAATGTGAAAATTTTACACAAAATAGTGCGAAATACATATTTCTGAATCATTAATTCAAAATTTATTTATTTTAAGTTATGCCAGTCTTGAAGTGAGTGAGCGATATGATTAATGATACATTTTAAAATTATAATTTAAATTAATTTCATATTCTCCAAAAATAAAAGGCAAAATTTAAAAACGTGTTCGCTCCAGTCATGAACTATAACACAGTGTCACAAAAAAAAAAATAGAGGCAAGCTAACTTCGGCTCGACCGAAGTTTATATACCCTTGGAGCATGATATCTGCCTGCCAGTTTGTTATATGGCGCCACAATTTTGACAAAATTTTGAAAACAAAAAAGTTTTTCTCACTAGAACTACTTTTTCGACCGATCGTTTCTATGGCAGCTATACGATATAGTCATCCGATCCGGCCGATTCCGACAAATGTACTGTGCATTTGTACCAAAAGACTTCGTGCAAAGTTTGGTTAAGATAGCTTTTAAACTGACGGAGGAGATAGCATAGAAACAGACGGACAGACGGACATGGCTATATCAACTCAGCTCGTCATGCTGACTAAGAATATATATACATTATGTGGTCGGAGTTGCTTCCTTCTATGCGTTACAAACATCTGAACAATTTTAATATACCCTCCCCAAGGGTATAAAAAATCTGCACATACTTTTCACGAGACCCAGTACATACATAGTGTTGGGCAGGTCGAGTATAGCATTTCCTCATCCTTGGTATTTTCCTAACACTCCCAAAATCTGAAGTTATGGTCCAAAAACCGCTTTTTGCTTTTTTACCTCACTTAAATAGATATAACTCGCGAATGGACCGTCTGATTGCTCATAACCTTATCAATTCCGATAGCCACAAGAGGGATCTAAAACATTATAATCAATTTTTTTTTCCTTAAAGTTTGTAATAAAAACCCATTTAATTCTCCGTCGAACGGTAGTTGTCCCAATGAATTTGGATACCGTTTTACGAAGTTATGCGCGATTTTCTGAGTACACATCGACAATCTAGTATTTTTTTTTAATGTGCTAACATATTTATTTTTGCGTTCACATAATTGCCCCTAAAAGTAAACTCAGTTTTGATTTGGCGCCAGATTCAAAACATATTTTTAAATACATTTGTTCGCAAATATTAACGGTCTCTGAATACTGTTATCTAGCATGATAAATTGAGCAAGATAAATTGAGGTACGTATAGTAAGTAGATGTGGGTTGTAAGTGGTTGTCATTATTTTTTAATGAGCTGAAATTGGCATATTAAATAAAAGAGCCGTGCACATCAAGAATCCTATACATGTAGGCACGTTTAAGGCTTGTGAAAAGCAGATTGCTCTCATGGCGCAAGCCTTGTCCACGCCTGGACATATCTGGTCTAATGCAGAGAATTAAGCTGCGGGTTCTATTTAATAATAAACCCTTTGGTACCTAAGAAATTACTTTTCAAGTCTACAATTTTGTATAAATTGGGCCTTGTAATGATAACTGTCTAACCACGATTGTAGAGAACCGCGATAAAATACCATGGATGACCGATGATGAAGAATATAAAAACCACTATAACAGGCGTTAAATCGCGTTAAATTAGTCAAACCATTGATTATAATGTTTTAGATCCCTCTTGTGGCTATCGGAATTGATAAGGTTATGAGCAATCAGACGGTCCATTCGCGAGTTATATCTATTTAAGTGAGGTAAAAAAGCAAAAAGCGGTTTTTGGGCCATAACTTCAGATTTTGGGGGTGTTAGGAAAAAACCAAGTATGAGCAAATGCTATACTCGACCTGCTCTACAGCTTGTGCTAGGTCATTTCGAAAGTATATTTTCGCTGTAACACTGTGTAATTAGCCAGCTATTAGTCCGCTGTCAGCCACATAGATCTGTTGGTATTTGGTTAAAAGATTAAGCGGATTTCAAAATAGTGATAACTTCTATTAGTATGACACTTTTATGTGTTAATTTAGTTTTATCAGTTTGATATCAAATTGATAAGAATTTGTTTAAACAATTGTCTAATTTTAAATATCATTTTGATACTTGCTCGATCTCTCTATCGACTCGGCTGTTGATGCTGATCAAGAATATATATACTTTATAAGGTCGGAAATGATTCCTTCTGCCTGTTACATACATTTGCTCGACTTTAGTATACCCTTTTTACTCTACGAGTAACGGGTATAAAAATTTGAATTGACCCTGTCACTTCACAATAAAATAGTAAAATTTTAGTCCGAGGTGCAATCCTTTTACTAAAATCTATAGAGATTTCTGAAACACCACTGTTGATCCTGAAATTCTTGGTTTATCTTTTTTCGTAAAAAAAACACTTAAAAGACAAATCAAAAAATATTTTATAACAAATGAACCGACGTCTACCTGATTACCTTGGTGCGCGGAATGCATTTAAGGCAAAGAAAAAGTGAGACATAACTCTAGCAAGTAATCAGTTGATATCCGACCACAGGGTACAGACAAACAGTCTCTAAACCAACAATTCCTATACTCCATTATCCATTTTAACTTGACTTGCAGAGTACTGCAAAGTTGGGCTTGTCTTGAAGCAAAAACCACAGCGCAGACACGCCCCAAATCAAATCTAATCACTTAGTCAAAGATTCGCGAGCACGCAATTTGCAAATCTTCTTCATGCTCGCCATAATAATTCTCCGATACGATAATTAGTCGCAATGCGATTATAAAACATTTCCCAGGCAACGCCACAGCCTACGGCTGCGTCTCCGTCTCCATCCTCATCTTCACCTCCGCTCCACGGCGCATGAGTAACGCGCCGCAAAGCCAAGATTTATGGGTCCCGGGCCACGGTATACTTTGCATTTGTTGGTCGCGATGGCGACACAGTTGACGTTCATTTGAGCACGCCGATCTCTTAGCCGCTCTAGGCGAGCGCTCTCTGGGGTAATTTATGCTCCAGCCCGTTGACATAATTGCACGGGGCTGAGGATCGGCGGGGAGCAGCAAATTGATTGAAATCTTACAACAAACTGGAAAACCTCAAAACGCAGCGTTGAGCGACATGCAACAATTTTATGAAAAATAATTACACCTTTGTACTTTGTCAATCAAAGCGAACATTTGCGGCCCGGCAATAAGCCACAGACAACATGTTGAAAAATCGCTACAACTTTTCATTGAGCCAACACAAATGGGCCAAGCGAGCGAGCGAGTCAGCGTAAATCTCATTTGAGCCTCTACTGACATGTCGCAGGATTAAGTTGTCAATTGGTTCAGCCCTGGTGTGGTGCCTTCCCGCTCCGCCCCGAACCCCACCTCATCCAGCCGGGCCCATCCATCTCACCGTGGTTGCGAAAATATTGAAATTATGTTGTGCACGAGAAACGTGAAGGACTGGGACCGAGCTTAGTTGCAATCTCAATACAATGATCGCATTTTGATGGATTCCCCATTAATTTACGATGCGGCGGCCAGTTAGTCTGGCGCTGCAGCAATTAACAGGCCTCATTTCGGCCCAGAGAGGGAGAGAGAGCAGAGGCTGATTGAATGACTCGTTTGTCAGGTGATTGCCCGGACATGCTGCCAATAAAGATAATTTATGTATGTATAACCCAAAGTGTGATGGGTGGATCAACTTGGGCGTACTCCGAGTCCAAGATGACACTGCTTTCGCACCTCTTCGCTTCGGCCATAAGTCAATTAGGTTCTGGTCTGCGATAAGATTGGCAAATAAGATGCAATTGATTTTGCTTGACATGCTGGCCGGGATGGAGCTGACAAAATGCGGAGCGGGAGAGGGGCTTGACACAGCATTTCCATTAAGTATTTATGTCATTTGAGTTTACTCGAAAATTGAATTTTGGGATGTAAGTTGGGGCCAACGCAATTTGATTAATGCTGATTGACCATGTTTTGATATATTTAGAGAATTGAAGCAACAAACTAAAATTGGACAAAGCTAAATTCCAAAAGACTTGTAGTCTGTGATTTTCTTTCTTAGTTTTCGGTTAATTCTTTTGAAGGAAATACATAGTTGAAATCGAGGGGAAAAATACAAAGCTATAACGAAATTTCGGTCCAAGACAAAAAGCTGCGTGCTTACACTGGATTCTTGAATCTAATGCAACTATTTTTAAGAAAACGACACAAATTCGTATATTTATCAGCATAATTGAACGTCCTATAAAAACGTCTATAAACTCAACCAAGCCTTTTTATTTTGATATTACAAAAGTTATCAAATTTGATTTAATTCGTTCAATAAGTACAATAAAACTGAATTCAAGAACAAAATTCTTGTTTTAACTTAGAAATACTTGAATTATGACTGATTCGGGATATATTTATTGCCTATTCACACCGGCCGCTGCTTCCTAAAATCTGTTACTGTCTAACCTGAAAGAAAGAACAAGAAAATATAAGTTCTAAATTCCGTATCATATTTAATGGCTCGGCAGATCAGCTTGTATTTACTAATTATATTCTGCATCGTTTTGCAGCCTCGGATTCAATTTCCTCAATTTCCACACACTCATGCCTGGGCCTTGGCTGGTTCCTGGCTGCTTGATCCAACATTCAATTAGAGCATAACTCAACAAAAAACCATAAACTCTCAAACCAAAGTGATAAAAACTTGCAAACTGCACATGCAACAGTTGCATTTACAGTGCCTCAATCCTCAATCCTCGGGCCATCAGGCAAATCAACATCCAAATCAAATTCATTGTATGGCCCTGGCCATGACCAGGTCTAGACACACAGCCCCAAAACAAGTCAACGAGTTCCAAATGCAGCAAACAGTCAGCGCGAAAAACCGTTAAGCATCAATTTTGACGCGTCATAAAACTGCAATGAAGTGATAAGTGCCGCTGCAACAGAGCGAGAGCGAGGGAGAATGAGAGAGCAACAGGAATGTACAGTTGATAGATATTTTTGCCGAGGCAAACAGCGAATGGAATGTCGAACACTGCTGGGCCTGGCTGGCGGTCGGACATCCGTATCTATGAGATAACAATGCAAATGCAATGACTGTGTGTGTGTGTGTGCGAGCCAGGCGACAATCAAACAAAACAAGACTTTTATGAACACCGCGGGAAGTTGACAGCTTGCGTCATTGATAGGATGCAAACTGTAAATGTCCCACCCACCGCCCCCTTCATCAGGTCCACATTGTTGCTGACGTTGGGTTTGTGCCATTTTATTGCATCGCGTGCGCAATTATGAATTTGTATGTATATATATATATAGCTATGGATATGGATATTGGTATCGTATAAATGAACATGGCGGGGCACAATCATCATCATCAACATCAACGGTCTCCTTATTTTTTTTACCACAGCCACATGAAAATGCATTTTCCTGATAGATTTTCACATGTGTAAAAACGATTTGATTATGACAAATGTTTCACATGTTGCATTTTGATGGATCAAACAATATTTAACAGTTTATTTAATTGAAAATACTCACAGAAATTTGGGCGATTTTCATCATTTTATTCGGAAGATTTTTGACCGCCTTTTTCAAAATTTAAATAAAACTGCAATTTTCTAATATTTATCTCCTGATGATTGATTTATGTCATTGTTTTATTGCTACCTAAAAAAAACAAACTTTTTAAAAAAAGAAGACAAACGTGACGTTACGTCAGTTTGGAAAGATCCAGAACTTTGTGAATAGCTTTGTAACTTTGGTTTGCTTTCCCTATTACTTTCTCTTGTGAAATATGTCCAAAGATTTTAAATGCTGCAACTCTCTTGTAGAAACTTTTTAGAGCGATCGGGATGGATTCAATTCCATTTTGCACTTTTAGAATTTAAAATATTGTTTGTTCTTAAATCAAGTCAGAAATATTCCAATATCGAAAAACAACTATTAATGTTTTGGAAATGAGAAAACCCGTTCTTGAATCAAGAACCTTCCGTACCTACGGTCTGCCAAAAGTTTTTATAAAACCTTTTCCTCTAGGTCTAGAACAAGAATATTTTGAAGCAGTTTTATGCACACTTATTCCGTTTTTTAGAGTGGACTTCGTCCATGCCGGGTAAGCTTATATGTATGTACTACAATATTTTATTTTAGGGATGGAAGCCAAGTTAAAACCAAGATTATAAACGAAGTTTCAAAACTTTAAATAGTAGTGATAGTGGAACTTGTGAACTGTAACTTCAGCGGGAACTTTCTAGTTCGGTTTTAAACGATTCTATATTGTAATGTATTATTTTCTTCAGATGTGTTGGTGTCTCCTACGCGGTAAGCTGGCTCAAAACCGAATTTTCGAGTCATTTCTGGGAATTCAATACTTTTCGAATTTCGATAGATCGAAATCAGGAACGAAAACAGGCCTGACTATTAAGTGCTGCGAATTCCCGAACACCCATGTGTGTATGAAATGTAGGCGAGAATGGGGAGCTCTGAGTCGCTGGGAATTGTGAGCCACGCGAATATTGGCCACAAAAAAAAAACTACAACTTTTTATACCCGTTGCTCGTAGAGTAATAAGGGTATGCTTAAGTCTTGCAAATGTAAGTAACAGGGAGAAGGAATCATTTCCGACCCTGTAAAGTATATATATTCTTGAGCAGCATCAACAGCCGAGTCGATATAGCCATGTCCGTCTGTCTGGCTGTCTGTCTGTCCGTCCGTCCGTATGACAAACAGATCTTAGTGATGGTAAGAGATAGAGGTTTGACATGTATGGGACAAATGCTTCTTATACTTGCACGTAGATAATATAATATTAATTTTTTGACACGCCCCCTCCCGCCCCTGCAATTTGAAAAAAATTTAGAGAAGTTAGTATTGGCAAAACGATGCAGAAGAAATGATAAAGATCGGATGAGCGGTTCTCAAGTTATAAGCATAAAAGAGAGAGAGAGAGAGAGAGTGAGGGAAAGAGAGAGAGCGAGAGACAGAGATTGAGAGAGACACAGCAGCAGCACTGCAATTCAGCTTCAAATTCAGGTACAGAGTACCTTGTTAATATATCCTGTTCAAATTTATTACTTAAATTTATATTAGCAACAACTGTAATCCCTGAAATTTACGGCAAGATCGGATTATAAATAGTCAAGTTAAAACAAGTGAGAAAGTCGGTCAAGCCCGACTATAACATACTCTGTACCTGGAGTAAAAGCTGATTGCAATGCTCATCTCCCTCTCTCTTTAAGGGTGGGAGTGGGTGGTGCGAGGGTTGTGTACTAATTAGCTCATAACTTGAAAACCGCTCATCCGATCTTTATCATTTCTTCGATTTATTTTGCTAATTACTAACTATCTCCAGAAGGTTCGAATCGTCTATCTTCAAAACTGAACGAGATATAACGTTTTTTCCGAATTTCGGGGGCGGGAGGGGGCGTGGCAAAAATGGAAAATAAACTTGATCTGCCTGCAAGTATAAGAAGCATTTGTCCCATACATGTCAAACCTATCATTTCTTACCATATCTGAGATCTGTTTGTTCTGGACGGACGGACAGACAGACGACAGAGACGGACGGACAGACGGACATGGCTATATCGACTCGGCTGTTGCGCTAATCAAGAATACATATACTTTATAGGGTCGGAAATGATTCCTTCTTCCTGTTACATATTTTTGCACAAACTTAATATACTTTATGTACCTTCGGTACAGATTATCAAAATAGAGGGAAGTTAACTTCGGCTGCCAGTTTGTTATATGGCAGCTATACGTTATATTCATTCGATTTTGATTAAACTCTCCAAAAGTGCAAGTGGAGAATAGAAAGACGATACCATTGAAAACAAAACAGTTAATTTTACTAAGATTTTTTTCGAGATCAATCTTTTGTACGGCATCTATACTATATTGTTGACCGACTTCGACAAATCTTTCTAAAATCATGTGAAATCGTTGAAAACTTATAAATACGAGCGTTGAAAGCGATAGCATTGATAACAAAAAAGTTTTTCTTACTAAAATTTTGTTCAGACCTATCTTTTGTATGGGTGCTATACTATATAGTTGTCCGATTTCGACAAATCTGCTTGGAATTTTGTGAAATCATTAAAGCTTATAAATACTACGGTTGGCAACGATAGCATTAAAACCAAAAAAGTTTTTCCCACTAAAACTACTTTTTCGACCGATCGTTCCTATGGCAGCTATATGCTATAGTTATCCGATCCGGTCGGTTTCGACAAATGTGCAGCGTATTTGTACCAAAAGACTTCGTGCAAAGTTTGGTTAAGATAGCTTTAAAACTGACGGAGGAGATAGCATAGTAACAGACGGACAGGCGTACGGACGGACGGACAGACAGACATGGCAATATCAACTCCGCTCCTCTCCAAAGGTATAAAAAACACAAATACTAATGATGAGGAAAGTTTCGTGAATCTTTCAACTTATAGCCTATTTCCACTGGCTTCATTTCTTGTCATTTTCATTTCTAAAAATTTTGCCGTTTCCATTGACAAATTGTCATTTGTTTAACATTCACAACGATGCGTTGTGAAAAACAGCTGAAAAGTTTGATTTAAATAACAGGCGCCACTTTCAAACTCACGTGGAATATTATCAAAAAATAACATACCCGTCATGACAGCAATTTTCAGGGGCAAACGCATTGTTATCATCCTGAATTATCAACAGAAAGCTCAATACACAACTTTTATTGACTAATTTATATTTTAAACAAAATTGCGGCTACTATTTAAATTCAAATTAACAAATTATTGGTGATGACACTTTCCGTTTCCGGAGAGTAGCGAGTAATGCCAGAGAGTAGCTAGTATTTGAAAAAAAAACGAGAAGGCCAAGCTAACTTCGTCTTTGCCGAAGTTTATATACCCTTGCAAATGTTTTAATACATCGGAGATTAAGAAAAAATTTTCTAAATAAAACCCACTTTTCAACCGATAGTTCCTATGGCAGCTATAAGATATAGTCATCCGATTTTGACCAAAACTTCCAAACCTTTGTAAAAGCGTATTATATTAATAATCGCTGAAGTGGAACGCATTAACATTTAAAACAAAAAAGTTTTTCTCACAAAGACCCACTTTTCGACCGATAGTTCCTATGGCAGCTATAAGATATAGTCATCCAATTTTGACCAAAACTTCCAAACCTTTGTAAAAGCGTATAATATTAATAATCGCTGAAGTGGGGGACGTTAACATTAAAAACAAAAAAGTTTTTCTCTCAAAGACTCACTTTTTGACCGATAGTTCCTATGACAGCTATAAGATATAGTAATCCGATCCGGCCGGTTCCGACATATTAGCAGTGTGCAGTAAAAAAAAACTCTGTGCAAAGTTTCAGCTCGATAGCTTTAAAACTGAGAGACTAGTTTACGTAGAAACAGACAGACGGACAGACAGACAGACAGACAGACGGACAGACAGACAGACGGACAGACAGACAGACAGACAGACGGACGGACAAAGCTCAATCGACTCAGCTCGTCGCCCTGATCAAGAATATATATAGTTTATGAGGTCGGAAATGAATATTTCTATGCGTTGCAAACTTCTGGGCAAAATTATAATACACTTTGCAAGGGTATAAAAATACCAGATTCCTTTGTGGGGAATGTCATAATTTTTCATAATTTTTCAGAAATGAAAGGCAAAATGAAGTGACAATTCGTATGGAAGAAATGATATCATTTTCTTCATTTCTTGTCATTTCATGAAATGAAGCTTCATTTGTTTAGTGGAAATAGGCTATAAAATAATAAATTTACAGAATGAAAAAATATTGATTTTTGTTCGAAAAACCAAACTATGAACACAACCCCCTATTCTCCACCACATACATAAATGTAAGTCGGGCAAAACGTTTTTGATTTTGATATACGGAAAATACTTTCATCACAAATTTGTTTGAAAGGGCTGTAATCAGATGCAGTCGAAAAGTCAGCAAGCCCTGGCAGAGAAATGAAAGCATCAAAATTAAAGCATTTTCCTGGTTTTTAGAAAGGGAGCGCATTTTCAAAAAAAAAGTTCAGTTCACTTATTACAAACTACACAGAGAAAACAAAATTGGCTACACGGCGCGTTTAGAAACGTCAAACCTAAACGCAACGTATTTCGCCCTGTTAAATTGCACACGCTGCGTGTAGAATTTAGAAAGCCACACGGACGTGTGGAAAAGCTACACGCGACGTGTAAGAATTAAAAATCTAAATGCAAATGTAGAAAAGTTAAATGCTGCGTGTGCAAAAGCAAAGTCTACACGACAATGGAAAATCAGCTTGTTTCCCTTAATAATTCTAAATTTTTCATGCAGCAATCTGATTACCACACGGTCGTTTAGATTTTCTACATTGACGTTTGGATATTGAAATGCTACACGGGCGTGTGGAAATTCTAAACGAAAAATGTAGCTCTACATCAGTACTGAATTCTTATATTTTTTGTTTAGCAAACTGGTTGCCACACGTGGCGTGTGGGATTTCTAAATGTACGTTTAGATCAGAGATGGGCATGCACACATACCGTCACATTTTTCACACGCACACCGTCATATAAGCAAATCTAAGTAGCTGTCAAGCAATACGTGTGATTTTGTCAGTCGGCCGCGGCTAATGCCGCGCCCGTGGAGAAAGTCGCGACGCGCCCAACTTGTTTAGATTTAAAAAGCCTAAGCTACACGAAAGTGGTTGAAAAACCCGGTGAAACGTGTAGAAATTCTACGATAGGTGAATTTTCTTAAATAGATAACACAACAAAAAGGCGGGTTCAAAAATGGAAAACTTCACAAAGATTCAAGGAACGCTTACAAAGACCAGCCGCGAATTACATGATATGCCACTTATTTTCATTGAAAGAAGTAAAGATCATGGAGAACTTTCTATTGAAGAATGCGCAATCAGTTACGAAAATTTACCTGAAGAGTCAAAAAGCAAGTAATGAACTTTTGGTAGCCCTAAGTTTAATGTTTTAGGGATTCATGAGATTCTCTGATTTCTTTGTTATAAAGTTTCTTACATGTATAAAAGAAAATTCTTCCCCTCGATAAAAAATATTTTGCCTTCGAAATATATTGGAAAACTAAAAATCATGATTACATTACAAGTTTAAATGTGAATTTATCAGACCCCCCTTCCTTATCAGGATATTCTACTTCAGTCCGAGGATATCTATGCTTAAAAACAATACTTTTTACTTGATTTGTCGTGATTTGACAATAAAACTGCTCGAGCACAATCTGCTGGGGTTTTCCTCAGAGTGTCATATTCTGGCAGAGTTTCTAGCAAAGACTTCACTCCCAGTCCTATACAAATCAGTCATTATTATTTTCTTATTTAAAACTCCAGCGACTGCCACCCCGTCGTCGACTCCTATCTGCATCGATTCCCCCCACTAATTCTGGGACACCATTTTGCAATCTTAATGTCCGACAACACGGCAACAACGACAAAACTACTGTTAAAATCAAACATACAAATTCCATACAAAGCTTGTCCAGCATTTTTGGGCAAATGTGCATTTTTTTACGATCGTTCGCTGTTTTGCTCTTCGCAGTCATAAAAAACTCAGTCAGTGCCCCGCGATTGGACGGTGAAACTTTTAATTTGATGCTAAAATACTGATAGTCCCGTCCGGCGACACTTAAATTGCATATAAAAGTTGGCTTTTATGTTTGGCTTCTATTAGCAAAATAAACTATGGCGTGTTAAATGACGAGAGAGATCCTCGAACGGGTCATCACAATAACAGAAAGCGATCATAAAACTTCAACGCCTTTTTTTATGAATTTATTTTAATGATTAAGCATTAAAACGGCATATAAAGATTCCAGATGAGCCGGCAGCAGCAGCAGCAGGAGCTTGTAGCCTGTAGCCTGTACCTACGTGGCATGGTCTAGGCACTGGGCAAGGTGTCGTCTTACATGTGCAGGCGATGGCCGGGTGAAAGCGAAAGTGAGGCTCAGTGTGAGTTTTGGGTAATGAAATTAACAACGCATCGTTTGCTGCGCTTCAACAATTGTTTTGTTTCAATTTCTGGTTGCGCCCCTTGACAGGCAGGAAGACGGAGACGGAGACTTGCTTAAGTGCCCCTTGCCGTGGTTGTTGTACCATAGTTTCCCCGAAGCCCTCAGCTGCATTTTTCAAAGGAAAATCGTTATGGGTCCTGTTTTGGTGCTGCCTACCTGAAAATCGGCTTAGTGGTTGTTAGTGTCCTCGTTTTTGACGACAAGAAGTCAAACTCTCGATTTACGACCATTTTGTTTGAGTAATTGTGTGTGTGTGTGTGTGTGTGTGAGTGTGTTGACTGATGCGCGTCGTCCTTCGTCCTTACTCGCCACATGCACGACAGTTGTGTAAATTGTACAGTTTTTACTTTCAGCTGTCTCTCAAGAAGGCCCCTGGCTAGCCCACTATCATCGGGTGACTCAATTTTTATAATTTACACTTAATTATATTATTAATAAACCCTTTTTATGGGCCATGCACCCATTTTATGCTCCACCATATTTCATTGCCTCATTTGTTCCTTCGTTTTATGTGCCTTTTCCAATCAAATTGTCGTGAAAAAAGAAACCAAAATAGAAATGTTCACGATTCAATTAAAAGATCGTAAAAGTTTTTCTGAATGGTTGGAAAACGTTTGGCTGGAGCAGCCGACATCAAGTTATTTAGCCAGCTGCCAGTGGCAGCATAGAATTGTCCCTCCTTTTAATGATAAACATACAGTGGATTTAATAAACATAACAATTGGCTAAGTATTCAAAATTCGAATTGACAAGAATTGTTAATTTCAATTTGTGATTTATAGTATGGGATTTTATTAGAGTTTTAAATATTTTTTTTTATTTTCTACTACTAGCTGTCCCGATTCGACATGATAAATCGACGTCACAATTGAATTAGTGGTGACACGAATTTAACAATCCGTCAATTCAACACCAACAAATTCAACACAAAACAAAGTCTTCACAAAACAATTTCAACACGTCAATACATCACCAAGTCATTTTACCCAACACAACAATTCAACACACGTTAATTCAACACACGTCAATTCAACACAAAACAAAATAATTAATTTATTATAAAACTTAAATTTGGTTTGAATTGAATTGTCGAAGTGTTAAATTGTTTTGCTGGGTTAAATGACTTATAGACGTGTGTTGACTTTTTTCATACCCGTTACTCGTAGAGTAAAAAGGGTATACTAAAGTCGTGCAAATGTATGTAACAGGCAGAAGGAATCATTTCCGACCATATAAAGTACATATATATATTCTTGATCAGCATCAACAGCCGAGTCGATATAGCCATGTCCGTCTGCCCGTCTGTCCGTCCGTCCGTCCGTCTGTCTGTCTCAGATCTCAGAGATGGTAAGAGATAGAGGTTTGACATGTATGGGACAAATGCTTCTTTTATCTGCACGCAGATCAAGTTTGTTTCAAATTTTGACCACGCCCTCTCCCGCCCCCGCAGTTTGGAAAAAACGTTATATCTCCTACATTTTTAAAGATAGACGATTTGTTTCTTCTAGAGATAGTTAGTAATTAGCAAAATGAATCGATTTGCCGATGAAATGATCGGCTGAGATTGGATGAACGGTTCTCAAGTTATGAGCAAAGAAGTGAACCAGCACCCCCCGCTACCCACCCTAAAAAAATGTTCCATACTTTTCTGATGGTCACCCTAAGGAACGCAGGAACACTGTTAAACATGTTTTTTCATGAGTAATGGGTATATCGAAGTCGGTTAGTGGGGCAGGCAAAAATTTTACGATATTTACAACGTCTGCATTTGGAGGAAAGTTATTTGAGTTGTTAGCAAAAGAGTGTTATGTCTAGAGCTTTTAAATGTGCGTACACTTTCGGAGGATATTAACATAACTGACATTGCCACTTGTAAGATTGAAACTATAATTTTCTTTAAACTTTTGTGTTTCCAGTGTTGAAATTGTACTGTGTTGAAATCGTACTATGTTGAAATTCGGCGATGTTCAATTGCTTTGTGATGAAATTGATTATGTTGAAATTGTATATGTGTTGAAATATCTTGTGTTATAATTGTGCTGTGTTGAATTGACGTGTTGAAATTGTTTTGTGTTGAATAGCAAAAAAAAATCAAATTTTACAAAGCAATTGTTAATTAATGCAAGAAATACGCTTTATGCAGTCGAAAAGAATAGGTCTTTTTTCTTCGAAGAATGTCAACATCTCCATCAAAATTTCATTCCTGTAATGGACATTTAAACATCTTTGCAGAAAAAACTGTCGAGATTTTTTAGTTTTGGAGTAAACCTGGCATGAGCTTGAAAATTCTTTCTCGACTTCCAGGATATTTTACACAATTTAAGCTTTTAAGGATTGACCTATGCTTTTTGAACTTGTATTATTGCCAATGAGCTTACTACAATCCTTTTGAGATCACTGTCACAGTCACAGTCAAGTCACTTTTAAGTAGGGTTGTCAATTATTTCAAAAATATACTGAAAAAGTATAATTTCGATATAAATATTTTTGTTTCAAGAAAATTTTAATTATCGATATTTTTTTAATAAAAACCCGGATCTTAACAATGTCTGCTGGTCTTTTGATCAGCAAAAAAATTTAGTTTTTAGAGAACAAGTTACTAGATGCATTAAATAATATGCGATATATCAGTGACAATAAGGAATTACAGCACAAGTGTGTTTTTTTCCAATTTTACTGGAATTTTATGGCTTAAAACAGGACAAAGATCAGCAGTAGCAAATTTCATAAATACTTCTTTGATTTGATTTCATTTGCATACCTCTCTATCGTATTTGTAGCAATACTGGTAATGGAATTACCAAGCCCACGGTAACGTATTTTTCGCCGCTTCCTTTTTTAGTCATTTCTTTGAAAGGTTCAAAAGGATTAATAAAATCACGAAAAATATTTATCTCTCTGGATATTGTCATTTACGGTACACAGCCCATTTGGCATGCTCGCTGTGTTCGAGTGACACTGCTGAGTACTTGAGTAATGAACAGTTTGCACTGCGATTTTTGTGCATCAACTTTAATAAAATAACTTTAAAACATTTTGCACAAGAAACAGTTATTCGCAACAGTGTGACCGAACGCGAAAGAAATATTACTGAAAATACCACCAAAAATGATTAATTTTCCGATATATCGCTTCAGAAAAATATGCGATAATGATATTCGTCCATTTGAGCAAAAATATCGATATTTTGAAGAAGGAATTTTTAAGTGACTGTCAAGTCGCTATTAAGTCAAATTTAAATCACTTTTAATTCCCTGCCAAGTCCCTGTTTAGTCAATGTAAAGCCCTCTTTTCACTTGCTGACACTTCCACTCAAACACGCAACCCACATGCTGCTACAGCAAATGGTAAAAGCGGCTAATTTTGCAAAACTAGCAAAATGCCAAAGCAAAGGCATTCCCAAAAGAATCTGTCGCAAAGATCCGTTGTAATTATGGTCAAACCGGGCTGATGCTGTTATAAGTTGTTTAATCCTTATATTCGCTAGAAATGGGTGCGGAGAGTAAGTATGTTAAGCATTCACATGAGAGGACAACAACTACCGCGCGGTAAGGTCAATTCATTTACCATGTTCAACAGAATCATCTAAGATAGAGTACGAAACTCTTAAAAATTTAAAAAGGATATTTATCTTATTTCAAATTAAATTTTCAGTATTGATTACCTTGTTCCATGTAATTGTTGTAGACAAAACTGGGTCAAAAAAGTGCTACCTTTTACAGAGATTTTAAATTTTCCCACCCTTTTGGCAAACATTTTTTCAAATGAAAAATCTCACAAAGAAACAAATCTTCCCACCATGTATGAATCAGTAGCTAAAGAGCCTGAGGCCAGGCCTGTACACCTGTTGGTTGGGTTTTTGGTTTTTGTGGGCTATGTTTCAGCTGCCCTTTGGCCTCCACATTTCGGTGCTGCTTATCAGCACAGTCAACCATCACGTGGGTGCCTTCCCCGTAAACCCCAAAAGTAAATATCAATAGCAGAGCAACAAGAACCACAATGAATTCAATTCAGGCAAGGCCAGCCGCCCCCGCCTACTGGCTACTTGCTGGTCCCTGGGCCTATCTTGTTGTCTGACTAATGCCATTGGGCTAATGGTAATGTACGGTCGATCGGTTGGTCGTTGGTTTGCTGCCTGGGCACCAAATATCAGTGATTGAGCGATCAGTTAAAACGTTTGTCTGAAGTGAACGAGAATGATTGAGTGGATTTCACAGAGCGACTCCCATTTTACCACTATTTTCTGCCTATGACGTTTATTTTTAGGGTCCAAAAAAAACGATAAATGATAAAGTGTAACAACAAACAACATTAAGTCGCATTAAGTTTTGTCAAGAAAAGCATTTACTTTATCGGGGAATGTATTTGTTTTTGGCTGTGGCTGGTGGGAATTTTGCGCCAGCGAGAAAGGCAAATCATGCACTGAGCCAAACAAGAAAGAATACACGAATCAAGCACAAACGGAGTCAAAAGTAAATTAATAATATAATTACTTGATTCTACTAAAAAAAAATTAATTTTTTGCGTTAAGGGACGCGTGGTACGAGCAAAGCTTTTTAATAAGTCTGATTGAAAGTGTTACTGCTAACTTACTGTTCAGTCACTGTCAAATCACTGTTAAGCATCTGATGAATCAATGACAAATCACTGTTTTGTCACAGCCAAGTCACTGTTAAGTCCATGATAAGTCGCTGTAAAGTCTCTGGCAAGTCAATGCTTGAACACCGTTTCGTCACTGTTAAGTCACCGTTCAGTAATTGTATAGTCACTATTTAGTCACTGATAAGTCACCCTCTTGTCATTGATAAGTCACTGTTTAGGCACTGTTTAGTCACTTATAAATCGCTGACAAGTTACGGTTAAGTCACTGACAAGTCACTCACGTTTGGTCACTGTCAAGTCACATTCAAGTCACTGTTGAGTCACTATAGAGTCACTTTTAAAGCACGGTCATGTCACTGTTTACTCACTGTTAAGTCACCGTTAAGTCGCCGTTTAGTCAGTGTAAAGTCAATATTTAGTCACTCTCAAGTCATTGATAAGGTTTGGTTTAGTTTAGTTTAGTCACTAACAAGTAACGGTTAAGTCACTGACAAGTTTTTCGCATTTGCTCACTGTCATGTAACATTCAAGTCTCTGTTGAGTTCCTGTCACTTTTAAGTCACTATCAAGTCACTGTTTAGTCACTGTTGATCGCTCTTGCGCCCATAAACATATATACAAACAAAACTCAACAACACAGCAACAGCAGTGAAATGTGCAAAAAACATTAAACAAACTCACATAAATAAAGTGCCAACAATACAACAGACGGCTTCATCAAGAAGTGCATACACTCTCACGCCCGCATTACTCACACACACAAACATGCTGACGGAGTCTTGTAAAAAAGTCGGAGCTCAACATTATCTGCAGATGATCAAGCTATTTGCAGAGAACAGAAACAACAAAACGATCATCTTACATGAAGACGTCATATCAGAGTTTAAGAAGTTTCTTCAGCACGGCTTAAATCGCCACTCAAGAACCCTTGGTTGAGCCCAATCCAACTTGTCAAAAAGAGACCAGTGACTGGCGAATCTACACCAACATAGCTACAGGCACACATGTCTGATCCACATATCACACATATAGCACATATCGACATCAGCCATTGAGATATAGGAAACACAACTCGGCTTTCATCCAGCTACTTTCTTGCTCAATACATCCATATAAAGTTCGATCTTAAAAAATAAATAAAGTCGATCAAACAATTCAACAACATATGGAGACTAAGTTCCTATAAAATAGCCTGGCAAACAAGCAGTTAAGCAACCACAACATCCAACCTATTGAGCCTCCATATACATGGAATAATGAATATATTATGGATAATCAAGCCAGCATTCAGCGTCTACTTCCCCGATAAGCCCGTTAACTGATCGTATCATTTACGGTGAAAGCGGCAATGGCGGGTCCACTCCCAGTTCACTGACGACTAATGATGATCGATACTCCCGCATTCTTATGCATATTACTTATCTCTCCGATATTCTGTGACACTTATTCTTACCGGCAACACGCCGTCTCTAATCCAATCTGTGCTATAAACGAAATAGTTAATGTGCCGTAGACACATGATCAAAGTATTGGCGCCATCTATTGGTCAGTTTTGAAGCCATTTATTGGTCAAGTTACCGCAGCTTACTTATCGGCTAATCACACTGAACACATCCCAGCGAAACGCATGGAATTTTTTGAAGATGTGAAATGGCGATTCACGCGGATAAAATCTTACTAGACCTTCAGTAGCCGAAATGAATTTACAAATTGCTAAACAAAAATTGATGAAATTAATTGTTAAGAACAATGGGTGGTGGTTTTATCTGTTTCTCAAAGACAGCAACTTGTAATTCTGCAGTTTATGGCAGATTTAGTCAATAATGCTTTAGTTACAGAGATCAAAGATAAAGAGGAGCTGCTGACCATGAGAGGCATGAATTTGTACATACCAATAAGAGCTTGTATGGTTGTACTTAAAATAATTAAACTTATCCCAGTTTTTTCTCAAATTGTTCTTGACTCAAGCTAGCTTCTTCTTATTTCATTTCTCGAAAGTATTTCCCTTTCTTCCATTTCCTTTTTCAAGTGTATCAATTTTAAGGCAATGACAATACGTGGATGTCATGTCCAACTGTGAGTTTTAGTTTGGGGCTCAAGTGGCTTAATTTTAAAGGCTGCCCCACTAAAAGACCCCACCAAACTAGTCACTGCCTACCACGTGGCCATGGCGAGATGTTCTAAAGCCAGTTAATCTATGGCTGGTTGCTGGAATGAGTCTATAACTTGCGCGAGTTTATGATAAAACACTTGTCACTTTTGACATGTTCGTTAATGGGCCGGAGTCGGAGCAAGTGCAGCCAAAGGTGTGAAATGCTCAATTAACATGAAATTTATGACCAGGCTTGGGTAGGATCGATGCCTTAACCCATTAGGACAACCTGTTATGCGGCAAGGACCTTGAAGAAACAAAAAACACAGCAATAATTTATGTTGCTGTTCTCGCCTAGTTCTTCCACGGGTTTTCTCCTGCTACGCTACACACCGAACGCTCGTAAAAACTTTCTTTTGTTTCGACGTGCACAACTTTACGACTTTCTGAGTGCGTTGGAAATTTTCCTCCTGCCCTCGTGGAGGCCAAATCAATAAAAGGAGCAACAATTTAATTTACACAACAAAACTTTGACAGCTTGTAAACGATTTGGGATAGAGCTCGAGCTGGAGATGTCATAATGACAACACTTACTGGGCCATCAAAACTGACGCATCGGGAATTTTTACGAGCCGCTTCGGTGAAAGGGTCGCTCGGTGCTCAGGGCAGGTTCTTCTGCGGTCGCCCCAGAAACTGTCATAATTTTCTATTTATTGTGTAATTTGTAGCGCAATTTGTTGCTCGTAAAACTCTCGAGTGAAAAAAATATCATCATGTAATGTAATCGTAATGCATGATGGGCGCACATATAAAAATCGTAAAATTTTTTGGGAAACGGATAGACAGAGGGGAAGGCAGCAGAGAAAGTTGTGTAAACACCAGACATTGGACATAAACAACTGGGATAGGAGGAACTGTGTTCGGTGGAATTAATAGACTGGTTTATGAAGTCACAAAACATAAAAAAAAACCAGTCGATTTTTGGTGTCATAAAAAGTTCCACTGGGTGGAGAAGTTGAATCAATGAGACATAATTTTTTTACCAGAAATTGGCTAAAGGATTTAACTGTTTATTAGTGGAAAGTAATGATTGTGGTTAAAATGCAATTCTATAATTATTGTTATGTTAGACTCCATCACCATATTTATAACCAGAGCGGTTAGCTGATTTCCTAAGTTGATATTTTAGCTCGCTGCGCAGTATAAAAAATCTGCAGGCTGAGTTCTTATACTGTATTGGAACTACGAGGTCCTGGTGTTCGAGTCTCGGGAGGGGTATAAGCTATTCGCTGCGATGCTTTGTCAACAATTCTGTGGTGTATGTATATGTGTTATATTATATATATGGCCACAAATAGGGACCTTTTTTGTGGCCGAAACCAAAAAGTATTCACAAAAATATCGACAAAAGTTATTCGATATCGATACTCCGACATCCCTATTTAAAACACAGGATGTAGAAGTGAGCCATACATTACAATTTCCATCTTTAAAACGTTTGTGATAAACTAAACTCATTATAAATTAAGCAAAATTTTGCGACTTGGTAATCATTTCGATCTTCATCATATATTCTAAATAAATTAGATTGTCATGTCATAAGGGAAAATATCCGAAAACAAAAATTTAGTAATCTTTACCAATTTTATTTTTTTTTAATCCTTCGACCGTTAATTATTGTTGTCGCAGTTTTCATTGGCAGAGACGCACTAACCCTATATATTGTACTCTGTAGGGAAGGGCGGGTCGCCGCTCACGTTGGTCAGCAGCTTTGCGGATGCATCGTTCTGTTTCGACTGAGTCGCCCTAAGACGCATCAAGTTTGGATAACGCTGCGTTCATCAGTTTGAATGAATCAGCAGCTTTACCTGACTTCAAACGCCCCCACTTGGCTCAAAAGTTCTGGACCACACCACTTTATAGTCTAACTTACAAAACTTTTTTGAAAATTTCGCGACTTTTTTGAAATGTTTGATCTAACCATTTACGTGTCCCAGAAAACCCATCTATCAAATCTTAATGACTTTGCAAGTTTCGCGAAAAATCAAACCTCATATAACGATTTTGGAAATATCGGCATTCTTTTGACAGTTCGGTCTACATATATAGACTTCCAATATTTACCTGTCTCTTACTGCCGTCCATTAAGAATTCTTTATAATCCTTTGTCATAAAAAAAATTGGCAAATATCTTAATAATTCGATCTACATATTGTATTTATCCGTCTACATTGACATCCATCAAATCTTTATAAGAATCTTAGGTCATAGAAAAAATTGGCAAATTTTGCTTTTCAATCGACGTCTTTAATTTACTTACTCCTGCACTTTCTTAAATATTCAATTGAAAATTTGGCAAGTTTTGCGGTTTTTGGTCTACACCATCCAATGGTCCAAATGGTCTATCTAATCTTCATGATAATTTTTCTAATTTCGCGATTTTTGTTCATTGGATCAACACCTTAAATTTATCAACTCCTGCATTGATATCTATTCATCAAGCTCTTTAATATAGAATTTTAAAAATTTTTTTGAAAACTTCGCGAGGTTCTTACCATTTGTTACATTGCCAATGTTTATGTCCAGGTTATCAACTATCTGATTGTGCGTGAAAGCGCTTTCATAAATGTCCAATAATAATATTGCAAATTTCGCGGTTTATAGAACATTTAAATAAAAATTATATATAGAATCTGTTCAAGTTTAGGTAATTAACTATCTAATTGCAAAATTTTATAAGAATCCGTTAAGCCGTGATTGTGTGTAACAAACGTAAAAACATACAAACATACAAACTTTCACGTTTAAATTGTTAGTAAGATATGATGAGGGCGAAAAGTTCGAAATCGACTTTAAGAATAAAATATGTATTACCGCACTTGTATATCTTCGGTGTTTTTGCTCGGATCTCATTGTGGTACACAGAATAGATAGATTTTGGGCCTAACTGCGAACAAGGTGCAAACTTAAAAAATGTAGCTCTGACAGTTGTTCGCTGTTAGAAGAAGATGGAGGAGGAATTTGCCAAACCTGGAGCAAACTTTATCTTGGTATGGTTTACACCTACGTACATGCCAAAACTTGTGGCTCCATCAATTACAGTCTCTGAGATGGAAGCGTTCATACAGACACACGGACTGACAGACACACGGAAAGACGGACATGGCTAAATCGACTCGGTCGTTGATGCTGATCAAGAATATATATACTTTATAGGATCGGAAATTTTTCCTTCTCATACATTTGCACAACTTCAGGATCCCCTTTTTCCCATTTTTAAAGGAAACAGGGTATAATAAAGTGATGCTTACTTCAGCTCAACCGAATTTTAAATACCCTTGGAGCATGATATACCCCAGCTTATTTTTTATAAGGCAGCTATACGATGTATTCATTCGATTCTGATCAAAACTTTCCAAAATGGTGTTGAAACAAATAATAAATTCATAACTGTAAGGTATATAGTAAAAAGGTTTTTCTATCCACAGCTACACAGAGGGAAAACGCCTGTACAGAAATTTGGTTTCCTTTAACTTAAAATAAGAACAAGATGGTCTCAAAATTCTTCATATCGAATGTTCCAAGTGTTACTGGAATGAGCAAAGAGGTTCTCAATCCGATACTTTTTGCTTTTATAAACGAGAACAAACCCGGTTTTCAACAGAGAGATATACAAAAGAGAGAGCGAGTGAGAGCAAGATGGCTCTTTTAGTGATCTCTCTCTTGTCAGCTTAACCAAGCAAAAGTAGCCCTCTAGATGTGCATCTGCAAAAGTGTACAACGGCTGTATGTGATGACGAATCATACGTCAAGTGCATGAGGTATACGTTTGAATTTCTTCTGTGTTTCTCTAAAAAACTTATTCTGATAGGTATCAGAATATATAAGTGGAGGAAGAAGCAGCACCGCGCATATTTTTTTTATTATTTTTAATTTTTTCGGTTTTTTCCTGCACTTTACTTTTTCGACCGATGGTTCCTATGGAAGCTATATTCTATAATCATCCGATTTGAATCAAACTTGAGAGAATTATGTAACACCTCTCCAAGTGTATTGAAAGATAAAATAATAATATTAATATTAAAAAATTTGTAGCCCGTGGAATTTAGCAACTAAGGGGACCTCTTGTCATATTTCTGTGGCATTTCTGAATGCGGACATTTTTTTTTTGTTATTTCCCTGCACTCGGCACATAAAAAACATACGCTTTGGCTGCTAAATCAAGTGAATCGAAATACCATTTGCAGGCCATAAAAAACTGTTATTTCAGGCAATTGCTCAAAATCCACAAAACTAGAGACCGACGAATACGCCATTTGAGATCCATTTTTTAGGCATATCCATCATCGTATCTGAGCATAATCGCTCCCGCACACACACAAAGAGGAGGAGGAGGAGACGGCGCCGCCGACACACGAAAGTATTTTGCAAATTTGCGCTCAATTAATTGCAAATAATTCATTTGCTATGGGTCCCCCCTCCCCTCACCAGTTCGCAGTCGCAGTGGCCGCTTTTGGGGGTATTTTATGGCATTTTGATTTGATTTTTGTCTTGCATTCGCTTCCCCGTTTCCTCTGCTCCCCTGTCTGATTTATTGCCGACCTTGTTCTGTGCAGGCGCATTAGCCATTTCACTTTCCATAATGGTGGCGGGTCCATTAAGCTTTGGCAGTTGGAGCGAGACAGCTGCTAGTGTAAGCCGTTGTAACTTGTGCAGGGGAAATGTGTTTCCCCTCTTGGTTTATGGCAAGCAGACAACAGCACGCAGGAGAGAGTGAGTGCAACGCCGAAGAGGGGAAATGGAAATGTTATGTTTTATGGCTGGTGGCACGGGGAGTGGGGGGAACTGTCATGGCTGATCTCGCTTCGAACCCAACGAGCCATTAAATGAAATTTATGAGTTTTGATAATTAGGAAATGCGATTAACAACCTGAAAACGACGTCACCGCATTTAAATTCGTTTCGAAATTCGCATTTAATGCAATTTCTCTGTCAAATTATGCGTCAGCCGTTTGACTTGAATTACAATATTGAATTGGCCATAATTCGCAACTCGCCAAAAAAAAAAAAACAAAATGTATTTTTAGTTTGGCCACAAATTTTGGCATTTGCCAAGAAACCAAAATCAATTAATAAATTTCAATTTGAAGCGGTTTTATCGTTATTTTTTTTGTGTTTTGTTTTGTTATGCAAATTAATCCCCAGAAATGTTGAAATTTTACGTTTCTGTGAACAGCGACTAGTCAGCCGGTTTGGCAGCATTTCCGTTCTTACAAAGGTCATTTGGGGTTCAGGACATTTACAGAGTAGGTCCTTAAAAAAGCTGAGAATGGGAAGTGAATTGGGTGTAGGCAGACATTCAACTTTGGGAAAAATCACAATAAAAGAAAATAGGTTCCCATCCCAATCCCGACCAACAGTTTTCCTTCCTGATCCAGCACTTCTTTTGAGTCCCGCGGGAATCTCCGCTTTCCATCTTGAAGGTTCCATTTTCCAATAGGTCAGGTCTGGCCACCCTTTTAACTTTCGTGCCCAGTTAAGGTTGCCATTCTTGTAATTTCATTTTTAAAATGTTTGATTCCAATATTCTATTCAGTGGAGAGCTTCAATTCGGTCTTAAAAACGTTCTTGATCTAATCCTGTTTTCTTGGGTCTAGAATTTGGTAAGAACAATTCCATTTTGAAATTCTTACTCTTGACTTCGAAAATTGAAGTTAAATTCTTGATTTAAGAATAAAAAGTCTTAATCTATTCTTTCTTGATGTCAAAACGAGCTCTTACTTTAGGTACAAATAAATAAGACTAGAGTCATGCTCTAAAAGTTATCCAAAACGTTCTTGAAATGAAGAAATTAGGGATTTATATAAACGCCATTGAATCAAGAAATTCCGTACATAGATCCAGAATTCTATCTGTCATGTTCCGGTTTTCATCTAAGTGAATTCGAATTTTTTCTTTTTCTATTTTCTATTAAACAATCAAGGAAATCCGTATCAAACCTTTATGTTCTACTAACTCTTTACTCGACGGATTCAAATTAAAACGTTTTAGTCTTATTAACCGAATCAACTTTATAAAAAAAGCATATTTAACCAATTCGAATTCGACAATTTTTGTAGAAATTGAAAACCGGAACAGGCCTGAACTGAAAATTTAAATTAAATTTCCCTAGTCCCTCTATTTTGAGCTTTTGGTAGCACAGGTTATACCTTCTTCTCTTCTTCTTTGGTCCGATATTTATATCACAACCGCTTAATGGTCTCGGCCACTGCTATTAATTCCCTCTAGTCGACTTTGCTCCGTGCGAGCTGGCACCAGTTGTTCACACCTGACTGTCCCCGACTAACCAGCGCAGCCGCTGTTGTTTTATGCGCTTGACTAGACAAGTTACCAGTTCATCATTCTTTTGAATGCGAAAATTCTCCGCAGAATCTCTCGCTCGAAATCGTCAGTTGCGGCCTCATCCGGCGTCTGTTTTTGCTTTTAAACTCCCTACTGAGCCCATAGCAGCATCGGTTTGCCAGAGTGATTCTTCTTCGGATTTTCAGGCTGCTGTTGTTGTCGCTGGTTGTCATCGTTCTGAGGTACTCTCTCATTGCAACCTCTTGTACTCTGCCTAAAATCTGTATTATTATCAAATGGTTCGGGGGGGGTTCTTCCCTATTTTGACGGAACTTTGCGTGCTTCTCAACGTCATCATGCAAAGTCGCACGTACGTTGCGCCAAAGGTATAGCTTCTCGGTGTGTCGAAAGATGATCTATAATCTAATCTAAGGCTGCGAAATACACTGAATAAAAAAATTATTCGCCAAAGCCAACCAAAATTTAAAAAAAAATTGACTTCGAAGGACCGAAACAAAAATTGTGCCGTGGTCGAACATGGTTTTCTGGTTAGAAAAAAATTTGCGAGTTTCCTGCTCATTGGGCGCCATTATTACATAAGAAATTAAAAGTTGTCTAGTTCATTCACGAATACCCCAAAAAATATTGTCCGAAGTGTGAAGAATTAATTTTTTTTTTTTGGTTCTTTTAAAATTGACACATTAAATTTGCATTATCATTTTGTATTAATTAAAAAGTCTATTTGGGAACAGCTTTTACGTGGGTTTCCTAGATTTAATGCTGTGAAGGGAATCCTGAGGCTATGAGAGATCAAAAATCCACAAGTCACCTGGAAACCAACAGATGAATGCCGTGAAATTTAAATAAATGTATGTGACAGCAATAGTAGAGAACAAAAAATAGTGTGACCGTTAATTTGCGGAAAAAAATGATCCTCGGGCCTACAAGTCGTGAATTGAATGCTGTGAAAATACTTACAAGCTACAAAAATTTAATACAGTGCACTTTAGGGTTGTCGATATATCTCAAAATATATATATCGATAATATCAAAAATCAACATTTTCAATATCGATATTTAATATATCGTGTCCAGAAAACATCAATATATCGTTTTTTTCTAAAGCTTAATAAAAGTGAAAAGTTTTTAAGGAACGTCCCGTTATATCTTATTTTTCTAATGGGATAAACTAGATTATTAAAGATTATAAAGATTATAGCGGATAGCAAAAACGGAATCTACGAAAAATTCTACGAAAATTCACTAAGATCCCATGGATCCAAAATGAATTCCTGCAAATAGTTTTCAAATATTAAAGATATTTAAGGAGTTTGTCTTTTTGAACAGGACTGGAAAAATAATATTTATATATTTAACCTAGTTTCTTCTACGAAGAAAAAAGGGAATAAGTGTCGAAATCAAATATTAAAGACAAAGACTTTGGCTTTTCCAACAGGACTGAAAACAAGTATTTTTTTTTATTTATTCAAGTTAGAAATCGCACTTCTACGAAGAAATAACGTATAAGAGAACAAAATCTATGCCGAAATACTGTACCTGGATCAAGATGAATGGAGGAATTCATTTTTGACCCATGGTTTTTGGACGAAATTTTCCGAAGATTTCTTTTTTTCTAATAAGCTTTGGGCTGAACAAAATCGACAGTCTTGTTATGACAATTTGCTCCTGCAATTACCATAGTAATTTTTTCCGATATATCGTTTATAAAAATATCGGTACAAGAAATATCGTATCGGAATAACCCTTATCGTTCAACCAAATATCGATATATCAATATATCGATAAAATATTGTGCACTTGAGCCCAGGCTAGGTGCATCCCATAATAGACGAGACCATATAGCCTTTTAAAACATCTGTTAGTAATGAGAGAACCAGACTAACTCAATTAAGCTCAATCTGAACGTTTTTGCGTTTCCCAGGCTCTGCCTGGGAAAAAGTGTCACAGGATGCTGTGGCCGACTGAAGGATTGTAAGTTTAACACAACTTATAATTCATAAGAAATTTTTAAAACCTGCAATGAAGTCTGCACCCCCATACGAACGCCCTTGATAACATAATCAACAGCTTGATGGGACAACACCCTGATAGGAATGAAATAGTGGACGATATGGAATCCTGAACATCTTTGATTAAGTCAAAGACAAGGTCTAAAAACTGGAGCATTTTTGACTCCGTCCATTGTAGACAACTGATTTATCATTCCTTTAACCAAATTCGTAAGCTTTCTGAAATGTATTCAATAAATAATTATTTTATTACACCATGTTGAAATGAAAGGAATACCACTATTAATTTAGAAGAATAATAAATACATATATTTAAGTATTTGCCGCCCGGAGCATTCCACCTCCCAATACGCTACGCCACTGGTTTAACCATTAAAGATCTCCTCTGGTCTTCATTATCCCAGTTATCTCGCTTAGCTTGAAGGACTCTTTGCAGTATGTGGGCCCTATTGCTTAATTAAGCTCCTTATATACTCGGGAGGCACTCACTTACTAAAAATCATATTTGGTTGGAAATGGTTGGTTTCGAGTAAAATGCCATGATAGACAAACCACCCCAGAATATAACGAATCATTCATCAGCTAGGTTAAGCGGGAGTCTAGAATCTTCATACTCAAATAATATTCAGGATCTTTTAGTCTTGCGTTAATTCAAAATATGTAGTTTGGTGTACTTTCTGGTAACTTGAGTATTCTCTTTAATATTGCAGCAATTGGTTTGCCTCTTCTTTTATTTCTCTTATTTTATCCTGTTTGCCACATCCTTCTGAAAGCTCATTGTAGGTGTCAGGATAACCCCAAGCTATTTGAAACATCCAGTTCTCCGGTGCTAAGCGCCATAACAGCAATCCTGTTTGAAACTCGTGTAATTTGTCATGCTTTCCACCCACGTTGTTCGCGTCAACAATATACTTATTAGTAGCTTGCTGTGCGTAAAGTAAAGGATATACCTCGGTAGTTTATCGGATCATTGATATCTCCTTAGTTTTGTATTTTACTTCTTGACTATGCGGAACTCCGTCTTCTCCAGAAGCTTTGTTGGCTTTAGTCAGTCAGTAGGTAAGCTCTCCCAATATTTTGTTTAAACAAAGCTTAAATTTATATTGTGTGCCTACTTTAACAGCTCCAAACTGAAACCAAATGTGCCCATTCTGGTTGTATTATTTATTTTCGGTTAGTTTGTCAAGTGACCTTGAGCACAAATTGAAAATTGTTGCACTTTGATTATCAAGTTGGCTGCTGTTTTGGGCTCCTCCCGCTGGTTGTTGTTGGCTTTTGTTTTCATTGTTTGGCTTCTTTTTTTTTTTGGGTAAACAGATTGAATTTTTGGCAAGTTTTAACAAGCCAAAGGCCAGGCCCCGACCAGAAGTGCAGGAGCAGGACCTGGCCTTATCGAAATGCCAACACACTCGAAACAACGTTTAATTAGAGTTTGTTGTTTATTTATTTATTTATTTGCTTTGCTTTGCCCGGCCCGGCCCTGCCGTCTCGTCGTGTGCCAGCCATTTGGTGACCACATAGCCTCCGCCTTGGACGCGGGGCCTGCAGTTTTTGACCATTAATAATTTCATTGAGTGCGTTGTGTTGTGTTGTTGTTTGTACAACGCGCTGGCGGCGGCGGCTTCCGTTCTCAACTCCCAAGTCGTCGTCATCGTCAGTTTTCCTTCCTGTTGCCAGCCAATCCCGGACGCCCACATTATGCTTCTGCAGCGTTGAATATTTTTGAACATTTTTATATTATTTAATTTTGTTTCCTTTCCTTTCGTTTCTTCACTTTATTTACTTTGTTGTCGCGCAAAGCTGACGAACTATTCACATTCGCTAAGAGAATTTGGCACTTGCAGCTAAGGCGGCTTGAGTGGTGTTGGGGAAGGGGGAGGAGGGGTGGTTGGCCACTGTGTCCTTGCTGGCTTCGGCTCGGTTCTGCTGTGGTCATGCGATAATAATATTTGTTATTTACTTTAACGGAAGGAAAAACAAAAAACGGAAATGCACATAAATTTATTTCTATTTTTTTTCCTAGATTATTATTATTTGTTCTCTTGCCTTCTCTTTTCTACACTTGGCGACAGTTTTCTCCTTTTGTTCGTTATGGGCCAGAAGATATTTGTATTTTTCAGCCAAAAATGTAACAAATTGATCGATGATTTCTATTAGATCTTCATATAAAGTATGTATATTAAGGTGTCAAAAAAAAACTATTGTTTTATTTTCACGGGTGCACCGGAATTTTCTGAAAGTATTTTTGAGATTTTTTCACATTTTTCGAAAGACGTTTAGAGGTTGCGAAAATCGAACTTTCCCCGAAAATATGGTTTTCCGTATTGATTTGAATTTTACTCATAACTAGGTCAGAAATCACGATTTTCAAAGTTTTCTAACTAACATTTTTAAAGCAAAATATCTACATTTTACTATATATTAAATTGTTTTTTTTTTTATTTTATCGGCATATACTGTTAGTCCAGAGCCAGCTTATTTTTCATTTGGAACAAGTTCTTAATAATCATGTTCCAAACATCGTCGCTGGCTGCCGACTTTCTAATAGTCGAGTGCACTATGGGGAATTTTCCCAAAAATCAGGCATTAATTAATAACTTAAAAACCAAGCAAGATATGGCGGTCTAGTTTTATGCCTTATGTTAGGTATACCGTTGCTCTATACGTGCTAAAAAGTGGGCGTGGTAGCACTTCAACCCGCCTTTAAAAAAATAAATGAAAAAATATTATTTTTTTTTACAAGATAAAATTGTTTTTTCTTGCAATTTTACATAAGAATTAATGTACCATCATTGACGCGTAATAGGAAACATATTTTTCGGCCGCAAACTTTACGGAATATCGGGATTCCTGAAAAAAATGCGTCTCATTTATTTTTTTCGATTTCTGTTCTATTCTTACTGTCATTTCTAACTGCACAATACTAGCACATAAAATTTCGGATCATTTTTGCCTTATAGAAACTATCTTAAGAACTGCTGCATGGTCAGCTAGTCGTTTTTTACTTATTACGAGCAGCTGTGCTTGCTTCTTCTACCATTTTATCTCCAACAGCTTGATTTCTACGATTTCTAATACGCTTTAGCGTTAATGACCAATGGCTTAGAATTAAACTTCTGCGTTCAATTTGTTGCATTTTTCGGTTAAATTTTCGCGATTCATCTCCAGAATTGCACAAAATATCCTTCCTTTTTTCTTTTAAATATCTTTTATATGCGACTGAAAGACTTTGGCCTAACCCTTCTCTAAAGCAATCAAAAATAACATCTTCCAGTCTCGTCACATTTTTTCATTTGGCATGCAAGTAGGCATTGGAGAAAATGAGGTTGTGTCCTAAAAAGTGAAATTTTGCAAGGAAATGCGCATAAATGCGGTTGAGCAAAAGTGAATCAGAAGCGGAATTGATAGCTCTAAAAGGTGGTAAAAGTCCCAGCACTAACAAATCTAAACAAAATTTGGTAGGACTTCGCAAAGTTGAATTTTCTTTCCAATTTTTTTTTGTGAGATGAATCACGAATACCGTCAAATACAGGGACGCCACGATTAATTTCTACAGATCAAAGGCACTAAAACATAGCACATACCACAACGATTAGATTCAATCAAATATATTCGACAAAACTTTCTGTTTTCATTAATATTTGGCAATTACAAATTGCAGCAGAAAACACACACTTAACATTGAACTGTCATTCGTTAGCGTAACCTGACTTTACCAGCTGCTCACTTAACAGAGCTCTGTTAAATCAAAATTCGTGGTATGTAACATTGAAGACTGATGTATTTGTGGTCTAATGAAATAAAAAAAAAATATTTTTCAACCGCGCCGGGGTGTTTTGAGCACTTTTGGAAAAGGGGTTTATGCCTAATATTTGGCAAAATTCCCCATAGTGGAGTGGGTCAAATCAAATATGTTAGAATAGTTTTTTATCGGTGCGCAGATATCGTCGCCATGTAGATAGGGTCTCCGTTGTTGACCCACAACTCAAGAAAGGGCTGACTGTTTGAACCGAATATGCCGGCCAACAAAGTTGCTCCTTAAAGAGCATGTATTTCATTTTCTGTTACGGGTTTCGTCCACGTTTGCGAATAATTATACTGGCGATCTCGGGTGTTATTGGCGGTTTAAGTATTGTAATCGGGCTTCGGATAACGTAGTTAAAGTAGCTTGTCATCCTTTGAACGGTTTTATACGACGGCTTCAAGCGCTTCGGTGGCATCTGCAGCGACTACATAGAAATCTTTTAAATGATCATCATCGTCATTTGAATTTCCGGCTTATGTCTGTGCATGCACATAATCAGGATCCGTGCTGTCATCGCTTTCGAACGAATTGGTATTTTCGGCCTCTTAATCAGCAATCGGTCTGATTTCTTAATCATTGTGTTCTCAAGACACAATAAAGTAAAACAATAAAATCTTTAAAATACTTTTCGCTAAGCTTTCAGAAAATGGAGGTGACAACAAAATTTTTTTTTGGGACACAGCAGAATCGATTATGTCAGACCGCTTGTCCGTATAATCGCACACATCTCAGAGATGGTAAGAGATTGAAGTTCGACATGCATGGAACGAATATGTTCATAATAATCTAAGCTAATACGAAAAGCGTTAAAGCAATTTTTAAGTAACTTTCGATTTTTAACATCCGTCTATTTACCCGTCTTCATTATAATCAAAACTCATGAAATTGTTAAAGTTTCAAATTTTGATAATTGTCTATTTTATCGCTCACTTACTTCTTATACTGGCATAACTCAAAATAATCCATTTTGAGAAAAACACGTTTGAAGTTTTCAATGGATTTAACCTATAAAAAATGTTTTGTTTTGGTTTTCAGTAAATCAAAAAAAATATTATAAGTTTTTAATGCTTATTAATAAAACTTGAAAAAATGATGTTTTAACTGAAATCCGAAGTATGTTTGTTCAATATAAACTGCAGGTCAACTGAGATATGACGTTCTTGCATTAACATGAAAATGAACCTTTAAAACGATATTGCGACATATTCTCATATGACATGGCTAGTAGAAGAAATATCAGTACGAAATTTTTTGCAGAAAATGGAGCACAATACAGCGAATATTTCTGCATCATCAAGTCGAAAATCGTATTTTTTGAGTTATGCTAGTATTGAAGTAAGTAAGCGATAAGTCCAAAATATAAATTTGACATATTTTAAAAAACAAAATTCGTTAAAAAAAAACCATGGAAGACCCCCGCGAATTTTTTCCATGAAAACTCTTTATAATTCGCGGTCCATCGAAGGGAATTTTTTTTAAAGAATTTTCTGAGGTGAGGTCCCTATACTAGACAATTACCGAAATTTATTGGCGGTCATCCATGGTTTCTTTTTAAATGAATTTTGAAATTTGCTGTTTTTGCACCAAGATAATGCATTTGCTTTTCTTCAAATGTCAAATAAATAATAAAAAACATTTAATTTGTGAACTTTGTTGGCTTCAATTGTTCTGCAAGTACGTTTGATCAAAAATTTTGATTAATATGGCTTGTGCTACTACAATTTCGAAGTATTTGTCGATGGTCAGATGGTCGATAGTCATAATGTCATTTTAAAGGAAATCAACTATCCAAAATGTGGTAAACTGTGCAAAAATTCGACCAAAGGTTTGAGGCCCGTATTTCGTTGCCATTCCGTAGTACGAATGGATAACAAGAAAAATAACAAAAAATCGAGTGCAATTTGTAGAGTGTTTGCAAAAACACTTGTTTTATGTTCGAGCGATTTTTTAAAAACAATTTTCGTTTTTCAAAATATTAATTCATATGAGGTGGATGTAAACGCGCCTTCAACTTTACCTCTAATGCAGTGTTCCCCAAGAAGAGAGCGATAAAATGTGACTGTGTCTCTTTCTAAAACACAGTGAAGCATGACTTCGGCAAGCACTCGGTGTGCCCCAAGGACTATAGCTGGGGAACTCTGCTCTAATGGGTGGTGTGAAAAGAGTTCAGAGCCTCATCCATGTCAACTAAATAGGCCAAATACTTCGATATTGGTTTTGAACTAGAAAATGTCATTGTAGTAATATTTTAGGTGTGAGTTGTTGACTTTAATAATATTTATTTGACATTTGAAGAAAAGCATATACATAATTTTGGTGCAAAATTCATTTAAAAAGAAACCATGGATGTCCGTTTATTAATTTCTGCACTTAAATTCATTAAATTCGCGGTTTATCGAGGAAAAATAATTTCGGAATTTTTGGAGAGGAAGGACATATAATAGACAATTACCAAATCTCCTGTTTTGGATTCATACAGGTTTGTCCGGAAAGTAATAGGACTTCAAAATAGGCGCTCCAGCGCAGTTTCGATGCATTCTATGGAATAGCCTTGAGAGCCGCGAAGCATGTTGCTTGGATCCCCTCGGTCGTCTCAAAAATCTTGCCTTTGTTCGGCCTTTTCAGGCGAGGAAACAAAAATAAAGACCGGGAGGCCACATCTGGGCTGTAGGGCGGCTGCGGAAGCGTTGGGATTTCGTCAATGAGCACTTTTGGGACCACCTTACGCATGTTCAATGCAATGAACCACAGACTTTGGTAAATTTAATATCTGGGCAATTAAACAAATACTTAGTCGGCGGTCTGAGCTCAAAACTTTGCGCACACGAGTCAAATTGTCGGTGTTTGTCGAAGGTCTTTCAGCACGGCGACCTCTTCCCGGCCACGCCACTTCTTGCTAAAACAACATCTGGATAAGCCTGCTTGATCATATCAAACGTCTCTGTCGCTGAGATACCGAGTGTCACACAGAATTTAATTGCGCTGCATTTTCGGCTTGCACCACTCACAGAAACACGTTGGGCGAAAATGCCTGTCCTGACTCTCCTAGAATCAAATTTCATTGCAATTAGAACTTATTTCGTTCAAAATGTGATTTTGCATAAAGTCTTAGGTCAAGGAATAAATATATGTTTAAATGATTCTGAACGAGAAAAATAAAAGGTAAAGAAATTTTTATTTGTTGGTCTCGGTGGCACTTTTTTGGAATGGTGGAACAAATGTTTAGATCTCTTCTTGCATGGATGAATTGAATGGAATTGTGCACTTTTTGAATATTTGTACTTCACATTTTTAAGGCGATTGAAGTTTTCTTTTCGGAATGCAAGTTCTATGAATGTTATGGCAAAATCTAATATAAAAGCGGCACAACAATTTGCTTAAGTTCCTTGCGTTTTCAGTGAAATATAGGGCCGGGCCTTGGGTTCTCTTTTTTTTACAGCTACAGCAGACTGACTGCCGGAATCGTTGGTATTATCATAATGAAAACTCAATTGTTTCCTTCTGATCTGCTGGAGGATGCTGAAGTGTGTCTCTTGGCCGTTTCCTTAATTTAGTTATGCCCAAGTATCATGCCTAAGTAGTTTTTCATTGGAAAAACGTTTTGTGTGTAAAAGTGATTTTCACTTCATACCGCTCACTCCTCCCCCCTATGACCACTCGCTCCCCTCCCTTTGGCAGTTTCAAGTGGTTTTTCTGGGCAATCAATCAAAAAGAAAACATTTTTTCTGTCTACGGAAAACAAAGACCAGAGACAAATGTGCCCAGGAAGATCAGAGAGGGAGGTAGATGCACACACACACAGACACATGTGGTCACAACTTAATCCGGTCCTTTGCTCATTTGCATTTGGGAAAAACTAATGTCTCCCTTTCTCTCTCTATTTTCTTCCTGGCAGGTAAAGTATGATGTTGATGTTGATGATTTTGGTAACCCCGCAAAAATTGACCAGGTAAGTGAAAAAGCTTTAATATTTTTTGACGCCGTCGGCATTGACAGTTGTGAACTTGGCGTCGGGCGGCTGTCAAAAGCAGACATTCCCGTGACGAGACAAAAAACAACAACAATCAGAATACTGTGTCAGGACCTCGTCGGGCGCCAATGACCGGCACATTTTAGTGGTTTAGTTGAGTTGAATGACTGGGTGTGAGTCCTGCAGGTATGGGAAATGTGTGTAGGGTCCTAAGCCAAGGCAAGCGTTGAAAGTCACAAATTTTGTACACGAAGAAAGGTAAAGTATAAGCCGTCAACGGGAACATCAACAGGTAAATATATATCCTTGGAACAGGTAAAATGTGATCAAAAATTTCGAACGTGCTCCAGTCGCTCTCAAACTGTGCGCGCCTTGCAAACAGCTGATTCGGTCGGTCGGTCGGTCGGTCGGTCGTCTGCCATAAAACTCAATGCAAAATACAACATCATGCTGACTCTGTCTGACACCGTGCGGCGAATTCAACTAGCCATGCTCTCACAAAAACAAAAACAAACCATTAAAAACGAAACGCTCTCTCTCTCTCGCCGTCCGTGTGAGAGAGCGGCGTGGTGCACTTGTCTGTCAAGATTATTATGGCGGTTTCAGTCACAATTTGCCGCCGAGTTTTGGGGGCTGGCGGCCAAAAGAAAAAGAAAAGCGCCGACGGCAACTCCTATTTTTCTTCATGTGCCATTTTTTTTGCTTTTTGCTTTTGCTTTGTTTTGTTGTAGCTTACGTTGAGTGAGTTTTTCGAGTGAGACTCGCTCGCTCAGCCTCATCAACTTGATATCGTGTCGTCGTCTTCATCTTTGCTGTCGCTCGCTCGTCGTTTTCATTTGATAAATTGCGTTTATAAGAAAGAGATGAATTGTCATGCACACACCAACTGTGTCTGTGTGTGTGTGTGAGCGAGCAACGGTTGGCGCTCAGTTTGGGGGCCGCTTTAAATCATATTGGCTACCCCTCTTGGTGTGTGTGCGTGTGTGTCTGTGAGCTTTCTCAGCGCCACATTTTTCGCTCCCTACGTCGCTCAACGCTCTCGTCTGGGATTGGAAGTTTCCAAATGCAATTTCTGCTGCCTTGAGGTTCTCGTCTTATTATCAGAGACGACTCCTTTTTGTGGGTGGAGACCCAGAGCTCTGCTGCTCTTCTTTTTTTCCCCCCAGTTTGATTTAAATTTCATGGTCTCTTCAATTTTGTTCAGTTTTAATATTAAATTAAATGAAATTCCTTTGGCGTTTTTTGTATTTTCATTCATGAACTGAAATGATATTTTTATTTTGTTGGCCTAAAGTTTTGTGCTTTTTGGTTGATTTAGTACATTTTGTTTGTGGGGAGGGGGGATGGAAATGCGAAAGTTTTGCTAATTGCAGAACAGCAAGTTTTAGGAGTTTTCATATCAATTATTATAATTTAAGCTAAAAATTTGAAAGTGAGTTTTCGGTTGAAATTTTAATCATTTTCGGGGATTTGGGTAGGTGAAACTCTTTTAAGGGCTTGCCCACACAATGCTTATGGCTTTGCAGACATCAATTCAATTGTCAAACAAAAGCTGGCAATAAAGAAACACGTTCTAATACACATTTTGGGACTAACTGGCAAGTTCCCAAAATCCGGCTCGAAGGACCCATGACTATTTGGGCTCAGATCGATTTAGGGTTTGAGGGAATCCATGGTTCAGTAGCTAGTTTTTAACTCTGTAGAGGCGGCTGCGTTTATTTTACCACATTTGAAAGGGAAGCCTTTAATATAGAGAATTCTCTAAGCCTCCAAGTAGCCGATCCTTCATTTAATGAGAATTCGCTGTTTGATAAGCTCAGAAGCACGAATTCTTCTTGCTCAAGAGACCACAGTGAAATTAGCTAATCATTAGTCTATGATTTAAGGCTTCAGTTATTCTTTACAGATTTATCTCAGAACTAAGGAATGTAGAGTAAATGAGCTCTATTTCTGTATATACTTTGGATGTCTTATTCTTTTCTTTAACACGACAATGTTAAAAAGACATCAAAAACCAACTACGACTCCAGAAAAAAACAAAAAATTTTTTTCCGCGCTAGACTAAGACGGGACTTACACGATGAAGCAAACTCCATGAAGTTATCTTAGTAGGCGAGACATACTCATGTGTTTCCATATATTTTGATTAACAAATCTAGTAAAATCCCTTTGATTTTCAAGCCTACTAAGAAAACTTCATGAAGTTTGCTTCATCGTGTAAATCCCGACTAGGTCTTGGAACTAGGGTTGTCGGATTTAAAAAAATATCTACTTAGATCTACTTAGATATTTTTGACGATATAGAATAATATTATATAGGATATATATAAGAATGCGTCTTTCTCTACCATTCTGAACTTAATAAATTCCCGTTCCAGGGTAAACTGATGATTGTTGAGATAGCATGGTAAAAATTAAGCGTTCCATTAAGAATTATGTCTTCAGAGAGCGAGTTACTAGATGCATTAAATGATTCCCAAAAGAAAGAAGTCTGCTTTGGTTGATTTTTCGTCGAAAAAATGTCGATGGTTTTGAAATATAGTTCATTTAGATTAGAGCTACTGTAGTTTGTTTATGGTCTTTTTTTTATAGACTTACAAACTTTTAAACATTTTGATTCACATGTCCAGTTGACAGTTTTAATCAAAAAGAACAAACATAACGCTAAATCAAAAACGCCACTTTTAAAATATATTATTTTTTAGGAAAAGCTTGTATTCATTGTAGAAAGGAAAAACGAAATTAATAAGATAACCATAAATTAAATTTTAAAGACCGAAAGCTATCCACGCCAACTCTGTCAGTAAAAGGTTCTGTTTTAGTTCGGTTAAAAATTATAACGAGCGGTCATGGGTTATACGTCCATCTGACTTCTTATTGAAGACATAAAAATTACTTTAAAATAATATTTTAAGCTTAATTGTCCTTCTCAAAGTCCACACAATTGTAGAGTCCAGTGGCGTAGATATCATTCCCCAACCTATTGAGTTTAAAAATCGGAATTACTACGAACGAAATCGCTGATGAACACAGCAAATAATTCAAGAAACGGAGATTTGTTTTTAAAAGATCTATTTAAATAGAGTTTTATAGTAAGGAATACTAAATCCTGTGTTGTCTCAGAAAATTATTTTAAAAAATCCTTCTAAAGCGAATTAAGATGAATTTTCATTAATAAAATGTCGAGGGGTTTCCACGGTTTCTTTTTAAACGAAATTTCAAAAACTCCCGTTTTATTCCGAAATACATGCCTTTTCTCAAATGTCATAAATAAATAAAGAAGAAATAAAATTTTTAAGGCTAAGGTTCCTCAGGCAAATATGCCGAAACATTGATGAAAACTTGGCTTAAGAGCCATGTTTGCTGATTTTACATGTATTATTAATGTTTTAATTAGTTGATCAGATATGTTCAAAAGTTTCCCTAGTTTGGCCTATTTTTACCAAACTTTTATTAAATTATTTACCAGTGCGCAAATCTTTCTCAAAATATTGTCTGCTCTTCGCTCTCTTTTCCCATATTTTACATAAAATTGAATTTTTCCGGGTTGTCGTCTGGCAAATAGAATTCGTAACTTCGTAATTCGTAAATATTGCTATTTTCAGCGGCCAAATATGGCAATTCGATCTTTACATACCGCCAGATCCTTTTTATGACAGCCGCCACTTTATTGCCTCTTAATTCTTCATAATTCACAGTCCATCTAAGGCATTTTTTTAACGAAGGGGTTCTGTACTAGGCAATGACTTTATATTCTTTGGGCAAGCAGTTCGGAAATATATATAGAAGCTAAGAAAAAATTTTTGTATTGTTTGAGACCTGCATATTTGAAAATTCGATTAAAAAAAAACCTTGGATTGGATTTTTGAAGTTGTTTTTTTATAAAATTCTTAATAATTCGTGGTTCTTTGTAACTTTGTAGTGTTTCATCATTTAAGTACATCATCTTTATTTTATAAACGAGGGTTTTTTCGTTTTTCGGTCTTCATTTACATACTGTTTCAACACGGTTTTTATTGACATTGTTTCTTTATTATTACTGGGTCTGTCTTCGAGCATCTTCTAGAGTGGATGATAGCAACTTCCTTTTTGGGAAGATTGATTTTGACAGATTTTTTTTTATCTAAATTCATTCCCGGTTGAGAAAGTTCATAGAGCACTTTATCCATTTTATGGTCAGTTTGGCCAACCTTCTGAGCACGGTTGCCACTTAAGTATAAAATAATGCACCAAAAAATTTAAAAAAAGAACCATTTTCATAAAAAAAGAGCCAAAAATTTTTTCATCCTTATTCATGTTATAATTTCAGTATATCTCTTTGTCAATGACGTAAAATCGCACATCCATTTCATTTCTTAAGTGTTCCTAAACATACAAAAAAAAAATTAAAAATTTTTCTTGTACCTTTTAATTAACTTGTTAACATTTAAAATAACCAAGACAGTCAATATTGATTCTTATTTCCAAAACAAATTTCTTCACTTATTCGTGTTATATATTCATTTTATTGAATATAAAATATCTCTTTTAATTCCATTTCTTGAAAATTCTTAAAAGTACAAGTGAAAACAATCAATTTTTTTATACCCTGAACTCATTAAAAATAAGTAAAAGAGGATCATAAAGTTGTACAAATGTACGTAACTGCCAGAAAGAAGCACATCCGACCCCATTAAGTATATTGTATATTCTTGATCAGCATCAACAGCCGAGACGATTTAGCCTGTCTGCATGGTAGCGTCGATCTCAGAGACTGTAATATATAGAGCCACAATTTTTGGCATGTAAGTAGGTGTCACCCCATTTTTTCAATTAAATTTTAAAATAAAAGAAATTAAAACATAAAGGAACCACAGTACTTGGTACAGGGTATTTTGCTGTCGGGGCACTCGACCAAAACACTCTTACTTGTTTGTATTTATCATGATTTTCTATATTTGAAAGTCATTTGTTTTTAAGTTTTAGACCACACATAATTTGAATATGTATTCTTACAGAGCTTCATACTGAATAAAATTCAATTCTGTTTCTCAATTTGGTTGTTATCAAACTTATGGTAAAAATATTACCCTCCGCTGAATCGATGCTGTGTGGAATAGAAAATATATTTCTTATATATCCAACTAATTCCTTAAAGATTTCAATATTAGTCCCAATTTTACTTTTGCCACTTCTTCCCGAACTTCTGTCAACTTTAACACGTCCCATTAGAAATAATTTCAACAGGATCCGATTAACACAAATTCTTCAAGTTTTCACTTAGTGGCATTATTTCAGTTTCTTTGCCCAAATTACGTTGGCTGGTGCAATCATAATGAGAGATTTAATACCGTCTCATCTTAAATCAAACCGCTGCATTTCTTTCACAAGCGAAACCTCCCACTGAACCAAAAGCTCGTAAATAATATCTCTAACGATACTTACGCGAAGCATCAATGTGCAAAACTATCGAGAAAACACTCGCAAACGATCCGCAAAGTAATCACCCGTCGCTCAGTTTGTGGCAGAGAAAGTTTGGTTCTCGATAGCCCGCAAAAGATTCGTTTGCGAGCCTTTTTCGATAGTTTTTGTGAGCCTCCTACGATAACTTTTGCGACTTACTTCACCAATCGATTGCAAGCCTTTTTCGTTATTGATAACTATAAGTGCAAAGAACGCAAGACAGGCGAAGAAAACGTAAGAATAACGGAGCATAAAAAAAAAGGAACGAATATTGTTAGTTTCTGTCAAAATCATTTTTCTCCCTGTTCACATATCATATTCAAGCTTGAATGCGATAATTTGACTAAACTTTCACCTCTCGTATCACCTTTAAGCTCGAGTGTGATAGTTTTACGATACTCTTGCTTGATGTTCGCTTCGTGGTGCAGTGGGCTAGTAAAACTCGCGTACCGTTTCCTTTACTTTTAAAGTTGTGCATTTCACTATACACTGGCTATCCATATATGTATTGTTGGGCATTGAGACCAACAAAAATTTTGTCATCGCGCCAAAAATAAGAATTTAAGTCGCTAACATTAAATCTACTAAGTTTCATATTCCGTAAAAAATATGTATACATGTAATATGTGCTTTCATACTATAAAAATATATTTAAGATATTTAAAACTATCAATAAGTGTTGACAGCGAAAAATATCCAGGATCTAATTTAGGAATCGAAAAATGTTTCACCTTTTTCGTCGACTATTCGGAATCATTTGGAATTCATTATGGGACGACGCATACGTAGAGTTGGGATAGAGGAAAATATCGCCGCTGTATACGGCTAGTGTTTGTTAATGACCTTAAATTATTGATTCGGCGCCGTTCGCAGCAATTGGTCCTCTTAACTTTACTACGTGGAAAATTTTACAGGAAATTTACAGATTGCGGCAGGAACTAAAGCCACACAAACTTCCACAATTGGCGCTGGTAAAATTGAATGAAGATACACTATTTGTTCAGCGAAAAAATCACTTCTGGTTGAATACGTGAAGAGCAGCCAGAAGTATGCCAATAACTGTCAATGCATCTCGAAAAATGCACCGTTTGGTGTGGATTATGGGCCGATGGCATCATTGGAACGTACTTTTTTAAAGATGACAAAGGCAGGAATGTTAATGTGAATGGATTACTTTATATCGCGCGAAACAATGGGCTATTTTTCCCATTGGAAGCCGTTCAATGGGCCGTCCAGATTGTACGATTAAACACCTTAGGGTTAAAGCACTGAAAGCCATACCCGATATGTTGGAGAAAATATGCCAAAAACTAGATCCATTGTTTGATCCATTTGAGGTTCAGCCGCTGTAAATTTTTACATCAAAAATCCTCTTCATCGTTCTATTGACTCAAATAAGGATTTCATACATATTCTGAATTTTATGTATTTTTTCTAAATAAAATCCAAAAGCTGCTTAAAATTACCCTTTGCGATCTACTACGTTCTACTCTTGATATCGCCAAATTTTTCAATTACCCACCCATACCTTAACACTAAAGTATCGATAATCCGGCACGTTGCTACCTACTGTGTGTACATCAGCTCTTTAAGGCAGCAATGCGTCGCAACGTCAACACACGGATGGTATATAAGCTTTTACAGCTCTCTTTGGCAACAATAATGCAGTGCTCTCTCACTTGGTTAAACACACACACGACACGCCCATATGAGCATGTGTGTTTTGCCGGTCCCTGTTCTAAAGACTCTTATTTCGAAAAATTTTTAGCTCAAGAAAATTGATCATGTTTAATACCATTAAACAGTTTAGTGAAAATACTAAACTATTTGCAGTGTCCTGCTTTCAAAGTATTTGTTTTGCTTTCATCATTAAGGAATGGGTAACACAAGTACGTTTATGTTCCGAGTTTAACATTAGCATGACATTTTAATGAGCGTCCGAGAAAATTGGATGCAATATTTTCGAAGAGACAGGTCGCAGTTTTTTTCCAATAAAAAAGATTTGATAGGCCAGACTCTTTTCTGTTGGAAATTTCCTAAAAGTCCCCCAAAATTAAGGTTCAGCTACTACTTGTTTGACTCAGAACCAAAACTGCAACGGTACAATCTTTAAGTTCTTGATTCCCTGCCAAAACGGTAAAAGTTCTATCCCAATCAACCTAGAAAATTTGTAATAAGATGTTTTGATGTCTTCTTTTTGATGATTTCCTCTGAAATAAATGTGCATTTCTTAACCCCAACCCAGGTCTTTAATCTATTAAAGAATTTTATTTGATTACTTTTCTTTGTTAAGTAATTTATTTTACTTAATTAGAATTTGTAATGATTTCTTTTTTTTAATTTTTGGCAAAGATTCTTTGAACGATCAGCTGATGCAGTTTATTATTTTGTGGCTAAAAATGAAATGGAAACCAGATTAAGTGCAGCATCATCATTGTCGCCCAAGCAAAAAACAAACAACAAGGCAATTTTTCATTTGGCTAAAAACGCCAAAATGAAAATGGCGACGGGCGCCGCCGCCGCCGCCGCCGTTGCGAGCCAAAAATACGTTGATGAAAAATTGCCTGGGAATATGTGTTAACTGCTTTTTAAACTGCCACGAGGACGACGACACACAACATGGCCAGGATGTGCAGTTCCATTCGCCTTTTTGGGCAGTTGAATTTATTGGCCAGCGATTTGTTAGGGCGCCCAAAACAGCTGTTTACCTTGGTGGAAGGATCAGGAGACACTAAGTGGCCGGATCGACGGCCACGAAGAAGGCGTTGCCTAGTTGAGTGCGAAAAGAGAGCGCAAGCTGATGGACAGCGTCTGGAGGAGCGCACACCTGAAAGCACTCACAGGTGGGTCGGCCGTACCAAGACTGAATGGCAAACTGATGCAAACTGCCACTCACTCAAGTGAACATAACAAATGGGATTGGTTTTTGCTGATTTTCAACGCACGCACCCCCCCGACCCCCCTCGACGGGCAGCCGGCAAAGGCAACAGCAACAGCAGAGAGCCAAAAACCTATAAGCCGTCTCCTTTTGGCCAAAGCCAAATAAATTTCAAACGAACGCACGACGACAGCAAACGACGACGACGACGACAAAAAAAGCCAAAACTGAGCGCAGCAGCAGCCGCAGCGGCAGCGGCAGCAAAGCTGGGGGAGAGATTGTGACAAGTGTGTGTATGACAGAAAAGGCGTACTAACAAATCAGTCATCATCCTTTGCGCTCCGACTGAGCGCAGGCGCTCACACAATTCGCCGCGATATAGCCACACACACACTCACACAATTCGCCGGAGCGTGCGCACACACAGAGACCAAACAGCGTAGCCCATATAGCCATCCCATTCTTACTTTAGGGAAATTTACGAGCGCCCGCCCCGCTTGGAACAACCTTTTTTAATGGCACAATTGTTGCGTCGCTCGTGTGTGTGTGTGTGTGTGTGGTCGTGGTCTGGCCTGGCCTGGCACAACGGAATGATTGACAAGCCCAGTGTGTATTTGCCTTCGAAACGCGTACGACGTGTGTGCTTGTGCTGTCTGTGTTGTGTGCGAGTAGCGAGAGAAAACGCCGTTAGCCGTCGCACTAAACCAAAAGCAAAACAAAAAACGAGCATAAAAATTATTATTATTAATTTTATTGTTATTATTGCACAGAGCAGTTCACACTTATTCAAGCCCCAACCGACCCGCCCGCGCAAAACCAGAAAAACGATCGTGTCTCGTCGCGTTTAAGCAGGGCTCGCCGGCCCGCCACCTCCCCCGCCCGACGCTAAAACTAAAACTAACATTAAAACACAAAACACCAGAAACAAGGAAATTTTTCAACTTTTGGTTTGGTTTTAATTATAGTACATAATTAAGATGTAGAAGCAGCTGTGATAAATAGCAAGCAAAAACAAAACAAAAAGTATACGACAAACAAATCAACAAACAACAACAACATCCAGAGAGAGAAGCAACAGCAGAAGAGCAGGAAATGGATTTATGACAACTAAACAACAACTATGCAGCAGCCGCAGCAGCAGCGACAACTACAACAATACAACAACTGCAATTTGTATACGATTTATATAAACAACAATAACAATTGCAACAAATTATACATGTAAATATTATAAACGATCTCCCGCGCGCGTAACTCCAACAACAACAAAAGTATACAACAAATGTGCCTGTGTTAAAACCCCCAGAGAAGAGAAGAGAATCAAAGAGAAGAGAATAGAATTCAGAATTCAGTGCAAAACCCAAAACCACAATTTTTGTGTGCCAGTGTAAATTTATGTGAGAGTGTGTGAGTGATTTGCCCCCTCCTCCTGAGCAACACCCGCAACAGCAGCAGCCGCCGCCTCAGCCGCATCGGGATCCACATCCCGAATTTGTGTGTGTTGCACCGCCGCATCGTTGTCTCCTACACCTAAAAGTGGCACAAATCGGGTTAGAAGTCGCTCCCAGAGCATTAATGGCTCAGCCTAGGGTAAGTAAATCTTATGTTTTTATAATTACCACAAATTTTGAAACAAAAGTGTACAGCGTCAGTGAAACTAGCGACGGCAAAATTATTTGGGGGAATTTTTGTTTTAAGCGTCGGCAAATTTAAATTTGAATTTTTATCTAATCAAAGCAGAAAATGCAGCATTTCACATCTAAAAGTTGCTCAATTTGGAAAAAAAAAAGTTATTTCTTGCCTTCTTTGTGGTGTTGCGCGTGTTTTGTAAAACAAAAGTTATTAACTTATTGACCTAGAGCCTGTTAAAAAAATATACAAATTCTAGAAATTGCTTAAAATAAAATAGAGTGGCCAAAAGTAAAAAATTTAAAACAAAAATATTTTTATTGTATTTTTTTTTATATTTTAAATTTGGTTGACCAAACGCGGTCTGAAGCCAGAATCTTTAGGTTTTTAAAAAGGCTTCAAATAGCTCAGTTCTCAATTAAACAAATAGTTTTGTACCGAAACACCGTGTACCGAAACAAAGGCTACCAATTTAATTGAATCGAAATCTGTTCTGAACTCTATTTTCGATTCCATTCAACAAAAATTTTACAAAAAAAACGTGAACTATTTGCTATAGATTTTTATACTCATTCTTCAGTTTTTAGTTCATTTCTGACCCTATAATTATATACATTTCGCTCACTTACTTTAAAACTGGCATAACTGAAAATAAATACGATTTTTGACTTAATAATGCAGATATATACGCTGTATTGTGATTTATTTTGTGTAAAATTTTCATACTGATATCTTCTATACTTTTCACGTGAGATCAAAACACGTCGAAATATCATTTTACCTGTTCATTTTTATGTGAATGCAAAAGAGTCTTATCCCTGTTGTCATGCAGTCGATATTGCGCAAACATGCCAAAATATCATATTTTCCAATTTTATTTAAAAGTATTTTAAAATTATAATATTGTACTAGATTAATTCAAAGCTAAAAGAACAATTTTTTCTGGATTAAATTCCTTTGAAAATTTTAAAACGGGGCCGATTTTCAGAACGATCATAAATTTTTAAAATTTATCTGAATAGAAACACTTTTGAACTGTTTTGAAATCTGAATGCTATTGCAGTCTTATTTGAATGAATGGGCTGAAATAAATTTTTAATATCATCTCAAATCAGGCCTTTATAAAGATAGACAGGGCTGTTCCCGTTTTTGATTCCAATCAAATCATGTGGAATCGGAATTGATAAATGTTCTGGCTTCCAAAAACCAACTTAATTCAAAACTCCATTTACTTACATTCGACCCTCTTTAATGGAAATTTGCCAGAAGTTCTTAAACCTTTCTATATAACAGCTCTTACCGATTCCGATGAATCGAGTTCAGAAACGCGAACGGCCCTGAGAGAGTTTTTAATACTTTTAATTTTTGCCTCGCCCCCCCATAGTTTCTTAGTTTTGTAGTTAAATGGTTTGTAACTTCTACACATATTTAGTTATCAGTATTATTTATTGATTTGACAAAGACATAACAAAATTCGGATCAATTATAGTTTAGTTTTAGCGAAAACAGCATTGGACGCAACGGCATTACTTTACTAATTTCGAAGCTTCTTTTTTATTTATTTTGAAATATCATCCTAAAAACTTATATATTATATTATTGCGTTAGTCACATGGGCAAAGTAACATTTATGTTTGTATTAGAATTAGATTTAACTACGTGATACAATTTTGAAATATAACTAGACTTGGATGTAATCTTAACTAAATGAAAACATTTTAAATTTATGATTATTGTTATAGAGGGCTGTAGAGTATGTTATAGACGATCATGACCGACTTTCTTATTTGTTTATTTTTGTTTTTCTGGTAAATGTAGGATAAAGAGAGTCTCAAAAGATTTAGAATTAGTATTAAAACCAGGGCTGCAACTTGTTTCGGAGTCGGAAACTCCCAAATTTTTAAAAATCTTAAACCCAAACTGAACCGGAGTAGCCTGTCTGAAAAAAAACTAAAACTTTCATTGCATTTTACTGATAAAAATGTAAATTTTGTCATTTTTTTATATGTATGTTGGTGAACTTACTTTTGAATGTTCGCCATTCTTTCATTTGCATATTTTGTATCCAATAAACCAAATATTTTTAATCTTTGAGCAAAACCAGCTTGTTCCTGATTCCTTACAATGATCATCTTCTGATGAAAATCCAAATAAAAACTTAATAATTAATCGCTGAAGTACTTCATTGCTTGTTTTAAACTTCTAAATGATCGTAAAGCAGGCTTCGTCAAATACGAATCTAAATTGGTTTTCGGACGAACCAGTACCGTCACCCAAATACCTCCAACCTAGGACATTCAAACAGTAAACATTTGGTAATTATAATAAAGCAATTTACTAATGCAAACACTGATAACCAGTATTCCGTCTAAATTCTTTGAATTCAAATCAATATTTGTAGGTTCTATATAAGGAACTTTCTCAGGGGATACAAATATCGATTGATCGGAATTGTTAATAGTTGCAAATTCCAAGAAACAATTAAAGAATTCGGTTGAAATTTTTTGCCATAACAAATAAAGAAAAATTTGACATTGAAAGCTTAATAATTCGGAACATTGAACAATTTCGATTCCGCATGATTTGATTCAAAAAGAAAACGACCAGGTGACATTTATCCATAGTTTGTTTTCAATAATACACTATCAGCCAAGCTCCCATTATTACTTTCTGCAATTGAAATTTTTATAATATTAACATTTTTTTTGGTTTATATTTTTGTGGTGAACTTTGTATTATTCTCAAAATATACAAGGGGTTGTTAGCCGGCTCGAGGTCGAATCGTTTTCTGCAAAAAGCCTTAGCGTCAGACTTTAAATTTAAACATAAATTTTAATTTAAATAAATACAAATTTTGTACTTAGATTTCGATTTGTATTTGAACTTCCATTGTTAAAACTTTGGTATTATGCGGCGTTTTGCGTCATCATTATATACAACTGCTTTTACTACTTAAATCGTTTCAAATTTAACAATTAGAACTTTTGTCATCTCCGTGTTCGATCGATTAAAATCAGTAGAATTAAAATAAGAAGATAAATGCCGAAATAAATTTTATAATAATTTATGAAATTGCTTAAGCTCGCATAATGGGGCTTAAAACTGCTTAAATCAAAAATGTATTCAATTATTTCTATTTTAAATAATTAAAAAATATTTTCTTAGAGAATATTCATGATTTTTAAAGTCTTTAATACGCATAAGATCAGGTCTATTAAAATTTCTGGATGTTATCTAACTAAATCTTTTTCAAGTTGAGTGCTTTTTGGAAAGTTCGGATAGGTTTAAACAGTGAGTGGAACATGAAATAGAACTGTGGTACAGCTGATAAATGCTTATATAACATCGTGAAAATTGTGGTTGCCGTCAATTTAACACAAGAAAATTATATTTTTATATTTTACAAAGGCAAATGTTTTAAGTGCTCTTAAAATAATTAAAGCTAAACTCAATTGGTTAAAAAAAGATTATTGAAGTGAAAACATTGTAAGACAAATCAGAATAACAGTTCTTACACTGGGCTCACCTGAGTCCAAAGATTTTAATTTTTCGTTTTGTGAAAAATCAGCCTTGAATTAGAAGGACGGGTACTGAAATCGGCACTGCTATAACCTGCTTTTCCTTTAGGAATTTCTTTTCTTTTAAAATGGATTTCGGTAGTCGGTTTTGTTTTCTTCATTTCCCTCTATTTGGTTAATTTCAGAACAATTTCGAATATGCCGTTGCTCTCAGTGATTCAATTACTTTGTAGTCTTCTGTAGAACGTTTTTTTTTTATAAATTTCCGTGGATATAAAATCCAAATATTTATTAATATTTCAAATTCAAGATGATAAGCTGTAAGTTTTGACCAACTTCAGTAAACAGACTTAATTTTATAATGTGATTTTATTGGGCCGTCTTACTTTATGCAAAATAAAACTTTATTTTATTTTAAATTTTTCTCCTACGCGTTTCGGTCGTTTTTTTCGCCTTTATCAGGGAGCCTGCATTTATTTTACATTAATTTCCAAACAAGTACATACATCACAAAATTACCCGTTGTTTCCGTTGTAGTATTTTAACTTTGTTATTAAAGAATAAATTTAAATTTTGTTAAAAAAATTATTTAGCACTTAAAAAAAAAACTGCACATACAACTTCATACAAAAATGAAAAATCATATAATAAAATTTCATGTCTAAGACCATTTCTACATTTCCAAATTTAATTATCACTAAATATGTGTTTAAACATTTTAGTTGTCTGTTAAAATCTTATTTTTTTTATTTTAAGTACTTTAAGTTCAAGAAACTCAACATTATTAAAAGCACATACACATTTGTATGTTTGTAGGGGAATTTGTAGCAAACTTAAATGATTTATGCGGGCCATTAGGCAATTGTGTGTGAGTGTGTGTGTTTGTGAGTGAATTAGTTGATCTATTTTCTATGCACATTGCAAGGGATTTTTTTCTATACCTAAATGGCTCTTGATTTAAAGAATTTGGCAGTTTGCATAGGACAAAATATTATAAAATAAATTTAATGTAGTAGCTAAAATATAACTAAATGCTTCCACTTGCTCCTTAGGGCCAGTTAAATTTCCTCTTCAGCCTATTATTTATACATTTTCAGTCATTATGAGTATCCTACTTAAACCATGTTTCAACTTCCCAATAAACGGTCAGTTAATAAAATTCCACTCCACTTTCAAACAATGTGAAATCAGAAATAAATTTAAATCTGTAGATATTTTTTTTATAAATTTTCTTACGGGGATTTATTAAGATTAAAGAAGTGCAAAGAAACAAACATTAATGTTAGCTGCTATTTAAAATCCATCAGAGGCAACACAGCCTCTAATCGCTGCCCCGCTTTATCTGCTGAATGTACCCATTGATTTTAAAATGTGAATTTAAAAAATAGATCAAATGATCAGAAATCTCGTTCAGTTGGTTTCTTAGATTTAGCAAAATTCACCAATCAAACGCAAATAAGAAAATTAAATCTCTTAAAGTTTTGTGACACCGACGGAGTTTTCGAACGTTTTGCAAACAAACCGAGGCCAAAATAAACCCCGATTATACATGATAAATTCCTTTGAAAGTAGGAAAACTTTATTTCGTTAAATAAATATGTTTAACGATTTAGACATAGTCAATTTTCCTCTCTGTTTATGCTTTTAAATTAAATATTTTTCTATTTAGAAATATTCATAATCGTAGCATACTTTGAAGGGCATTTATCATGATTTTTATTATTATTTTGTTTTTAAACAGTTTGAAAGTCAAACCAAATATTGCCAACCCTATTTAAAATTAATTTTACTTTAGAAATTTACTCCCGCTTTTTGAGACAAACCTGCTAGTAAAATACTTATCAATGAGCTTTGTCGTTTTATGGCATAATTTAGATAAAAATACACTTCAATAAATTTTTATATTTGTACTCAAACTATTAAATAGAACTTCCTAAAAAAAATGTGTCATGAAAAAAGTTTTAAATTGTAGAAATTATTTTTAAGAACAGGCAGAAGAAAGAATGTATATTACCTTAACGCAGTGTTGCCTGTGATTTTTATGTAAATCAAAATTGAAAAATGTTGACAATTTCTTTTAAATTGATAACCCGACGCAAAAATACAGTTGGTTTTAGCTTATGAGGCAATTAGGTAATTTTTAATTTTAAAACTGGAATTAATTTTTTATTTTGTTGAAATTTTTAATCTTTGAAACAAAGAGGTCGTCCTCTCTAAAATTCTATTGTTGCCTTAACATAAATATGAGAATTTGTTTGATCAATTCAGAGATTCCTTTGTGTGGGTTTAATATCAGTTTCATGAGTTAGAATTGTTCTTTTGCGCGTTCTACTATTTATTTCCTTCTCGAAAAACCCGTCTTTGGATATTATATAAGAAAGATAATATTTAAATTCTGATATTACCAGCCGTGGTTGTCTTATACAAGACCTTTGCGATTCAAAGAACAAATTTTCTAATAATCGCAAAACTTTAGGAATGAGAAAATAAGAGCAGGGCTTTTACAAATCATATTCAAAGTTTTCTAAATTGCGATAACCTTCTTCCTGCTCAGGTTCAAGTTCGGAAGGTTTAACAATTTAGAGCTTGCGCTTCGATGGATAGCCGTCTCTTCCATCTAAACAAGAATTTAAGGAAGAAGTATTTAATGGGACTATAAATTATAAATATACCGTAACATATTGAAAATCTCTTTCAAGTACCTTGTAAATATTTTTACCCTAATATTTTCTTTTTATAATCCCCTCATAAATGAAATGCTAATCAGCTGACTCTCTTCCTTGACCAAATCGCAGTTAGTTAGTGAAGCTTTTTATCAATTGATTAGCATGCACATGCGAAATGATCTTGATTTTTTTTCCAAGTGTGCGTTAGTAATTAACATGTGTGTGTGTGAGTGTGTGTGTGCAGACCATAGAGGTAGCTCTTAAGCTAGCCAGTAAAAAAATAACCAAAACCAAAATAAAAAACGATAAAGACAAAATGCCCGCGGGACTTTTGTGGTGATTTTTATGTGGCCCGTTTTGCTGGCGAATAAATTTACGCTTGTGGTTTAATACACAACCGATTCCCTGCCCCTGCCCAGTCCAGTCCCAAAAGCCGTGCTGTCTCCTGCGGCCCGCCATTTCAATTCCATCAAATGAATTTTTCGACTGTGGCGGGTTATATACGGGTGCCGGTACGTGTGCATTTGATGCATATAATTTTATTGCAAACATTCATTCAGCGTGTGAGAAAGAGAGCGATATTTTCTGGTTTTTTTTTTATTTAATATTTTTCCTGGCGCATTGTCGCGACTCTTGCGGCAATTTGCACTTTTGTGCGTTACAACACAAAATACCAAAATGGCGGGAAGCAATTTTTATATTTAATTTGATTATTTGATGCCTTCTCTCAGTTAATGAAAATACAAAATAAAAATACGTTCAAAAAGTGCAGCTGCCGCCGCAGCAGCAGCTTCCTCCCATTGCTATGCCGCGCGCGGCAATTCAACAAAAATTGTTTTGGTGTTATTTTAATTTAAAGGTTAACCGCAGCGTAATTTGTGGCATAAAATATAATTCGTCTAGTGTGTGTTTGTGTGCGCTAGGAAACAGCAGTGCAGCTGAAAATGCCATTCAATGTGCAATGTTTTCAACGTTCGACATTCGGTGAAGGCGAATGCTTGACATTTTTTTCGGTTTGTTGTTGTTGTTGGCCCAGTTGAGGGCTTTAGATTGATAGAAGGCATTGTAAAGAAGTTATTATGAGACAGATTGAAAGAATTTCAAAGTTTTTTTTTCACAAAAAAATAACAACTATTTATTTAGTTTAATAAAGAATTATTCTTCCTAGTTACTCCTAAGCAATTTGATCATTCGTATATTTTATTCTGATTCCTTGGATCAATGCTGGAAAAAAATAAGAATTATTTACAAAAATTTCGAATTTTTTTACCTGATACCCTTCTCAGCTTTTGTTCTTAACGGATTTTGTTTGCGTCATCACTTAAATTTTTTTAGTTCACACGCTCGAACAATAAAATCTACATTTTTTCACTTCAGTTATCTTAGGAAGCTCAAAGTAGATAAAATTTATAAACAAAAAAATATAACTATATAATAGGAAAAATCCGTAGAGTTTTAGAAGAAACCGAACGGGTTAAAACTCGGAGTTCCGAAATATTTTTCATATAAAATCAAACCTTAAAATGAAATGAGAATATCAATTAAAATTCGCAAAACAGAAAGCTACATCATGCTTATATTAGCTGTGTTAGAGTAAGATAGTGTAGCCTGGTGTGGTGTAGCGGGTAGTGTGTGAGTCTGATATTTATAAACATATTAATTTGATCTCATTCTTATCAGAGTAAAATTGACTGACTGCCATTTCATATACATTTTTTTCTCGGTGTATAGAATTAGTATTAAAGACGGCACCCTTTTTAGCCTTAATTTTTATATCGTTCATACAAGTTTAATAAATGATTCTCAACCCAAGGTTCGAACCAAAACTTTAATCTGCTGTTCTTTGTTTAGGTTAGTGTGACCGTTTATAACATTAGTCAGTGGAATAAGGAAATAATCACTCTTGAAGAATGATCTGAAGTGTTGAAGAGTAACACAAGGATATAAGACTGTTACAAATAAAAGAACCGAATGGATCTTGAAATTACTTGAACCTTCGATATAGTTGTTCAATTTTATAAAAGTTGATTTTAAGGCTGTGAAACTTTGAAAGATATTTACATTGTCAATTTGCCTAACACTCGTAGATTCCTAAATAATATAAATTTTACTAAATTTAAAAGAACACATCACAAAGCATTTTTGTAATTTGACTAAGCCCTAATACTCCCTCTAGTCGTGTCCAATCCCTTCTCCTCTAACTGAAATGACTCATTTCTTTCGCCTTTACCCAGTATCTTTTAGTAATTAAGACACAGATTCTTTCCTGAGTCATCAGTTACATATATATTTATATCTTAGGTAGTATTTCCCTCTTAAAATTATGCATGTATGTACGAATATTTCTAAACAAATTACATATGCATATTTTTGCAGGCGGTGGTAACACAACCTCAATGTGGTATCCACATGGAGGGGCTCCTCTGTTTCTCTCTCTAGTTTGTTGTTGTTGTTTTTCGTGTGCTAAAGAGCTTCATGTTTAATGATCAAATTGCGTGCCTCGGTCTCGCTTGGTGCCTGGTGCGTTTGCCAAGTTGTTGTAGAGGTCGTCTGTTTTTGGTGGAAGTGTTTTCATTAGTTTCATTTCTTTTTACATTTGCGCTCAAATCGTCTTATAAATTTTTTAAATATCGCCTCTCTTGTAATTTCCCCCGACATTAGGGTAAAGCGTCCGCTAACTTTCGTCAAGTGAAGTAAATTAAAATTGTTTTTACTTGAAACTGAAACTGAGTTAGATAGAAATGCCCTAAAAAAACCTAAAAAAAAAACAAAAATTAAAGGAAATAAGTTTAAAACGCCGCTGCGTTCCATGCGAAGTCTTAGAGAGGGAGGAAAAATCATTTAGACAAGTTGCACGCCGCTCATTAAATTAAATGAGCCATCAGCACGCAATTTATTTTAGTATTTTTGAGTAACTTTTGCCAGGGCCTCTGGCCGGCTTTTGTTTGTATGTTGTGTAGTTCTTTCTATTAGGCATAAATCGCTTTTGTTGTAACAAATTTAATTAAATGGATGCCTTCAAGTGCTTCAGGAAATTTGATAGAGAAATGCGAGATTTTCAGTGACTTCGGCTCGCTTGCGGCTCATTAGAATTTTAATAAATGTACAAAAAAAATACTGACGTCATTTGTTGTTGATTTTTGATAAATGTTAAAGCGACCAGAATTCGTTTTTGTTAAGCATTTGTTTTTAGACATAAATTTAAGAATTTAAAAAATTTATATATAAAGAAATGTGCGCACGTTTTTGACGTTGACATGTTCTGTTTGATGTTTGCCTGCTCAATGATAAAGGGTGATTCGGGGTTTTTTAATGAATAAATTTCCTTATAAACGTTTTACAAGGTGTATCTACTAATTGAACTGATATGTTTTTAACAGTCATGCGGCTATCAAGTGTTATCCTACTGTCAATTCTAGTTTTCTATTAAGCTTTCTAATATATTTAGAACTCCAGTTGATCCATTCCTTAAGTTCACATTCAATTTTTTATAGTTAATGCATACTTTGAGATTTTGAAGTAATTTTAATGAATTACAATAAAACTAGCTTGATAAAATAACTACAAATACGTACAACCGAAAAAAAGCTTCTCTTATTCTAGAAAGGCAAATAATTTGACCAAATTTTTTTTATCAAAATTCGGTTAAATAGTCTGATTACAGTTTAAGCAGAATTTAACACTAAAGCTACGCAAAAAATTTGGACTAATTATTTGTCTTATTTAAGGCAAACTTTTAAAGTTTGCGCAAATTTATTTGCATTTCAATTTGACGTAAGTGAGAACACCTCGAAACAAAACAAACTTCGCCATGAAAGTTTAAATCAATACCAACTTCAATACTAATTTGCTCAACGTTTTTTTTTTTTTTTTTTTTTTTTCAAATTTTGGCTAAATCACCATGATTGCAGTTTATGCTGAAATTATAATTAATGCTTTAATTTCATACGCAAATTATTATATCAAAAATGGTCGCAAATTTGTCTAAAAAATTGGACAAACTTTTTGTCTTATTTAAACAAACTTTTAAAGTTTGCACAAATTTATTTGCATTTCAATTTGACTTGTGAACACCTACACAATTTCGGACACAAGTCAGAGAAACTTCGCCATGAAAGTTTGTGTTAAAAAAAATGCACTAATCTACAGTAAGTTATATCCCGTTTGGCTCAGGTCCACTGGCAAATACTTTGCACAAATTTTCATACAAAATTTTCTAAACAGCCAAAACTAAAGGTATGCAAATAATTTGATCTAATATGGCCGCAAGTTTTTCGAAAAAATTGCGCAAATTTTTTGGCAGTGGGACCTTAGCTATAGTACATATATCAGGAGTAAAGCCAATATGTTAAACTTGATCCCGATCCAATAATCTAAAATTAAACAGGCCTAAGTTACACTAAACCCCAGATTGTTGGGCCCAACTGAATGGGAGGGAAAAAGCTTTAGAAAAATTATATAATATAACATAAATTAGGCTAAATTCTGGTTAAATTCATTTAAATAACAGAATTAGGATTACTAAAGATGCATTGGTCACACTATTTTCTCAAAGCCCCCTACAAAAAACGCACCCTATACTCAAAGTAATAGATAGAAAATACAATAAAAGCGGAGCGTGTTCGAATGTTGCAACTGTAAATTAAAATAACACCAAAGCACGCAACAAAAATTAATTGTCTAACACCAAATAAACTTTGGAGGAGAAAAAAAAACGGGGCGTGGTATGCCTTGAAAATGACTTGGGACACACCTACTACCATTCCAAGGGTCGACTGCGGCGGCGGCGGTTATGGCGGTTCGTCTGCTAATTAAGAAAGAAATTCAAATACCCAAAAATAAAAAAATAGAAAAAAACATGATAAACAATTAATTTTGATTAGCCGCCTGCAATTAAGCCAAAACGAAGAAAAGCAAAAGTTTTTTTTTCTGCTGCAGACACAAAGAAATCAATAGTCACATATGGCCAAAAGCCTAAAACCATTTTACTATGTGGAGCAGCGGCGGCCATTGTCACCATTTTGGCCTGGTCTGCCTGCATTTTGCAAAATTTTTGCCTACACTCATAACTCTTCCGCTGTCTGGGTCTAGATAAAGCTCCCCCACTCTATTGCAACGGCAGAAATGTCCTTGCTCTGCTGTGTTTTTGGTTTCAAGTTCAGGCAACATTTTATTGGCTTTAAGTTGCAAATGAATTTTTGCCTATTTTTAAAGCCTAGTTGAGTGAGTTGTTGTCGTTGTTGTTGTTGTTGGGAGGCGGGGGCCTGTGACTTAATGTCGTTTAAGCACGACAAACCACTCGCCACTCGTTTTGCGCCTGCCAGTGACAGTCGAGTTGTTGTGTCATAAATTTTTGAAGGATTTCGGCGCTGAACTTGTCAAAATCAGACAAATGTTTTGGTGGTGGGTTTCGCCGTTTCATTTTTTGTTTGGCTATTGATCCACAAATGTTGGGCCTGCCACTAACAGACCTTCGTTTCAACAAGGTCAATGGCTTAAAGCCAAAGAGAAAGAGAGAGAGCAAGAGATCATCAATCAAAGTTGGACGGGGAAAGCCTTTAAGTGTGTATCTGTGTCTGTGTGTCTCCCCCAAATTCCCACATTACTTATGTACAAGTACAAATTGTGGTAATTTCCAAGATCTTTTTGTTTGGGCTGCTTCACAATTTCCTCATTTCACAACGTTCTTCGGTTCGCCAACACCAAACACTAAAATTAGCATAACAACTTTATAGTTTAACTGCTCGACTTGAGCTCTCTGGGCTCTGTCGCTGACTCCGGCTCTGACTCTGACTCTTGGGGCTGTATCTAGAAGTTGGTATCTTGCTCAAGTGCAGTGGCCCAGGCAAAAGGCAACGTTGACAAAAAGAGCCCCCGATTTGCTTTTAGGTTGAAGCCTAATCTTTGGTATGTATCTCAGCGGAATAGCAGGGATTGCAGGTGTATACAAAAGCAGAGGAAAAAATGAGAAAAAAAAGCTGCTTTTTTTTTTGTATTTCTAACTTACAAATATATCAGCTTCAGCTACTTCAGGTGCAAATCCTTGACATTTTGCCAGGCAATGGGCAAGTCAAGTGCTTCTCACACACTCAGTCAATTGCTCATTTAGTGTCAAAGATTTTTCCAAACCGATAACAACACACTCACAAAACTTCAACTTGATGAGGGAACAAGAAGAAGTGCCATCATTTCTTGTCTCTGTACAACAATCTTTGTCAACTTTGGGGCCTGATGCTCCTTCAAATTATGCAGTGTGAAGCAGAAGCAAGAGAGACAGAGAGCTTCCCAAAGTCACTTGACTATAACAAACAGCGAAAGAGTATACCCGAAGCTGGTGTACCCTATTAATTAGGGTTTATATAAGAGCTCGAATTTATGCAGCGTTTGTCAAAAAAGAACGAGGCCCAAAAATGAAAGTTTAAGCAACGCCAAACAGCTGTGACCTACTTCATCGACCTCTGGCCAGCCACTTCAAAGCTGTTTTCTCTGTGGAAACAATCCTCGGCAAGTGTTCGGCTTGTATAGGTGTGAACTGCGATTTGTGGGCGTGCTCACCGATGCCCAAGATCCATCCTCATTTTTATGTTTAAGTATTCTTGTTCAGGCATCTTGCGCAAGAGTAAGCCATACTTATACAGGATTTCAACTTTATTTGAAGTTAAATATTTCTGTGACAATTTTCATTTTCGGTATGATATTGCGGTTTCCGAATTCATTTATAGATTCGATATAAGCGACCAATATTGTTCCTGGTAAGCGCTTCTTGTGCAGCGAACCAACACTAATTTTCTTTTTGTCCCATTTTCGCAAGCAAATATCGTCAATTGACAAATAGACATAATGTCAAGGTAATCTAAAAAAATAAATAATAATTATAAACATATTGAACAAGGGTGCCCATTTATTAATGTTTTCCGCATAGAACTTGCCTCCCGTACACCCTTCACGCATAGCTTATTGTAAAGCGTAGTGCAAAAACAACAACTTTATATGTGCTCTCTATACTCTTTCTCTCCGATGCCGCTTAAAAAGTTGAACGTAGTAACATATATGGTATGCGTTTCAATGTACATTTTGTGGTTGGGTAACGAAATATTTCGTATGTATTTAACAGCCACGATCAGAAACAGATACAGATATCGGATGCAATAAGTTTCTTAAGTTTGTTGTGGTTTGAGAAACTTCTATTTTCATCTAGCTGCTGTGGGTTGTAATTTGTAGTGCACTTCCTAGAACTTCTTTTACAGCAAAAGTAAGTAGGCATAGAGGGTTTTTCAAATTTCATTGGATTTATTTACAACTGTTCACATCAAGTGCTGGTTTCTATGCTGGTTTAAGGCTGTGACGAGAGAGAGATTCTCATTAATTCTTTATCGTTTTTGGCTTACACAATCGGTATTGTTGTCTTCGCGGCCGTTAGCTGGCTCTCAACACCTCTGACTTACAACGTTTGTGTTCATTAAGTTAAATAAAAATTCCTATTTGTTTCGAGTTGAAGGGAACTTATTTTCTTAACAGGTTGTTTGTGTGGATTTTTCAAATTCTTTTTCGCATAGTGCAGAAACCTAAATATTTGCCAGCTTAAGGCAGTCTTTCAGCATAAATGAAAAGTTTCAAATTCCACTAATTTCGAGCGAAAATTTATTTATTAATTTATTATTATTCCTTATACCCTTCATCCAGATGATTTTTTAGTTAGTTCAACATAAAGGTTTTTAATAAAACACTGACAATTGAGTGTGACCCTTCCATTTTTCTGGCTGCTGGGGTATATTTTTGGATTTAGAACTGACAAATCAGTGAGACCCTGCCATTTTTCTGGTTTTTGCGGTATTTTTTATTGTTTTGGACTGACAATTCAGGGTGACCCTACCATTTCTCTGCCTTTTTGTGTGTTCATTTAATTTTGGACTAGCAAATCAGTGTGACCCTACCAGTTTGCTGCCTTTTTGGGTATATTTTGTGTTGTGGACTGTCAGCTTAGTGTGACCGTACCATTTTTCTGGTTGTTTTGGGAATTTCTTCAGACTTTGTACTGACTGTTCAGTGTGACCCTACTGTTTTTCTGGCTTTCGGGAAATTTCTTTGTTTCTTTTTCTTTAAGACTGACAAATCAGTGTGACCCTATCATTTTTCTGGCTTCTTGGGTATTTTTTTAATGTTGGACTGACAGTTCAGTGTGACCCTGCAATTTTCTGCCTTCTTGGGTATTTTTTTATATTATGGACTGACAAATCACTGTGACCCTCCAATTTTTATGTTGGCATTTTACTTGTGTTGGAAACCATTTCAGTAGTTTCATTTCCTGCTTTAAAAATCACCAAATTGAACATAATTTTAGGTATTAATTTATTTTGAGATTTTTGTGTAAGAAACTGTTAACAAAGATTCTCAGTCTGTTAAACGGGAGGTGGGCTGTTTAGATTTCGTGAGACACCAGCTTCAGCTTAAAAGCAGCTTCAAATCAGAGGTAGAAGCGTAGTAAACAACTGAACAATTTGAGTAAATCAAACCAATCGTTCTTCTAATCAAAATGCATATACCTTTATTCCTAGGGTATAAAGATAATCATCTTACACACACACACACCTCTAATCACTGAGGCTGCCTGCCAGCAGTTGAACTTTAAAAATATTTCTCAGTTGATTTTGCCGTTTGTTGCACACAAACCAGTTTGCAATTGCGCGGCTTTAAAAATGTTGTACAAAACTTTAGAAAGAGATGGGGCGCAAACATACACACACATTTATAGACAGATTAACTGATAACATTAAAAATTGTCTTTTTGTTTTTGTTATTTTTTTTCTCTTCTTTTAAACTTGTCGCTGGCAGCGCCTTGCCCGCTGCTTTTGGCGCTTAATTAATATGCAAAAAACGTTGAAAGAAAAGACGAACAAATGAACGATACAACAAATACATACAAACATTCGAGTATATCCAAAGTAATCACAAGGTCATACACAAAATACGAACAGTTTCTGCTGCTTCAATTTTTGTTGATTTTTGCCAAACGACAACGTGCTTGGAAATAAATATATTTAGATATTTAAATAAATTTTTGATGTTTGTTAGATATCTGCTGACGCTGGGACACACACGCACACACACGGGCACACTGAAAGATTTCTGTCACTAATTTGGTATTTCTTGTTTCTCCTTGCAGTATGACGATGGCCTACATGGCTACGGCATGGACTCCGGTGCCGCTGCCGCGGCCATGTACGATCCACACGTTGGCCATCGGCCGCCCGGCCTGCAAGGCCTCCCCTCGCACCATTCACCGCACATGACGCACGCCGCGGCAGCGGCCACAGTTGGCATGCACGGCTACCATTCGGGAGCCGGATCGCATGGTACACCTAGTCATGTATCACCGGTTGCTAATCACCTAATGGGCGCAATACCCGAAGTACACAAACGTGATAAGGATGCGATTTATGAGTAAGTATACGGAAATGTATGAACAGTGAATTGTTTCTGTTTATCTTTCGTTCTTCGCCTTGACAAATCGATCCCTTCCCAGTCTATATTTTTCAATCATTCACTGAATTTATGGATTAATTAATTCATTGGCCACTTTTTCAATGGGTTCTCCCCTCCAAAATTAATCCCACCACCTGTTTGCTGATCGCTTGTTCTCACCTCTCCTTCCTTGTTCTGGGAGTAACATAAATTTAACGCACGCGCAACCTCAAATGAGCGATCCTTATAGAATATGGGCGTATCCTCATGCGTTTTGCACAAAATACTAAATTATGGGTTTCCTTCTTTTTGCTTCACCTTTGAAATTTCTCTTTTCAATTCGGGTGTCCTGCAAGCCGTTGAAGAAGGGGGTGTGTCATGTGTTTAGTGACGGACACGGAACATGAACGTGCTTAGGCATTAGGGAGTCCATACAAAATGAGCTGCAGTTGTTGTTGTTGTTGCTGCGGTTGCCTGGTGTTAATTTGCCAAAATGTGGTTTTTGACTTTTTTTCGTTCTAACTAAAATCCACTTCTTGTGTCATTTGGCAAGTTGCGTGTCTCAAGACAAGGAACTGCCAATTTTCATGTGTTGCAACTGACGATTCCCTCAAAAGAGGGAAGGCCAAGACGGCAGATGTTTTTTTTTTTCTAAAAGCAAATATTTAACTTGGTTTGGTTAGCGTTCAGTTTTTTGGTGAATGAGAGTTAAAATATCCATCAGCTGGTTGAAAAGAACGAGGGCTGGCATATAGTTAATTGGTTTTTTTATTCAAAAATTTTTTCAAACTGCAATTGGAGAAAGGGGGAGGGAGGGAGAGCGCTCTTCTATTTGTTTTAATGGCAAACAAAGGCAGATCATACCTAGATTGAAGTCGCAACGTCTCTGCTCCCCTTGCCGACCACTGCCTGAAAACTGACTGACTACTACTAACTACTGTCTACTTTGCTTGGTTACATCAGCTTTTGTATAAATCCAGATGAGAAATATATAGAGAACTTTGATAAATTAACTTACTTTAAGTTTTAATCGAGCTGTATTTTACTTTCTCTGCTCCTATTGCCGACCACTGCCTTCAAACTGACATGCCAGTACTGACAACTGTCTTCTTTGCTTTTTTTGTTACTTCAGCTATTGTAAAAATTCCGGTGAAAATGCTCTGCTCAAGCTGTATTTTGTATATTCTTCTGCCGACGTCTCTGCTCCCCTTGCCGACCACTGTCTTACAACAGAATGCGGGTTTTTTCTTATAGAAAACTTTGATTGGTTACTTGCTGTGATGGCAAACAAAAGCTGCTGAGCTTTCACGTTCATTAATATTTTGTCATCTCTGCTGCCATTGCCGACCATTGCCTTAAAACTGAATTTGGGTTGTTTTTTAACACAGCTCTGTTTGGATTCTTTGATTGATTGATTTAGAATCCTGGATATGTTTGGGCTGAGCTACTGTTGCGCAAAATCTGTTCAATAACATGAACAAAGTCAGTTCCTTAGATATATAATCTTGATCAAAACGACGAGCTGTGTCGATTGGGCTTTGTCCATTCGTCTATCCGGCTGTAGATCTATTTCTACGCAAACTAGTAGCTCAGTTTTCAAGCTATCGGTCAAAAGTTTGCACAAATGGCTTTTTTTTTAAAGCAAGACCGAATCGGACGACTATATCTAACAGATGTCAAAAGACTGATCAATCGGAAAATGGCGCTGAGTGAGACAAACTTTTTTGTTTTCGATTTCGCTTTACTAAACACCTACATTATTCTTATTTAATAGTTTCAAACAGAGTTGCAAAATTTGGGCGATATTGGATGACTATACTTTACAGCTGACATAGATCTTTGTGGAAAAAACATTTTGGTCTTTAATGTTAGCCGCGAAACTCGACCATTATTTATATTTAATGCTTTCAAATAAATTTATAAAATTTTGTCATAATCTCATGACTATATCCTATGGCGGCCAAAGGACTGATCGGTCGAAAAATGGATTATAATGTAAAAAACTTTTTTGTTTTCAATGTCAGCGTTCCCTTTATTTTCCACTATTAATATTTAATGCCTTAAAATAGATTTTAAAAATTGGGTAAAAATCGTATGACTATATCTTAAGGCTGCCATAGAACCGATCGGTCGGAAAATTTATCTTGGTGGGAAAAACTTTTCTGTTTTTAATGTTAGCGTCAAAAAACTCGTCCATTGTTTGTATTTAATGCTTTGAAACAGATTAGTAAAGTTTGGTCAGGGAAGCATGATTATATCTTATGGCTGTTCTAGGACCGATCGGTCGGAAAATGAGTTTTAGTAAGCAAACTTTCTTGTTTTCAATGTCAGGGTTTCAAAACTTGTTCACTATTAATTTTTAATGCTTTCAAACCGAAATGTCAAATCTGGTCCAAATTGGATAATATATATTATATTTTTTTCTATAGAACCGATCGGTCAGAAAATAAGTTTTAGTGAGTAAAACTTTTTGGTCTTTAATTTGATCGTTCTTAAACTCGGCGATTGATAATTTATTATGCTTTTAAAATGATTCGCAACATGTGGTCCGTATCGTATGGCTATATCTTATGACTGAAAAAGGACCGAACGGTCGTAAAATGGGTTTGAGTGAGCAAAATGGTTTTGTTTTCAATGTCAGGGTTTGTGAACTTGTTCACTATTAATATTTAATGAAACATAAACAGATTTTTAAAATTGGGGTCAAATTCGATGACTATATCTTATGGTTTCCATAGGACCGATCGGTCTGAAAATAAAATTTAGTGAGAAAATTTTTTTTTGTCTTTAATTAAAATATCGTTTTTAAACTCTGCGATTGTTAATATTGTATGTTTATATAAATTGTATGATTTATATGATTTATCTTATGTCTGCCATAGGACAGATCGGTCGGAAAATGGGTTTTAGTAAGAACATTTTGTTTCTTTTCAATTTTAACGTTCTGTTCTGTTTATGCTTTCAAAAACATACGGAAAATTTGGTCGAAATCGATATTTTAAAACTAGTATTTCCAAGAAGAATTTAGCTTAGCCTTCTCTCTGTTCCTTTGTTCAGTTACTCATTCGCCTAGATTATTTTGATCATTTGTTCAGGTTAAAAAAATTGATTTTTGATTTATAAAATTTAATTTAGTAAGAAAAAGCCTCGTTAAGGTTATTCACACACTTTTTCGTACACCCCTCGTATCGTCTGCAAAACATGCGCCTCATTAGCACACTTTTTCCTGCCACCTGCAACTAAATAAAATTTATAAATTTTTTTCTCTTTTGTATTTCTTAAAAAATGCTTTTCTTATTTGTACAATTGACACCTTTTGCTGAACTGAACATGCGCATTTTCAACAGAGAGAAGAACACTCTCTTAACACCTTCTCGAGTGGAGTGCAACAACAACAACAACAGCAACAACTTCAGCTGCCAATGCCATGGCCTGGTTGGTGGTGGTCACAAATGCCAAGTCATGGCAAATGAGTGCACACTTTTTTTTTTAGTTTTCATTTACGATCCTGGGTTACTGGGCACTCAACTGGAACTGGGCTCTGGGGTTCTCTGCCTGATTAATAGTTTGTTAAGCGCAGGTCTACACCCTCTCTTGTGCCATCTAATGGTCAAAAAAAGAACTGCCCCGTTCGGTTTCCCTAATTTTGTTCAGGTGCAATTTGTGCTTAGAGCGTGAAGTTGAGAAAATGGTCAAATCATGTTGAGTTCTTAAACTAATCCCTCAAAAAATAAAGAGAATAAAGTGGAACAGCAGCAGCTGCTTTTCTTGTTCATTTGCATGGCAGGAAATTGTTTCAGAACGAAAAGGAAAAAAAAACAAAAGCAGCATACTAATATGTCCTCCTTCTGCTATTTTTACAGACATCCGCTATTCCCGCTCTTGGCGCTTATATTCGAGAAATGCGAATTGGCCACATGTACGCCGAGGGAGCCTGGCGTGCAGGGTGGGGATGTATGTTCATCGGAATCGTTTAACGAGGATATTGCAATGTTCAGTAAACAGGTAAGACTACCGATTTCCTTTCATTAATATTTTTTTGGTAATTGGAGCTGATTTTCCAAGCCCAAACACATGTGCCACATGTGGCCCAAAAAAACAACAAAAATCGCGGCACACGAACTTAACGAGGCAAGCCGCTAAATGATCAGATTACGTTCAGTTTGGCTGGCTGTACTTAATTACACAAACAACAGCAACAACAACAACAACAATGTCTTGCCGCCATATGTCACAAATATGCGGCGCTTGACACTTCCTCTCGCTTCATAAAAGAAGAATATTTGCCACACACTGACATTTAAATAATTTACGATGTTTTAACATACAAATTATAATGTTGCAAGTCGTTTGCGGCTGCTGCTATTTTTATGGAGCACCCGAAGGAAAGAAGAACTTATGGCTCCATCTAGAGTTTTTCATGACAGCGACACTTCTTTTTTTTTTTTGGCGCGCCAAAATCACCAACAACTGCAAGCACGATGCTGCTGTCCAGTTGAAATTATAAAAATGATGTTTTTATTTATGGTCCATTTGGAATTTTGACAGGCCGGGGCCATGGGTAATAAAAAAAGGAACACAACAGAAACACCCAACTGAGAATCATTTATCAAGATGCATGTTTCGCCCAAGAAGCTGCTGTTATTCCCTTATGTTTGATGTTGATTATATGGCATTGCAACCAGGGCGAGATTTTGATGAACTTTTGTCAATAAAATGAGTTGGTTAAAGTTTATGACAAGTGAGGAAAGAAAGTCAAATTGTAGACAAATGATTCAGACAGTTATCTATGAGGGTGAATTTTTACCTATCATCTAATCTTTCTGTTGAAAACTATAAATAGACAAAAGTTTAAATTTTGGCTAGATTTTATCAAAAAAGAACCAAATTAAAGGCTTTATAGGCGCTTGCTGATAATTTGTTAACTTCTTGACTAAAATGAATTTTTTATAAATTGTTTGAAAATGGAATTAGTTCCTTAGAGGCTTTCTTCATCCTTTATCGTCATTTTATACCCAAAAAAAGGAATCATCAAAACCACAAAGTCATTAATTGGAAATTGTTAGGTATCAAATTCTCTTTTTTCTCTTTAATTCTCAAGTTAATCAAGTTAATATTTTTGAAAGTATTAAAATTATATTTTGAGAATATCAAATTGATACCAGTTTGTAGTAGGTTGATACTTTTTTATATGTATTTCTTAATATCATTCTGGTACTAGGTTTTATCAATTTAATATTTTAATTGTAAAATTTTTTATTATCATTTGTTTAATATTAAATTTTATATAGAGCTTCTATTTTATGTTTGTCGTTTTTTTCCTTTCCATCCATCCATTGAAAAATACCTTAGCTGTAAATTCCACTGTACCATTAGCCAAATCTTTAAGGATTTAGTAAGAAACGCATACTAAAATTAGATTTTTACTCTACTTACATCCTTTTTGCTTTAAAATGAATTGCTAAACTCCCAAGCAGTTTATAGTTTTTGGCCTATAACATGATAATTATTTACTTTATCATTGAAAATCATTTAGTACTAATTAATATTTAACTTATATAGTCATTATATAAAACTTAAAAAAAATTCATCGTCATTAATTGGTTATAGGTTAAATAAAATAAGTTCTTAGCTAGCTTGCGAAGCTCTAAGCTCTATAATTTTTGGTTCGAGTCTGGATCTAATACTTAAGTTCAAAATTTAGCACTTTTGGTTAGCGACCTTTCTTACCTCACATTCTAGTCCAAATTTAAGTATATTTTTATACAGCAGAACGAGTCCAGCTTACCCAGCTATGTAAATCGTCCAGCCGAATGAGGTCTAATGCCTTGTCTTGAAATTTCGTAAGGTTGCTTCACCTTTCCCTTCCCTTTAATATTTTGCGGGCTCGAGGTCTCGTTATGCAACCCATAAATTGAACACGAAAAATTTTTTTTTAAATTTTTTAAAGTTTTTATTATGGTTATCTTTGGTATTTTATGAAAACTGTTTTTATCACTGTTTATTAGAAAGCTTATATCATTAACTCATAAAATTTCAAAAAAATCCATCGTCGTTTAATAGATATAGTTTCACTAAAATGAGATTTTGAAGCTTGTTTAACATTATACTTACTTTCAAACTGTGCCAACACACATTACTCACTAAAATTAAAAATTTTTCACCTTTAAAACTCCAAAGCATTACGAAATTTTTCCAATGTTAATCCCCAAAAATACACCGATCTCAGAAAAATTAAGGAGCCATCAGAATAGTCAATATGAGATGTTGCCCTTTTCCATTCAAAATCCCTGATTCCACTATGAATGATTCCCACCTTCACCCAGAGTAGCAATACCCAGAGAACGTCAACAACTAAGTTGTCGCTTGCATTTCATTTCATTTTACTTGGCTACTAAATTGCCATTGCCGCCGTTGCCTCTGGCACTTCTTTCTTTCGGGGCCATCGTCTTGGTCGTTGTCGTCGTTGTCGCTGACAAAAATAACTCAAAAATGTCATTCGCCCATCGAATTTTAACAAACGAGCAGCGGAGCGGTCCCCAGTCCCGCGGCACATCACCAAAAACTTGGCCGCTAAAAATATGCTTTGGCACTTTTTTATTTAGTTGCCGCTGCCGCTCTTGCTGCTGTTGCCGTGATGCGTTTTATATAGATAGATTGCATAGATATATCTCATGTCTATATGCAAGCACGCCAACGCCCCAGTGCCATTCTCATTCCCATTCCCAATCCCTCTCGTCATCGTCATCCTTCTCTGAATATACATAGTTAGGCGACTTTTGGTGTTGGCGCTGCTAATGATGCAGCTAAGGAAACGCTTTATAATTTCTCTTTAAAAGCAGAAACATGTGATGCAAATGAAAACGACAACAACCAGAAATCGACAGAAGAAAAACAAGAAAGATCTCCATATACATACATACAGACAGACAAATTTATATATATATAAATAAGCAACAAAAGCCAAAGATGTTGTTGCTCCCAAAGCGACGCTGCCGCTGCCGCTGATGATGATTTCTCCCCATACAAAAATTGCTTAATGTGACTGCAGTCTTTGTCTTTGGGTTCGCCTTTTGTCTCAGACAAAGACGAGGAGGACCCATGCTGACTGCCGAAATAATTTTTATGATTTCATTTTAAGTAATTTTTAATGAAAATCAGTCGTCAACTGACAACTTTGGCGTTTTGGCTAATAGTTTGTACAAGCGATGAGTTGATTTTGGCGCTGACAACGCTGAACCATTGTTGGGATATGAGAATGCAACCATGCGTGTGCCACAGACGGGGGGGCGGGGGGACACTGTCTGTTTGGACCAGATGATTAATGAAGTGCGGGTAAATGATGATGCTGATAATTTCGAGATGAAAAAACATTGAAAATGTTGTATCAATTTCCATAGTTCCTCATACTTGTCCTTGACATTAACTACAGTCACAACATTGACACTGAGGCGGCTGCAGTTTGGGTCACTTTCTACTTAGTCAGGTAGACCACAAGCCGAACAACAGGTTAAGCGTTAATACCAATCAATGGCTGAGCTAGGTTCTTGGGTATTTTTTTTTTGGGTTTTCCCTTTTGCTCACTCCGCACAAAGGCAGTTTTAATGGATACCAAGGCTCCGTTCATTGTTTTGCTTTCGTAAATTGCATTTTCTGATTTCGAACGAAACGCAGAAGAGACACACACATAGCCTCATAATCAGGTATGAAAGGTTACGCTTGCTTGGAATGCTCACTTGCCGGCTGTGCCTGGCCCATAAGGAACTTAATCTCTTTTGTGTATACCCTGGGCCTGGTGGTTCGAGGCCTCGTTTGTTGTTTTGTTCTTTTAATGATAAAAAATACAGAAACCTTTGCCTTTTTATTTGGAATTTGGTACCTTTTTAATCTTTCTCCCTCTCGCTCACCGTGCCGACGTCCCTCTGCGCAGTTATATTATTAAAGCATTGTTCTTTTCTTTTTTTGTAGATTTTGTTGTTGCCAGAGCAACCCTTAGCCAGCGGGTTTTGAATTTCTTAAGTGAACAAAAGGGGCCTAACTATGCCCTGAACTTGTTAACGGAGAACTACTGCCAAAAGAGCAATGCGCAAACGCAGCAGCCACAGCCGCAACTGTTGCCAAGGGGGAAGAGGGCAATTGCTCTGTTTCCTTTGCCCAAGGGGTATTTGCAAATAAAAAGTATAACAGAATTTATGATTTTGTTTCATCTATTTGGTTTTCTCAATTTTCCGAATATTTAGGGCTACCAATTCTAGAAAACATTTACATAACTTTAAAGTAATGATGGTCACGCGTAGCCCTTTGGGGCCGAACACAATTCGCTTTTCACACCGACACAAGCCGAACGCATGCCGAGGCTTTATGTTTATTTTATTTTATTATTATTCATTTTCGCACATCAATACTCTCTCACTTTTTGACCTTGCTCTTTTTGACAAACTATGAAAAAATTGCCCGTTTGCAGGGTAATCCTGCTTCGTTGCAGTCTGTTCTTTCTCCTATTCTGTGTGAAATGTGTCTGTAAATGCACAGCGTGAATTGATTTGGCACAGCCAGCCCAACAGCCAACAGCCCAACAGAGCCCCACTAGAGCAAAGATTATTTACTTTACAGCTGCATTTGATTACACTTAAAATTTTTGTTCAATTTGCCGTTGAAATTTTCAGTTTTTAGCAGGCCACAGAAATTTGGTTCTCTGTTAGAGACGAATTCAAATATTTGTTTATGGAACCACTTGGCGCCTTTTAAATGTTATTATTTAGTTTACTGCCTCAAAAATACATATCTAGGAATGTGTGTGTGTGTGTGTGTGTGAGTTTAGATTGGACCAACTTTGTTTCGGGGTCGATGTCTGATGACTCTCAATATTTGTACAGTAGTTTGACCCTTTTTAACAGCTCTATATACGCTCTAATGTATCGGGGCATTTCATAGATACATTATCGCTGTGTGAGTGCCACATTACTTAGCCCTAATACGTTCATCAAATATGTGCGTGGAGCTGGAGCTGTTAAGCCATTAGGGCCGCCGATATACATAGCTGAAATCAATCTTTCGCTCTCTGCGTATTTCTCTCTCTCTCTCTTTCGTTGCGCTTTTATTTATGTGGCGTTACTTATGAGATTCCCGACGCCCATGATTTATGACTGTTTTGCTCTCTAGACTCGGAGACGTCGCCTCACTTACTAAACGTTTTCAATTAAAGAAAAACCCCACCAAGAGCTGAGGTGCTGCATTGACAAATTGGTGAAAAATGTTTTTCTTTTATCAACAACAAATCCCACACCGGATGTCTGTGGCAGACGCCAAGAGAAGCATTAGCCTCAACAGGTACCATTTGATTTTTTTTCTGTCTGCAACATTCCCATGCAAATATTGACATTCCGCATGTTGCTCATGTTTACATGTATCCATGCCAGATCGTTAGAAGTATCTCAAGCAGCTACCTCAGTGCGTCGTTTGTTTTGGGTCGTAAAAGGCGGCCAAGTATCTTACGGTTCGTATGGTTCTTGTAGATACACAGTGTACACACACACACACATACGCACACGATGATGAGGGGTTATAAAAAAAATAACCAAGTTGGGGTCGTCTCTGGTTATTACTATTGTCACCTCAATTGTTGGTAGTTTTTACTACCGATATTGTGCGCCCATTATAAAGATATAGATAAAAGCGTAGTGGGTTACTTTTTTTTTTTTTTTGTTTGGTGTTTTGTTTGTCAAGCCAATGTTAATGCCGGGTAAAAGTAATCAGGCACATTAAACAAGTACAACAACATCATCAGCTAAGCAAATACCAGTTTTTTTGGTATTGCCTTACCCGAATTGGGTACACTTGGAAGAAAAGCTAAAGACATGAATGAAATCACAATTTTGTCTTTGAGACAGATTCTGAGATAACTGAGAATCGAGAACTGAGTACTGAGTATCGAATACTGAGAATCGAGTTCTGAGTATTAAATACTGAGTTTCGAGTAATGAGTATTGAGTTCTGAGTAACACCGCTTAGGAACAAGTACCAAGTATCGATATTTGAGTATAGAGAACTGAGTACTGAGTATTGAACACTGAGAATAGTGCGGTATTAATACTGGTTTCCAGTAATGAACAAGTACTAAGTATCGAGATCTGAGTATAGAGAGCTTAGTTTCGAGTACTTAGTATCGAATTTCGAGTAGAAAACTGAGTAACGAGTTTGAAATGAAGAGTACTTAGTATCAAGGCAAAAGCAAAAGTTGTAATATTCTTAAATAGTGGAGCTTTACTCGCACATTTCGTTTGAGTTCTGAGTATAGAGTACTTGTTACTCACAAGTACCTAGTACTGAGTTCTAAGTATCTAGATCCTGATTATTGAGAACCTAGTTAGTATCGAATATGAAGTAGTGAGTATCAATTACTAAGTATAGAGAACTAAGTAACGAGTACTGAGTATAGACTACTTAGTATCGGGGTTGATCCTAATTGCTTCAGGAAGGTTTAGGAGAAGGGAGAGGTACTGAGTAACAAACAGCTAGTATTGAGTAATAAGTATAGAGATCTGAGTATTGAGAACTTAGCATATAGAACTGAGTAACGAGTGCTGGGAATAGAAAAGTATCGAGTAATAAGTATGGAGATCTGAGTTTTGAAAACTAAGGGTCGAGTACTTAGTATCGAATATGGACTGCTGAGTAACGAGTACTGAGTTTAGAGAATTGACTAACGAGTACTGAGTGTAGAGTACTAAGTATATAATACCTAGTATCAGGCTTGGTTCGTAATTGTTTCACAAAGGTTTAGGATTGAAGAAAGGTCGTCAAATTCTCAAAAAGATGAGCTGTGGTCACTCATTTCCATGAGTGAAGAATCCTAAGTAACAAGCACTTAGTATCGAATAATAAGTATCGAAATCAGAGTATTTAAAACTTAGTGTCGAGTACTTAGTATCGAAAATAGAGAACTGACTTTTGAATACTGAGGATAGAGTACTGAGTATAAAGTACTAAGTATAGAGTACTGAGAATAGAGTTCTAAAAATAGAGTACTGAGTATAGAGTACTCCAGTGTAGAAAGGGGAATGGTCCCTCTTCCTTCTCAAATTCTTCCTTATCACAGAAGCGCGGTAAGAACCACGTGGTAGGGTTTTGCTAAGAATCAAGTAAAGTCAAATTTTCAAAAAAATGTAACTGTGCTCGCACATTTTCTTCTTCAATTCATTTAATTTTCAGTTAAACATATGGTGCAGTAGGCGGTCATTCCATCATTTAACAGCTTAGCATATTATCTGACCATATAATTTCTGTTAAATGTGGAATTGTTTTAATTAAAGTAAATTCAAATCACAAGGCTAGAAGATCACAACTCTATAGAAAACATTACATACATTAGAGGACGCTTTAAACAAAAACATTTGATCCCTTTTCACACTTCCAGCTGGCTACATAAAATGATCACTTGTTCAGTGGTTCTGCTGAATGCACCCTCACCTTTTTTTTCTGAGTGTTGGCAGACCAGACCAAGCATTATTGTGCAAGCTTTTAGGTACCTAAGTGCGATTGCTCTTGTTGTTGTGGTGTATGTGTGTAGGTGTGAGAAATTTGATAGGCCCGCCAGGCGATTCGGTTACTCTGCAAATTTTATGGTGAGGGAACAGCAAATTGTTGTCAGTCTAATTACCTTAGATAAATGCATTTTTAAGACTTGGTCGTCCCCTTAATAACATTTCGACAGCGTCTCTCAACAAAAGTGTTGTTGTTATTTTTGTGTTTTGTTTATGAAGATAGCGGTGTTGGCGCGGTTGGCCCGCATGTGGCCGGCGCCATAAAAGAGAGAATGAATTCGTGTTGTCTACGTGGAGGAGCAGTTTAGGCGCCGCATTAGATCAACTTATATATAGCAGAGAGACGTAAGTAGGTCTGCTCTTATCAATGCAGTTCCTCAAGGGGGACCGGCTACTGTGCGCGCTGATTCCAAAAGTCGCATAAATTGCTTTATGACCGTTTGCTGGGCGCGCTTTATGGCCATTACTCAAGTGCTTTTACTTCACTACACTTCCACTTCATTGTTAAGACCACCCGCCTCCTACTGCTTTTGCGCCTCCTTCGTTTTCTCCAAAGGTTTATGGCCAACACAATGCCAGGGCTATAAACTGCTCCTAGGTATGTCTATGTGTGAGTGTGTGTGGAGGTAGTAGGCATTGGCATCATAAAAACGAAGCAAAAACAAATGCTCTACAACATTTTATGGTTTGTTGTTGGTTTTTTGGTTTTGGTTTGAGTTTCGATTTTTATTTCAGTTTTTAGTGGCTCAAATTTCTATAAATTTATCATGTGAGAAATTCAAAAGCAGTTTTGATTGAATCATAATTTTTTCCTTGTGTGTGTTTTTTTTATGACACAACTTGTTGGCTGAAATTGATTTCGAAAATCCCTTCCTTCCCCCAGAATTTATGGCCACCTACGCCGACTTCGGTGTGTATCTTTTGGAGACGATCGCATGACATTGTAAACGTTGGCCCAGTTGTATAATTGCATTTATTGGCATCATAAAACCGTTTGAAGAGCAGTCAGTATCTAAACAGTAGTGATTTTTTTCGTTTGTCGCCAGCGGATTGCAAAATTTATGAGCTGCTCATGTGAAACTGATTAGAATGACGGGTTGAGGGTTTTTTTTTTTTTTTTTTGAGTGGGGTTGGGGCTGGGGGTTTTCCGCCGCCTGGAACAATGGGAATGGAACGGGAGGTACTCTTAAAAGAATATCAAAAATATTATGTGCTGGTATCAGGTACAAACGGTGTGCGGAATTCTTAAGTATGATATGGCTTTATTTCCTCTGTGTTGAGGAATTTCAAGTACATTTTAAACAATTTTTTTTTATTTTTTCAACCAATTCTATCTTGGAAACAATTTAAATGCTTAAAATGAGAACAAAATGTTTCTAAATCATTTCTGTCAAAAATTTCCTAATTGGTTCCTCAAAAGAAAGCTAAGAGATAAACCAAAGGCCAAAAAATTTAAGCAATATCCAACTCAAATCAAAAGTTCAAACGTACTAGAAATTCTGAATTTAAGTACAAAGTTTTTGATTTAATTACAAAATTCCAAATTCCCAGACTGACTTGAATATGTTTAGCACGTTTCGGGATTAATTTAAGAACTATAATCGCGTCATATGTAAAATTTAATCCTGTTAGTGCTTTGTTTGAGCACTAAAAATCCTTGGTTTAAGAACTTAGTTGAAGTCTATAAAACTGTCCATCAATTAATCCTTTCAGTTAAGGTCGTTTTGTTATTTAATTTCACGCTTAAATGAACTCAGACACTTTTTCGAATCTAGAACGATTAGTTCTCAAATCAAGAAGTATCAGAAAAAGAGTATGTATCCTCTTGGTTGTTTATACTAAATAGTTGCACCTAAAGTACTATATAAAAGAACAATAAGTTGTTTAAATACGAATACTCTTGAATGTTCTGTAAATTCTTTGGATTCGAACAAAAATTGTTCTTATTTTGATTTTAATGGGGAAAGGGCAATAGGTATCTGAGTATCTAAGCAGAAAAAGCTTAAAAATTTGGAAAGTATACGATTCAAAAGAGAGCTTCAACAAATTAGGGATAACAACTTTATACTTGAATCAAAAATTTTCATTCTTGGATCAAGAATTTTCATTCTTGGATCAAGAATTTTCATTCTTGGATCAGGAATTTTCATTCTTACCTCTCATTCAATGTCCGGCGGACGGAATTTCTTGATTCTTGGATCAAGTATATACGGCGAGAATGAAAATTCTTCATTTAAGTATCCAGAAATTCTTTCTTAAATCAAGAATTTTCATTCTTGCCGTTTATACTTGATCCAGGTATGAAAATTCAAGTCTTTTTCTCTGAGTGTATGAGCTAGATATCTTGAGAGAACGAAGAAATTTTAACTTATAATTTATTTTTCTTGATTTAAGAATTTTACTCTTAGGTCGAATCTAAGAATGAAAAGAAACGTTCTTACAAAATTCTAAAAAGAAACGACTTAAATTTAAGGGCGATTTTTTTAAGACCATATGTGAATTTTTAAGAAATATGCAAGAGTAAGACAATTTCCCTGATTTTCTAGATTTTGTAGTCTTACTTCAAGTATTCCTTACTTAGTTAGATTGGGTTCTGAGTATGATTCATCGGAGTTTTTTAATTATTTTGCTCTTTTCTTTTTTAAGTGAATAAATATGTTAAAGTCAGCTGCAGACACCCACGCTGCGTGTTGACAAAATATAGGAAAAGAATTTTCATTTCCATTTCCATTTCAATTTTCACGCCCCAACTGGCCGCTTTTATTTATAGACTTGTCTCATGCTGTGAATTTACTAGTTGAAAAAATGATTTATATATTTTTAAAAACTGGCGACCCGGACTTATCATCGGATTGCACGAGGCTCCAATTAGCAAAGGGCGGCCATTTTGGAGTAAGTGCGTGCGTGCAATATGCCCGCCGCCGACAACCGTTGACTGCTTTTCATATCAGCTAAAGGCTAAAGCGCGACCTGGTCGCCAGCGGAAACCAGTTTGGCAAGTTCTCTGTCCATGTGTGTGTGTATTTGTGTGCAACGCCGGCAGCGACCAACCAGCATTTGAAAATGCAACAACAGGCCACCACTTTTGCAAAACTCTACAACACGCAACTTGGTTCGTTGTCGCCCTCGTCGTCGTCATCATCATCATCATCATCATCGCAGTCGATACACGTCTCTTCAATGGCTGTGCTTTGTTGTAGTATTTGTTATTACAATGGGCGTTTTTCTCATAAAAAGAAACCCACATTACTGCAGATGGTCTGCTGTCTAACTTCGACTTCAATTCCAAACAGATCTGCTAGTGTGTAATTATTAGCTGCACATGCCTCAGTTGATTTCCAATTGCCGTTACGGCAAAAAAAAAAAATTTCAGATCAGTAGAACAGTGTGGAAAATCGATTTCTACTGGACTGGATGAAAAATTTGTCAAGTGAAAATTGTGTTTACTATAATTGATCACTGGTCAGTGTGGTTGATTTGAGATCATTGTCTTTGTTACTTAAAATTACTAAAACTCTCTTTGAATGTTAAACACTCATGTAGGTAGATCAATTGTATTTACGCTTTTCCCCGACAATTGTTAGAGTTTATTAAAACTCACAAAAAAATCTGTTACGAATTGGTGAGACTGAAATCGGCTTCAATTTAGATCAGCAATGTTCATCATTCGAAGACATTTTGCTAATTACACATATACGAGCCGAAAAACTACCACAGCTGAGACCAAGAGAACTGAAAGCTGATCGAGCTGATTTTTATTCTGCAGTAATCAGTGTAGATCAAATTTTTTTGTAATTACCTCAACAACTGTATCAAAAATCATTAAAACGGATTTTATAGAATTACTTTAAGTTTATTAATATGTTAACACTGGCATTAAATTTTTATTACTAAAGTCTGAACCGAATAATATGCAATCTACAACAAACTACCTAGGCAGCAACAACACAGCAGCATTCGTGTGGGCATTCTCTCTTTCTCAGTCTGCTCAGTTTCAATCATTATACAAGCCCTCAGTGAGCTCTCTGCTCAGTTTGCAAGTTGTCAGTGTACTGAGAATAAGCTCTCAGCTTGCAATGCTGCACTGCTGGCCCTACCTTAATACAATCACTTACCCGAAAAAAATGGTCTTCTGCGACGAAGCTAATTTTTGTCTCCAACAGAATTGCCGAATATGATCTGAAGAGCAGCCAAAGGCAGTTTAAGAGCTGCCAATGCACCCTGAAAAATGTACTGTTTGGAAAATCGCAAGTTTACTGTCAATGAAGCAAAGAACCAAGCAATGATTGCCGACTTTTTTTCTTCAAAGTATTTCAAAATTGGAGCTTACCACCTTAATAATGATGAGTCTTTTTCGTGCTCTTTTGATGATTAAATAGAGATAAATCTTATGTGCGATTTTAGGAAGACTCAAAAAAAAAATAGCTCATGTCTTTGTTCAAAATGTGACTCATTACTAAACTCGAAAAAGACTCGCAAATGACTCGAAAAGGAGTCGAAACTGGGATGGAAATGACTCTTATGAAGAGTCGTGGCTAGGGTACAATTTTCTCCCCACAAAAGTATCATTTATGATCAGTAAACGAACGCTTTAATAACTATTTTAGTCAGACAGATCTATGATCTACGATGTTCTCTCCCAATGATGCTTTTTAAATGTTGCAATGCCGCTGAGCTGCTGCTACCTTGTGATCTCCTGCTGCTCTCACTCTTATTCAATCTCTCTCAACCTTGGTGCCATTCTTTTCTGGGTGGTCAAACAAATGCAAAAATCAAAATCAAAATAACATAATGCACAAGGTCAGCTCTAAGACTGTACCGTTATATAAGCAGTGAAAAAAACCAAACTCCAACTCAGCGGGTGTAGTCCCAGAGACCACGGACCAATGCTAGTCTCACAATTTATTATTATGGTCTCAGTTCCGTGAGATCTTCGCAGCCAAACAACCAAAATCTCATATAATTCGCAGCATTTATTTGACCTTCTGTCGCCTTGCCTGACTCTGTGTGGCATTTTATCTAGTTAGATATTGCTTTTGTGATTTTTATCTAAATGTGTGTGTGTGGTTTATTTGTTGTTGTTGTTGTTGCTCTTTTATGGTCACAGCGAGTCACCTCCGTGTTGATGAGCATTTTACGCAAATGTTGCGTTTCCCATGGTTGTAGTTTTTATAATGTGTACAATATTTTGCGCTTATCGCAGGTATGTCGAACTGTGCTTGGGCATCATAAAACTGGCGGCATTAACAAGCAGAGCGCCCCCCACCTGTCAAAAAAACAGCTGTTGACCACGATTTGCATTTTCTTAAACAAAACGTTAAACTCATACTCTCTTTCCCTTTTTGCAGATAAGATCACAGAAACCCTACTATACCGCAGATCCCGAAGTTGACTCACTGGTAAGTTAAAAAAAATGGCTTAGCAACAATGTTGCAGCAACATGTGTGTGTGTGTGTGGATATGTTTACAATCACCTTGACCCAAAACAAAATGACAACAATTGAATAATTTTCTTTTATTTAGAATAAATCACAGCGAATTTAGTAACAGAAGCTGGCGCACAATTTATGAGAATTTTGTTTAATGGGACAGCGTTGCCATACTTTTTGATTTTGCATGTGTCAGTGTCAGGATGGGGCCAAAGACAACGACGAAGACGACGACTACAATATGAAGCAGAACGATTTAATGATGCATATGACATTTTTGCACTCTCTAAATGGGCAGACGCATAGCCTTGGCTGTCTATATACATATATATGTATATATGCGAGAGTGTGTGTCTGTGGGATCATGATAAGCAGCATCTGATCAGTTAGTTTTGGCATTCCTCAAGTCTGCATGAGTCAGAAGCTGGACGGAAATGCCGCATGCAAAAAGTATAAAACGAGCCGTGCAATTGGCCTGCACAAATCGCGGCTGCTTCAGGCCCGCCGGCCTATAAAGAGATTATGAGCAAAACTAATTTTAATTGCGACTCCTCTCAGTCGTAAATGTGTCACTCACTCGCTCACGCACTGTCGGATGTTTTATGCCTCCGGTTTTATGGCGTATTAGTCGCCAGAGGAATCTCTGGTGGCCCTAATTTTATGCACTTGCAGATTAGTTTATTAGTTGTAGTACAAACTCACTGAGTGCCGGGTAGACAGACTCTAGAGTCCATATGAACCGGCACCGGCCCAGCTGTCTGGGGCTGCGTCTGGTCTGGTCTGGTCTGTGCTCTGCTCTGGCCCTGGCCGTGTGTGCGCGCCTGCGTACTTTGGCCATAAATCATTTTGGCATGCCACTCTGTGGTCTACTCACTCCCCAACCTTCCTGCCACCCTGCCATACATCGTGTTTGAACATTTAAAAGTGCATTTAGTAACACTTACTTAAAAAAAAATACACAAAAACAAAAACAAAATACTCTCCTGGCGGTTTTTGTGTTTTGTTTTTGGTACACACTCACTTGACTGCTATAAAAATGTTTATAGCATGTCTTCTCTAGGTTATTATCTGGTGGCTACCAAACTCGCGGTTAAATGAAATTCTTCAAAGTTCTGAAGTGTCGGTAGCCAGGCAGGCCACACAGCAGTTAGCAGCATCGTAAAAATGTCAAATGTCAAACTGACATTTTAATTAGCATCTGGTCACCCTAAGCCGTACTTGGATTTCCCTCCCTCAGTCGCAGGCGGGGTAGAGCAAGTGGAGTTGTAAAAGTTTTTCTACTTTTTAAAGCCAAATTTTAATATGAAAATAAATCATTTTGATGAAAACTTGCTGTATTTGTCATATTTGATTAACCATAGTTTTGATTTCAGGTCTGCAAAATCACAAATCAAAGCTATTTGACCAAATTGATTATCTCTTGAACCTTAGCTCTGGACGCATTAGAAAATCCAAATCAAAAATCCCACAAAGTTACATTTTTCAACAGCAAAAAAACCCAAAATATCGTCTTCAGCATTAAAACAACAATAAAATCAATTTTTAAACTTCAATAGCTAAATTATCTATATCAGGGGCCGGCAAAACACTCATGCTCATTTTAGCGTTTCGTTTGTGTGCTTAGTCATGCGAGAGCGCACTCTTTTAGCACTTCATTGTTGTTGCAAAAGAGAGCCGAATAAGCTCGTATACTGTCCGTGTGTCGACGTCTCTCTTTGAAAATTTAATGTGTGTAAGGAGAGCTTAGAAAGTCCATGCAAAAGTCCGTTTGCAAAATACTCATACCTTAATCAACACCCGTTTTACTTGCATACACAACATGTTCACCGTTGAGTTTTACTAGACCATTTTGTTGGCACTATAATCAAGTTCGTTTTCATTCCAATCAGTATGGGGCGAGAATCACCTCGTATGAATAAACTATTGCAAAGACGCATAGGTTAAGACGACGCTGCTCATAGAGAGAGAGATCCAAATTCCATGGTGGAACTAATAAGGTGAAAACGAGCAAAACAGCGCTATTTCTGTTTGTAGGGCCAAACTGCCAGTGCGCTGTGAATACATCAACTGAACCACAGAAGAGGCTGACGGCTTCACCAATCAAACAATTCAACGTTCAATTAAAAACTCTAGCTCAACCTTTCGATAACACGCTGACTTTCGTTTGATGAACAAATATGTACACAAATGGTCGATCAAAAAACTCCGGCTCAACGGCTCGATGCATTTGCCATTATGAGCTGAATATATACAATGATGAGTTTTGTTGATTCTTGTGTATGAGGCTATAAAAAAAAGTGATATTTGCAGTTCTCCACTCGATACCAGAATTTCAAGAGCGAAATATAATTGAAGTCATTAAGAGTGCAAAGTTATAAGCCACTCTTAAACTAAAATTTTAGCTTAAAAAATTGCAAAAAGTCGTCTAAATCCGTATTTCTATTTAGTTTCGACTCATTTTCGTGTCATATTTCCCATAATTTGCGAGACTTTTTTCAGGTAGCATTTCAATAGGTACATTTACAGCATAAGTAAAATTGTGTTTCTTTAGAAAGTTCTACATATTTTAATTAAAATAATAATTTTCAGTACAAGAGTAAGGATTCTATATAACACACACCAAAGACAGAATAAAATTAAGCTCATCTAATACCATCGCGCTTAATGTTGAGTGGTTCTGGTTAAGCTCTGAGTTGTAACACTCGAGTGTCTCCAACCACTGCAAAACCACTCATGTCATATTTGTGCTTCGTGTATGAGTGCCAAGTATTGATGGAATCACCCCAAAAACGTTCTTTGCATCTGTCTCCCTCTCTCCTCTCTTGAGATAACAACAACAACTTAAAGGCGTTTGCCGTGGCATTTTCATAATATGAAGTAGACATTTGTCTTCCCTGCCACTGATAGTCGCAAACGAAATAAGCATGCGGTGTCACTCATAACAGAATCAACCACTTTGACAGACGAGCGCACCAGAGACTCATTCGCAAAAAAAAGCGAGTATTGATGCAGTCAACAAAAAAAAAAAAAAGGCAACTTTCAGATCTCGGAGAGTTACCGAAAAAAAATATGCAGTGCAAATTATAAAGCGATCGTATATAGTTTGCTCCTTTTTGCAGCCAAAGGTTATAGCGTTTCGAACAAAGTGAACGAAAGTTATTTTGTACCAGTTTTCATTAGAAAATGTGATTTGTAAATGTTTTTAAAAATATTGCAAATTTTGTTCAGATACACTGAGAATGTAGAGAATTTGTGCCAATCTTTTTCGTTCTCCTAAAAAATATAAACGGAAAAGTGAAATTAAAAGGTTTTAAAAAACAAATCTCTTTTAATTTCGACAGAAACTTTCTTTCTTATTTCTATCTTCAAAGTGAATCCATTTTTGTAAGGGCCTATACTCAGATAAGATAAATTTTTAGTTTGCTACGATATTTCAAAGTTATTTAAAACTTCAAAAAAATTGGTTCTTCTTCTTCTTTTTTATTAGAAAGTTTTTTCGTCGTAATGTTTTACATAATTGAAAACACCTTGGCTTTGCTTTGATGCTCATGTGCTATTAGAAAGTGTTTCTATTTCTGTGAACTAATGGCTTTAGTTCGAATTCCATATACTACGATACGTCGTTATCTACTGTGCATACAACAGTGTTCAGCGGCAGCGACGTAGACACATCACCAGTATAAGCTCGTCGCTAGGCTGCAATGTGAATGTGTTTTTTGCCGATCCCTGCTACTGGCTACTAGAGTTGTTCCTAACTATAATTTCTTGTATGTGTGTGTTTGTGTAATGATTTTATAAAGGGAGCTCACTCCTAAATCAAAACATCTTCTCTTCAATGCCAAACTCTTATTAATTCTTTAATTTCTATTCCTTTACAGATGGTGCAAGCAATACAAGTACTTCGGTTTCACCTTTTAGAATTAGAAAAAGTAAGTAAAACCATTTAGAAATAAGTGTATTTAGTTTAAAAACAAGACATTGCAATACGTTAACGTTCCAACTTGAATCAAAGACAGAGACACATTGGTTGTACATATAGTTCACGCGCGCGCGCGCATTTCAATTACCAAGATTTTGTGTTGACATTTTATTGAGCTTGTAAAGCCTCCACGAGTGCAAGGGGGACCCACAGCAGGCGGTCATAATTCTTGCTTGCAAAATGTCTAAATTAAAAGGCAACCAAAATCTATGCAGCAGCTGCTTTTTCGAGTGGGGGCACACAGACTGACAGGATGTGGCATTCTACAAATAAATAAATAAATATTTGAGTGTGTGTGTGTGTGCGGCAGGTGTTTGACTTTGACTTAATTTTAGTATTTGCATGGCACGAAACAAAGCAATGCATTTACTTTCGGCTGCTCTTTTGTTGTTAATTCATGAGGTGTGATGCCTAGCTAGATGTTACCACATTGATAACATTCTCAACAACAACACCTACTTTATGATTAGACACTTTATAGTCTAAATGGAAAAATTACAGGTTGCCTAATTTGTTTTAATTCCAAATAATATGCAAGAGGTTCGGGGCGGACCTAATGGAAGTTGTTCCTCAAAAAACGTGGTCGTAATTAATGCCCCCGCACCGGCACCCGTACCCGTGTACCCTAACCCTAATGCTGCCGTTGCTGCTGCTGCTGCTGTGCCGAGAAAATTAATTAGGCAAATGCGCAACGAAGCGTGGAAACGAACCGAAGCTGCGGCCAAGCCGGGCTTTTGAGCTAAGCTAAACCCGTCCAAGTCCAACTCCGAATTGTTGTCTGACGTTTTTTTCAATTAAGTCTTAAGTAAGAAATTATGCAAAACATTCTAAAAAAAATTAAAATAAAATAAAACAAGTAAGAGCGCGCTGCAGTTGAGAGTTGCGACTACAGAATACCCTGTATAATGGAAAAGAAATAAGAAGCTAAAATCAAGTTCAAATTTAGATTTTTGGATTGAATTTTACAAAAGTCTGAAAACAATCCAATCCGAAAATGTACATGTCAAGTACGGATCCTACATGAATATCACAAGATTAAAGCAAGTACTGAAAATTCCAATGACAAAAGCTTTTTTGTCCTACTTCACAAGTACAAGCGTTTTTACAAAAATCTCTAGTAATTTCTGTCACCCCCGATAGACTGAAAGATTGCTCAGTCGAATCCGATTCTATTTTTCACAGCTCTTTAGCTCTTCGCTCTCATCTACGCTTTCTGGGTACTTTTGGGAATATGACCATCATCATATGCCATAAAGCAGAGTTCCCCAGCTACACCGAATTCTTGCCAATGTCATGCATCACTGTGTGTTAAAGAGAGACACACTTACATTTTCGCGCTCTCTTCTGAGAAAATCCTGCTCTGAGCAAGAGAGCAAAAATAGTAAGTCGAGTTCGAAGAGATTAGGTCGAAGCAAATTCACGGGGCTTAATTTTCGCATACTCTCACTTTGTAGCCTCGCTCTCGTTGCCCAACGCTGCTCTCAAGTATCTAAACAATGTATATGTGTAAAAGGAATAAAGGGGAATCAAAATTGATAGGCAGTGTAATGTTGATCTTCTATACACACGCCACAAGCTTCCGTCTTCATCTTCAGCAGTCTTCGCTTATATAGTAGTGCAAAGCAGCTAGTTCCTCTTCATGCCAGAAAATACTTTTAATTTATCAGAAAATTCTGGGCTTATTTTGTTTTTCTTTTCTGCTTATGCTAAACTGTGGCGGTCTCTTCAAGAAGACCGCATTTAATGAGAGATTGACTGATTTGGGCCTGGTATGGGGTTGCTCTCAGACCGATCAGTGATGAACAATTAATAAAACTGAACATTAGGTTGAGAGTTATTTTCAAAATACAACTTTTTCTTATTTTAAAATGTTCTCCTACACGTTTCGGTCTTATTTTGCACCTTCATCAGGAGGCCTGCACTTGTTTGTTGTTTGTGGCAAATGTTTTTTTTTTTAAATGCCAATTTCGTATTTAAATCAAGCTCACCCAAGTTGAGGACAATTAAGTACTCAATTCATTACTTTCGTTCTCGGTTTGAGAAAACACCGGTTCGACCTTCGTCTGACATAGCTGCCGCTTTCGCCCTAAATGGTCTAAAGGTCATAACAAAAACCAAGAAATTGTCGAAGCCGCATCATTTGGTGACTCATTTCTAAAGAGTGGGCCATTGGGCCAACAAAAGTCTCAATCAAGTTGCAATTAGCATTCGTTCATGTTAATTACTCCAATCGTGCTTTCTATGGAAACTAAGGCAGTAAGTCAAGTCAGCCAGCTGCAATTTGTTGCAAGCAGCAGCAACAGCAGCACCCTGTATAACAAAACAGCAACGTTCAAGATCTTTATCATCATTGCATCGAGCCCACGACAGGTTTTTGTTTTGTCATTTGTCACTCACACAGCTTGCGACACACACGAACAAAGAGGCAGAAAAAGAACTGTAGCAAAAGTTAAAGAAAAAAAAAACATTCATTTATATGCAGCCAACAAAATGCAGCTCTCGATTTTGGTGTATAAAATAAATATAAATACAACAGAAAAAATAAATAAAAATGTGCGGGCTGACTGGCAAAAAACAAAACCTCTATATAAACATATATACAATATATATATATATATCTGTATCTGTGCATATTTGTTGCTGCCTGCTAAAAACAACAGCACAACACAACACACAGAATCAGTTAAAAAGACGTTTTCAAGACTTGTGTCTGTCAAAACTGGTTTGCCAGCCCAGCAGCAGCAGAGTCACATGCAAAAAAAAAAAAAACTACAGAGTCGAGGCATTGCAATTGACAAACAGACAGACAGACAGACAAACGGACCGAAAGACAGACAGACAACACGTTGGGTCAGTTGCACACGCTTCGGCAGGGGGTAGCATGCCGGCATGGGGGCAGCAAACAACAGACTCAACAACACCGATTTGGGGGCCTTGTTTTGATGGCTTGGCAAGATCGCAACAGCTGTACCTTTAAGCTGACTGACTGACTGACTGACTGAGCTAAGCTAAGAAGAGGCAAGAAATGTAAGATTTCGCCGAGATCTAGTCGACGAAAAAAAGCAACGAATTTGTATGCATCTTATCTAAGTAAGCTGGGGCTTTACAGGCAAACTGCCTATATACTAAAGAAAAATTCTTAAAATTTTAATGAGAAAATCGGTATGGAAACTTGGATTCTTATTTCCTTCTAGGCAGCACTAAATTACTGCTAAGGCCCTTGCAACTTTAAATTTACTCTCTTATAAGGTTTAGGTCCATCATAATCTAACAAAATTGCGCTACAACAGCCTTACTTGATTTGTCTTTATCTTTAACTCTCTTTTGAAGTATTTTGTTCTTTTATTCGGTTGTTCTCTGCAAATAATTGCGCTTTATTTGAAACGAAGGACCCGCCATAGAGGGCCAAACGGGCCATTGCCTGCCCAAAGCTGATCTTAACATCGACTCTAAGGGCCGTTTTCTCATCTTCTACATAGAGCTATCTGTCACATAAACTAACAAATAACAGTGTAAAATCTGTCAGAATCTGGGAGAAGAGAAATCGGACCTTAATATAATAATTAAATCTTTGTTTAGAAGTTTAAATATTTCAAAATATTATTGATAATAAATATTATAAATATATAGTTTAAGGATATACATTTTAGTTCAGGACGACAAGCTGAGTCAATCGGAGCTTTAACCTTATTTCTACAGAAACTGGACTCTCAATTTTAAAGCTATCAAAATGAAATTTTGCACAGTTTCTTCTTTTTTCTTCAAGTTGTTGTGTTGACTATTTCTTAGGAAGGTCGGGCGGAAAATGGATCTTTGTCACAAATACTTCTTTGTGTTCTATTTAAGTGTTCCATAATTCTTCTTTTTCATGTTAAATGCATATAAACAGAAAAAATGTTTTGTTTTCAATCTCAGAGTTCTTAAACTCTTTCATTATTAATATTAAATGCTTTAAATAGATTTTTAAAAATTGGTCAAAATCTGACGACTATATCTTAGGACCAGATCGGTTCCGAATTAGGTCTTAGTGAGAAAAACTTTATGGTTTTCAGATCAACGCTCTTAAACTCTTCCTTTTTTTAAAAAAAAATTATTTCAAACAGAAACTCAAAAACTTGAGCAAAATCGGAATACTATATGTATAGGACCGATCGGTTGGAAAACGCGTCTTGGTAAGAAAATGTTTATTGTTCTTAAAGCTTACGTCTCCAAACTCTACGACTATCAAATTTTATATGCTTTCAATAAGATTTGCACAATTTGGCGAAATCGTAAGGCTATATAGGCTTATGGCTGACATAGGACAGATCGGTCGGTTGGGTCTTAGTAAGAAAAACTTTAAGGATTTCAGTGTCAAAGCTCTTTATATCTTCTATTATTAATATTATATACTTTTAAACGAATTTTTAAAGTTTGGCGTAAATCGGACGACTATATCTAAAGGCCGACATAGGACCGATCGGTGGGAAATTGGGTTTAAGTTAGAAAAACTTGTTGGATTTAAGTGTCGGTGCTTTAAACCTCTACTTAATGCTTTCAAAAAGAATTTTAAAAATCCGGTCGAAATCGAAAAACTATATCCTTAGGCTGTCTTAGGACTGATCCGTTAAAAAATGGGTCTTAGAGAGAAAATCTTTTCGGATTTTAGGGTCAGCGCTCTTAAACTTTTCCTTTAATAATATTAAATGCTTTCAAACAAATTTTTAAAATTTGGTCAAAATCGGAAGACTATATCTTATGACCAATCGGTCAGGAATTTGGGTCTTATTAAAATAACTTTTTAGTTTTTAATGTTAGCGCTCCTAAAATCGTTCATTATTAGTAGTAGTCAATGCTTTCAAAAAGATTTTTAAAATTAGATCAGAATCGTATGGCTGTATCTTATTGCAGCCATAGGACCGTCGGTGGAAAAATGGCTCATAGTAGGAAAAACTTTTAGTTTTTCAATGTAATTGCTTTTCAGTAAAGTTATTGTTCAAACAATAATTTTCGTCGAAATCGTATAACTATTGGACGGAAGTAAGGTTAGGTTTAATTTCAGGAAGCAGTTATCCAAATAATATTATGAAATTCTTATTTGGACCGCGAATAGTTGCCACATTCAACTCACTTGAATATGAAAATAAAACTTCAATATGAAATATATTAAAATAAATGATATCGAATGTCACAGTGTTGCCACCCGTTTCATAGCGCGTCATGTACTTGCTATCCATGAAATTTTTGCCTGATAGTTCTCTTACTTTTCAAAAGGAACTCAATATACCTAGCCTTATTAGGGAATTTTGTCTTTAGAACCGGACGAAGTATGGGAAAGCCTTCATCTGTTCTTGCTTTTACTTCAGAGAAACTTCAAATCCTTTTGAATGGAATGTTTACGTGTGTGAGTCTCTAATTGCAAATTATCTAAGAACGGAAATCGAAAATTACCATTGCACAGACTGAAGCGATTTGCATTGCGATTAGAACTGGGTTGAGTGAGTGGTGGCCGGACGTCAAGCGATGGCTATCGTCTACCCAAAAGGAAGCTGTAAAGCGGCGGGAACTGTGAAAAGTTTTGCTTAACAGGATGTACAAATGATGGTAACATTTACCACGCTTACAACAAGCAACTCCCTCTGTTGTTGTCTTGTCTGTTTGGCCACCCAATGTGCAACTGCAACGGCAGCAGCAGCAGCAGCAGCAGCAGCAGCTACGTGGGGGCCCCAGTCATAAATATCGCAATGAGCTGTTCAAAATGTCACATACAATGCTGACAAATTAATCAAAAATTATCAGCGGCCAAGCATCGCTGCTGGCACAAAGGGACACACATAAACATATCTCAATTTAGTGTGCGTGTGTCTCTGTATGCAACATGTTGCTGGCGTGCTAATTGCAAGCTTTAGCAACATGTTGCCAGTGCGGCTGCTTATCAGCGAGCAGAGCGACAAATTTGACATTGTCCTGTCATAAACCAGTTTATCATCATATTTTTTGGGTGACAATAACATTGAAAGCAGGCAAGGCAGAAGGCAGGCTTTAAACAAGTTTGTCAGGTTTGGGACATGAGCAACAAGTTGCAGCAGGCCAAAAGAGAGCAGCAGCAGCAATTTGCATAAGCAACGCGCACTTTTTCGTAAATTAAATGCCTGGCCCCGGTTAAATGGAGCACCCTGTTGCTGTTGCTGCTGCTGTGTCTGCCCGAGCCCAGCGCAATTAATTTCTTTTTAGTCGTGGCGGCGGCTGCATTCCTCTTTGGTGCATATTTGCATATGTGCTCCTCCGCCTCATCTGCCTGCCTGCCTGACTCACACTCACTTTGGCCTTATCGCATTTGTTTTATCGCACACACCGAGAGGAACATGGTCAAACGCATTTTGTTGTTGCTGACGCCGGCGATCTGCTGCTGCTTCTTCTCCTTTTTGTTGTTGTGCCTGCCTCTGCATGTTGTGTTGCACGTGCTGTGGATGCTTTCAAAGTGTGTGCCCAGCGGCTAAACTTGACTTGGCCCAGGCACTTCCTTTTTGGGGGCCATCCAGCCAGCCAGCCAGCATGCATATTTATGTGGCCCGCAATGTTGTCTACGCCATTTTTGAGTGCCATCATCAACCATTTGCATGGTAGGAGACGCATAAAAAGCAATTTGCATGCCAAAGCAAAAAAAGCAGGTTTCTGTTCCATTTCCATGCCAATGGCTGGCGCTAAACTGTGGTGAGGCTGAGGCTGTGAGAATTCCATTCGCCATGTAACCAAACTTGAATTGAAAGAAATGACACTTACCCATTTTTTTAAATGTGGCTAATGTAGCCAATCAAGCATTTAAACACTTTTTAAAAGCCATCAAAAAACACTAAAATGCGTAAGCCGCAAAAATAATTATAAATGTTTCTACAAATGTGCTATAAAAAATTACTAACTTGATTTTAAAACAGTTGCATTTACAGTTGTTATCAAGAGAAATTGCTCGCTTGCTTTAGGTCAAAGCAAAAGAGTGAACAGGGATTGTGTCCTTAGAAATTTTAGAGGCCTTCCCCTGAAAACAGAGAACACAGATTTTGAATATTATATATATTTATTTAATTAACCAACTGAAAGGATAATCTCTGTCAGAAAATGTACAAAAAATTAAGAGAAACTTACAATCATCCCATCAGCTTCAAACATATTTTCCAAATTCCCTGTATAAAATTTCAACAACAACAGAAAACATACTTTTTCTACTCATATATTTGTTTTATCCATGAAAGATTGATGAAAGACACACTTATGATTAATTTATACAGTGCGTTAACAGAGGGTAGAGAACTCGTCCCACTAATACAGAAAAGCCAAAACGGGGCACACACATACATAACGTCGTCTGTCAATTTTAAGCTGTCTGTTTTGCAGCTGTTACTGCCCTTGGAATTCCCAAACAGGACAAAAGATAGGTAAAGTCTGCTGATGAGAAATCCGCGAGGCTCTTGAAATAGCTGTACAGTCGTCCATCCTACTTTATATTCCTACTTTATGTTCCAACGGAGGAATCTTAATGCGGACTATCTCACAATTGAGCAGCGTAAATTTAATCTCTCATTACTTTTGCTCCATGACTTATTGGCCTAAGCTCGAATATTATGTAATTAAAACCTCTCAAGGCTTGTTTGTTTGAATTTACTTATATGTTTTCTAAACAATATTATTCTTGAACACCGTTTTGAACCCTAACCTAGGTTGAGCGACCTTCTGAACCCGACCTTCTGAACCCGCTTCGTGCACCCGATCCCAGAAAGTTTCGCGGGTTCGAGCCCCGGAGTGAACCTCTTCCGATTTTGTTAAGTTTTGCAGACCTGGTTACAATATGAAGTTTTCAAATAATTCAAATTGAAATCCTTCTCTTGAAATTTTCGTTTTAAAGCAAAATTGATTTTTTTTAACCCACTGTGCGCAACACAAATAGCGCTAGTATATCAAAACGTTGTGAGGCCGATTATGTTATAAAATGTCAAACTTTGTATTGGTGTTACCAGATTTAAACCATTGACATTAGTGTGACCAGTTCCTGACATATAAATATTACCTTATATATGAAATATTAGATGAATGAGCTATGAATGAAATTTTCTAGCTTAATTACTTAATAATGACACTACAATTACAATCATCGAAGTAATTGAAAAAGTAATTAAGTTTAAGTATTTTTTAATCTCAAAGTTAGCTTAGGTGACTTGGAACGAACGTATTGCAATGATTATTTTTATGAATATTTGTTTGATATTATGATTTAAGCACACCGTCCTGACCCTTAACCTTACTTCTTAGCACCCCTTAGTTTTAGTCAATGCAGTCTCTTTGCTCTTCTCACACAACAATCTCTCTTTCTCTCTCTCTCTCTCTCTCCCACTCGATTGTATTGTCGCGGGTGTCTCTTTACAGGTACATGAATTATGCGATAATTTCTGTCATCGATATATCTCATGTTTAAAGGGTAAAATGCCAATAGATTTAGTGATCGACGAACGGGACACCACCAAACCACCAGAATTAGGTTCAGCAAATGGTGAAGGAAGAAGTAATGCCGATTCAACATCACACACCGATGGAGCTAGTACACCAGACGTTGTGAGTACCCCCTTCGCGGGAGCACATGGTCCTATATTGGCGAGCTACAATGCGGTGGTGCACCCATGTTCGTAGTACGATAACGACCTTCTTGCAAAAACGAAGCGGGTGCTCACAATGCCCTGGGATTAAATGAATCAATAGAAACCAATCAAACAATAACAACCAAAAAAAAAAAGAAAAGCATAAGCAATTAAGTAAAATTAATTAATTTTGCAAACCAACAAAACAGTAAAATAAATATTGATGAATTCAAATCCAAAAAAAAAAACGCAGAAGAAGTTGTACGTAATTATGAACACACACACACACTCATACACACACATTGTAAATTAGTCAAGAAACAACAAGGCAAATTTCTAGCGAGCAGCAGCAACAACAACAACAACAGCAGCAGCAGCAGCCAGGATCAGGACAAAAATCAGCGGCGGCCACAAAACGACGTACCACGACAACAACAACAACAACTACAACTACAATCAACGAGACAAACGAGCTTCCAAACTGCTGTTGCTGCCGTCCCTAAATCCGCTGTTGCTGCTGTTGCTGTTGCTGCTGCTGCTGCTGCTGCTGTCCCCAGTTTGAGCGTTAGAACTTTGTTTGTTCCTTTCCTTTTTGGTTTTTGTGTACAGTAAACGCCATAAATTTAAGTTCCAAATGCGAAATACGTTTCTGCATACAACTTGTAAATTACTGAATGACAAGAAACTTCAGCGCAAAAGGAAACTCGCTTCAAATGTTTTGTAAAAAGTACCAACAACTAAAGAAAAGTAAATGAGAAAGAAAAAACCAGTTCCAGTACTTCGTTTTTGCAAGAGGCCCATATAGCTCGCCAATATATTTATATATATATTATACATATTAATAATAATTATTAACAAAACTTTTTTATTATTTACCTAACAAAAAAAAAAACAAAAGAAGAAGTTTACTAACCCAAAACTAACCAATTTTAAACAACTATATACCCATATATGAATATAAATCGGTGGTAAACAAATCTCATCACCGACTCCTTTAACTACCTACGACTGGGGGGTACAGTCAGACCGCTTCGATAACGATAACAACCAAGTTTTCGTTTTAGTTTTGAGTTTGTAAACTTGTAAATATGTTAACAAATTGACACACAGACACACAGTTAAACTAAATAGGCAGCATTTCTCCCTCTAAATCTTACCCCATTTCTCCTCTCTCTTAAACTCGCTGTGCCAATTATTTTGGAACTCTCTAAACACACACACAAAATCCACAAAATCATACGATTTACGATATACAGCCCAACAGCCAAGACTTTGCTCCGCTGGAAGAGACCTATGCCAGTTATCGCATCAAGCATGAGGCGGACTTTTAGTGTCTGTCATCTCGTCTCGTCTCGTCCCTCTACCATAAATAATCACCATATATATATATATATATATAAAACATAACAATTAGAATCTTAAACCTTAGCAAACTAGTTTGTAATGGAAAGAAAACCACACTTGAAAACGCTAATTACTTATTAGCAGCCAACGTTATTTTGGTTTAAACGTGTATACGATTTTTCACATACGTCCTTTTTAACCCCTCTTCCCCCCTTGCCATTGATTTTTGTTTTTGGTTCGAGAATCAAGTGGAAGATTTAACAAAAACCAACCTGAGTTCAAATGCAAAAAGTATACGAATACAAAAAAAAAATTTATTGTTTAACACTTAATTGAGAAAATGCCACATTTTAAATGAGCGAGTAGCCAGGAAAACGATATACGTAATGAACGAGAGATACTACAACTTTAAGCATTTACTAAGCAAAACAGAAACTTTTAACTATACGTAAAATGTAATTATGAATTAGTCAACGTAGCAAAAAAACAGCGCAGCTTTTGGTGCTCAACGAAATAAAAAAACACACAAGAACCGTAACTAACTTACTTAGACTATATACATATACCAATTGATGGGCAAGCCTGGTGTGTGTATTGGTGATCATTTTCTACTCTAGGCCCTTGCGCTTAGGTCAGAGTGAGACAGCTGTATGCCAGTGCCATCACACCACACTCATGCGTGTGAACTCGCCCGTTTAGTTTGTTAGTATTAGGCTTACTCTTAAGCTTCAACTAAAACTCAAACTAAATCCTTAGCCCTCTTTCTATCTTTATTTTTGACAAAAACCTATAAAATTCCTAAAAACAAAAACCAAATCAATGTACTTAAACGAGCTGCCTCTGGTGGCAGTTCAGCTATATGGGCTATATATATATAAAAACCCCAACTTTCAAAAGCTTTTGTACTATTTTTTCATCTTTAAAAAAAAAACACAGAAAATCTTGCAAAAGTTACAAATTGCAAATCAAAAAATAGTTGTTGTACTTTATCTACAGAAAGCTAATTACCCTGTAATTTGTAGTGTAATTTTTAATGGAAAATTGCATAAGCTTTTGCATTTTGTTAAAAACTTTGTTTAAATATTATTATTTTTTTAAAATGTTTTGCTTAAGCACAAACTAAACTTTCGATTGTTGTATTGTAAAAAAACAAAAAAAAACAAAAAAAACCCTGAAACTGAAATACGTAATTGCTTTAGGTGATATTTTATAAAAATACATAAACAAAACGATGCAAATACATATATACGTAAAAAACAAAATCTGATTTGCTTGTTTTGCCTTCATTTCGAAACATTTGCAGAGAATTTTGTTTATTGTTTTATTTAGTTTTTAGCAAAATTGTAAAATGAGAAGTCGACGAAAAAGAAACGCAATCAAAAAAAAAAAGGATAAACATTAAAATAAAAAACCAGCAAACTTCTATACGATATACGAATACATTTTAATGTAATATTTTTAATTATTTATATGTATACTAATAATATAATTAAAAAACAAAAAAAACAAGAAACAAAAACCACAAAAAAACTACAGAGTAAAGTTTAAAGAGTTAGCCAATAAATATATGAACAAAAAAAAAATATATTTGAAAAGAATATCAAACATGTTTGTTTTAACTGTCGAAATTGAGGATTAGTTGTTAAGATAACTGGAAGATGATGCTGATCGCCTAAGCTGCCCTTTGAAGGATGTCAACCAAAATGAATAGCTGGGATACAATTTTCTCTCATTTTCAGCCGCGACAAATTCTCGATAATTTTCAGAAGCATATTTATGACATTCGCCCCGAGTATGGGTGATAAACTGAACGGAGCATCAATTTGAGCAAATATTATGCCATTCGCCCCGAGTTTTCAGCGAATTTTAAAAAATAATTTTTCATTTAAATGAAATGATTTCAGAATTTTTAAAAGCCTATAGAACAACTGCTTCAGTTTTAAGCTCGGCCTGGTACAATATATTGTAAGAATTCTGGTAGTTGGTAAAATGGTGGGACGAAAAAAGTGACCTTGATTAACGATTTTAGGTATTTTTAGTGATGATAAATATTGTTTAATTATTTCCCTGCAACTAACTATTCCCCTTTCCAAGTCCGTTTCTCTGTACACCGTTGTTTTTATACCCGTTACTCGTAGAGTAAAAAGGGTATACTAAAGTCGTGCAAGTGTATGTAACAGGCAGAAGGAATCATTTCCGACCATATAAAGTATATATATTCTTGATCAGCATCAAGAGCCGAGTCGATATAGACATGTCCGTCTGTCCGTCCGTCTACTTTTCGGATGGTCACCCTAAGAACGCAGGAACACTGTTTATCATGTTTTTTACATAAGTAACGGGTATATCGAAGTCGGTTAGAGCCGACTTTAACTTACGCTCTCGTTTCTAATATGATGCTTAAAAATTTCTGTGCAAGGAAAGAACCATTTCTGTGGCTTCTAGATCAGGTTGAATTAAATCCACTTACTTTTGAGCAATAAAATTCAACTACTTTAGCAATTCCCATGTTTCTTAAAACATAGAAAATATTAGAGCTTACCTCTTCACGATTGCCTGGTCAGCCGTATTCGTGCACCTGGGGAGTCAGTAAATCAGTACAGGCAGGCGTGACGTGATTCTGTGAATGGTGGAATATGCAGCGAAATGAGCAAATAGATATCGTTTGCGTGTCTAACACGCTATAGTTAAATTTTGGTTGCGGTTATATCATGGGAAACGGACACAGGTTGCTTGTCGGTTTCCCAAATTCGTTCGGGTTTTAATCTGTGGATAGCACACATATCTGTGTGATTTTAATTGACCTCGAGCCGGCATTAATTTTGATATACTGAGTTAACATCTTGTAACTCCGACAACGATTGAAATCGACAAATCTTGTCAATTTTCGGAACTCAAAGCAGCAATCAGCTCAATTTGCGACAACTTTGTCTTAAATAACTAAAATTGCAGTATTTTGCAGTTTCAATATTCTTAGTCAGACCTGGTTTGATGATTCAGGGTCGCTTTCGATTCAACATTGCGCCACCTCCAGTTATTGTACGAATATACGAACGTTCGTAATTAATTAATGTTATTCATCGTAATTTACCGATGCCATTCAATGATGTACAAGTCCAGACCACTGTTGCCAATTTGGCTATTTTCTCCACCAGATCTACCGATTTAATAAGGACAAACCATTCAATTTGCCGGAACCTGCAATCCAACTTTTTTGCCATTTTGTAGCTATTTCGGAAGTGCAAATAATTTGCTAATACGGACTGTAATTGAATCTATTTTGAATTTGTAAAAGTATTCAGCTATTTTGATTGATAAAAATACTTACAGAAAACTATACCATCAGCATTTTTGAAGAACTAGCAGACCCGCGCGTTTCGCTGCTTACTAAATGAATTTAATACAATTAATGATTGGACTCAGGTGTCAATCCATTAAGTAAGGTGCTTAATGGTCGTGTTCTCTCCAATTAAGGCAATTTCACTTTACCATTCGCAAAGCATATCCCATCTGCTACACCTTTAAATTTATATGCCTGACAATGGCGACATTAATATGCCTATGAGAAGCGTAGTCAGTGATACTATTGTACGATAACGCACCATCTTCATTTGCAGTTGTTGTTGCATCATTGTTCCGTTGATCTGTGCCTAGACGATTATTTTCAATTTCACAAATCACAAAATGTTCCGTTCTACAGAATGACACAAAATAGAGTAAAATAGGCGTTCAAACACACATTTTTGGCACAAATTTAAAATTTTTTGACTCATTTTTATTTTTTTAAGGGACTTTTTTATAGAAAAGTAAATACTTTTTTTATTAAAACATGCAATGTGGTGCAAGCGTTGCGGAGATAGCCCTTTATACACTCATTTTTTCTACAAGATTCTACATGGATATAAAATTTTGTAATTTTATTTGTAAATCTCAACTTATTCAGACTTGTTTTCGAATTTTTGAAAGATTCGAAAAAGTCGAAGATAAACGTCGACAGGATTATTTATGAACAGTTGTTAAAAGTAAGTTAACAGTTAGACCTGTAGATCACCTGACCAATGCCTTCTGTATATCCCCATAAACCAATATTTAAGCATATGATTTATAGCTATTTTATTTGACACTTATTAAAACTTTAGTTGGATTGCTCAAACGTTTTCAGTACTAGAGTAAAGAAGCTGTTGTTCGAACTGAAACCGCTATTTTGTGGTTTTCGGTTCGGTTTTTATAGAGCAAATCTCATTTACGGACGTTCGATTTGGGGATTAAAGCTAAAAACATTATGCCAAATCTGCCGCTTTTACTATTTGCTGTAGCAACAGTTGGGTTGGGTGTATACTGCGCACTGAATACTGAGCACCGAGTTATGAATTCTGAATATCTAGATATTATATTATATATTTATACTTACTCTTATGGGATTCGTATTCTGGGTCCCTGGACTGCCGTCTAAACATGTTGCTCCATTACACGCGCTAAGCACATGACACCACTTGTAATTCTCAAGTTGAAGATCCGCTTATAATCAGTATAAAAGAGGCAACTCATATTTCATGTTTGACTATATTTTGAGTCAAACTAAAGTGCATATTAATCGAATAGTAAAAGCAAATATGACTGTAATAGTTTTTTAGAACGAGATAATCCTTTTTAACAGTTATAATGTCCCCAAAGGTCACTTTTTTATGAAGATTCTTACCATTATTGTACCAGGCCTTGACTTATTAAATCCGAAAACTTTCGCGTAAACTTTAAATAATTCTTAAGTGCTAAACGAGTGTAAAAGTGAACGAATTTGTGACTTTCAACGCAGGAGCAGCAGCAGCAGCAGCCGGAGCAACATCAACATCCTCATCCATAACCACTTTTAATAGCTATCAATACCGTGTAAATCGAGAGCTCCTCAGCTCGTATTACCTTGCAACAATTTTAGCTATAAGAATACACTTTTCGTTTCTTTTTTTTTGTCCTGCTGGGCACGTGTACATCGCCGACGCAGCTCAAGTGTCAGCTGGAGTGCAGCAGCAACTGCAAAAGCAAAAAAAAGGGCTGAATCCGAAACGTGCGCCCGATCAGGATCCTGACTGTAACTTGAGCAGCGCAACCGATCAAATTGCTCAAATATTGAAACCTCTGGCAGCTGGTCCCGCTGGTTTTTGACTGAAAATCACACCTTAAATGACTTTTTGTTCTTTCAGCTTTTGACTTTGGGAGCTGCGTGTTAGATGAGTTCGTTCTGTTAATGGTAGCTACATGTAATTTGGCATTTTGCGTGATTGCCTGCGGCGAGCAGGGCATTTTCCACTCAAGAAAATGTTTCGTGCTGGCTGCATTTGTATTAATTTCTTCAGCAACGCCCCACACAATTTTCCAGCCGAGAAACCTATAATTTTATAGGCATTAAGTCAGGGCCGAACTGGTTAAGTTATTTCTTTTTTTGTTATTTGGTTTTTGGGTGTCTGTTTGTCTGAAATCGAAGACAACGCCAGGACTCGGGCCGTCCACTCATTAGCCCTGCTCTCGCCTTAGACTGGAGACTTCTTTTTTTGCGGCTTTTCGCCGTCATACTGTCTGCGTCTGTGGACTCCACAAACCGCAGGCGGCTGTCCGAAATTTGTGCATTCATTTGTGAACAGAATCCCAAGACCAAGGCTACAATTAATAAAGGCAGCAAAGCCCTACAAATGCTGTGTGCGTCTGTCTGTCAATATAAGCCCGGCTCAACGGTTGACGAGCTAAGATCGGGCCAAACTTTTATTATGTATGAAGTGTCGCGTCGCCTGGAATTTCTTGCAGCCAACCTCAAAAAAAAGAAGACAAAACGTAGCCAAAAAACCAAAAACCGAAACAGACCGCAAAAATGTCATCACTGCTAATGTTTCAATGCAGTTGTGTTGGCCTTTTCTTTTTGTTAGTTTCGAGTTTTCAAAACTTTCAACAATTTTGAAGCTTTGGTGGGTTTGGGAATTGTGGTACCCGAAGGTCGTCGCTTGAGAAGCGTTGAATGCGATACCTTCAAGCCTGGGCGTGAAAAGACATGCCAATGTGACGGTTCCCTGTTCATTGATCAAAAAGACTTGAGAGTAGGGATTAGGCTGTGTCTGTGTTTTGTTGGTTTTTTGTCAAATTCTTAACAAATCAACCGCAGCTTTACGCATTTATAGATTTTTATAACGTTGCTTCTTCCAGGAATTGCCAAATTAAATCAGCTACCAGAGAAAACCACAAAATGCCAAACAAAAACGATTTGGCGAATAATGAAATCTTAATGAATTTGTTTGGTTTTTATACCCTTCATTAGAGAAAAGAAAAGTAAGCAGTCAATGATGAGCATGAGATAGATCAGCGGTGGAACAGCCTCGTAGCTCTGCTTACCCGCTGAATTCGGTCCCACGACGCAATAGATTTTAAAACAAACCGCTTAGATAATTGAAAGAATGAGTCAAGTATTTAATTTGTTTTAGTTGAGCATTAGGATTGTAGTGCATAACAGTTTAAAGAGAGAAAGGTTCACTTCCCAACCAAAAATGTTTTCGGAGTCTACCAAAATTAAGTAAAGTAAGGTGATTTACTCCACGCTTGATTTGAAAACGAATGAATTAAGGGCTTTCGTGTTTTTTATTTCTATTTACACGGTTTTCTATTTACATTATGTCTTTGCATTTTGACTCTGCACGATTTGTCCATACGGTTTTCTTTTAAACGGGGTGTCTCGTCAATTTTATTTATAGTTGGGTGATTATCATTCGATGTCACAAAAATACCTTAACACTAAAATATTATATTATATGCACATATTCACATCATATCGGCCATTTTCAAATAATTCCAAAGACTGCAGTTAAGAACTGATTTCTTATTTATTTGGCTTATATAGAGTTTTTCTAACTTTAGCTCCAAAATCAGGAAAACACTGGTGAAATCATTCCGCATAGTTTCCTTACAAAAAACCAGGTTTTAAAAAACGTTATTTTCATTTTAAATTTTTCCGGTTCGGATGAAAATATAATAGTTTCTTATGTTCTTCAGGGGTTTTATAAGAAAACAAAGAACAAAAATTCCGAATAAAAATATCATACCTCCTTTTTAGCGATATCCGATAGACCTAGCACGTCAGTCTCAAATACACCAGACAAATACCATGTCTTCTGATTCAAAGTTCCAGGCCCCCATTAAAGCCCATGTTTCTTAAATCCTAGAGTAAGAAGCTATTGGTAGAGCAGGGGAACCCACGGCCTATGCGCTTTGTGCGCATAGCCATTGCCGCTTGCATAGGCACTCACACTGACAGTGCATAGAACAATCTAAAGCAGAGTTACCCCAGACATAGCCATGGTTGTTCCCAACTAGCATTTAAGAGATCATTTTAATAAAAATCACCTTTATAAGTCTTCTTCGAGCTAATTTGATGCTTAACAATGCAATAATTTTATGTGCTATTTAAAGAAGACTTCAAAGTTTTTTATTAATTATATGCAAACTAATTATAAATTACCCAGGGTATCTCCACTTCGTTACAGTCCTCACTTACCCCTTGGACAAGTGTAGTTTTTGCGTCTTCAAACGGCAAACCGCCGGTCTCAGTTTGTGTCAACCTTTGGGAGTCACAAAGTATCAATGCGATTTTGGCAACGCCAATTCAATGGAAATTTATGCCCGTCTTTGTCCCAACAATTTTTTCCTTTGAAACACGCAGTTTTAAGGTCTTATTTTTTTTTTTTGCCTGGCTTAAATATTTCGTGCTCCACGCCCTTCCCCTCACCCTCCCCGCTGTTAGCAAATCGGTTTAAAAGCTTAAAAATTATACAAAGTCCATTCGCCGTTTACTTTTGTGTCATTAGGCAAATGCAGGCGAGCGCTTAGCGCACATTAGCCCAAGGTGTCTGGTCTCCTCCAGTTTGCAGCCCGTTGGGAAGCCCTACGTTAGCGCTTTAGGGCCAAGCCCTGGCAGTGCCTGCACAATTACCGTTAATTACCGGCTGCCTCTGCACTGAGCACCGCAGAATGCAATTGAAGCCAACTCAAATATCAAAAGGACAATTTACGCTTGTTTCAAACTCGATTAGCTCGCCCGCGCCCCCTCCCCCGCCCCGTCGCATTGAGTGCTTTTCAATTATCAGCGGTGCAGGGGTCAACGCGACCACAAAAAGGGTTCCTTGTTCCACTTAAGCCCGCTTAGCCTGTATTGGCCACTTGTAAATTGTAATTTAATCCGCCTAAACGAAAACTAAACTAAAAGGGTTTCCACACATATCAAAGGACCGTCTCAATTGCTGACCACTGGCCTTTGGCCGTAATTGAATTTCCACTTGTTTAATATTTAATGCAGAACACTTTTGATTGATTTCGCCTTTGGTATTTGCAATTTGGCGCATACTTAATGTCTACATCAGCTAATTTCGGGCCTCCCCATTTTTGGAACACATAAATCACTTGCACTTAAATCCGCTGCTGGCGACGTCTCAGTGTCTGCTGGCCATTAGGGATTGGGAATGGGATTGGGGTTGCCAAGGGTTTTGTTTGCTTGTGTGTGTGTGTGTGAGTGTTGTGCTGGCATTTCTATTGGCCCGGAAGCAGTGCGGCCAACATCTACAAAATAGTCAGCCAAAAGTTCTGGCTGCTTGGCAAATTTTTATGGCCCTTTTGTGCTTTATTTCCTGCGCTTATTGGGGGAGCTTTATGCCTGAATGGCGCGCCGAGCATTAGATAATGGTGTTCCTGCTTATTGCTTACATTGACTTTTCTCTTTCTCTTGCTGGGAGTGTGTGAGTGTGTGGGGGGATTTTCTATAATTTGCAGGCAGCTTAGCAATGCCAACGAAAATACGAAAAACTAGCGAAAATAATTTATAGCATATTTAATAGTGCACGTGTATCACAGCCCCCCACTTCCCCCTACGATAAACCAAGAAATATAAGGAAAGGAAGCCTTGGCCTACAAAGCACTATGGACAAAATGGACACAATTTGTGACATAAATTTATTTCTTAAAGCTTTTTCCTAGGTGGTTCTGCGATAAAAACTGAAGGAAAGTGAAAGCGTCTTAGTCTATCGATAACTGTCTAAAAGGTGAACAATGATAGTGATATTCCTCATTCTTCAAAGTTTTTAGACCTGGAGTTCAATAATTTGAAACAATTTATTACTGACCTAAGTTCAGTGGAAGAAGTGGAGATACCCCGGGTAATTTATTATTAGTTTGCATTTTTTTTTGTAAAATCTGTCAGTCGTCAGTAAAGCCTGCTGATGATATTACAGGGAGTGATCCGAAACATGTGTACTCGAGCTCGATAACTGAAGATTAGAAAATACCTCTGCTTTGTTCCTTGTTTTTGGCCAGAAATAATAAGTATTATGCAATTTAGTTAACTAATATTTAAAAGAACTTCAGCACATAATAATCCTTTATGTAAAGTTTCGTCAAGTTCCGAACGAATTTACAGATAAAAATTCATTTTTCAAATAGTTTATTTTATAGGATTTAAATTAAATTGCGGTGAATCAATGGTATGTCATTTGAAATTAAGGAATTTATCAATTTCATTACAATTCAGTCCCATCCAAAGAGCAAAAAAAATATTTTAAAAATTTTTTGTCAGGTCTGGAAATCGACCCACGTCGACATTTTCCAATCGATAATATACAAAATTTAAATGTACGAAATCTATATTTTGTATATCGACTCGGTATTGTTGAGTGTACAAAAGTTCGATTTATCATTAAATCGTTATATTCTAATGAAACTGCCTTTTAAAATTCTTGATTGTTATTCCCGTTCTTAAGTTATGTGTTATGGTTATTTAAAAAGACTTTAAATATCGTATGGGTAGCTTAGTTTGCTGGAATGCTTTAAGATGATCTACAACCCACTGCATATAAACATTATGCAATTCAATGAAACGAGATAAATCCATTTAAATCAATATATTGGTTCTGATATATTGTTAGGAATATCGATTATAGACTATATCGCTACAATAAATATTATTCAAAATGTTGCCATCGATATGTGAATGGTTGCTTTTTCTCTCGGATTTTCTTCTATTATTTACAGTTTTACGGGTTTGTTAATACACACGGTTATTGTTTACATTGTCAATTCGGTTTTGTTCTATCCATTATATGTACAGTGACTCCTCATTCATCCGACTGTGTGTCTTATAATCTATTCTATTCTCGGTCGCTTGATCTATATACAGTGTGACCATCGTCTCAATTTTAAAATACCTTAACGCTAAAGTACTTATCGATATTTATGTTTATTTTGCGGCTATTTTTAAATAATTTTATAGCCTACCTATAAAAATATTGGAAATGTTTAAATTTCCTTAAGCCGATCGACCGACACTTTCATGATAATGTGACCAAATCATGAAATGTTGTATAATTGCGGATTCTTTGAAACGCTTAAACTTAACTTGTTCTTACTTGAAAGTCTAACTCATAATAGAATTTTAAAATTTTCGCGACATTTTGAAACGATTACCATCTATGTTCGTAATGGTTTTACACCAAATTTCGCTAAAAATCTAAGCTCAAATGACAATTTTACTAATTTCCTGATTTTTTTGACTATCAAAAATTTCTATTTACGAACTCCTGCGTTGTCATCTAATTTTTAAGCGCTTTAATAAATACTTTTAAAATAATTTATAGCCCGTTAGAGCCTATGTCAAATTAGTTATCATCTTTATCGTTTAAGAAAGCGTCAAAGGTTTTCCAACCATTTAAAAAAGTTATATAGAGTTTAAGCAAGTCGACAAGGTGCCAAATCACCGAACAGTTAAGTCATTTGTGCGTAACAAACATACAAACTTTCAAATTTATAAAATTTGTAAGATAGGGTTGTCGAATATTTAGAATATATTTAAAACGATATTTTTTCAATGTGATTTTTATTTTCTTGATATAATTGATATTTTTAATAAATAGACAAATCTTTCCGATTTTGCCAACTTTTACAACAAAAACGCAATGATATCGGAAAAATGAAAATATGCAAAATAAGAAGAAACAAAAGACTACCAACTATTTTTTCAAAGATTTTTAATATTAGCGGAAAAATTTTCAGATTTTTTAAACTTGCAAAAAAATCAATTTTTCCAAAAAATAACCACATTTTTAATATTCAAATCCAAAAATTTGTACCTTATGAGCAAAATCAAAATTTTGTCTTTGGTTTTTCTGTAACGCCATTCAATGCAGCTTACATTAAAACAAATTTGGTTCGAATAGGACACTTAATGTGGCCAATGGCCTAATGTGTTCTCTGTTGCAAAAGTTGGCCTTTTTTTGTAAACTTGTGTTATTGAAAATACTGTGACGAAAGGGTTTTAAGAGTTTTAAGCTCAAATGTTTGGGTCGGAGAAATTTTTCACTTTTTGTGATTCAAACCAAAAATAATACTGATTAAAATATTACCAAAAACTATTCGATACCTGATTTATCGTTCCAGAATAATATTTGATATTGATTTCTTTTTTATTTTCAAAGAAAATTTTCGATATTACAATATTTCCGGCATGTCTAATTGACAATTCTATCTTGTATAAACAGGAATAAAATAGAAATTAAGCATACTGCACTATTCAAATTCTTATTGATTCAGGGTTTAAAAATATCTTGCGCCTATTTCATGTATATATCCTATAAGTAGGATCTGTTGTAATGCGATTTTTCAATTAAGCTGTTCTATAGTTTGTTTTTTTATATTGTTTGTCCGATTTTGAAGTTCAGCTTAACGCTTTGCAAAGTTTTCTTGAGAATTGTTTTATGTTAATCCCAAACAATCTAGAAGCTACTTTACTTAGACGCACTCTACTTGAGGCTTTAGCTCTTGGATTCCCCAACCATGGAATGGTGTGCAATTCCCATTTGGGCTTCTAGCTACATATGCCCTGCATTATGCCTGTGCTGCCTGCTAATAAATGAAATATGATGCCCGTACGGGGATGCAGACCGTCCGCCCTCTTTGGCATTGTCGTTGCGCTCCTGTTTATGGAAGGAGGGAGCAGCCATTACAGTTTTCAATATACGTATATCCGCACGGCGACACAATTTTCTATATTTGGCAAATTATTTTTCTGTGTGGTATTGGATTTCCGTAACACCACCCAAAAAGACGGCGTGCCATGTACTTGTAGCCTTCTTTGGTATGCGCGGTGCGAAAACAAAATTGACGTCAATTACGCACAGGGAGAGGAGGAAGCTTACCACCAGCAAAGCAAACCCCGCGCCACTCACTCACCCACTCCTTGGGCTTTTGCATGCCTTTGCTTACTAATCCGCTTCGGGGATTTTGGGAATACGCTTAGCATACTTTTCTGGTGGGGGGTTTTAAGCGCCGCAACGCCTCGCCCGCCTGAGATGCTCTCAAGTTGCCGCACGGTGTTTGTTGTGGGTTTCGCACCCTCAGCCACGACTGGAGCTGCTTCTGCTGGGTGCTAATTAACGCATTAAATCATATTAATGTCGCCAAATGTTTCAAAGTCAGACCCCTTCCCTCCCCTCCCCCGCCGACCGCTTTGCATGCTTCAATAAGCTGAGGCTGAAATATCGGAAATTAATTAAAGAGTCTTGTTTCGGCTTCGAGTGGCTAATAAAACTTATATAATAATTGTTCATAAACTAAACAACATTATGAGTTTTTGAAATTAGTTTGTCTGAGTCTCGAGTGTTGCATGATGTGGCTATGTTGCATGCAACCGCCACAGCGCATCAGTCGAAGACGCGTCTGCAACTGGCGGACATGCCGTGTTGTCAACTATTTCTTCGGTTCATAAAAATTGTTATTAATTGGCACTTAAATGCTCAAACGCAAAAGTTGAGAGACGACGACGTCGCACTTTTTTTGTTGTGCTGTTGATGCTGTGCCTCCTCGTTCTCCTGCCTGTTGTTGTCGAGCGTGTTGTGAAATTTAAGCTTTTTAGCAGTTGTTGCTGTTGTTGCCGTTCGTTGCATGTTAACCTTTGCCTCGCTTGTAATGAATGCAGAAGAATGAAACAGGCGTCGGAGATGGAGGACACACGGTACAGCTGGAGACTTACTTAAAGCTTTCATATAAATTTCTTTACTTCATGGCACTTGTTTAAAGTCCATTTGGGCACTGCGTGAGTGTTTATTGAATGTGTACACTGAAGACAAGTATGTTTTCCATGTGGCGTGAAAGTCTGTTTCTTTTTTTTTTAGCAAAAGAAGCATTTCCACTTGAGAGATTTAAGCAAACTTGAGAAGGAAGTGCACGCGCGCAAAACGTTTATAACTATTTTTCTTCTATGTGAAGAAGTAGCAGTTAAATGTCAGGCTTACATTGGAGAGAAATGATGAGGATGTAGCCAAGACTTAACAACAATTGTGTACAATTATTTATTGTTTGCTGTTGGTGAATTAAAAAACAAGTGAGAAAGTCGGTCAAGCCCGACTATAACATACTCTGTACCTAGAGTAGAAGCTGAATGCAATGCTGGTGCTGCGCTCATCTCAAAGTCTCACTCTCTCTTTCGCTCTCTCTCTTTCTCTCTCTCTAAGATTGTGTGGTGTTTGTTGCGAATGCGTGGGAGGGGGTGGGGCGAGGGCGATGTACTTTTTTGCTTATATCTTGAGAACCGCTGATCCGATCTTTAATCTTTTGCTAATAACTCACTATATCTAGAAGGTACGAAACGTCTATCTTTAAAACTGTAGGAGATATAACGTTTTTTCCGAATTGCGGGGGCGGGAGGGTGCGTGGCGAAAATTGAAAATAAACTTGATCTGCCTGCAAGTATAAGAAACATTTGTCCCATACATGTCAAACCTCTATCTCTTACCATCTCCGAGATCTGTTTGTTCATACGGACGGACAGACGGACATGGCTATATCGACTCGGCTGTTGAAGCTGATCAAAAATATATATACTTTATATAGTCGGAAATGATTCCTTTTCCCTGTTACATACTTTTGCACAAACTTAATATACTCTATGTACCTTCGGTCCAGAGTATAATGAGAAGAAATTGTAATTGCTTTTAGACAGTTTGAACTTTGATCCTGTATGAAAATATTTGTGTTGGCACTGCCATAAGCAACGTTTGGGCAAGCCTTTTCTGTTTTAGAATAAAATGCTTCGTTTTCTTTCTCAGTTCTTTAAAGTATGTACAAAAAAATTTCTAGTACATATTTCAAGCATTTCAATTTTCAAAACTTCTTGATTTAAGTATAGAATTTCTTGAACTAAAATCATTTAAAAAAAACATTCTTTCCTGATTTTAAGAACAGTTTGGATAGTTAAGCATGGTTAGGATTTTTTTTAAAAGTGTTTTCATAGCTCAAAGTAAACATGATCTAGACTTATTTAAATTAAGAACTCTTGTTTACATCAAGAACGAAATGATCCTAAATTAAAGATTTATATTTTTGATTCAAGAATTATACTTCTATTTTGGAATTTTCAACGGTAAATTTCGAATTTAATAACGAAATGGTCTTAAACTTAAATTTTTTTTATTGAATCACGAATTTTATTTCTATTTCTCCGAAGCTCCGGTGTACTGGTTCCAACCAAAATTTACCCACGGTTAAGATTTAAAAATTTAAGGTTCGAGTTATTTGAGCATTGGTTTAGTGTAAATGCAAATATAATTCATGAACCAGAATAAAATTTAAAGTGTAATATACTCTTCAGTAAGTATTATTTTGTAGTCTATTAAAAATATTTCCAACTATCATGATTCAATCTTAGAATGACACTTTGTCGTAAGTTTACTTTTGTCATCTTTTGATGTTTTTTGGAAATAGCCGCCAATTGTATGGTCACACTAGATAAATGACGCGACCAGAGGAGAACAGTAACAGACAGACGAGATCGAAAGACAAACGAGGACGTGTGTAAATAGAACGGACAGAACAAGTCGGATTTATTAGAGTACAGGTTGATGTTTCAAAGAGCTGGGTAAAGTGGATGTTTATCATCTGAATCTCGACCCAAAAAATGTAGTTACTTATTAAATAATCTATGAACCAAGTCTCAAAGGTTCGATATATACAAGAACCGGTCAGTGGACAAAACTTTAGACCTTCAGCAGAAGTCTACTTGCTTGGAAACTTAATTGTTGTTATATTCTTCTGAAAAAAATGGGGGACAGTACGAGCTAAGTTAAAAGTGAAATCTTATAAAAGCTTTTGTTTATACCAGCATCCAGGTCAGGTTTTATAGTCTGGCTTCAATACAATAAAAGACGTTGATATATTTTAAATTTCTTCGGAAATCGTCTTGGTCAGTACTTGATACTTGATATTCGATACTTAGAACTCGATACTCAGCACTCATTACTTGCTACTTAGTATTTAACAAGCAGTAAACACACAACGAATCTGCTGCTACAGTGAATGGCAAAAGTGGCTTACCCAAAAGTATCAGTTTTAAGGACTACATCTAGCACTTAACAAAGTTTTTATACTTTTATTAATAGTTACAACTAATTTTTTAAGACAATTTGAACACAGATATTTATAATCATAATTCAGGTTATCAAAAATGTGGTAATAATTTTCTCTTGTTATTTGTTCAAGTGTCATAAGCTTCTGGAGTTTACCATTTACCATTTTCACTTCAGATATACTCACTTTTATTTAACCTTCTTATTTAGAAACTTATTTGGAAACCTTTTGGTCTAAGACCAAAGTCCGGCGCGTTCCTATCTATTATTTGTTGTTGGGGAAGTGGTGCACCGCGACCAATTTTGGTCTATTGTGCCCCCCTACTGAATTTACAACTCCCCTAGCAGCCCTAACTCCTGTACAAAAGTCAGGATTTTTGTGGGTTCTAAGTTACTGATATTGCTTGGGTGTAGAATGTGTTTCCCAAATCTGTTGAGTCTGCGCCTCGCTAGGGCATCGCAGTGTACTAGTATATGCTCAGAGGACTCCTCCTTCTCTTCACAGTATCTGCAGGGCTGGGTGTTTGTTATTCCCAACTTGTACATGTGGCTCCTCAGTCTGCAGTGACCCGTGTAGAGCCCTGTCAGAATTCTGAGGGCATTCTTTCCTTGTTGGATTAACTTTTGGAACCTTTTGAGGTCGTGGTTCACTATTAATGCTTTAGCTTGTCTCATTCCCCTGGTGTTTACCCAAGAGGCTGATCTAAGCGTATTCTCTTCCTTTCTTAGAAGTTCTTTTATTGTGTGTTGGCCTATGCCGCAGTAGGGTTCTGGCCCTACCATTGCGGTGGCTGCACCCTTGCGTGCCAGTTCGTCGGCCAATTCGTTTCCGGGGATGTTGTTGTGTCCCGGTATCCATCGTAGGGTCAGGTTGTTCCTGCTGCCTAGTTGGTCTAATTTGTTCTTTGTCTCTAAGACTAGCGTAGAGGTGAACTTATTGCTACTGAGTGCTTTAAGCGCTGCTTGGCTATCGGAGAGGATAGCTATTTCTCTATTATGGTAGTTCTTCCCCATATTACGGTCTGCACAACGGGAGATGGCACATACTTCAGCTTGAAATATGCTTGTGAATTCTCCCATTGGTTCAGATATTTTCGTTCCTGGTCCTGCTACCCCAAGTCCGGTTCCTTGGGGCGTTAGGGACCCGTCTGTGTACCACATAATTGTGTGTGGTTTCATTTTATGTGTCTCTTCAAGTGAGATCCATTCTTTCTTATTACTTTGGTGTACAGTGAAATTCCTGTCAAAGTGATACTCGGCCATCATTTCGTCTCTGGGTTGGAGGATTAAAGGGATTTCCTTTTCCAGCTTTTCAGAGTCTCTGAGGCTTACTATGTGGTTTCTACCCACTCCTTCTGTTGTTAATCTGAGCAATGTTGCTTTTTTCTTCAGGCCGATGGTATGGTGGAGTGGTGTTAGCTCCATCAAAACCTCGATTGCCGCTGTCGGACAGGTACGCATGGCTCCAGTCATGCATATACATGCTAGCCTTTGCAGTTTTTGCATCTGCGTCCTTACTGTGAGGAGGTTTGCTCTATCTTCCCACACGACAGCTCCATAAGTGAGCATTGGTCTCACAACCATGAGGTATAGCCATCGGAGTATGTGTGGTGCCATGCCCCACGATTTTCCGGCTATGCTCCTGCATGTGAATAGTGCTCTTGTGCATTTACTGAGTGTGTACTCTAAGTGCTTGTCAAACCTCAGCCTGTTGTCGAAGACAACGCCGAGGTATTTGACTTCTTTTCCTGGTGTAATGAGGCAGCCGGATAAGCGTATTGGCCTCATTCTACTTAACTTGTATTTCCTAGTGAATGGTACTATAATGGTTTTCGCAGGGTTTAGGTTGAGCCCAACCTCCTTGCACCAATTAGACGTGACATTCAGACCCCTCTGGACTATGTCACATAGGGTTTCCTCGTATTTTCCTCTCGCAACGATGACAATGTCATCAGCGTATCCTTGGCATGTTATGCCCAGGGAGGCGAGTTTTTCTAGGAGCTCGTCCACTAGTAGGCTCCACAACAATGGGGAGAGAACTCCCCCCTGAGGGCATCCTCTAGTTGTGGTGACTGTGATGGTTTCTTCACCCGCCACTGCAGAGGCTTCTCTGCATCGTAGTAGTGAGTCTACCCATCTGCCTACAGTAGGGTTTATTCCTCTTCTGATCAGGGCATTCTTGACAGCACTATGGGATGTGTTGTCGAATGCTCCCTCAATGTCTAGGAAGGCGCATAGAGCCACTTCCTTGTCTTCTATTGTTTTCTCGAGCATCTTCCCGAGTTGATACAATGCCGTGTCGGTCGAACGGCCTGCTCTGTACGCGTGCTGTGTTGGTTGGAGGGGTGCCTCCTTTAACAGCGTACTTCGTATGCTATTGTCCACTAGCTTTTCAATCGTTTTCAGTAAAAACGATGTCAAACTAATGGGTCTGAAGGACTTGGGGTTAGTTATATCCTTCTTCCCTGCCTTGGGGATGAAGACTACCCTTGCTCTGCGCCAGGCACTTGGGATATACCCAGTTGCCAGACTGCTGGTGATGATCTTCCTGAGGATGGGTAGGAGTATGTCCTTTCCTTCCTGCAGGAATGCTGGATAAATGTTATCCGGTCCGGGGGATTTGAAGGGCTGGAATGTTCCAATTGCCCACTCAAGTCTGCCTGCGGACTCAACTTTCTTGGCTTCTGCCCAGTCGGAGCTGCGAGGCTGGTAGCAGTGCTCTTGGTCGACACATTCTTCCGCGGGGATGTTTCCCGGGAAGTGGGTGTCCAACAAGAGACGTACTCTCTCCTCGCTGCTCACTGTATAGGCATCATTAGCCTTTTTGAGCGAGATGTTGCCATCCGGGCTTTCTTGGCCAGGACTCTATGCAATCTTGCTCCTTCTTTCGTGTCTTCTATAGACTCGCAGAATTTCCTGTAATTCTTTCTTTTGGCTTTCCTAATCTCACTATTGTATAGTGTCAGGGCTTGCTTGTACTTGTGCCAGTCCCCATTCTTTTTGGCTTCATTAAAAAGAGTTCGGGTCTTCTTTCTGAGTTTCTCCAAGGTAGGATTCCACCAAGGGGCATCATTTTCTTTTCTCGATTTGCTAAGAGGGCAATTCTCTTCGTAAGCATCGATTATACTTTTGTTTAGTTCGTCGACTAAGATTTCTAGTTCTAGGGGATGCTTCGGTGACCGAATCCTAGATATATTATTTCCTAGCGTGGAATGGAAGCCTCCCCAATTTGTCTTACGGGGATTCCTGCTAGGGATATTCTGCTGTATGCTAGTTTCCAATCTAAATTGGATAACTCTATGGTCCGACATAGATTCCTCTAATGAGACCTGCCAATCCTTTATAAAAGGTTTAATTG